>CANXME010002037.1:0-585000 GCA_948144175.1 Closterium sp. NIES-65
TGGGTTAACACACGGTGGGTTTAACACACGGTGGGTTTAACACACGGTGGGTTTAACACACGGTGGGTTTAACACACGGTGGGTTGAACACACGGTGGGTTAACACACGGTGGGTTTAACACACGGTGGGTTTAAACACACGGTGGTTGAACACACGGTGGGTTTAAACACACGGTGGGTTGAACACACGGTGGGTTGAACACACGGTGGGTTTAACACACGGTGGGTTTAACACACGGTGGGTTGAACACACGGTGGGTTGAACACACGGTGGGTTGAACACACGGTGGTTTAACACACGGTGGGTTTAACACACGGTGGGTTTAACACACGGTGGGTTTAACACACGGTGGGTTTAACACACGGTGGGTTTAAACACACGGTGGGTTTAACACACGGTGGGTTGAACACACGGTGGGTTGAACACACGGTGGGTTGAACACACGGTGGGTTTAACACACGGTGGGTTTAACACACGGTGGGTTGAACACACGGTGGGTTGAACACACGGTGGGTTGAACACACGGTGGGTTTAACACACGGTGGGTTTAACACACGGTGGGTTAACACACGGTGGGTTTAACACACGGTGGGTTGAACACACGGTGGGTTGAACACACGGTGGGTTGAACACATGGTGGGGTTGACACACGGTGGGTTTAACACACGGTGGGTTTAACACACGGTGGGTTTGAAACACACGGTGGGTTGAACACACGGTGGTTTAACACACGGTGGGTTTAACACACGGTGGGTTGAACACACGGTGGGTTTAACACACGGTAGGGTTTAACACACGGTGGGTTGAACACACGGTGGGTTGAACACACGGTGGGTTGAACACACGGTGGGTTGAACACACGGTGGGTTGAACACACGGTGGGTTGAACACACGGTGGGTTGAACACACGGTGGGTTGTTAACACACGGTGTTGAACACACGGTGGGTTGAACACACGGTGGGTTTAACACACGGTGGGTTTAACACACGGTGGGTTTAACACACGGTGGGTTGAACACACGGTGGGTTAAACACGGTGGGTTGAACACACGGTGGGTTTAACACACGGTGGGTTTAACACACGGTGGGTTTAACACACGGTGGGTTTAACACACGGTGGGTTAACACACGGTGGGTTTAACACACGGTGGGTTTAACACACGGTGGGTTTAACACACGGTGGTTTAACACACGGTGGGTTTAACACACGGTGGGTTTAACACACGGTGGGTTGAACACACGGTGGGTTGAACACACGGTGGGTTTAACACACGGTAGGTTTAACACACGTGGGGTTAACACACGGTGGGTTTAACACACGGTGGGTTTAACACACGGTGGGTTTAACACACGGTGGGTTTAACACACGGTGGGTTTAACACACGGTGGGTTTAACACACGGTGGGTTTAACACACGGTGGGGTTAAACACGGTGGGTTTAACACACGGTGGGTTGAACACACGGTGGGTTAAACACACGGTGGGTTAACACACGGTGGGTTGAACACACGGTAGGTTTAACACACGGTGGGTTTAAACACACGGTGGGTTGAACACACGGTGGGTTGAACACACGGTGGTTTAACACACGGTGGGTTTAACACACGGTGGGTTTAACACACGGTGGGTTAAACACACGGTGGGTTTAACACACGGTGGGTTTAACACACGGTGGGTTTAACACACGGTGGGTTTAAACACGGTGGGTTGAACACACGGTGGGTGAACACACGGTGGGTTAACACACGGGGTTTAACACACGGTGGGTTGAACACACGGTGGGTTGAACACACGGTGGGTTGAACACACGGTGGTTTAACACACGGTGGGTTGAACACACGGTGGGTTGAACACACGGTGGGTTGAACACACGGTAGGTTTAACACACGGTGGGTTTAACACACGGTGGGTTTAACACACGGTGGGTTTAACACACGGTGGGTTTAACACACGGTGGGTTGAACACACGGTGGGTTTAACACACGGTGGGTTAACACACGGTGGGTTTAACACACGGTGGGTTTAACACACGGTGGGTTGAACACACGGTGGGTTTAACACACGGTGGGTTTAACACACGGTGGGTTCAACACACGGTGGGTTGTTAACACACGGTGGGTTGAACACACGGTGGGTTTAACACACGGTGGGTTGAACACACGGTGGGTTTGAACACACGGTGGGTTGAACACACAGTGGGTTGAACACACGGTGGGTGAACACACGGTGGGTTGAACACACGGTGGGTTGAACACACGGTGGGTTTAACACACGGTGGGTTTAACACACGGTGGGTTTAACACACGGTGGGTTAACACACGGTGGGTTTAACACACGGTGGGTTGAACACACGGTGGGTTTAACACACGGTGGGTTTAACACACGGTGGGTTTAACACACGGTGGGTTGAACACACGGTGGTTTGAACACACGGTGGGTTAACACACGGTGGGTTGAACACACGGTGGGTTGAACACACGGTGGTTTAACACACGGTGGGTTTAACACACGGTGGGTTCAACACACGGTGGGTTGAACACACGTGGGTTGAACACACGGTGGGTAACACACGGTGGGTTTAACACACGGTGGGTTTAACACACGGTGGGTTTAACACACGGTGGGTTTAAACACGGTGGGTTTAACACACGGTGGGTTAACACACGGTGGGTTGAACACACGGTGGGTTGAACACACGGTGGGTGAACACACGGTGGGTTTAACACACGGTGGGTTTAACACACGGTGGGTTGAACACACGGTGGGTTGAACACACGGTGGGTTGAACACACGGTGGGTTTAACACACGGTGGGTTTAACACACGGTGGGTTTAACACACGGTGGGTTTAACACACGGTGGGTTGAACACACGGTGGGTTGAACACACGGTGGGTTGAACACACGGTGGGTTGACACACGGTGGGTTTAACACACGGTGGGTTTAACACACGGTGGGTTGACACACGGTGGGTTGAACACACGGTGGGTTTAACACACGGTGGGTTTAACACACGGTGGGTGAACACACGGTGGGTTTAACACACGGTGGGTTTAACACACGGTGGTTGAACACACGGTGGGTTGAACACACGGTGTGTGAACACACGGTGGGTTGAACACACCGGTGGGTTGAACACACGGTGGGTTGAACACACGGTGGGTTGAACACACGGTGGGTTGAACACACGGTGGGTTGAACACACGGGGGTTGAACACACGGTGGGTTTAACACACGGTGGGTTTAACACACGGTGGGTTTAACACACGGTGGGTTGAACACACGGTGGGTTAACACACGGTGGGTTGAACACACGGTGGGTTTAACACACGGTGGGTTTAACACACGGTGGGTTTAAACACACGGTGGGTTTAACACACGGTGGGTTTAACACACGGTGGGTTAACACACGGTGGGTTAACACACGGTGGGTTTAACACACGGGGGGTTTAACACACGGTGGGTTTAACACACGGTGGGTTAACACACGGTGGGTTGAACACACCGGTGGGTTGAACACACGGTGGGGTTGTTTAACACACGGTAGGTTTAACACACGGTGGGTTTAATCACACGGTGGGTTTAAAACACACGGTGGGTTTAACAACACGGTGGGTTTAACATTCGTGGGGGTTTATAACACGGTGGGTTTACACACGGTGGTTTGAACAAACACGGTGGGTTTAACACACGGTGGGTTTAACACTCGGGTTTTTTTGTTTTTTTAACACACAGTTGGGTTGAAACACCGGTGGGTTAAACATACGGTGGGGGTTTACACATCGGTGAGGTTTCAGACACACGGTAAGGTTTAAAACATCGGTGGGTTAAACACAGACGGGGGTTGAACACACGGTGGGTTGAACAGCACGGTAGGTTTAACACAACGGTTGGGTTTAAAGCACCACGGTGGGTTTAACACACGGTGGGTTTAACACACAGGTGGGTTTAACACACGGTGGGTTTAACACACGGTGGGTTTAACACTGCGGTGGGTTTTAAACACCACAGTGGGTTGAACACACGTGGGATTAAACACACAGGTGGGGTTAAACACACGGTGGGTTTAACACACGGTGGGTTGTAACACACGGTGGGTTGAACACACGGTGGGTTGAACACAGCGGTGGGTTGAACCAACACGGTAGGTTTAACACACGGTGGGTTGAACACACGGTGGGTTGAACACACGTGGGTTGAACACACGGTAGGTTTAACACACGGTGGGTTTAACACCACGGTGGGTTTAACACACGGTGGGTTTAACACACGGTGGGGTTTAACACTCGGTGGGTTGAACACACGGTGGGTTTAAACACACGGTGGTTTAACACACGGTGGGTTTTAAGCACACGGTGGGTTTAACACACGGTGGGTTGAACACACGGTAGGTTTAACACACGGTGGGTTTAACACACGGTGGGTTCAACACACGGTGGGTTGGAACACACGGTGGGTTGAACACACGGTAGGTTTAAACACACGGGGCGTCTACCCGGTGTTAGTGGGTTTGAACACACGGTGGGTTGAACACACGGTGGTTGAACACACAGTGGGTTGAACACACGGTAGGGTTTAACACACGGTGGGTTGAACACACGGTGGGTTTAACACACGGTGGGTTTAACACACGGTGGGTTGAACACACGGTGGGTTGAACACACGGTGGGTTTAACACACGGTGGGTTTAACACACGGTGGGTTTAACACACGGTGGGTTGAACACACGGTGGGTTTAACACACGGTGGGTTGAACACACGGTGGGTTTAACACACGGTGGGTTTAACACACGGTGGGTTTAACACACGGTGGGTTTAACACACGGTGGGTTGAACACACGGTGGTTTAACACACGGTGGGTTTAACACACGGTGGGTTCAACACACGGTGGGTTGAACACACGGTGGGTTGAACACACGGTAGGTTTAACACACGGTGGGTTTAACACACGGTGGGTTTAACACACGGTGGGTTTAACACACGGTGGGTTTAACACACGGTGGGTTTAACACACGGTGGGTTTAACACACGGTGGGTTGAACACACGGTGGGTTGAACACACGGTGGGTTGAACACACGGTGGGTTTAACACACGGTGGGTTTAACACACGGTGGGTTGAACACACGGTGGGTTGAACACACGGTGGGTTGAACACACGGTGGGTTTAACACACGGTGGGTTTAACACACGGTGGGTTTAACACACGGTGGGTTTAACACACGGTGGGTTGAACACACGGTGGGTTGAACACACGGTGGGTTGAACACACGGTGGGTTTAACACACGGTGGTTTAACACACGGTGGGTTAACACACGGTGGGTTGAACACACGGTGGGTTGAACACACGGTGGGATTAACACACGGTGGGTTTGACACACGGTGGGTTTAACACACTGTGTATTTAACACACGGTGGGTTTGACACACGGTGGGTTGAACACACGGTGGGTTTAACACACGGTGGGTTTAACACACGGTGGGTTGAACACACGGTGGGTTGAACACACGGTGGGTTGAACACACGGTGGGTTTAACACACGGTGGGTTGAACACACGGTGGGTTTAACACACGGTGGGTTTAACACACGGTGGGTTTAACACACGGTGGGTTTAACACACGGTGGGTTTAACACACGGTGGGTTGAACACACGGTGGGTTTAACACACGGTGGGTTTAACACACGGTGGGTTTAACACACGGTGGGTTGAACACACGGTGGGTTTAACACACGGTGGGTTGAACACACGGTGGGTTGAACACACGGTAGGTTTAACACACGGTGGGTTTAACACACGGTGGGTTCAACACACGGTGGGTTGAACACACGGTGGGTTGAACACACGGTGGGTTTAACACACGGTGGGTTTAACACACGGTGGGTTTAACACACGGTGGGTTTAACACACGGTGGGTTTAACACACGGTGGGTTAACACACGGTGGGTTTAACACACGGTGGGTTGAACACACGGTGGGTTGAACACACGGTGGGTTGAACACACGGTGGGTTAACACACGGTGGGTTTAACACACGGTGGGTTGAACACACGGTGGGTTGAACACACGGTGGGTTGAACACACGGTGGGTTTAACACACGGTGGGTTTAACACACACGGTGGGTTTTAACACACGGTGGGTTTAACACACGGTGGGGTTAACACAACGGTGGGTTGAACACACGGTGGGTTGAACACACGGTGGGTTTGAACACACGGTGGGTTTAACACACGGTGGGTTTAACACACGGTGGGTTGAACACACGGTGGGTTGAACACACGGTGGGTTTGAACACCGGTGGGTTTGAACACACGGGGTTGAACACACTGTGGGTTTTAACACACGGTGGGTTAACACACGGTGGGTTGAACACACGGTGGGTTGAACACACGGTGGGTTTGAACACACGGTGGGTTTAACACACGGTGGGTTGAACACACGGTGGGTTTGACCAGAACGGTTGGGTTGAACACATCGGTGGGTTTGAACACACGGTGGGTTGAACACACGGTGGTTGAACACACGGTGGGTTGAACACCGGGGTTGAACACACGTGGTATGAACACACGGTGGGTTGACACACGGTGGGTTTTAACACACGGTGGGTGAACACACGGTGGGTTAGACACACGGTGGGTTGAACACACGGTGGGTTAACACACGGTGGGTTGAACACACGGTGGGTTTAACACACGGTGGGTTGAACACACGGTGGTTTAACACACGGTGGGTTTAACACACGGTGGGTTTAACACACGGTGGGTTTAACACACGGTGGGTTTAACACACGGTGGGTTTAACACACGGTGGGTTTAACACACGGTGGGTTTAACACACGGTGGGTTTAACACACGGTGGGTTTAACACACGGTGGGTTTAACACACGGTGGGTTGAACACACGGTGGGTTGAACACACGGTGGGTTGAACACACGGTGGGTTTAACACACGGTAGGTTTAACACACGGTGGGTTTAACACACGGTGGGTTTAACACACGGTGGGTTTAACACACGGTGGGTTTAACACACGGTGGGTTTAACACACGGTGGGTTTAACACACGGTGGGTTTAACACACGGTGGGTTTAACACACGGTGGGTTTAACACACGGTGGGTTAACACACGGTGGGTTGAACACACGGTGGGTTTAAACACACGGTGGGTTTAACACACGGTGGGTTTAACACACGGTAGGTTTAACACACGGTATGTTAACACGAGCGGTGGGTTAAACACACGGTGGTTGAACACACGGTGGGTTGAACACTATGCGGTAGGTTTAACACACGGTGGGTTTAACACACGGTGGGTTTAACACACGTGTGTTAAACACACGGTGGGTTTAACACACGGTGGGTTTAACACACGGTGGGTTGACCACACGGTGGGTTGAACACACGGTGGTTGAACGCACGGTAGGTTTAACACACGGTGGGTTGAACACACGGTGGTTGAACACACGGTGGGTTGAACAACCGGTAGGTTAACACACAGGTGGGTTTAACACACGGTGGGTTTAACACACGGTGGGTTTAACACACGGTGGGTTTAACACTCAGTGGGTTGAACACACGGTGGGTTTAACACACGGTGGGTTTAACACACGGTGGGTTTAACACACGGTGGGTTTAACACACGGTGGGTTGAACACACGGTAGGTTTAACACACGGTGGGTTTAACACACGGTGGGTTCAACACGGGGTTGAACACACGGTGGGTTGAACACACGGTAGGTTTAACACACGGTGGGTTGAACACACGGTGGGTTGAACACACGGTGGGTTGAACACACGGGGTTGAACACACGGTGGGTTGAACACACGGTGGGTTTGAACACACGGTGGGTTTAACACACGGTGGGTTTAACACACGGTGGGTTGAACACACGGTGGGTTGAACACACGGTGGGTTTAACACACGGTGGGTTTAACACACGGTGGGTTTAACACACGGTGGGTTGAACACACGGTGGGTTTAACACACGGTGGGTTGAACACACGGTGGGTTTAACACACGGTGGGTTTAACACACGGTGGGTTTAACACACGGTGGGTTTAACACACGGTGGGTTGAACACACGGTGGGTTTAACACACGGTGGGTTTAACACACGGTGGGTTCAACACACGGTGGGTTGAACACACGGTGGGTTGAACACACGGTAGGTTTAACACACGGTGGGTTAACACACGGTGGGTTTAACACACGGTGGGTTTAACACACGGTGGGTTAACACACGGTGGGTTTAACACACGGTGGGTTTAACACACGGTGGGTTTACACTCGGTGGGATGAACACACGGTGGGTTGAACACACGGTGGGTTGAACACACGGTGGGTTTAACACAACGGTGGGTTTAACACACGGTGGGTTGAAACACACGGTGGGTTGAAACACACGGTGGGTTGAACACACGGTGGGTTTAACACACGGTGGGTTTAACACACGGTGGGTTTAACACACGGTGGGTTGAACACACGGTGGGTTGAACACACGGTGGGTTTAACACACGGTGGGGTTTAACACACGGTGGGTTTAACACACGGTGGGTTGAACACACGGTGGGTTTAACACACGGTGGGTTGAACACACGGTGGGTTTAACACACGGTGGGTTTAACACACGGTGGGTTTAACACACGGTGGGTTTAACACACGGTGGGTTGAACACACGGTAGGTTTAACACACGGTGGGTTTAACACACGGTGGGTTCAACACACGGTGGGTTGAACACACGGTGGGTTGAAGACACGGTAGGTTTAACACACGGTGGGTTTAACACACGGTGGGTTTAACACACGGTGGGTTTAACACACGGTGGGTTTAACACACGGTGGGTTTAACACACGGTGGGTTTAACACTCGGTGGGTTGAACACACGGTGGGTTGAACACACGGTGGGTTGAACACACGGTGGGTTTAACACACGGTGGGTTTAACACACGGTGGGTTGAACACACGGTGGGTTGAACACACGGTGGGTTGAACACACGGTGGGTTTAACACACGGTGGGTTTAACACACGGTGGGTTTAACACACGGTGGGTTTAACACACGGTGGGTTGAACACACGGTGGGTTGAACACACGGTGGGTTGAACACACGGTGGGTTTAACACACGGTGGGTTTAACACACGGTGGGTCTAACACACGGTGGGTTGAACACACGGTGGGTTGAACACACGGTGGGATTAACACACGGTGGGTTTGACACACGGTGGGTTTAACACACTGTGTATTTAACACACGGTGGGTTTGACACACGGTGGGTTGAACACACGGTGGGTTTAACACACGGTGGGTTTAACACACGGTGGGTTGAACACACGGTGGGTTGAACACACGGTGTGTTGAACACACGGTGGGTTAAACACACGGCGGGTTTAACACATGGTGGGTTTAACACACGGTGGGTTGAACACACGGTGGGTTGAACACACGGTGGGTTGAACACACGGTGGGTTTATCACACGGTGGGTTGAACACACGGTGGGTTTAACACACGGTGGGTTTAACACACGGTGGGTTTAACACACGGTGGGTTGAACACACGGTGGGTTGAACATACGGTGGGTTTAACACACGGTGGGTTTAACACACGGTGGGTTGAACACCCGGTGGGTTTAACACACGGTGGGTTTGAACACACGGTGGGTTTAACACACGGTGGGTTGAACACACGGTGGTTGAACACACGGTGAATTTAACACACGGTGGGTTTAACACACGGTGGGTTTAACACACGGTGGGTTGAACACCCGGTGGGTTTAACACACGGTGGGTTGAACACACGGTGGGTTTAACACACGGTGGGTTGATTACACGGTGGGTTGAACACACGGTGAATTTAACACACGGTGGGTTTAGCACACGGTGGGTTTAACACACGGTGGGTTGAACACACGGTGGGTTTAACACACGGTGGGTTGAACATACGGTGGGTTTAACACACGGTGGGTTTATCACACGGTGGGTTGAACACACGGTGGGTTTAACACACGGTGGGTTTAACACACGGTGGGTTTAACACACGGTGGGTTGAACACACGGTGGGTTGAACATACGGTGGGTTTAACACACTGTGGGTTTAACACACGGTGGGTTGAACACCCGGTGGGTTTAACACACGGTGGGTTGAACACACGGTGGGTTGAACACACGATGGGTTGAACACACGGTGGGTTGAACACACGGTGACTTTAACACACGGTGGGTTTAGCACACGGTGGGTTTAACACACGGTGGGTTGAACACACGGTGGGTTGAACACACGGTGGGTTGAACACACGGTGGGATTAACACACGGTGGGTTTGACACACGGTGGGTTTAACACACTGTGTATTTAACACACGGTGGGTTTGACACACGGTGGGTTGAACACACGGTGGGTTTAACACACGGTGGGTTTAACACACGGTGGGTTGAACACACGGTGGGTTGAACACACGGTGGGTTGAACACACGGTGGGTTGAACACACGGCGGGTTTAACACATGGTGGGTTTAACACACGGTGGGTTGAACACACGGTGGGTTGAACACACGGTGGGTTGAACACACGGTGGGTTATCACACGGTGGGTTGAACACACGGTGGGTTTAACACACGGTGGGTTTAACACACGGTGGGTTTTACACACGGTGGGTTTAACACACGGTGGGTTGAACACCCGGTGGGTTTAACACACGGTGGGTTGAACACACGGTGGGTTTAACACACGGTGGGTTGAACACACGGTGGGTTGAACACACGGTGAATTTAACACACGGTGGGTTTAACACACGGTGGGTTTAACACACGGTGGGTTGAACACCCGGTGGGTTTAACACACGGTGGGTTGAACACACGGTGGGTTTAACACACGGTGGGTTGATTACACGGTGGGTTGAACACACGGTGAATTTAACACACGGTGGGTTTAGCACACGGTGGGTTTAACACACGGTGGGTTGAACACACTGGGGTTTAACACACGGTGGGTTGAACATACGGTGGGTTTAACACACGGTGGGTTTATCACACGGTGGGTTGAACACACGGTGGGTTTAACACACGGTGGGTTTAACACACGGTGGGTTGAACACACGGTGGGTTGAACATACGGTGGGTTTAACACACTGTGGGTTTAACACACGGTGGGTTGAACACCCGGTGGGTTTAACACACGGTGGGTTGAACACACGGTGGGTTGAACACACGATGGGTTGAACACACGGTGGGTTGAGCACACGGTGACTTTAACACACGGTGGGTTTAGCACACGGTGGGTTTAACACACGGTGGGTTGAACACACGGTGGGTTGAACACACGGTGGGTTGAACACACGGTGTGTTGAACACACGGTGGGTTGAACACACGGTGGGTTTGACACACGGTGGGTTTAACACACGGTGGGTTGAACACCCGGTGGGTTTAACACACGGTGGGTTGAACACACGGTGGGTTTAACACACCGTGGGTTGAACACACGGTGGGTTTAACACACGGTGGGTTGAACACACGGTGGGTTTAACACACGGTGGGTTTAACACACGGTGGGTTGAACACACGGTGGGTTTGAACATACGGTGGGTTTAACACACGGTGGGTTTAACACACGGTGGGTTGAACACCCGGTGGGTTTAACACACGGTGGGTTTAACACACGGTGGGTTGAACACACGGTGGGTTGAACACACGGTGAATTTAACACACGGTGGGTTTAGCACACGGTGGGTTTAACACACGGTGGGTTTAACGGACAGTGGGTTTAACATACGGTGGGTTTAGCACACCGTGGGTTGAACACATGGTGTGTTGAACACACGGTGGGTTGAACACACGGTGGGTTGAACACACGGTGGGTTGAACACACGGTGGGTTGAACACACGGTGGGTTGAACACACGGTGGGTTGAACACACGGTGGGTTGAACACACGGTGGGTTGAACACACGGTGGGTTGAACACACGGTGGGTTGAACACACGGTGGGTTGAACACACGGTGGGTTTAACACACGGTGGGTTTAACACACAGTGGGTTGAACACACGGTGGGTTGAACACACGGTGGGTTTAACACACGGTGGGTTGAACACACGGTGGGTTTAACACACGGTAGGTTTAACACACGGTGGGTTTAACACACGGTGGGTTTAACACACGGTGGGTTTAACACACGGTGAGTTTAGCACACGGTGGGCTTAGCACACCGTGGGTTTAACACACGGTGGGTTTAGCACACTGTGGGTTTAACACACGGTGGGTTTAACACACGGTGGGTTTAACACACGGTGGGTTTAACACACGGTGGGTTGAACACACGGTGGGTTTAACACACGGTGGGTTGAACATACGGTGGGTTTAACACACGGTGGGTTTATCACACGGTGGGTTGAACACACGGTGGGTTTAACACACGGTGGGTTTAACACACGGTGGGTTTAACACACGGTGGGTTGAACACACGGTGGGTTTAACACACGGTGGGTTGAACATACGGTGGGTTTAACACACGGTGGGTTTATCACACGGTGGGTTGAACACACGGTGGGTTTAACACACGGTGGGTTTAACACACGGTGGGTTTAACACACGGTGGGTTGAACACACGGTGGGTTGAACATACGGTGGGTTTAACACACGGTGGGTTTAACACACGGTGGGTTGAACACCCGGTGGGTTTAACACACGGTGGGTTGAACACACGGTGGGTTGAACACACGATGGGTTGAACACACGGTGGGTTGAACACACGGTGACTTTAACACACGGTGGGTTTAGCACACGGTGGGTTTAACACACGGTGGGTTGAACACACGGTGGGTTGAACACACGGTGGGTTGAACACACGGTGTGTTGAACACACGGTGGGTTGAACACACGGTGGGTTTAACACACGGTGGGTTTAACACACGGTGGGTTGAACACCCGGTGGGTTTAACACACGGTGGGTTGAACACACGGTGGGTTTAACACACGGTGGGTTGAACACACGGTGGGTTTAACACACGGTGGGTTGAACACACGGTGGGTTTAACACACGGTGGGTTTAACACACGGTGGGTTGAACACACGGTGGGTTGAACATACGGTGGGTTTAACACACGGTGGGTTTAACACACGGTGGGTTGAACACCCGGTGGGTTTAACACACGGTGGGTTTAACACACGGTGGGTTGAACACATGGTGGGTTGAACACACGGTGAATTTAACACACGGTTGGTTTAGCACACGGTGGGTTTAACACACGGTGGGTTTAACAGACAGTGGGTTTAACACACGGTGGGTTTAGCACACCGTGGGTTGAACACATGGTGTGTTGAACACAGGGTGGGTTGAACACACGGTGGGTTGAACACACGGTGGGTTGAACACACGGTGGGTTGAACACACGGTGGGTTGAACACACGGTGGGTTGAACACACGGTGGGTTGAACACACGGTGGGTTGAACACACGGTGGGTTGAACACACGGTGGGTTGAACACACGGTGGGTTGAACACACGGTGGGTTTAACACACGGTGGGTTTAACACACAGTGGGTTGAACACACGGTGGGTTGAACACACGGTGGGTTTAACACACGGTGGGTTGAACACACGGTGGGTTTAACACACAGTAGGTTTAACACACGGTGGGTTTAACACACGGTGGGTTTAACACACGGTGGGTTTAACACACGGTGAGTTTAGCACACGGTGGGCTTAGCACACCGTGGGTTTAACACACGGTGGGTTTAGCACACTGTGGGTTTAACACACGGTGGGTTTAACACACGGTGGGTTTAACACACGGTGGGTTTAACACACGGTGGGTTGAACACACGGTGGGTTGAACACACGGTGGGTTGAACACACGGTGGGTTTAACACACGGTGGGTTTAACACACGGTGGGTCTAACACACGGTGGGTTGAACACACGGTGGGTTGAACACACGGTGGGATTAACACACGGTGGGTTTGACACACGGTGGGTTTAACACACTGTGTATTTAACACACGGTGGGTTTGACACACGGTGGGTTGAACACACGGTGGGTTTAACACACGGTGGGTTTAACACACGGTGGGAGGAACACACGGTGGGTTTAACACACGGTGGGTTGAACACACCGTGGGTTGAACACACGGCGGGTTTAACACATGGTGGGTTTAACACACGGTGGGTTGAACACACGGTGGGTTGAACACACGGTGGGTTGAACACACGGTGGGTTTATCACACGGTGGGTTGAACACACGGTGGGTTTAACACACGGTGGGTTTAACACACGGTGGGTTTAACACACGGTGGGTTGAACACACGGTGGGTTGAACATTCGATGGGTTTAACACACGGTGGGTTTAACACACGGTGGGTTTAACACACGGTGGGTTGAACACCCGGTGGGTTTAACACACGGTGTGTTGAACACACGGTGGGTTGAACACACGGTGGGTTGAACACACGGTGGGTTGAACTCACGGTGGGTTGAACACACGGTGGGTTGAACACACGGTGGGTTGAACACACGGTGGGTTGAACACACGGTGGGTTGAACACACGGTGGGTTGAACACACGGTGGGTTGAACACACGGTGGGTTGAACACACGGTGGGTTTAACACACGGTGGGTTTAACACACAGTGGGTTGAACACACGGTGGGTTGAACACACGGTGGGTTTAACACACGGTGGGTTGAACACACGGTGGGTTTAACACACGGTGGGTTTAACACACGGTGGGTTGAACACACGGTGGGTTTAACACACGGTGGGTTTAACACACGGTGGGTTGAACACACGGTGGGTTTGACACACGGTGGGTTTAACACACTGTGTATTTAACACACGGTGGGTTTGACACACGGTGGGTTGAACACACGGTGGGTTTAACACACGGTGGGTTTAACACACGGTGGGTTGAACACACGGTGGGTTGAACACACGGTGGGTTGAACACACGGTGGGTTGAACACACGGCGGGTTTAACACATGGTGGGTTTAACACACGGTGGGTTGAACACACGGTGGGTTGAACACACGGTGGGTTGAACACACGGTGGGTTTATCACACGGTGGGTTGAACACACGGTGGGTTTTACACACGGTGGGTTTAACACACGGTGGGTTTAACACACGGTGGGTTGAACACACGGTGGGTTGAACATACGGTGGGTTTAACACACGGTGGGTTTAACACACGGTGGGTTGAACACCCGGTGGGTTTAACACACGGTGGGTTGAACACACGGTGGGTTTAACACACGGTGGGTTGAACACACGGTGGGTTGAACACACGGTGAATTTAACACACGGTGGGTTTAACACACGGTGGGTTTAACACACGGTGGGTTGAACACCCGGTGGGTTTAACACACGGTGGGTTGAACACACGGTGGGTTTAACACACGGTGGGTTGAACACACGGTGGGTTGAACACACGGTGAATTTAACACACGGTGGGTTTAGCACACGGTGGGTTTAACACACGGTGGGTTGAACACACGGTGGGTTTAACACACGGTGGGTTGAACATACGGTGGGTTTAACACACGGTGGGTTTATCACACGGCGGGTTGAACACACGGTGGGTTTAACACACGGTGGGTTTAACACACGGTGGGTTTAACACACGGTGGGTTGAACACACGGTGGGTTGAACATACGGTGGGTTTAACACACGGTGGGTTTAACACACGGTGGGTTGAACACCCGGTGGGTTTAACACACGGTGGGTTGAACACACGGTGGGTTTAACACACGGTGGGTTGAACACACGGTGGGTTGAACACACGGTGACTTTAACACACGGTGGGTTTAGCACACGGTGGGTTTAACACACGGTGGGTTGAACACACGGTGGGTTGAACACACGGTGGGTTGAACACACGGTGTGTTGAACACACGGTGGGTTGAACACACGGTGGGTTTAACACACGGTGGGTTTAACACACGGTGGGTTGAACACCCGGTGGGTTTAACACACGGTGGGTTGAGCACACGGTGGGTTTAACACACGGTGGGTTGAACACACGGTGGGTTTAACACACGGTGGGTTGAACACACGGTGGGTTTAACACACGGTGGGTTTAACACACGGTGGGTTGAACACACGGTGGGTTGAACATACGGTGGGTTTAACACACGGTGGGTTTAACACACGGTGGGTTGAACACCCGGTGGGTTTAACACACGGTGGGTTTAACACACGGTGGGTTGAACACACGGTGGGTTGAACACACGGTGAATTTAACACACGGTGGGTTTAGCACACGGTGGGTTTAACACACGGTGGGTTTAACAGACAGTGGGTTTAACACACGGTGGGTTTAGCACACCGTGGGTTGAACACATGGTGTGTTGAACACACGGTGGGTTGAACACACGGTGGGTTGAACACACTGTGGGTTGAATACACGGTGGGTTGAACACACGGTGGGTTGAACACACGGTGGGTTGAACACACGGTGGGTTGAACACACGGTGGGTTGAACACACGGTGGGTTGAACACACGGTGGGTTGAACACATGGTGGGTTGAACACACGGTGGGTTTAACACACGGTGGGTTTAACACACAGTGGGTTGAACACACGGTGGGTTGAACACACGGTGGGTTTAACACACGGTGGGTTGAACACACGGTGGGTTTAACACACGTTAGGTTTAACACACGGTGGGTTTAACACACGGTGGGTTTAACACACGGTGGGTTTAACACACGCTGAGTTTAGCACACGGTGGGCTTAGCACACCGTGGGTTTAACACACGGTGGGTTTAGCACACTGTGGGTTTAACACACGGTGGGTTTAACACACGCTGGGTTTAACACACGGTGGGTTGAACACACGGTGGGTTGAACACACGGTGGGTTGAACACACGGTGGGTTTAACACACGGTGGGTTCAACACACCGTGGGTTCAGCACACCGTGGGTTTAACACACGGTGGGTTGAACACACGGTAGGTTTAACACACGGTGGGTTTAACACACTGTGGGTTGAACACACGGTGGGTTGAACACACGGTGGGTTGAAGACACGGTAGGTTTAACACACGGTGGGTTTAATACACGGTGGGTTGAACACACCGTGGGTTGAACACACGGTGGGTTTAACACACGGTGGGTTTAACACACGGTGGGTTTAACACACGGTGGGTTTCACACACGGTGGGTTTAACACACGGTGGGTTGAACACACGGTGGGTTGAACACACGGTGGGTTTAACACACGGTGGGTTTAACACACGGTGGGTTTAGCACACCGTGGGTTTAACACACGGTGGGTTTAACATACGGTGGGTTTAACATACGGTGGGTTTAACACACGGTGGGTTGAACACACGGTAGGTTTAACACACGGTGGGTTTAACATACGGTGGGTTTAACACACGGTGGGTTTAACATACGGTGGGTTTAACACACGGTGGGTTTAACACACGGTGGGTTAAACCCCGACAGCCTGTGGGAGTTAGAACCCACCGTGTGTTAAACACACGGTGGGTTGAACACACGGTGGGTTGAACACACGGTAGGTTTAACACACGGTGGGTTTAACACACGGTGGGTTGAACACACCGTGGGTTGAGCACACGGTGGGTTTAACACACGGTGGGTTTAACACACGGTGGGTTTAACACACGGTGGGTTTCACACACGGTGGGTTTAACACACGGTGGGTTGAACACACGGTGGGTTGAACACACGGTGGGTTTAACACACGGTGGGTTTAACACATGGTGGGTTTAACACACAGTGGGTTTAGCACACCGTGGGTTTAACACACGGTGGGTTTAACACACGGTGGGTTTAACACACGGTGGGTTTAACAGACGGTGGGTTTAACACACGGTGGGTTTAACACACGGTGGGTTTAACACACGGTGGGTTGAACACACGGTGGGTTGAACATACGGTGGGTTTAACACACGGTGGGTTTAACACACGGTGGGTTGAACACCCGGTGGGTTTAACACACGGTGGGTTTAACACACGGTGGGTTGAACACACGGTGGGTTGAACACACGGTGAATTTAACACACGGTGGGTTTAGCACACGGTGGGTTTAACACACGGTGGGTTTAACAGACAGTGGGTTTAACACACGGTGGGTTTAGCACACCGTGGGTTGAACACATGGTGTGTTGAACACACGGTGGGTTGAACACACGGTGGGTTGAAAACACTGTGGGTTGAATACACGGTGGGTTGAACACACGGTGGGTAGAACACACGGTGGGTTTAACACACGGTGGGTTGAAAACACGGTGGGTTGAACACACGGTGGGTTGAACACACGGTGGGTTGAACACATGGTGGGTTGAACACACGGTGGTTTTAACACACGGTGGGTTTAACACACAGTGGGTTGAACACACGGTGGGTTAAACACACGGTGGGTTTAACACACGGTGGGTTGAACACACGGTGGGTTTAACACACGGTAGGTTTAACACACGGTGGGTTTAACACACGGTGGGTTTAACACACGGTGGGTTTAACACACGCTGAGTTTAGCACACGGTGGGCTTAGCACACCATGGGTTTAACACACGGTGGGTTTAGCACACTGTGGGTTTAACACACGGTGGGTTTAACACACGCTGGGTTTAACACACGGTGGGTTGAACACACGGTGGGTTGAACACACGGTGGGTTGAACACACGGTGGGTTTAACACACGGTGGGTTCAACACACCGTGGGTTCAGCACACCGTGGGTTTAACAAACGGTGGGTTGAACACACGGTAGGTTTAACACACGGTGGGTTTAACACACGGTGGGTTGAACACACGGTTTAGTTTAACACACGGTGGGTTGAAGACACGGTAGGTTTAACACACGGTGGGTTTAATACACGGTGGGTTGAACACACCGTGGGTTGAACACACGGTGGGTTTAACACACGGTGGGTTTAACACACGGTGGGTTTAACACACGGTGGGTTTCACACACGGTGGGTTTAACACACGGTGGGTTGAACACACGGTGGGTTGAACACACGGTGGGTTTAACACACGGTGGGTTTAACACACGGTGGGTTTAGCACACCGTGGGTTTAACACACGGTGGGTTTAACATACGGTGGGTTTAACATACGGTGGGTTTAACATACGGTGGGTTGAACACACGGTAGGTTTAACACACGGTGGGTTTAACATACGGTGGGTTTAACACACGGTGGGTTTAACATACGGTGGGTTTAACACACGGTGGGTTTAACACACGGTGGGTTAAACCCAGACAGCCTGTGGGAGTTAGAACCCACCGTGTGTTAAACACACGGTGGGTTGAACACACGGTGGGTTGAACACACGGTAGGTTTAACACACGGTGGGTTTAACACACGGTGGGTTGAACACACCGTGGGTTGAGCACACGGTGGGTTTAACACACGGTGGGTTTAACACACGGTGGGTTTAACACACGGTGGGTTTCACACACGGTGGGTTTAACACACGGTGGGTTGAACACACGGTGGGTTGAACACACGGTGGGTTTAACACACGGTGGGTTTAACACACAGTGGGTTTAGCACACCGTGGGTTTAACACACGGTGGGTTTAACACACGGTGGGTTTAACACACGGTGGGTTTAACAGACGGTGGGTTCAACACACGGTGGGTTTAACACACGGTGGGTTTAACACACGGTGGGTTGAACACACGGTGGGTTGAACATACGGTGGGTTTAACACACGGTGGGTTTAACACACGGTGGGTTGAACACCCGGTGGGTTTAACACACGGTGGGTTTAACACACGGTGGGTTGAACACACGGTGGGTTGAACACACGGTGAATTTAACACACGGTGGGTTTAGCACACGGTGGGTTTAACACACGGTGGGTTTAACAGACAGTGGGTTTAACACACGGTGGGTTTAGCACACCGTGGGTTGAACACATGGTGTGTTGAACACACGGTGGGTTGAACACACGGTGGGTTGAAAACACTGTGGGTTGAATACACGGTGGGTTGAACACACGGTGGGTAGAACACACGGTGGGTTTAACACACGGTGGGTTGAACACACGGTGGGTTTAACACACGGTGGGTTTAACACACGGTGGGTTGAACACACGGTGGGTTGAACACATGGTGGGTTGAACACACGGTGGTTTTAACACACGGTGGGTTTAACACACAGTGGGTTGAACACACGGTGGGTTGAACACACGGTGGGTTTAACACACGGTGGGTTGAACACACGGTGGGTTTAACACACGGTAGGTTTAACACACGGTAGGTTTAACACACGGTGGGTTTAACACACGGTGGGTTTAACACACGCTGAGTTTAGCACACGGTGGGCTTAGCACACCGTGGGTTTAACACACGGTGGGTTTAGCACACTGTGGGTTTAACACACGGTGGGTTTAACACACGCTGGGTTTAACACACGGTGGGTTGAACACACGGTGGGTTGAACACACGGTGGGTTGAACACACGGTGGGTTTAACACACGGTGGGTTCAACACACCGTGGGTTCAGCACACCGTGGGTTTAACAAACGGTGGGTTGAACACACGGTAGGTTTAACACACGGTGGGTTTAACACACGGTGGGTTGAACACACGGTTTAGTTTAACACACGGTGGGTTGAAGACACGGTAGGTTTAACACACGGTGGGTTTAATACACGGTGGGTTGAACACACCGTGGGTTGAACACACGGTGGGTTTAACACACGGTGGGTTTAACACACGGTGGGTTTAACACACGGTGGGTTTCACACACGGTGGGTTTAACACACGGTGGGTTGAACACACGGTGGGTTGAACACACGGTGGGTTTAACACACGGTGGGTTTAACACACGGTGGGTTTAGCACACCGTGGGTTTAACACACGGTGGGTTTAACATACGGTGGGTTTAACATACGGTGGGTTTAACACACGGTGGGTTGAACACACGGTAGGTTTAACACACGGTGGGTTTAACATACGGTGGGTTTAACACACGGTGGGTTTAACATACGGTGGGTTTAACACACGGTGGGTTTAACACACGGTGGGTTAAACCCAGACAGCCTGTGGGAGTTAGAACCCTCCGTGTGTTAAACACACGGTGGGTTGAACACACGGTGGGTTGAACACACGGTAGGTTTAACACACGGTGGGTTTAACACACGGTGGGTTGAACACACCGTGGGTTGAGCACACGGTGGGTTTAACACACGGTGGGTTTAACACACGGTGGGTTTAACACACGGTGGGTTTCACACACGGTGGGTTTAACACACGGTGGGTTGAACACACGGTGGGTTGAACACACGGTGGGTTTAACACACGGTGGGTTTAACACACAGTGGGTTTAGCACACCGTGGGTTTAACACACGGTGGGTTTAACACACGGTGGGTTTAACACACGGTGGGCTTAACAGACGGTGGGTTTAACACACGGTGGGTTTAACACACGGTGGGTTTAACACACGGTGGGTTGAACACACGGTGGGTTGAACACACTGTGGGTTGAACACACGGTGGGTTGAACACACGGTGGGTTGAACACACGGTGGGTTGAACACTCTCAAGGCAGTTGCGGACCCAGACGGCCTGCAGTAGAGCGAGGTGCTACCAGTGGTGCTGCACACCCATGTGCAGCAGCATTGTTCGCACCGACTCCACCACCGTCCTCATCTCCCGCTCCGCCATGCCGTTCTGCTTCGGGGTGTATGGGCAGGTCAGGTCGTGGACGATCCCCTTGCCGTTCACGTAGTTGGTGAACTGCTTCCCGAGGAACTCCCCTCCCCGGTCAGAGCGCAGCATCAACACCGACGTCTGAGTCTGCCGCTCAGCCACCGCCAACCACTGCACGAACGCCTGCAACGCATCGGACTTCTTGGTGACCGGCTTCACCCACACGTAGCGGGTCTTGCGGTCCTTCAGCAGCAAGAAGTATAGGCTGCCATCCTTGGCAGCCACGCGAAACGGCCCGCACAGGTCGATGTGCACGACGGCCAGCACGTCGTCGGCGTCGGAACCGTGGTCGGGGAAGGTGTGCCGCGCCAATTTCCCGCCGACGCACGAGACACACTGGGATTCGGCGTCCGTCGCCAACTTGAGGTCCAGCCCAATGGTGAACTCGCTCTTCGCCGAGCTCCGTATGGTGTCCATGCCGACGTGCGCAAGCCGCGCATGCATCCGGTCCGGCGTCGACTTCGTCTTCGAGACGATCGCCCGCAGAGCCACAACTTCCTTCATGGGCGGCGTCGACCTTGTCGCGCAGGGACGCAGGTCGGTGCAGAGGACTCGCCCGTAGTACGTTGCCCGCCCGAGCACCTCCCCTGCTACCGAGACGAGCAGAATGCCATCTCCGTCCTCCTGCAGCTTCACGCCATGCTCCTTCAGCTGGCCGGCCGACAGCAGGTTGGCTCGCACACCCGGGACGTACAGCACGTCGGGGATGAACACCTGCTTCCCGGCCTCTCCTTGTAGAGCGACAGTGCCGCGGCCCTGGACATCTTGCAGCGCCCCATTGAAGCCGCGCACATGCCTGATGGCGCCGCTCGGCTGCAGGTCGACGAAGGCCTCCTTCGTCCTCATCAGGTGGTGGGAGCAACTACTGTCGAGCAGGACCACCGCCGGGTTTGCCTGCACAGCTGCCGCCACCGCCTGGAAGTCCTCTCCGGCCTCCGGTGCCAGAGAGATGGTCAGCTCCACGACGCCGACCAGCGAGCACGACGCCGTCTTGTCGTCTCGCCCTTTGCCGCCTGCAACGGAGTCGGCGTCCTTCGCCGAAGTCGATGTCTTGGTCGACTGCTTCTCCTTGCGCGGCTGGTTTCCTCCAAGACGAGGACGACGGCTGCCAGACCTCCCACGGCCGCCCTTACCATCGTCGTCGTCCGAGTCACTGCGGTTGGGACACTCGAAGGAGAGATGGTCGGGGTCGCCGCACAGCCAGCATTCCCGACGTCGACCTCCTCCTCCACGACCGCTGTCCTTGGTCGACTTCCTCTTGTCGACCTCCTTGGCCGGCTTCCAGCCACTGCTACCACCACCGCCAGACTGCCCGCGCTGCCCCGGTCGGCCTCCTAGCTTCGCTGAGGTGACCAAGTTCGCCTGCGCCACGAGCTCCTGCGACCGCTCAGCCTCCTGCATTGCCTCGTCCTGCAGGATATACGAGGTCAGATTGTCCTCGTTGAGCGTCGCCCTTGTGCTCGGCGCCATAGACAGCCGCTTCAGGAGGTTGTAGCTGCTAGAGAGACCCTGCATGACATGGGTGATGTACGACGCCGTGGAGTACTGCGCGCCGGCCATCCTAATGGTGGCGAGAATTCGCCGTGCCCGGTTGTAGTAGTCGGTCGCTGTCTCCTCGTCACCCATACGCAGGTGTGTCAGCTGTCCCTCCAGCTGGGCGATGAACAGGTCGTCGGTGACCTGGTACGTCGACTCAATGAAGTGCCACGCCCGGTGGCCAGCGTCGATGTACTCCCGGCACCACTTGAAGGCGATCTGCACGCCCGGTGAGCAGCACCGCGAGATGACCGTGAAGGTCAACAGCTGCACGGCGCGAAACTCCGCCCGCAAGTCGGGGTGGTGCTCCCCCGGCGTTGCCACGGTTCCTCGGGCGAAGCCGATCAGCCCGGCCATCTCCGGCTGGGGCTCGATGGCTTCCTTCCAGGTGAGAATGTCGGGTCGACCGACCAGTGGAGGGGTGACCGAGATCCTGTCCGGCGTAAACTTGAAGTAGCCGTAGCTCGGCGCAATCCCACCTGCCGTCACCTGGGAAGCCGACATCGGCGACAGCCCACTTCGACGCCCACCGGCGTCACCATGTGAGGAGCCTGCAACCGCGGACGACTGCATCCCTCGCGCCTGAACGCCGCCGGCTTCACCGGCGTGTATCACACCTCGTTGTCTCGACGTGCCTCCCACACTGCTGCCGACCTGACCTCCACCGGCGTTGACGCCCACATCGACGCCGCCGTCGTTGTTCACCGGTCGAGAAGGGGGATGCTCCGCCGCCCACACGGAGCGGAGTCCGGCCTCGACGACTGCCCAGGGTATCGCCCCATACTCCTGGGCCTCATGGCGTCTCCTCGCATCCTCCAGCCGTCCCTCCAGGGTGTCCATCACCTCGGCGTGGCCTACGCGCACGCTAGTGACTGCACGGCTGCCGGTCTACGAACACGCTCGGTATGTGCTAAGTCGGCTAGACTGAACTACGTCGCGGTGTCTTCCACGCTCACCGCACCATGCGGAGATAACTGCAGCAACGGGAGCTAGGCTGCGGGCTAGGCACGTGTGCTCGTGTGATCTGTGCGTTCGTTAGTCCTTAGTCGTTTCCCTTGTGCACACACTACTTGCTAGTTCACGGGGAAAATTGGCAAGAGTTTCACTAGGAAAAGTTCAGAACAATGATAGCAACAACATTGGCAACATTGACTACATCAGAGCTAGCTAGGCTGCTGGTCGACCTCCAACGCAGCAGGGTCGACCGCACTCCAGCGCAGCAGCGCTCGCACCGCTCCTGCGTAGCAGGGTAGCGGTTCGCCAACGTTGCAATTCCACGGTGTGCTAGTGCTGCGGTAAGTCGGCTGCACAGCGTTGCACCCGCAGGACAACGGTGCACCTGCTTCGCAGATGCGCGCAGCTGGTTGGTGCGCACTTCCCTGTCACGTGCACAACGCAGACGCCTGGCAGACTCCATGCCAGCGACTGTGCCCACCAGCCACGTCGACCTCGGGATACCACCCCCGAGGTCGGCCTCGCAGTCTCCACCCTGGCGACACTCGCGCATGTCGCCCGGGTATCCCGATCGACCGGGCAACCACGCCTGGTCGACTCGCGCAGTCCGTAGCCGGTCACGTATGCCCGGCGTCCTCAGTCCGGTGTCCAGGCGTGCCCAGAACGCCTTCCGAACCCCTAGGTCGGCGTCCAGACGCCCGGGACGCCGACCAAACCTCCAGAGCGGCGTCCCTCCTCCCAGGACGCCGACCAGACACCCAGGTCGGTGTCAGGACCCGACGCCCAGGTCGGCGTCTGGATCCCCGGACGACGTGAAGACGCCCATGACGTCGACCAGGCGTCCGGGTGGTCATGGCGACGCCCAGCTCGGCGTCCCTTGCAGTGGTCCCCCGTGCAGATCGACCTCCTCGTCGACCAGCTCACCACTGCCGCAGGTCGGCTGCTCCCCTCACACCCGACCACGAAGTCGGCTCCGCCCAAGCGAGGACGGGGCCAATACCCAACTCCCGTTGACAGTCGATCTACTGGACCTACGCGATGCATCACGCCGTGCGGGTGCACAGCCTGCTTTCGACCACCGCAATCACCGGCAACCTTTCCCCGCACGTAAAATGGAGTGGAACCAAAGGAGACACCTCCATGCTCCGAGTATGGGGGTGCATGGTTCAATACCGCCCGCCGACCTCAACCATCGGCAAGTTCGCCAGCCGCGCACGCTGGGGAATCCACCTCGGTATCAGTCACGAGCACAAAGCGTGGATCGTGCTGGACCTCCTCAGCCAGAAAAACACTCACGCTCGCGACGTCATCTTCTACGAGCGTCTCTTCCTCGACCAGTTCCGCCGCGACGAGCAGACAAATGCGAATCGGGTCTACGCCAACGACGGCCACAGTTAAGCAACGCCCGAAGATGAAGCCGCTGCAGCAATCTTGGAGCAGGACACAATGGGGGGACTTCGCATGGGAAAACCGGCGCAGCGACGACGACGACGACGACAATAATTCCTCAAGAACAGGCGGAACAGGCGGAGGCGGAAAAGGCGGAAGCGGCAGAGGCCCAACACCGCCAACACCTGAACCGGAAAGTGACGATGACGATGTGCAGGAAGTCATCCCGCAACGTCGCCACGACAGCACCATCTCAGGGCTGCAGCTGCTCGGACTTCACACCGCAACCTCACAGGCACCACGCATCATCGAGCCCCGAAACCCGCGCGAAGCACTTTCTGGAACACACAGCAGGGTATGGCGTGAGGCGATGGACATGGAAATCAAGGCTCTAGAGTCACGCGACACCTGGGTGCTCGTCGACCGCGCAGCGATCAAAGGCGCAAGAATCCTCTCAGGAAAATGGGTCTTTCGCGTAAAAACCGCAGCAGATGGGACAATCGAGCGCTTCAAAGCGCGTTGGGTGGTTCGCGGCTATGACCAGAGGCATGGGATCGACTTCCACCAAACGTTCGCCCCAGTCAGCCGCCACACCTCCGTCCGCATCCTGCTCGCCATCGCAGCTGTAAGGCACTTGCCACTCCGCCAAATCGACGTGAAGAACGCGTTCCTGTATGCGTTAGTAGATGCCGTGATCTACGTGGAGCAGCCACACACCTACGGCGAAGGAGACTCGCGCATATGTCACCTGCATAACATCCTGCTTGAAATCGGGTTCAAGCAAATGCCACACGATCCAGGGATGTACCGCCGTGATTTTTGCGGCGAATACATCCTCCTCACTGTGTACGTCGACGACCTGCTTTACACAGGCTCAAACTACGAGCTCCTCCAGCAGTTCGAAAAGGCTCTGGCGGGGCGCGTCGACATCACATGCAACTACGAGGTGAAGCAGTTCCTAGGCCTCAACATCACCTACGCGCCCGAAGCCATTCACCTTTCAGCGGCTAAGTACGCAGAGGAGTTAGGGAAGCGGTTCAACATTTCACCTGCACCTCTCTCAACTCCCTACCGAAACCCCGGACCGAACCACAAACCCGACGCCAAAGCCCTACCCCCCGCTGGGATTCAAACTTATCAACAGCAGTTGGGATGCCTCCTCTTCGCCTCTGTCACCTGCAGGCGAGACCTCTCGTACATTGCAAGTCAGCTGGCGCAAAACTCACGCAAACCAACGGCTGAAAACCTTCTGGACCTACAGCGCGCCCTCCAATACTTCGTTTCAACGCCTAAGATTGGGCTGCGTTACTCCACTGCACCAACCCCATCCTTCAATCTCACCGGCTATGTGGACGCCGATCACGCAGCAGACCCCGATAATCGACGGTCCAGGACTGGGTTCCTGTTCCGACTCGAGCCTACGGGACCAATTTCTGGAACTCGCAGAAGCAGGAGCTGGTTGCCCTGTCATCAGCGGAAGCGGAATTCATCGCAGCAACCGCAGCAGTTCGCGAAGGCCTCTATCTGCAGGAACTCCTGCAAGAGGCGAAAATTCCAGCCTTGTCGACATTTATGGGATTGCGATGAATTCCGATCGCAACACTGATAAGACATCCCTAGTTAAGCCAGTTTAGGGATTAGGGGCAATCTTATGACTAGGGGGTATCTTCTAAACGGTTTTTTGTCCATTTATAAGAATTATAAGACACCCTAAACCGTCCCAATTACAAGACACAGCAAGCTTTTTTTCTAATGTATAAGATA
This sequence comes from Closterium sp. NIES-65, assembly GCA_948144175.1. Lineage (NCBI taxonomy): Eukaryota > Viridiplantae > Streptophyta > Zygnematophyceae > Desmidiales > Closteriaceae > Closterium > Closterium sp. NIES-65. Next base: position 27,315 of record CANXME010002037.1, read on the forward strand.
AGACATATATGTCTTCTATCCGGGTGATGACGGTAGTTTGAAAATAACCAACTTTCCCCATTGAAAGAATCATGTGCTCGTTCAAAAAAGCATTTCCCAACCAGTTGTCAAGCTCTGGGGCTTACAGGAGATTTAGGTACCTAGTTTGCCAGTGCAGACTTGTTTTAATGCATGCATTGTTTCTATCTTCTGTAACAGGGCAGATTTGATATCTTCAAACTTCCATTGGCGCATCCATTACTGCATCTGTCTGTGCACTTGTAGGAGCAAGTGGCATCAGTGCCTGTAGGGACTTATACGCTTCTATCAAGGGGTCAACTGCAGAGACTTGCACAACTGTCCACTGCAGCCCGTTTTGTGGTGCACAGGGCGAGGAGTCAGTGGCTGGCAGGAGGTGAACCATCTGAGGGAGGACACCACAGCGGGAGTGAAGCACAGGGAGAGCGAAGCACGGGGAGAGCGAAGCACAGGGGAGCTTATTTGTCATCTAGGGACACACTTGATGAAGCACAGATGCAGAGAGGTTATTTATTTGCCATCCTGGGAGATGGATGGCGGATTGCATGAATGATATTAACAAGGTTGCCACCTGGAGGCCTCCCACACGCTGCAGAGGCGCCCTTGATTTCAAGCCCTTGATTTCAAGCCCTTCCATTGCCCACCCTCTTATCACCCGGCCTACCGTCTCCCACCCACCCATCCCCCACCCTGCCATTCCCCACACTGCCATCCCCCAACCCTGCCATCCCCCGCCCTGCCATTTCATGCCACGGTACCTGGGGACGTTGTCGCACAGCCATGGCCATCAGCAGCGCCAGCAGAGGGCGTTCCCCTATTTGCACCTCCCCTGCCTCCGCCCTCCCCTCCTCCTCCTTTCGCTCCTCCTCCCTACCCTCCTCCTCCCTACCCTCCTCCTCCCTACCCTCCTCCTCCCTCCCATCCACTTCCCGCCCCTCCACTGTTGCAGCAGCACCCAGCAAAGAGTTTGGCAGTAAGCATGCATGTGGCCCCCCTGCCCTGCTTGCCCCCTCTGCTCTGCTTGTCCACACGTTTGCCGCATCTCGTACGTGCGCCTGTGCAGCTGACGGCACTGCCCCACTCACGCCCATCACTCCACATGCCACCTGCACATTCCCAGAAGCACCTGCCCCAGTTAACCCCCTCTCTGCTGCCTCCATCTCCTTCTCCTCCTCCGTTTTCTCCTGCCTTACATCCTGACCACACCCACTCTCCACATCAGAAGCACCCCTCTTCCTCGCACCACTCCCCTCCTTCCATCCCCCTGTCCTCCTCCCCTCCTCGCCCCATCCCATGCTACCCACCCCGACCTCAACCACCCCCCGCTCACATACCAGTCTCCGCACCCGCCGCTGCACCTCCTTCCACTCCGCCTTCCACATCTCCCCTGCTTTGACACCCTGCTGGCCTTCCAGTTGACTCAAAAGCTGCACGTCTCCCCACCCCAACACCGCCCTCCCTTCCGCCTCCCTCCTCTCCGCCTCCCTCCCGTCCGCCTCCCTCACGCCCCCTCCCCTTGCATTTCGCGCCCATCCCTCTGTTGCCTGCCATGCCGAATTTGCAGATGCGCCAAGCTGTGCCGTCCGGCATGGGTGGCAGGAGCACAGGAGGGGCGGCAGACAGGCGGCGAAGAGGAGAAGCGCCGCTTCGGAGCCACTGGCAGCTGCTCGGAAGGTGCGGTTGCCGTTGTCTGCAGGGGAGGGAGGGGGAATGGGGAGCGGGGGAGGGAAAAGTTTGACGCGAAAGGAGGGGAAAGGGTGAGGGGAAAGGGGGAGCGGGGAAGGGAATGGGGGAGGGGAAAGGGGGAGGGGAAGGAAGGAGGGGGAAAAGACGATGGGGCAGAGTGAAAAAGACGATGGGGCAGTGTGAAAAGGCTATGAGGGGAGAGTGAAATTACGACGGGGGAGAAGTGAAAGATGAAAATTGGCAAGAGCGCGGTGCTGAAATGCACAAGGATGAGGGCGAGACGGCGAGCGGAGGAAGAGGGGGCATGGGGAGGGTGAAGGAGAGGGGCGTGGGGCGGAGCAGGAAGGGTGTGGGGCAGCGGCACGAGGGTTGGTTACCGAGGGAGCAGAGCAGCCGAGCCACCAGCACGCCGTGCCTCTCCGTGTCGCACCCACACGCCCCACACACCCTGCGCTGCCTCTGCCTGCTGCCCTCCCTTCCGCTGTCGTCCCTCTCCTCGGTCCTCTCCTCGTTCCTCTTCTCCTTCCTCTGCTCGTTCCTCTCCTCGTTCCTCTCCTCCTCAGTCTCCTCCTCACTCTCCTCCTCAGTCTCCTCCTCACTCTCCTCCTCACTCTCCTCCTCACTCTCCTCCTCACTCTCCTCGTCCCTCTCCTCCTTCCACTCCTCGTCCCTCTCCTCCTCACTCTCCTCCTCCCTCTCCTCCTCACTCTCCTCCTCACTCTCCTCGTCCCTCTCATCCTTCCACTCCTCGTCCCTCTCCTCCTCACTCTCCTCCTCCCTCTCCTCCTCACTCTCCTCCTCCCTCTCCTCCTCCCTCTCCTCCTCCCTCTCCTCCTCACTCTCCTCCTCCCTCTCCTCCTCCCTCTCCTCCTCACTCTCCTCCCTCTCCTTCTCACTCTCCTCCTCCCTCTCCGCCTCACTCTCCTCTCGTGCACGCCCCTCCTGCCCTTCCTGCCCCTCCTGCCCTTCCTGCCTTTCTCGCACGCACTCATCCTCATCATCCCATCCACTCCCTTCCCTCCATGCCTCTGTGCTCCCATCATCATCACCTTCCATCCACTCGTCACCACTCGCCATGTCTCCACTCGCCTTGTTTACACCTGTCTCATTTCCACTCGCTCCCCCTTCCCTCCTCGTTGCACTTCTCAATTCACTGTGCTCTGCCCTCCCGTCCCCTTCTCTCTCACTCTCTTCCAAATCCTCATCACTCCAACCACTCCCTTCCATGCTCACACGATTCACTCGCTCACACTCTCCCCTTTGGTCATCACATCTCATCTCCCCGCCTCCACGCCCCACCGTCCAGCACCCCTCCACTGCGCTCCTCTCCACCTCACGCTCCTCCTCCCTAAACGCTTCTAGCACCTCCTGCCACCACTCCTTCCGCCCACCCACATGCTTCTCTGCACACTCTTTTCCAGTTTCCTCCTCCTCTGCAATCCCTTCTGCCTCTCTCTCTCCTCCTCCCGTTTCTTCCTCACCCTTGTTCCCTCCGCTCTCCTCTTCCTCCATCGGACACGCTTCCGCCTCCTCCCTCCCACCACTAACCGCTTCCTCCTCCTCCTCCCTTTCATGCAGCACACCAGAACCCTCCCTACCATCGCCATCCCTTGATGCATGCCCATCCATTCTATCCCCTGCCGCCCTCCACCCTCTCGCACAAGCATTTTCTTCCATTTCTCCCTGCTGCCCCCCTGCCTGCTGCCGCCCAAGCCCATGGGTGGGGCGAAGCAAGGCCTCCCCCCCCTCACACACATGTGCTGACAGCGGCAGGGCAGGCGGGCACACAGGCAGCAGGCGCACGTAGTGCACTGCTGCTAGCTGGGGGGGGGGGGGGGGGGGGGGGGGGGGTGGAATGAACACGAAGGGGGAAGTGATTGGGGACGGGGGAAGAAATGGGGAGGTGGAAAAGGCTCAGCAGGCAGAGGGGCACACAGGGAGCAGGCACACGGACGGCACTGCTACTAACTAGGGAGAGGGGAGGAGGACAGGGGGGGGAATAGGACGCATGGGATGGCTGCTTATGAACGCAGCGCATCTGCCCTGGCAAGGCTAAGGGAACAACACTTTCAGACATGTGAGTAACCCATGAAGCACCGCACTCCACTCCACACTGGGCTATCATCACACACACCACACCACACACTCAAACACCAAACTTTCTAACGCCACACACTCAAACACCACACACATGCTCCATACAGCAGCACCATCACCCACTCTCCAATGAACCAAATCCCCAACTGCCACCCCGCTCTCACCCAGCATCGAGTGCGCACTCCCTCTCCACCCGCTCCTCCTGCCACCCCTCCTCCACCCACACCTCCTCCTGCCACCCCTCCTCCCATGCCACTGCACCATCTCTCCTCCACCCTCGTCCCTCCTCTACCGCCCATGTCACCGCGCCATCTCTCCTGCACCCCCTCCGCTCTATCCCAATCAGAACTCCTTCCGACACCACCCCCTCTCACTCGACCCTCTGTCGCTGCTGCAGCAGCAGGCATGGGAGCAGGCACGGGAGCAGGCACGGCAGCAGGCATGGTTGCACTTGTGGCAGAATGCTGTGGGGGGAGCCTGGGCGGAACATGGTTGAAACCAGGAGGAGGAGGAGGAGGAGGAGGAGGAGGAGGAGGAGGAGGAGGAGGAGGAGGAGGAGGAGGAGGAGGAGGAGGAGGAGGAGGAGGAGGAGGAGGAGGAGGAGGAGGGGGAGTAGCAGTCGCAGAAGCAATAGCATCAGCAGGAGGGGCCGGGGGAGGAGGGGCAGGGGAGAGCAGCAGCATGTGGGAGCAAGCAACCATCCGCACTCGCACCACCTCTTGGCCTGACTGCCCGCCCTCACCGCCCCTGCTGTCATGTGCTGCGTCATTCGATGCATTCCCTTGTGCTTGCAGCCCAGCAGGCCCGCGGCAGATGGCAAGGTCACCTGAGCTGGGCCGTGGAGGGCGGAGAGAGAGAGAGATTAGCTACCGCAGCGACATGTCGCTTCCATTCCACATTGTGGAGCCGCATGGCAGCAGAGAGATTGTAGTGTACAGCAGGCCAAGGTGCTACGGAGTGAGAGAGGCTAACACGGCACGAGCAGCACAGCTTCTGATGCACAGGAAGGGGGGAAGAGCGGCGGGTGCTACCTGACAGCAGAGGCGGGTGCTACCTGACAGCAGAGGCGGGTGCTACCTGACAGCAGAGGCGGGTGCTACCTGACAGCAGAGGCGGTTGCGGCGGGCAGCAGCAGGGCGTTTTGGAGAGAAAAGGTCGCCCCCTCTGAGAGTCCCTGGGGGATGGGGCACTGCCGTCGCATGCTGATGCTGGGGTGCATCGTGGGGTGGACGAGTGGGTGGGTGTACACAAACACATTCACCTGCCGCCCACTCGCCACGTGGCGCGCACACACCATGCCCCACCTCTCCACGTCACTCTCCCCACACCCGGTGCTGCCACGCTGGCAGGTGGCTGGCAGCGCGGCAGCGGGCCGCGGAGCAGGGGAGCCCCACCTCGCCCTCCCCGCGCCCCCCCCCAGACTCGTATCCAGCAGCGGGCGGGGCAGGTGGCGGGCGGAGACGACGAGGTCGTCGATGGACACCACGCGCGCGCGCGCCATGGGCGCGCGCAGCATTCCGCGCACATGCGCTCGCCGCCACTGCTCGTTCCGCCACTGATCTGAGCTCATGGAGAAGGGCAGCAGTAGGCAGAGAGTCGCCTGTAGCAAAGGGACGACAGTTAACTAGTGAGAAAAGTAACCCATGGGCGCGCGCAGCATTCCGCGCACCTGCGCTCTCCGCCACTTTTCGTTCTCGCCGCTGCTGCCGCTCTCGCAGCGACTGCCGCTACCGTGGTTGTGAATGTGACCGTTGTAGTCGCGGCGGTTCGCACTGCTGAAGGCCATCGGAGTCAGTCGAGCCGCGCCGCGCCTGCGCGACGACTACGACGACGGTGATTCGTTGAAACAAAATCGCATGATTTCGCCTACGTCGATCGGACGTAGAAATTGTTACTCGCGAGCGGACGCGCAACTGAACGGCTGCTTCTGTGCTGTTGCACAGGGAACAACAATATCGTGTCGCCTTTGTGTGGCTGTGTTGTTGTTGCTCTCCCGAATGGTTTTTGAAAACCCGTTATAGTCAGCACACAGCACAGCATACAGTACAGCACACTACCACATCGCGTTACCTTATTGCCCAAGCTCACGGTGCTCCCTGTTATGAATGAACTTGCAGAGTGCGCAGTAAAACGAATAACGAGAATGACTGATTACTGAATTACTGAATTCAATGGAAGTGACGAGGCCTAAATAGGGGAAGTCCTAGCAAGGCGGGGAGGTTGGGCGAGGATGGCTCGGTGATGGGTGCGATTGGTGCGGAGGCGACTCGGGGGTGGTTCGGTGCGACGAAATAGGAAGGACAGGTTCGTCGCGTGACCCTCGGGATGTCCTCGCTAACGAGTGCCTCAGTAAGGATTCTGTAAATCCTTACACTCCCACTCACGATGCCCCCGCTCACATTGCGTTATTGGGAAAGTCTCTCATGAACCCCCCCGTCATGTCGTTTCTTCTTGCTGTGGGAAAGTTTCTGGCCGTGATCACACGCATCAGATGAAAAGCTTCACCGCATAATGGTCGCTCTCCTTCGAATCGTGGCGGTTAAGTTTCGCCACCGCCGGTTACTTCTTCGCGTCATCGCCGCGATGGCGTTGGGTCGGCTGTCGATAGAAGAACAGTTCGAGGCGCAGTGCGACGCGCATGGGCGCAGTGCGACGCACATGGGCGCAGTGCGACGCGCATGGGCGCAGTGCGACGCGCATCGGCGCAGTGCTACGCCCGCATGGGCGCAGAGCGACGCGCATGGGCGCAGAGCGACGGGCTCGGATTCTTCTCACCTCCCCTCTCCCCTGCTCACGTTCAGACAGTGACGCCCGTGCGGCGCGCTCCCCGACCACGTCACCTCCCCCACCACGTCACCTCCCCACCACGTCACCTCCCCCACCACGTCACCTCCCCCACCACGTCACCTCCCCCATCACGTCACCTCCCCTCTGGGCCGTCTTCCGGGCCGTGCACGCCGTCGCTCAGCCACGTCATCACCTCCCCTCTGACGCCCTGCCACGTTACCTCCCCTCTGACGCCCTGCCACGTCACCTCCCCTCTGACGCCCTGCTACGTCACCTCCTCTCTGAGGCAGGCCAACGCATGTGTGACCGCATTCGGTCCTGTCGCTTGCGCCTTGCACCGCACATGGCCACTTCAGACCGCACATGCATTCGGAACTGGTGAGCCGTTTTCGTTCGTCGCACTTCACCACGCTACACCGCGCTGCACCCAATACATGTGCTTCACCGCGCTGCACCGCGCTGCATATTCATTTACATTGGAATCCGTCTTCTCTCCTTGGGTTGTTGGCAGGTCGGAGCATGCAGGTAGAGTAGAGGGGACAGCTGAAGCAGGGGGGACTTGCATTCAACACTTGTTTTAAACATGAGTGGTATGGTCGCACCACTGCTATGCTGACAGGGGATGTGCACTTCAGGTGAGATGTCTCTGCATCATGCTGTGCAGTCAGCTTTGTGCTGTGTGCTATGTGCTGTGTGCTATGTGCTGTGTGCTATGTGCTGTGTGCTATGTGCTGTGTGCTATGTGCTGTGTGCTATGTGCTGTGTGCTATGTGCTGTGTGCTATGTGCTGTGTGCTATGTGATGTGTGCTATGTGCTGTGTGCTATGTGCTGTGTGCTATGTGCTGTGTGCTATGTGCTGTGTGCTATGTGCTATGTGCTATGTGCTGTGTGCTATGTGCTGTGTGCTATGTGCTGTGTGCTGTGTGCTATGTGCTGTGTGCTATGTGCTGTGTGCTATGTGCTGTGTGCTATGTGCTGTGTGCTATGTGCTGTGTGCTATGTGCTATGTGCTGTGTGCTATGTGCTGTGTGCTATGTGCTGTGTGCTGTGTGCTATGTGCTGTGTGCTATGTGCTGTGTGCTATGTGCTGTGTGCTATGTGCTGTGTGCTATGTGCTGTGTGCTATGTGCTGTGTGCTGTGTGCTGTGTGCTATGTGCGATGTGCTGTGTGCTACGTGCTGTGTGTTATGTGCTGTGTGCTGTGTGCTATGTGCTGTGTGCTGTGTGCTATGTGCTGTGTGCTGTGCTGGGTGCTGTTACCAAAGAGGATCGTACGAACTCCATTGCTCCGAATAGCAAGGTGAGTCGTGTGATAACCAGGTTACTTGGTGGGATAGCCTGGTGAGTCAGCCAATGCTGAAGGCAATGAGCATGGGCAGGCTCTCTTCTGCTTGCACCAACGAGGACCCTACCTACCAACGCCATACCTGCCAACAACAGGGTGAGGCCAAGTGAGGCAATGTGGTAACTGGGTTACATGGTGAGATAGCCAGTTGAGTCAGGCAGCGCAGAAGGCGTCTCACAGGTTACATTTGGTGTTGTAACCGAGTTACATTGGTGTGGTGTCGTCATAAAGTTACCCTTCACATGGTTCCACCCACCTACCATTTCATCCCCTTGCCTTCTGTTCCCGATCAGGCCCTCTGCCTGATGTACGGCCGAGATCTCGCGACGGCGGTTCGGGTGCTGGAGGACCAATTGCAGGCGAGCCCGCTGACAGCTGTCGACGAGACAGTGGTGCTCAACCTGTGCTCCATGTACAATCTGGCGGCGTCTGATACGCTCAGCGCCAAGAGCACGCTCAGCAACTGGCTCACGCAGCTCGCTCCGGACGACTGTGACTTCGCCTGCACTCGGCTCTAGGGGAGGGGGAGTGCGCAAGACAGTGGTGCTGCACCTGAACCTGCAGGAAGGGGGTGTGGCTCGGAAACTGGGTGTGGTGCGGGCAGCGGGAAGGTACTTGAGAATGACACTGCGTATGGCACACCGCAGCACAGCACAACAGAAAGCAATCCTTCAAACTTCTCCATGCTGTTACCGTAATCTCCCGGACAAAACACCCCCCCATGATAGTACACCCCCGGGTAGCTTGTGCGGGGTGGGTGCTATGGGCGACCTCGTTTCTACTATACCCCCCTTTTTGGATGATTTTCTATAACACCCCCCTTTTCTTACGGATTCCTATTATAGTTGTTATCGAGTCTGATTCCTTACAGGGGAATATCGCGAGAATTGCTTCCTAAATGAAATTTCGCGCGTACTTGCACTTAGAATCCGCCAACATTTCCCCCTCCCACAATCTCACTGTCGCCACCCTGGCGAATCTTTCGCTGCAAGTGGACATTTCCCCCATCCCACATTCTAGGAAGTTGCCACGCTGGCGAATCTTCCGCTGCAAGTGGCTCGAAAGGTGAAACTCACATTCTTGCCAAAACTCACATTCTCGCCTCAAACTGTGATGTTAAAACGACCATTGAAACACCCAAACTGTCTAATTTGAGAATCCTCTTGCATTAAAATATACCATATATAACCACCCGGGTATTATATAGGATTTTCCGTTGAGAGGACCCCCCCCCTTTTTTCCCTGTGGTTATCATAATACCCCCGGGTGTTATGTCCGGGAGAATACGGGTATTGTATTGATGGGTGGGTAAGGACTTCCCAGAAGAGCCAGTCTATAAATTGCCATGCTGAAACGAGTTGTGCGGCTGTGTTGTTTCTCTGTAGCGGATTGTGACATTCTTCAGCTGGTACCGGTGGTATTCATTATCAATGTATCACGCAAACCTGTGAAACCCGAGTCTTTCAAAACATGAACATATACCGGTACCCCTGTGACTGACACGGTTTCATCACCTCCTACCAGCTCTGATTATTGTCATATGCTGCTTTTTGTGAAGCTAGCCGTAGTATCTCCAAATTGGAAGTCTTGCACAACTTACCGTACCAAGATTATGGAGCTGTGGATCTGATATTTAACCCAAAACATTCAATTTGAAACAATGTAAATTCACCAAGCAAAGCAATAATAATGAGAAGAGCAATAAAGAGCTGTACACATCCACAAAATTGCATGCAGTGGCAAGAGGATATGGCAGAAGCTGCAAGCACACAGCTAGTTACACACAACCTCATCCAAAGCACATAAGAAACATAAACTCAGGGCAAAATTGAACAGTGGGAGGGGACAGAGCCGTGCAGTGCATAGCTCAGCGGCACACCCACAGCTGACAAAATTGGATGCTGTACAGAGAGATGTACAGTGGTAGACAATGGTGCACAGTTGTGCACAGTGGTAGCAGGAAACAGGGCCTAGATCGAAGCAATTTGACAGAAATGGGGAAGCTTTGAGCACTGAAGGTGGAGGCAGGAAGAAATGTGAGGGGAGGACTAAAGGAGGGGCGGGATCAGCAGCTGACAAAATTAGATGCTGTACAGAGAGATGTACAGTGGTAGACAATGGTGCACAGTTGTGCACAGTGGTAGCAGGAAACAGGGCCTCGATCGAAGCAATTTGACAGAAATGGGGAAGCTTTGAGCACTGAAGGTGGAGGCAGGAAGAAATGTGAGGGGAGGACTAAAGGAGGGGCGAGATCAGCCGTCGCAGGCTCCAAGCCGTGTAGCGTGTCTAGGGGAAGATGCCGCTGACGTGGTAGGAGCGGGCGATGCGCTCAATGGCTATGAGGTATGCTGCCGTGCGGAAGGAGCAGCCCTGGTGGTGGGAGAGGAGGGAGGGACAGGAGAGATAGAAAGGCAAGACGTGGAAAAGGAAGTTTGACATGAGAAGCCCATGCGCATGCAAAATGCTCCTGCATGTAACTTCAGCACCACTGTGGACGTACAGCCAGGGATCAGCACAGCAGCATGGAGTGGAAGTAGAGCAGAACGGCTCACCCTGCTCTCGGCCATGTCGTCCACGTTCTCCCAGCCCTCGATCATGTGCTCCTCCAGCCCCGACCACACGAAGTCCTCCTCGGTGTTGCCGCGCACGATGGACTGCCGCGTGCTGTCGCTGAAGCGCGCGCCGCCTGCCATTTCCTGTTCCAGGGCGTCCACGAGCTGCTGCTTGCCGCGCTCCTCCATGCGGCGGCTCATGCGCCCGAAGTGGATGTGGTTGAGGTTCTTGAGCCACTCGAAGTACGACACCGTCACGCCGCCCGCGTTCAGCAGCAGGTCTGGGAGCACCACGATGCCGCGCGCCTGCAGCACCGCCTCCCCCGCCGCCGTCACCGGCCCGTTGGCCGCCTCCGCCACCACCTTGGCGCGGATGCGCGGAGCGTTGCGCGCCGTGATCTGCCCCTCCAGCGCCGCGGGGATCAGCACGTCGCACGCCGCCTCCAGGATGCTCGCCGAGTCGCTCACAGTGGTGGCGCCCGCGCAGCCAAGAATGGACCCCCCCGTGCGCGCGGCGTGCGCCTTCACCGCGTCCATGTCGAGCGCCTCGCCCGGCGCCGCCAGCAGCCCGCCGTTCCACTCCGCCAGCCCCACGATGCGGCCGCCCGCGGCCACTATGGCGTCGATGGTGTGGCGCCCCACGTTGCCAAAGCCCTGCACCACAAACGACTTGCCGCTGATGCCCTCGCTCATGCCCAGCCGCCCCATCCACTTGCCGCTCTTGAAGAACTCCCGCAGACACACAAAAACGCCCTGCCCCGTCGCCGCCGTGCGGCCCCGGATGCCCCCCTGCAGGCACAGGCGTGCACACAGGAAGCAAGCAACCGTAGATGATTAGGCACGGGTGAGTGATCCACAGCTGAGGTGTGCATGTATGACTGCGTTCAGTGAGTAAGCGATGATGGAAACATCGCGCGCTTACACCTCGAAGGGTGGTGCCTCACCTCTTCCAGCGGCTTGCCGGTGACACACGCGAAGGAGTTGAGGTCGCCGGGCTTGAGCATTTGGTACGTGTCCTGGAAGACAGAGGCCGTGGGAGGATGAGTGGGGGAGGGAGTGAATCCGGTGAGCACGGGAGGGAGGGTGGTTGAGACGTGGTGGAAGCGAGTGCGTTGGGCGATGTAAGATGGATCATGGCATCGGCGGCGGTTGGTCGGTCGGTTGGTCAGATTGGGAAGAAACGAGTGCAGCGAGCAGTGCGGCTCACCTTGATCCACGCCATCTCCTGCGGGCCAGTGCCGTAGTCGGGCGCGGGCACGTCCTGATGGCGCATCGAGAGGGGACATGGGAGAAGGGAATAATTGAATGAGGGGTCACGGAGACAGCAGGCACGAGTAGGATTGTAGAGTCACGAGGACGACATAAATGGGCATTTCACAGCAAGGCGAGTGAGACAAGACGAGCGAGACAAGCCGAGCGAGATAAGTCAAGCGATTCAAGTTCGGAGCGGGGGAGCGGCTTACAATGGACGGGCCGATGAAGTTCTTCTTCACCAGCTCCGACGTGTACCGTCGGATAACGGCCTCCTTCGCCTCTGGTGAGATCTTGCGCGGGTCTGTTGGGAGACGAGAGGCACATCAAGGGATACACCGCAGAGCGCACCGCCACAAAAAGGAAAATCGATAGTCAGCCACATAGCACAAAAACTGCTTTCAGTGAAAAAACGTACGACATTTCAGCTTTAGCTGATCACGGATCATCACCACCTACCGATCTTGATGCCGCCCTTGGCACCGCCGAACGGCACGTCAAGCAGCGCGCATTTGAAGGTCATGAGCGCCGCGAGCGCCATGGTTTCTTCCGCGTCCACTGTCAGCGACATGCGGATTCCGCCCTTGACGGGCAGGCGGTGGTGCGAGTGCTGCGCGCGGTACCCCTCGACGAGCTCGACGCGGCCGTCGGGCAGCTTGAGCGGAAACTGCACGCGGATGATGGTGTTGCACGCCTTGATCTGCGCCAGAATATCCGGCGACACGTGCGAGATGGCCGCCGCCTGGTCGAAGTACAGATCCACCGACTCCAAAAAGTTAGGCTCGGGGACCGCGGCTGCCTCGGCGGGCTCTGCAGCATCGTCGTAATGGACACATTTATGCACGAAGCGAGTCAAGCACGTCGCGAGTCAAGTCATGTTAACTACAAGATGCAAAGTTCCACGAAAACAAATGGTACGATGCGCACGCGGCGCGACCATAGGTACTAGGTACTAATGGCAAGAGCCTTCTCAATCAACGCATTGGAATTCTGCATAGCACTTACTCGTTGGCGCTGCTGCGACCGCGGGCGCCGGCGCCTTGGGCGCGGGGATGACGGGGCATGTGAATGGGATGGCTTGAGGCTGCGACTGGCACTGAACCACAGGCGGCATGGTGACAGATGCTCTCTTCCACTCGAAACTTCGAAGACGTAGGCGACGCTGGTTGTTGTCGATCGACCCGATTCCGCTGAGCTATTTTCGGCGGATTCCGTTTGCGGGATGGCGTGCGGGATGGCGTGCAGGACTCAGCGGCGGATGAAAGTTGTGCGTTCGTTGGATTGCTGTTGATTTGTGGTGCTGTGACTCTCTGGAAGGATTGCTGCCGTGATGAGCAACGCTGAGATGAAGGTTCCGTTGGCGACTCCAGAGAAGGCGATGCGGAGGAGATTGAACAGAAGCAGGGGGGAAGCTGGCGGCCTTCCCAAGAGTCAATGTCGAGTGTCTTGAATGAAACGGAAACCAGCGAAAGATGTACGAAACGGATTGATGCGAGGCGAGTGGAACGAGTGAAGAGATTTGCGAAAGATGTCTCCATATGGATGGAAGGGACAACCTGTCGTCGCGTCGCGGTGTGAGGTCACTCGTGTCTGCATCAGTGGGAAACTGGTTGGTGGACATTTGGTGGTGAGAATTTGCAAAGCTGCCACGTAAGCGCTGCGAGAGATTTCACGAGCCGCCATGGCCCGCTGGAGAAGTCTGTGATGCTGGATTCTCGGGAACGTGGAGGAGTCGTGGAAAGCAAGCGTGCTCGTCAAGGGGGATTTGTGCACACGCTGTGATGACATGGCCCAGCGCAATGTGCGCTGGGGCCTGAGCTGTAATCAATTTGGGGGTGGGCCAACAGAACCATATACGTGGTGGATTAATGTCTAGTAGTCCATCGCAAACTATACTAGCAGATGTAGTAATAACATCCCTAAATTTCAGAAACGAAGCGGTTAGTATAGGATCACAGCGAAATCAACACTCCATCGCGAAGCGTTACAGCCATTTTCACTTACTGGTATACGGTACGGACACTCTGTTTTTCGTCTCTTGAGCCTATGGGATCCCCTGTTTTCCACACCTGCGCTGTGCCATGTCACCGCCGTATAGGCAACACAAAGGCCACCAGAACTGCCCTGACATGGTTCCGGAATCCACGCATTCTTCTGCGTCAGCTGCCGCAGAGATTGCTGGCACTTGGATTGTTTCTGTTGGCAGGTCGAGCTGGCCTTTCCAGATATCCGGGGGGTGTGGTGCTAATCCACGCAAAATCCTCACCACACAAATTGCTTCGATCAACCACAGCATCCGAGTCAACTCAACCGTTTCCCAGCTCGGCTGACGCTGGCAACAAAACCAGGATTCGTCGTCGGTCGTCCTGACCACTCGAACGAACCGCACCATCGGATATTGCGACTCGATCTTGTCCACGTCCACATTTGCCATAACGCGGCTCGCAAGTAAATGCGCGAGGGGACATGCTCGTTTCGTTACCTCCAAAAGCTTGCTTCGTTCCCCTTCTCTCGCATCATTCGTTCGTCACTCGCTTCCAGCTGAAATTATCACCAACACTCGCGTTGTTTCAAGCTTGTTCACGTGAAGGCCATCCCCCGAAGTCCGATCACACGAACGCATCTCTAGCCTGAGAAATATAGCGGATCGCAACCTTAGACTACATATTACACCGTCACCGCCACCAAGCTGACGTGACTTTGTCGGGAATCACGATCAATCGCCATGGCTCCTGTCGTCCAATGCCTGACACCTCAGGCCGTCATGCCAACATTCCAGTGTCAGCGCCCCACAACTCCCCTGCCCGGCGAACTCGAACTTCCTTCCACCTCCAGTAAGTTCCACAACTTATCCTTCGCTCTCCAGATTTTTCCTCACGTCACGAACGCCAAGTCTCATCCTGATCGCCTCAGCACTCATCCTTCGCGTCGCGTCCTTGCCACATCTGTTCTGTTCCCGCAGAGGAGGCGGCAAAACCCGAGGAAGTCCCCGAGCCCAACTTTTTGGAGTCGGTGGATCTGTACTTCGACCAGGCGGCCGCCATCTCGCACGTGTCGCCGGATATTCTGGCGCAGATCAAGGCGTGCAACACCATCATCCGCGTGCAGTTTCCGCTCAAGCTGCCCGACGGCCGCGTCGAGCTCGTCGAGGGGTACCGCGCGCAGCACTCGCACCACCGCCTGCCCGTCAAGGGCGGCATCCGCATGGCTCCCGCGGTAGACGCGGAGGAGACCATGGCGCTCGCGGCGCTCATGACGTACAAGTGCGCTGTGCTCGACGTGCCGTTCGGCGGCGCCAAGGGCGGCATCAAGATTGGTAGGTGGAGGCGCCGTTTCACCAGTAACTAGCGATTTCTTCTGCTCTTTCCTTGCAAGCGGAATCACCATCCATCATTCAGAAGCTGCAAAATCTGACTTTGTTTTTCGTCTCGCCGTTCTTGTGCGACTATGGGCGACGTGCAGACCCGAAGAAGTACACGATGCAGGAGAAGGAGGCCATCGTGCGGCGCTACACCACGGAGCTCGTCAGGAAGAACTTCATCGGCCCGTCCATTGTAAGCCGCCTCCACACGCGCCCACTCTAATACCGTCTTGCCCTTACATCAGATCAGATTCGTCTCTCAAGGGTCGTGCTATCAGTAATAAATGAACAAGCCGCCAATCACCCTTCCGCGATTCCTCCTTTTCTTCCACTTCTGTCTCAGGTCGCCTGTTGTCCACCCTTTTTCCCCTCCTCTCCCTCCCTGTTCACCC
This sequence comes from Closterium sp. NIES-65, assembly GCA_948144175.1. NCBI lineage: Eukaryota > Viridiplantae > Streptophyta > Zygnematophyceae > Desmidiales > Closteriaceae > Closterium > Closterium sp. NIES-65. The sequence continues at coordinate 42,805 of CANXME010002037.1, forward strand.
TGGTGCGCTATCAGGACGTTCCTGCGCCCGACTACGGCACTGGCCCGCAGGAAATGGCATGGATCAAGGTGAGCCAATCAATAAGTGGCATTACTAAATAAGCATATGGGCCTCTCAATATCTGGAATTGGATCGTGACATGGAATCTGGTGTGTGCAATGCAAAGATGGGATCAAATGTCGCTATGCACACACGGCGTCACAAGTAGTAACTGTTACGCAACAAGAACAATAGGGATGGAACAATAGTCTCAGCACACGTCCCCTTCTCTGCCTCGTTCCTTTCCCCCCATCCCTGCAGGACACATACCAGATGCTTCGCCCCAACGACCTCAACTCCTTCGCGTGTGTCACTGGCAAGCCGCTGGAAGAGGTGAGTCGCTACTCACCCAGGTGGAACCGCCATCACACTATTCTGCCATCACTCGCTGAACCGTGCCGCTTCAATGTGTCATTTCTCCATGTACAACGACTATGATGTGCATCACTCACTGGTTCCGTTCCTCCCTGCTCCATGTTACTGCAGGGGGGCATCCGAGGTCGCACGGCGGCGACGGGGCAGGGCGTGTTTGTGTGTCTGCGGGAGTTCTTCAAGAGCGGCAAGTGGATGGGGCGGCTGGGCATGAGCGAGGGCATCAGCGGCAAGACGTTTGTGGTGCAGGGCTTTGGCAACGTGGGGCGCCACACCATCGACGCCATAGTGGCCGCGGGCGGCCGCATCGTGGGGCTGGCGGAGTGGAACGGCGGGCTGCTGGCGGCGCCGGGCGAGGCGCTCGACATGGACGCCGTGAAGGCGCACGCCACGCGCACGGGGGGGTCCATTCTTGGCTGCGCGGGCGCCACCACCGTGAGCGACTCGGCGAGCATCCTGGAGGCAGCGTGCGACGTGCTGATCCCCGCGGCGCTGGAGGGGCAGATCACGGCGCGCAACGCTCCGCGCATCCGCGCCAAGGTGGTGGCGGAGGCGGCCAACGGGCCGGTGACGGCGGCGGGGGAGGCGGTGCTGCAGGCGCGCGGCATCGTGGTGCTCCCAGACCTGCTGCTGAACGCGGGCGGCGTGACGGTGTCGTACTTCGAGTGGCTCAAGAACCTCAACCACATCCACTTCGGGCGCATGAGCCGCCGCATGGAGGAGCGCGGCAAGCAGCAGCTCGTGGACGCCCTGGAACAGGAAATGGCAGGCGGCGCGCGCTTCAGCGACAGCACGCGGCAGTCCATCGTGCGCGGCAACACCGAGGAGGACTTCGTGTGGTCGGGGCTCGAGGAGCACATGATCGAGGGCTGGGAGAACGTTGACCGCATTGCTGAGGAGAGGGTATGTGCCTGTTGCACCGCATCACACCACATCCCACCATACCAGATCCCACTCTACCAGATCACAACACGCCGCATCACACCGTTTCACTTCACGTCACATGACATCACATCACACACCCTCCTATTCTACGCGTTGTTGCAACATAAATCTGCAACCTATGCACTTACCAGAGCACATGGTGTAACCACTCGTTAAATGCCTAATGCCGTACCTCTCTTTCTCAAATCCTAACAATTTCCATTCCCTCACTCCCCTCCCTCTCTCCCCCCCCCTGTGCGTCACCACCAGGGCTGCTCCTTCCGCACGGCAGCGTACCTCATAGCCATTGAGCGCATCGCCCGCAGCTACCAAGTTAGCGGCATTTTCCCATAAACACACCACGCGGACGAGTGGATGCCTGCGTCTGCCGCACCACGCGGACTGCCATGCCCGTGCTGCTGGTAGCATAGCAGCACCGATTGCAGTGCCCTGCCCTCAGCTCATCCCTCCACTTCACCCGCTGCTCTGCAACAAATCTGTTCAGCCTCCTCCATTTCCTCCGCCTGTCTTCAGCCTCCCCCGGAAACCTGTCTGTACCACAGCCTAATCTTCCTCCCTTTAACCCAGTCTAGCACTCACTGGACACAGCAACCACCCTCCTTGATCAGTGACTGCTTTCCTCCCTAACCAGCGATGCAGCGACCACAACTGCCCTCCCTCTGCCCTCATCGATGTGCCTTCCTCTCTCCCTAGCCCTAGTTGGCCACAGCACACTCCAGTTTTGTAGATATGGTAGCACTTGTGCATGTCATCAACCTTTCTTATCCCCCCCCCACGGACCACCTCGCGTGTGTAGATAGGTTCCGTTTTCACCTCTTCTAGCCCTGCCTAGCCCCTCCGCCCACTCAGGGCCCACCCAACCACCCCCCCCCCCCAATTTTGTAGGCTCATCCCAAGTTTCTTGCACATGTGGTAGGGAGGCAACTGCTGCCCTCCCACCCACCATCCAATTTTGCCCCTAGCCTGCTCGTATTCTCTGTACATAGCTACGGTTCTACTCCCTGTTACAACTGCCACATTTTTTGCTCCCACTGTATCTGATTCTGCTCCATTGATGCTGGGCTGAAGCTATTGCCTCCCAACTAAATCGCTAGGCCTTAACATCCTAACCAAACCACAACACATTCCCCACAACACGAGCCCTGGTGGGCTGGGCTCACCAACCAAAAAAGCACTCCTTTGTAAGGCGCCTCACAACGTGGCCACAACGCAAGCCCACACATCGCTACTTGCCATGGAGCAGGCAAGGCAATCCAAACAACGAAGTCGAGGCCTCATCTCATCTGATAGAGGCAGCAGTAATGGAGCCAGCAGCTGCTGTGGTTGAGACAGCATCCCTTTGCCAAACAGGGCAGGCAGCAGCGAGCAAGAGGAGAGGAAGAGGGCAGGGGCCCTGCAGTGACAGGTGGGTGGGGTTGCATGCAGGCAGTAAAGACGGAACCCTAGGAGCGCCGCCTTGCAGAAGAAGAGACAGACAGCAGTGAGGCTGTGTGTAGAAAGGATAACACTGCTGGTATTGAACAAGGTAAGCGGTGTGAGCAGAGGGTGGTGCGATTTGCGATGCACACAAGAGACGCGTGCAGTCATGCTTGCGGTGTGGGAAACACATGCCGCGTGGGGGACGGCGGAGTTGGGGATGGAGGGTTGGGGTAATGAGGAGCAGGTGATGAGGGAATTACGTAATGGGGAGTGGGTGACGACGAGGGGTTAGGGTAGTGGGGTGTGGGAGAGGAGGGAGTGGGCGAGGGAGGAAGACTGGAGGCCCACCAGGCGCTCTCATCCTGTCTTTTCCACACCCCATTCCCTCCTCGCACCTCCACCCCTCCACCCTCACTCTCCCATCCACTATCCACGTCACTCTCCCATCCCCCACCCTCACTCCCCAACCAGCCCCGCACGTCGTCTTCCCGCCCGTCCCCACTTGCACCTCCTCTTCTAAACACATCTCCCACCGCCCATCCTGCCTTGTTCGCCTCTCCTCGCCCCTGCCTCATCATACCTCCATCGCTACAATACCCATCCCTGCCATCCCAGCACCCCGCATCACCCCTGACTGCCCCTGTTCCAGCCCCATTAGCAGCATGCCTCCTCCAGTTAACAGCTCGCATAGACGAGCGGTTGAGAGCGGTAAGGGTGCTGGAGTGAGGCGTCTCAGCAGGTACTGCAGAGCAACGAAGCACGTCCAGGCCACTCCAGACTGCTTCTCCCCTCACACGTCCCCTCCGCTGCTCCCCTCCTCGCTGCTCACTGCTTACCCCACACACGCCTACACCGCTCCCACTCCCTCGCACCATGGAACCACCAGCTCCTCCTCTGCCCTGTGCTGCCCTCGCTCCTGCTCCTGTCGCCGCCCCTCCTTGGCCCAACGCCTGCCGCTCGCGCTGGATTGCCTTTGCTGCTGCTAGGGCTTCAGCCACGGACATGGGGCCACGCTCGGACGCGTGAGGAGGGGCGCACACGGGTGTGAGAGAGGTGGATGCAGATGGCGGGAGAGAGGGTGGGAGAGTTGCAGCTGAGCTTTCAGGACACGACCCAGCAGAAGGCAACGCTGGTGTGCCAAAAGCAGCAGCACCACCACCCACAGCAGCAGCAGAAGCAGCAGCAGCAGCAGCAGGAGCGGTGGCGGTAGCTGGTGATGGTTGGGCGAGTGCTGCTGTGGGGGCAGTAATAGACAGAGCACCAGCAGACTTGGAACGAGCAAGAAGAGCCTGAGAGAACGCACTCGCACCAGCATCGCCATAGCCCGTTTCTCCCCTCCCTGCTGCCCCTAGCACACCTCTAACAGCCCCACTGTTCCTCCCCATGCTCTCCCCTCTTCGTTTCGACCCCCTCCTCATCCTCCTTAACACCCGCTGTTGCCTCTCCCTCACTCGCCTCTCCACCTGCATCACTGCCACTGCTGCTGCCACCCCTGGCGCCACCACCAACTGTCCACCCCCCGATGAACGCGCCCTTGCAATGCCAGCACTGGCACCGGCGCCAACATTAGCGCCAGCGGCAGCGGCAGCGGCAGCGGCAGCACCAGCACCCACACCCCCTGCCGCGCGCCCTGCACCAACACCCGCGCCTGCGCCCGGAACACCTACTAGGGCAGGAACCGGGGGAGGCGCAGACGGAGGAATAGGAGGGGTAGGGGCCGTGGCGTTGGGAAGAAGGGGCACAAGGGGATTGGCGATTTCAAAGGCAGACACAGAGGAGGAGGAGCGTGGAGTGAGGTAGATCGCAGCAGGGAGGGATGCAGAGGACGGGAGAAGCCCACGGCTGGGAGCCGCCGCAGCCCTTGCAGCACTGCCTTCTCGCCCGTCTTGCCCCTCTGCTGCCATCCCAACATCAACCCACCACTGCCCCTTCTTCCCAGACGCTCTCCTTTCCAATCCACTGCCCCGCCCCACCCCACCTCCCCGCCTCCCTCTCCCTCCACCCTGCCCCCTCTCGCCCGCTTTCCCCCTGCCTGCATCCCGTTTCCCAGAACCCCTCCCCCTCCCTGCCCCACCATCCCCCAGATCACCCAGAGCAGCCAAATGGTCAAGTAGAACCGCTGCCCCTTCGCCGCACGAGCTTCCCCTCGCTTCCTTCTCCGCCTCCATATCCCGCTCCGCGTCTCCATCCCCCTCTGCCCACCCTTCTAGCCCCCTCTTCCCGCCCCCCATCTCCGCTTCTATCGGAATCCCGCCCGCGCCTGCCTGCATTTGCTCGTTGCAGCAGCCGTGAGATGCGGAAGCATCACGGAGGGAAGCGCTCGCGCCAGCAACAGAGGAAGGGGACGCAGGAACAGCAAGAGGAGGAGGTTGAGTGGTTGACAGGGAGTGCGAGGAGCCTGAGGGCGGGGCGAAGGCGCACACGGCATGGGGAGGCGGCATGCTGCCTGCTGTGCTGCTGCCGCCACTGGCAGTGACATCTGTTCCACCCTTCACACCTGCACCCGCATTGGCCCGTACAGCAGCAGAAGCGGCAGCAGCAGGGGCAGCGGCACCGGCGACAGCAGTAGTGGCAATGAGAGTAGCGGTGGCAGTGGCTGTGACGATAGCAGTGCAGCTGCCGTGTGTGCTGGATGGGGTGTGGGACTCATGAGGCAGCGACAGGGGGCCAACGCGGTCGTCCCTGCATGGGGCGATGTGGCCAGGGCCAACCAGCGCGCGCACGGGTGGGGCGCGCAGGTGGTGCGGGGAAGGCAGGTGGAGGAGAGCGGGGAGAGGACCCAGGGGAAGGGGAGCTAACGCGGACACAGCGGGTCTGGTACACCCATTTAGGGTTTGCTGCACCGGCGGCGGCTGCTGCTCCATTTGACCATTGTTCGACCGAATAAGCTCCTCGCATGCAGTGAGCGACGGCGGGGACGGGGCGGCAGGCGGGGAGCAAGCCACGGGGAAGCAGAGCGACGCAAAGAACGCCCGCACATCATCCAGCGGTGGTTCCTCTACTACCGTGCTCATCACTGCTCTCTGCGCGCGTGCCGCCCCATGTCCTACCATCGGCGCGCGCACCGCCGCCTGCGCATGCGCCAACGAAGCTCCGTCGGAACCTCCCCCATCCTTGCGCTTTCTCCCCCTCGCACCGTCCAGCCCCCCTTCCGGCACATTCCCCTCCTCTCTCCGTCCCTCATCTGCCCCTGCCGTCCCATATCCATTGTTGCTACTCCCCATCACCACAGGATCAGGTGTTTCAGCTGTCACGCGCTGAACCGTGCCTGTATGCTCACCAATGGCCGCCGCTGTGGCTCCTGTGGGGTCGGCGCGAGCGCAGTCAAGCGCAGGTGCTACGGGCGCTGGAGCTAAAGTCGCAGGCGTTGAAGGTGCAGGTGTGAGGGCCAATGCAGGCGGCTTCACGGAGGGCGCATGCGGGCCTCGGTTCCTGGCGAGACGTTTCATGGCCCGCAGGCTACACGCGCTGCCTGCTCGCCCGGTCTTCTCAGCGCTCTCAGTACCCAGAAAATTGCCAGGACAGCTTAACACAGCAGCGGCGGCGGCGGTACCGGCAGTGGTGGCAGGATGCGGCAACGGGGCTGTTATTGCAGCACCGCTAGGGTCAGCATCCGCTACAGTGGCAGTTGCAGCAGCTGCAGAAGCAGCAGCAGCAGCAGCAGCAGCAACATCAAGGACCGTATCAGCAACATCAGCAACTGCAGCAGTGGAAGTGACTGCATCAGCAACAGCGGCAGATACACCAGGAGAGGTATGGATGACGACGGCGGCAGCAGGGATCGCATCAGGCTCTAGCGAATCGGTCATAACAGCAGCAGGAGCAGCAACAGCAGCAGCAGCAGCAGCAGCAGCAGCAACGGGAGCAGCGCAATCTACTATGTGCTCTTTGCCGCTATCCTCTCTCTCCTCCGCTTCTCTCTCGCCTTGTATTCTTGTATCGCCATGCAATAGGCTGGTGATGCTTGCTGTAGCCACAGCAGCATGGGTGACAGCCTTTACTGGAATCATCATCCCACCTTCACTACACTCCCGCGACTGGTCATCCTCCTTCACATCCCGTACAGCGGCTTCACGCTCACCCCCATCCTCGCAAAACTCGCCCTTTCTTGTGGGCATCGCCATTGTTTCTTCTGCTCCTTCTAGCATCCCCGTCAACCCCACGCGTCCCCTACTCTCACACGCGCCAATCTGACTCTGCTCTCCTCCCGTCGCATCTTCCACCTTGCCACCTCCGCTTCCCGCCTCCACCTCCCCCTCGCCATCACTCCACCCTCCCAATTCAATTAATTCCAAGTCCCCCAACTCATCCCTCAGCTCGATTTCCTTTTCCTCACTCGCGAATGTCGCCTGTGGCGTCGTCTCGTTACCCTGCGATCTTTCGTCGCTACCATTGGCTTCCAACCCCTCCACATCTATCTCCACTTCCTCCTCCTTCTCCTCCCCAGCCTTCTCCTTCCCCTCGCCCCTCGACTCGTCGTCACTATCATTCCTGTGTCGGTCAATTTTCCTACTGTCGCTATCCCCCTCATCACTCTCACTCTCCTCGCCGTCACCCGCTCTGTCCGTTCCAGACTTGGAGCACGAAACGGCTTCGCTATCCGAGTCACTACCGCGACTACTCTCACTTGTGGCCCCGTCGTCGCTACTGCTGCTTTCACTTCCGCTTGTGGGGCTGCTAGAACCGCTCCGTCCTCCGACCTGCTCACTGTCGTGCTCATCGCCCTGGCCTTTCCCCAACATATCGCCATCAACATACGCCTGTCGCTTCGTCTCATCTGATTCAGTTCTCCCGGCATCTAATCTCCCCTCACCCTCGGCCCTATGACCTTCCGCGTCTCTTCGCTGGTCTTCTTGAACTCGCGTTTGAAGCACCGCTACTTCCCGCTCTAATCGTTTTACCCGCGCGCAATAATCCTCCGCCCTCTCTCGCTCTCGCGCTGCTTCATCGAGAGCGTCAGCTGCCCGGCGAGCTTCTTTAACTGCCCGTAGACACTCCTCATCTGCCCGCCCTTCTGCCTGCTCCACCCGCTGCCGTAACTCGTCATTCTCCTCACGCTGCTGTCGTATGTCTGCGCATGCAGGAAAACACACAGGATTGTCAAAGAAAGAGCAGGAAGTCAGCGACATTCTCCAGGTTAGAAACTGCCACTTCTCGGAAACAGCGGACGGGAGAATAAGCACACGGAGGCCAGGAAAGTATTTCGCATAAAAACGGTTTAGAATGAGCAAATCGACAAGCCTATTGAGAAGGAGGAGAGGGAGAAGGAGAAGGGAACCGAGAGCCAGATGATGCGAACACGCACCCTGTTGAAGAGTGGCGACGGTCTGTGTCAGCTCCTCGATCCGATCTCGTAGTAATCCAACCGCCTCGCGAAGCTTCCTCCTACCTTCTTCCGCTTTGTCTAATCTCTGCTGGAGCTGCAAGGAGCAAAGGAAAAATAAGAAACAAAAAAACCAGGACACGAGCGCAAGGAGGACAGAAGAAAGGAGGGGGAGAAGGGGGGAAAGAGGCAGTAGAGATAAGCGGGGTGGAGAACAGATCGGGAAGCCAAGTCATTGGTTAATCAGATTACAGACGAAATATGAGGCAGCCATCGAAGAGCGCATGGAGTAGCACACACATCACAATCCATGACCCAAATTCCCAAGAAGGACAACATGACAGAAGACATCAGGAAACGAAATCCAAAGATTTCCGCGTTTTACCACAGAGCAGTTGCCGCAAGCCGACAGGCCGTTTCCCAGAAGCAAGGTGTCGTCTTCTGTACCGTCCGATCTCGCCTTGGCCTTCTTGCGAGGCTTGATGGGACCACCGTCGCCCATTGCGCACGGTCCGAGCGATGATTCCGGCGGGCATCGCACCTTCCTTTTCATCTGCTCAACCACACGCACAGTTGCGCGAGGCATGAGCCGCGCGCAGATCCACGTCAACGGCAATCACGGAAATTAGTCCTTACTTCTTCGCCCAAGGCTCTTCATTGCCTCTTCTTGCTCGTGTCGCATCTGAATGTTAGAAAGTGGTCAAATCGCCGGATTAATCCCAATGAACCAGAGGAGATACGGACGTCGGCATCAGAGCCTAACGGGAAGTCAAGCAAAAAGGCGAGGTTCTAAGATCTACAATATGACGGAAATGTAGAATGAGATCGAAGAACAATGTAACTAGTTAAGTGCTTCAAAACCTTGGTTCAGAAATGAGGCAACTTTTAGGTCTGGGAGGAGGTTCAATGGAGAGAGGGGTTAGTGGCGCGCGGAAAATGGGAGTTGGAGCAAGCTGCGCCAGTTGCTGCTCTAGCGGCAGTGCGGGGCAAATGCAACGGCGTTGGGGGGCGGGAAATTCTCCGCTAGAACAACCTGCTAACGAGGGGCACAATGGATTCGGCAACTTCTAGACTTGTGAAACACGTCTTCAGACAAAATTAGTAGTGCACTTCTAAAAAACAAACTTCAAGAATGATAATTACCCCACAATCCGGGAACCATTATGGTATAGACGCCACTACAGCCTGTTAACTGGTAAAAGCGTGGATAAATTTAGCATCCAAACGACATGGACAGATCTTACTTGGTGTTGCACAGTGCGAGCCATTCATTGAATCACACAACATGTGCTGCTTTCGCTCGACCCTCCACTTGCAAAAGCCCCATACATTTGTTGGTTACGGTAATTGGGACTTGATTTCCTCCCAGACCTTCCACATTGCTTCCAAGCACCGCTCCCAAGACCCTTCATTAGAAGGCCATATAGTAACGAGTTCTGAGCTCGCCTCCGCCCCTTCCGCTCTTAAAAAAATGTCAACCCCTGCGCCCATGCGGCGCCGCACGCACTCTTTTCCAAATCTGTTCCCACGTTACAAGCTCGCCTCCTCGCCCCCTGTGCGCATCAAGCATGCCCCCCTGCGCCCATGCGGCGCTGCACATACTCCACAGCACGCGCCTTCACATGCGCCACCTGCTCCTGCGTGCCATGCGCCGTCTCAAAGTCCAGATACTTCTTCAGCAGTGACTGGTGTGACAGGTGGGGAGTGCGGGAGCAGGCAGAGGACAAGAGGAGAGTGGGAGGAGGGAGGGACGAGCATGGAAGGATAGAGAGGCATGAATGAGTACATCTAGCAGATGCGTTTGGCACATGCACTTGGCTCAAACTGTATTTCGAATTCATCCAAAGCACATCTCCATGCACAGCGCACCTTCATTTTCTTGGGTGGGAGATCCAGTGATACGACTCGCTCAAACAGCCGCCTCACTGCCGCCATATCCCCCATCCGCACCTCCTGGTGGTACATGAACAATGGGTGAGGAGCGGAGGGGAGAGAGGCAGAACAGGAGAGAGGGATGGAGGTGCGGGATATGCTTAGAGCGGTTAGCGGCAGTGATTCAGGGCAAGGAACGGAGGGGATAGCGGTGACAGGAGGGGGAAAGAGGACGGAAAACGACGAAAGGGGGATGATCGAGCAAAATGGGGTAAGGAATGTGGGCGGACGGGGTGGGGTGTGAAATGGCGCAAGGGTTGGGAGAAAGGCAGGGAGCCACGGCACGGCAAGAAGAAGGTAGGCGATACGGGGTGAACTACAAAGCAGCGGCAGATGAGTGCAGGAGGAGAGGAGATGCGCTTGCCTGGTCGATGTAAGTGATCCAGAGGTCAGTGCGCTTGGGGAAGTTCCGGAGAATGCTCTCAAAGAGCGTCCTGCCCCTCTCCTGCGATCCAATGCGATACTCCATCAGCGCTGCCTGGGATATCACCTGCGCTCGCGCAGCAGAGTGACATGCAGGTGAGGGGGATGGGGCAGATGCAGGGCGAGGAGTAGTGAGGGAGAGGAAGAGGGAGATGACATACAATCAGTTGCAACCCCACTATCTCAAAAGGTGTACAAAGAACAGAATGGACAACTCCACTGGTGTTGAAAGCAAAGCAACCCCGCTACATGGTCCCTGCTCTCCCTGCTCCCAGGCCCCTAACATGTTGGGCAATCCTCCCACTCCCACACCTTGATGTGCTTTCTCTGCGGCAGCACAGTGAGCGCCCGCTCCAGAAGTTTCCTCGCGCCTTCCTCCAGCCCGCGGCTGAGCTGGTTCTGGATGTAGCGCAGCCACACCTGCTCGCGGTCCACGAGGGGGCGCAAGGACAGACAGAGGATTCCTTCGACAGAGCAGCAAGCAGAGGCGCAATGAACAGGACCAGAAAGCTATGCACAGGACCAGAGGGACTTGGACGTCGCTTAGCACGCATGACAGGGCAAGGATGGGGGCACAGCCATGCTCTGACCTCAACTCTCAAGAGCGTGGCTTATCGAGAAGATCTTTTCAACTGACCTTAGCGGAGGTGCTGAACTTCTTGGCCATGGAGTGCAGCAGCGTGTCCGCCATGTCGTGCTGCTGGCTGCGCTCAAACACGCCCAGCAGCGCCACGTGCAGCTTCTTCGGGTCCGTGTACGCCAGGCCCCGCTGGAACAACGCCAACACTGCCTCCTGTTGGTGTGGGCAGGCAGGGGATGGGGGGAAGAGTGGGCTTGATTGGAACCCGGCAACACGTGCAGCTTCTTGGGTTGCGTGTACACCACGCCCCGCTGGAACAGCGCTAGCTCCGCCTCCTGTCGGTGTGGGCGGGCAGGGGATGGGAGGCAGAAAGTGGAAGAGTGGGCTTGATTGAAACTTGGAAGCACATGCAGCCTCTAAAGGGCCGTCCATGCACGCCCCGCTGAGCTGGAACAGCGCCAGCACCGCCTCTGACGTGTTTTAGCAGCGGGGAAAGGCTGGGCCGTGGGGGAATAAATGGGTGAGGGAAGAAGGTGGAAGAGGCGGGGCGGAGGGAAGGGGGCAGAAACAGGGGGTGAGTTGGCTTGATTGAAACCCAGAGGCGCACGTGCATGTAGAGTTCGGGAACACACATGCTACTCCACATTGCCTCAGGCCCAACCCAAGAGCAAAGCGCCATGGTCACGCACGCACCCATACGGTAGGTCCAGCCCAGCCCATGTCCGTAGCCCCCATTGCCCCAGCCCTTGTGTCCCAACCCCGTTGCCCCACCCCCATTGCGGGAGGTGCAAGAACAGACCTTGGGTGGGTTGCCGTGCATGTTCTCGAGATTGAGGTACGCTACCCAGATGTTGAGCTTCTCCCCTTCCTCCCTGTAGCTGATGCTCTTCAGCGCTCTGCTCACACACACACACACACACATGCAAGGGTGACGGGCCGGACATGGCAGAATGGGTTGGGCGAATGAGAGGGAGGGATGAAAGGTGGTGAAGGGTTTAGAGCGTCAGCACCCACCCACCCAGTCCCCTCTGTATGAACCCCTCTTTATAGCAGCCCTGACCTTGTCTACTTCACAAAACAAGACTCGCATACCAGGAAGAACCTAATCCACGTCACAAGAACAAGTTGTCCGTATTCCTCTCAACCACATTCCACCGCAGCACACCCCACGCCACACTGACCCCTCTCAGCAACGGCCCTGGCCTTGTCGATCTCAGAGAGCGAGAGCAGGAAGGCCATGAACTTGATCCACAGGAACGATCTGTTCATTCCCCTCCCCACCACATCCCACCGCATTGAACCAATTTCCATGGCGCGCTTGCTCACCTCTCAGCCACCGCCCTGGCCTTGTCGATCTCGGAGAGCGAGAGCAGGAAGGCCATGAACTTGATCCAGAGGAAGGAGCTGTTGGGGGACGCCAGCAGCAGCTGCTCAAACTCCGCCTCCGTCTCTGGCGCCTGCTGCCCCTTCACCCTCCTCTGCTCCGCCTCCTGTATCGCCCGCTCCCTGCCATTCAGGAGAGGATGGGGTGGAGGGGTGGGGAGGAGCAGAGGAAATTGGGGGGGGAAGGAGGGGGGGGGGGGGGGGGGGGGGGGGGAGGGATCACTTCTTGGGTTGTCTCCGGCGCCTGCTGCCCTTTCACCCTCCTCTGCTCCGCCTCCTGTATCGCCCGCTCCCTGCCGTTCAGGAGAGAAAAGGGAGGAAGGAAGTGGGGGGGTTGAGTGGAAGAGAAGAGCTGGCTCAAGAACCGTTAGGTAATATAGAAGACCCAAGCGGGGAGTCATGTGCATGAGTGATGGCGCGTGAGGGATGCGTGAGGGGTGCATGAGTAATCATGCAAAAACCCAGCATACCGTATGGCAAACAAAAAAAAAGAAAAAGAAAAAAAAAGGAAGCAGGAGTGCTTGCCTGGCCTCTTTCTCGCGCTTCTTGGCCCTCTTCTTCCTCTGCTTCTTCATCTCCTCACTCTCCTCCTCCACTCCCTCCTCGTCTGACTCCTCTGCTGGTAACCGCTTTCTTCCTGCCAGACCAGCACCACGCACTGCCACAGGCAGCGGTGCAACCTCCTCCTCATCCTCATCCTCCTCCTCAGCATCACCACCATCACCATTGCCCCCCTCCTTCTCTTCATCACTAACATCCTCCTCATCCTCCTCATCCACCTCCATCTCCTCTTCCTCCTCTTCATCCTCTTCATACTCTTCATCCCCTGCAGAATCATTCTCCTCGTCGTCACTCATTGCATCAAGCACCTTCCCCCTCGCCTTCTCCGCTTCCCCGCCCTCCAAACCCCCTCTTTCCCCCTTCTTACCCTTCTCAACCTTCTCACCCTTCTCCCCCCTCTCACCCTTCCCACCCTTCGTTCTCTCCACAGCCTCCCCTACCCTCTCCCCCCCTCCATGCACCATCACCTTGGCTCCCTTGATCAGCACACACATTCCTCTCTCCTCCACCACTCGCCGCTCCTCCTCACTCAACTCCTCCTTCCCCTTCCCCTGCTTCTGCCCCTGCCCACCGCCCTGCCCCTTCCCTTGCACGGCAGCAGCAGCTGCAGCGCTCAGCAGCACTTTGTCTACCCGGGCTTTAATGATGTCCCCTGCATGCAGAGAGGAGGGGAACTGGAGAGGGGGGAGGAGGAGGGGGAGAGGGCAACGCATAGGGGAGATGGCGCGGTGAAGGGGTAAGGCCGACAGGAGCGTGTGTGAGAGGCAGAGCGGCAATAATGTTGGAGATCAAAATAATGGTTGCACGGGATCAGAATGTTGGTGCCCACACACAAGGGAGAAGGGGGGAAGAGGGGGGGAAAGGGTGGAAAAAGGAGGGAAGGGGAGGAAGAGGGGGAAGAAGGGGGGAAGGAGGGGGGAAAGGGAGGGGGGGGGGGGGGGGAAAGGGGGGAGGAAGGGGGGGGGGAAGGGAGGGGTGGAAGTGGGGGGACGAGGGGGAGACGAGGAGGGGAAGGGTGGGGGGAAGAGGGGGCAGAGAGGATGCAGAGAACACAGGTGGTGAAGAGAACGGCAGGGTACCTGGGAGGCACGCAGAATGGCGGAAACCCCTCCGCCAAGATCCACGAGAGCCAGCCCAGCAGAGGAGGCAGTGGCAGGGTGCACCTCCCCCTGTATCACCGCCGCCACCAGCAGGCGCAGCTGCGCGTAGCGGCGCTGCCACACACTAGTGGCAGTGCACGCCGTAGGGGCAGCAGCAGTGGCTGTGGCAGTGGCAGTGGCAGCGGCAGTGGCAGCAGCTGTAGGGTCAGTGGGTGTAGAAGAGGCTGCAGGAGCAGCAGCAGGAGGAGCGGCAGCAGCAGCAGCAGCGGTGGGGCCTGAGGAAGGATGGGTGAAAGACACCAGCTCATCCCGAGCCAGTACGATCCTACCACCTGTCTCTGGTGAAGGGAGTGCCACAAGAGCTGCTGCAGCCCTGGAGATGTGGACGCGAGACGAATGAGGCCGGCCGGGAGAGGGGTGGGAGATGGGAACGAGAGGGAAGCGAGAGGGGTGGGAGATGGGAACGAGAGGGAAGGGAGAGGGGTGGGAGATGGGAACGAGAGGGAAGGGAGAGGGGTGGGAGATGGGAACGAGAGGGAAGGGAGAGGGGTGGAGATGGGAACGAGAGGGAAGGGAGAGGGGTGGGAGATGGGAACGAGAGGGAAGGGAGAGGGGTGGGAGATGGGAACGAGAGGGAAGGGAGAGGGGTGGGAGATGGGAACGAGAGGGAAGGGAGAGGGGTGGGAGATGGGAACGAGAGGGAAGGGAGAGGGGTGGGAGATGGGAACGAGAGGGAAGGGAGAGGGGTGGGAGATGGGAACGAGAGGGAAGGGAGAGGGGTGGGAGATGGGAACGAGAGGGAAGGGAGAGGGGTGGGAGATGGGAACGAGAGGGAAGGAGAGGGGGTGGGAGATGGGAACGAGAGGGAAGGGAGAGGGGTGGGAGATGGGAACGAGAGGGAAGGGAGAGGGGGTGGGAGATGGGAACGAGAGGGAAGGGAGAGGGGGTGGGAGATGGGAACGAGAGGGAAGGGAGAGGGGGTGGGAGATGGGAACGAGAGGGAAGGGAGAGGGGGTGGGAGATGGGAACGAGAGGGAAGGGAGAGGGGGTGGGAGATGGGAACGAGAGGGAAGGGAGAGGGGGTGGGAGATGGGAACGAGAGGGAAGGGAGAGGGGGTGGGAGATGGGAACGAGAGGGAAGGGAGAGGGGGAGGGAGATGGGCGAGGAGATAGCAGCGTAGAAAGGATGAATGGCATGAGTCTATGTGTTTGGACGGATCATTTCACAAGCGGAGGGCAGCCGAATGAATGTGCATAGGGGCAGTGAAGGTGTGAAAGCACAGCAGCCATGTAAACCGATGCATTCGGTTCTGACTCCTGAGCAGCATGACTAAAAACATGATGACATGACATGGCAAACCAAATGCAAGAGCAAGAGCAAGTGCAATTGCATGGGTATGGCAGCAGCACGCACATCTGTCCAGGGCGGTACAACCGAAGGACGTCCACGTGGGGCAGGTTGAAGTCGCCCCCTGCCAGAGTCGCCAGCAGGGGCGCTGACGTGGCTGCTTGCAATTGGCCCGTGGTTGCCGGCACAGTGTAGCAGGCGGGCAGTGAAACGACCTGTGGGAGGCGACGGATAGGAGGGGAGGGGAGCGGACGAGAGGGGAGGGGGATGAAGATGATCCGTGTAACATGCACATAATACAGATAGGCATGCACCTAACTCACCTCACCTGGTGGAACAGAAGAAAGGAGGCTTGAGTGATGGTGCAGAACAGACAGCACCAGACATATTTTGAGGCGCCTCAAAGGATGGAGCGAACAACATAGTGTCGCACTGCATAGTGTGGCGAGCGAAAGGAGAGTGAGCAAGAGGCAAGTGTCAGAGTCGTACCGCATAGTGTGGAGTGCTGAGCAGCACTCGCACCAGCAGCCTCGTCCCCTTCGCCAGCACCACTTGGCCCGCACTCTCACTCTTGGCCTGCGGGGCAGCAATGTCCCCCGCCGCTAGCACCACATGCCCTGCTGCTCCTCCCACGTCCACCACTCGCCCTGAGACTCGCTCCCCTAGAGTGAGCGGTTTGGATGCTGTGAGAACGAGGAGCGCACGTGCATATGTGATGTGGTGTGGGAGGGAGGGAGTCAGGGAGGGCGGTATGGAGGGAGGTAGAGACGGCAAGAGAGGTAGGGTGAGGTGAGTGAACAGCAACACACAGCATAGGCAGGGAGATAGGCCGTGAATCCTTTTACTCCATGACACAACTCGCAAGAGTTTTGAGGCGCCTCAAAAGTGAGTGAACGGCAACACAGCATACACAGGGAGATGGGCCGTGAATCCTTTTACCCCATGACACAACTCGCAAGAGACACCGTTTCCCCATCATGTCTCTCAGCGCGATCTGCAGTACTGCGTTTAGGAGGCTGCATAGCGCACATAACCTCTGCCTTATGGCCACTCAGCACAAAGCAAGACCTTCCGACGGTGCAGTGCAGGATAATGTTTTGAGGCGCCTCAAAACACACCTCAACGCCCCTAACCTCCGCCTTCTGGCCACTCAGCACAAAGCAAGACCTTCTGATGGTGCAGTGCAGGATAATGAAAGACGCGGGTGAGCGTGACACAGGCGCCCACGCAGGTTAATGAGGTTGCGCCAAGTACCGACGGGCCAGTTGCAGCAGCTTGCAGCGCAGAGCATGCCGTGCAGCACACAAGAGAGCAAGAGCGAGCAGATGTTCTTGTGTGCTGCACGGCACGCTGTCACAGGGAGCAACCAAGGTCTCACCAAGGTTAGCAGGGACAACCGCCATCACTCCGTTGAGCACATCGGGACTGACCAGAGACACAGTCCACGAGTCCCCTCCATGCCTCCCTCCCCCTCTTTCCCCTCCCCCTCCTCCTCCTCCTCCCGCTCCCATGGCGCCCTCGTGTTTGACCAGCACAGTGCCTTCTACAGCCATGCCCGGAACCACCGCCCCCATCCACGGCTGCTCCTGCTGCTCTGCCAGCCGTGCTGCTGTGCGCTCCTGCTGCAGCAGTGACGATGCAAACGAGCCGTCGTGTGACGCGCAGAGGAAAGGGTCGAGAGCCACCTGCAGGGGCTGTGACGCCTGCAGGGCATGGGGGGGTGAGGTGAGGTGGGGTGAGGAAACAGCCGTGCTGCCGTGCGCTCGTGCTGCAGCAATGACAATGAAAACGAGGCATCATGGGGCACGCAGAGGAAAGGGTCCAGAGCCACCTGCAGGGGCTGTGACGCCTGGAGGGCGTGGGGAAGTGGGGGTGAGAGTGGGTGGGGTTAGGAGTTGTTGGGGGGGAGATTCATGCGTGTGTGGGGCAGTGGTGCGCATGCCCGCTTTCACATCCCCCGAGGACACTCTGTGTTCTCCTAAAAAAAATGCAGCGCGTATATGCTTTACAAAACAAGTTCCGGTTGTCTTGACTTGATCGCACCACAAGCAACCGATGATCACACCGTGAGTGTGTTGGCCAAGATACTCACGAACGAGCACCGAGCAGCCCACCTTGAGTATCTTGACCCGGACAGTCTGGCCCAGGGAGAAGAAGACTGCAGGCAATGGTGCCGCAGGGAGGCCTGGCACCTGCAGGTAGACGGGAGGACGAGAGAGAGAGAGAGAGAGAGAGAGAGAGAGAGAGAGAGAGAGAGAGAGAGAGAGAGAGAGAGAGAGAGAGAGAGAGAGAGAGAGAGAGCCGGGGCGAGACAGGAGCACAAGGGGAAGGGAGGAGGGGAGGATGGGTGAGCCAGATGACGGTTGAGAAGGTGAGGTAAAAAAGAGAGATGATGAAAGAATGGGAAGGGATCGGGAGGGACGAGAGAGGGCAGGGCGCTACGGCACAGCTTGTAGAACCACGGTGAAAGGGGGGAAAGGGAGCACTCATGCAAGTGTCAGATTGAGCAGGAAAGGGGTTGAGTGCGGTGGGGTGTGGTGCGCACCAGAGTGGCGAGGGCGGCAGGGGTGGGGGAGAAGGGCAGGGAGACGGCCGTGGTGCCATCTGCCAGCTGCACACTGCACGCCCCATCTGCCCTCACTCCTGTCACAAACGCCTGCTCGCCACCACAGCCGGGGGAAGGCAGCGCAGGGGAGGGGAGCGGAGGGGAAGGGAGGGGAGGGCAAAGTGAGCAACGGACAAAGGGGGGATCATGGTGAGGAGCAGGGAAGATGAATGTGATGCAGTTCACAGGTCTTGATGTGCAAAACATTCTGACCCGGTCTCACTGTCAGTGTGCCACATACCTACCCACTGTGAGGGAGGAAGGGAGGGGTGAACAAACATGCCGCCCACTCCCTCGCTTTCCCCCGCCCTCGCGCCCCCAGGAGACCCTCCTCCCTCTCTCCCTCCCACGCGCTCCCCCTCCCTCCCTCTCCCTCCCTCTCCCTCCCGCTCCCTCCCTCTCCCCCCCTCTCCCTCCCGCTCCCTGCCCCTCCCAGCAACCCAATTGCCTCTCCCTCCCTCCTTCACAGTACCATGTGGAAGGAGCCCTGTTGCGGCCGCTTCGCTTTGCCCCTTGCCGCCTTGCCCTCACCACCACCACCACCACCAGCGGCAGCACCAGCACCAGCACCAGCAGCAGCAGTGGCAGCGGCGGCTTGCAGGAGCGCGGGTTTGGCAGTGACGATAGGCGTGCGGCCGTGCCACAGGGAAAGCACGAGCAGTGGCCCTAGCCTTGAACCCGGCTGCAGTGATGCTAGCAACTCCACTGCACATGCTGGTGAGGGGGAGGGGCACGGGGATGGGGGGAGGGGAGGCGGGGCGGAGGGGGGGAGAGGGAGGCATGAATTGGTGGAGTAAGGATGGGATGGGATGGGAAGCAGTATGGGGGCCTCACAGCCATGACGGCCTCCTGCACGCCGTTGGCACCATAATGGTACTTTTGAGAATTCTCAAAGGATGGGATGGGAAGCAGTACGGGGGCCTCACAGCCATGACGGCCTCCTGCCACCAATGGTTGGCACAAACAAGGGAGGCGAGCTCCCCACATGACGATGATTATTCCCAGTGACACATCACACCGCACAGCACCACACAGCACCGCGCACCAGTCAAGCTTACCTGGTTGGTCTGCCAGGTGTTCCACAGCCATGATGGCCTCCTGCACGCCGTTGGCGGCAGGCAGTGCGAGCACGAGCGAGTGCGCGTCCCGGCGCACCACAGGAGCTTCCGAAATGACCGTCCCCACCGCGTGCAGCGCGTTGGGGAGTGCACGGGGGGGAGGCGTGGCGTGGGGGGAAGAGGATGGCGGGAACAGTGTCCTGCGAGCGAGGAAAGACGGGGGGGAGGGGGAGAGTGGGGTAGGTATGTATGTACCACCCAGTCATGGAGAAAGGGAGATGGACGGGCGAGAAAGGGTCAAGGACGGCCCGACCATGGTCAATCAATGGATGAAGGAGCTAGCTTGTTTAAGTACCAGATGAACAGATGAAGAGAGAGAGAGAGAGAGAGAGAGAGAGAGAGAGAGAGAGAGAGAGAGAGAGAGAGAGAGAGAGAGAGAGAGAGAGAAAGAGAGAGAGAGAGAGAGGGAGGGAGAGAGGGAGGGCGAGACGAGGGACGACAAGGGATGGCAAGACACCTCCAAGGAGTCTGCTTTTGAGTCGACTCAAAAGGAGAAAACCGATCTCTTCTGTGCGTGCGTGCGTGCGTGGCTTACCCGTGGTTGCTGAAGGGCGTTGAGGTCGAGTGCAGGGAGAAGGCCGGGTGGGCAGCGTCAGCAGAGGGCAGGGCGTAGCAGCGCAGCACCTGCCCCACGTGCAGCGATGCCCAGGGGGTTACCTTGCTCCCTCCCTGCTCCTCATTCTCCCTGGTGTGAGGGAGAGAGATATGGGAGAGATCGGACGTGTGAAAGGGATGGAAGGGGGCAGGGCAAAGCAGCGCAGCACCTGCCCCACATGCAATGACGCCCAGGGGGAGCGAGATATGGAGGAGAAGGAGCACGTGAAAGGGATGGCATGGGTGAGGGATAGTGGTGGCACCGAGGAGGACGGATGGAGATAAAACGTGCATGGACAGTCCAAAGCCATGTGCCCTCCCCACTCCCTTCCCGCAGTCATCCCCTACCCTCCCCGCCTCTTTCCCAACCCTCTTCTCCCCCCTTTTTCCCCCGCAGCACGCACCTGTGGATGGCAACAGAGAAGTCCCCATAGAAGTGCACGGTGCATGTGTCCTTTGTTACCGCCTCCACCCACCCATGCGTGCACACGCCCGCCGTCGCTTGCGACGGGCTCGTCAGAATAGGCAGTTTGGAAGACAGCTGTGGTGTGTGTATGGGGAAGCAGAGTTTCAAAATTGGGGTTTCCATTTTAGGAATACATATTTCGGGTTCTTCCGGGGTAAGGGGTGGGGCAGGAGGGTTGGTGGGAGAGGGGATGGTGAATGAATGAGTGCAGGCTGCAGATAAATGTAAGCAATGGCTATGAGTGCAGGGGTAGGAGGGATATTGGCACAGTGCAGCGAGGTGGTAGGAGATAGATACCTCAGCTCAACTCCACTCTTCCCCTAAACCCACCTTCCTCTACACGCTCCCTTCATGCCCCCTCAACCACCCAGCTGCCTCATTTCGTCCTCGCTCCTCCCTCCTCCCTCACCCCCCTCTGAACTTCTCAACCCACCAGTGTTTTCTTGTGGGTGAGCAGCACGGGTCCCTCGGGGCCCTCTCCCTGGCGCAGCACTCGGAACTGCAGCGACGCCCCTGGCTGCTAGGGGAGAGGAGCACACGCACAGACACAGCACAGCATAGGTAGTGTGGGTGGAACACGGAGAGGATAAGTTTAGTGCAGTGCTCTGCGTCTTCACGAATGGAGGATGGCACCCCTGGGTGGCAGCACAAAGAGCACGAGGGCTTTAAGGAAACCCCACAACGGTCGGTCGCACGTCACCTTGTCACCCCCCCTTGCACAGGAACGCACCAGGAAGGCCGAATACTCCCGGTGCGTGGCCCTGCCCGCCCTCGCTCATGTGCGCGTCCCTGTGTGCGTCTAGACACACACTCAAAGCATTTCTCGTGCACATATCAGAACCAAGGACGCACCTTAAAGGCCGCACAATCCCGTTGCGTGCCCCTGCCCTCGCTCATGCGTGCGTACAGACACGCCTTGAGGCCTTTCTCGTGCACATATCCGAACAAGGAGCGCACCTTAAAGCCGGCGTCGTCCCGGTGCGTGCCCCTGCCCTCGCTCATGTGCGCGCGAGGGCACCACCCCCACTGCTCAAACGCCAGCTGCACTCGCACGCCCTCCTCCCCCACCGCAACCACCGTGCCTGTTACCAGCCTGCCCGCCTGCACGCCTGCCGGGGAGAGTGTTGCTTTCACGGCCATGCCCTGGTGTTGGTGTGTGGGTTGGGGGAGAGGGAGACAAGGAGAGAGGGGAAGATGGGGAGGAGGAGAGAAAGAGAAGAGATAAGGAAAGCAGAAAGAATGGATGAAGGAGCAAGGGAAGCGTGACTCGCCAGCAAGCACAGCACACACTTGAGGGACAGGACGAGATGGCTAGTGCACTGTCTGATTCTGGAGATTGAAGAAGCTCCTAAGGGCCCGTTATAACAGCTCAGCTCCTATGGGCTGTCTCATGAATATGAGTCGCCTCTAAGAGTTCCCACAGGCTTTGGGCCCCGCACACACACCTTGAGGGACGCGATGGCGAGCCCGTCAGAGGGGCAGAGGTGCAGCACGCGCGCACACACTTGCTTGCCCTCCGCCACATGCGCTGGGATGGCGGGTGCACCGGATGCAGAGAGCTGGCGCAGCTGTTGCACGGGGAATGGGGGGCAGGAGAGAGCGGGGGAAGGGCAGGGGGAGGGGGACAGGGTGAGTGGGACAGGGGGAGGAGCAGGATGATGAGCGCAGCACTACATGACAAGCCAGGCTAAGGCACGCAAGCGATCCACCAAGCAACGACGACACGCGCAATACACATCACAAGCACTCTCCACTGCACCAGCTTCCCCCATCCCAGGCGGCGCCCAAGCCCGCACCGCACGACCCAGCAGCAGCACTCACAGGAACAAGGGCATACGCGGCCTTGCCCAACTGCTTCTTCCTCTCCTTCCCCCCCCCCTGCTTCTTCCCCTGCTTCCCCTGCTCGTCCCCCTTCTCCTTCTCCTTCTCCCCTCCCGCCAGTCGCAGCAGCACGCCCAGCCCAGGGTAAATGTGCTCCACAACAGCAGCGGGGAAGAGAGAGCCTGGAAGCACCTTGGTAGGGGTAGCAGATGGGGACGCTTGCCACTGGTGGGGGAGCAGCGGAAGAGGTGGAGCGGGAAGGAGGGAGGAGGAAGGACGGAGATGCACAGAAATGAAGGACGACACAGGAAAAAAAAAAAAAAGGCGGACCCTCGACCTATGTTGGAAAAGTCGCCAGAAACCATAAGCGCACTCCGAATAGTCGTTTACGAATATACGGTGTACGCAAGTCGTACGTATATTCGTTGGCGAAAGTTCGGGCTGACCCGAAAAAAAAACAGATTTCAAAAGTCGCGCACGAATTGCGAATGTGCGACGCGACTCAAAACGTACGCACGTCCCACCCCAATTTGTACGCACGTCTCAATCCAGCCACATTGTCACCCACACCTGTCAAAATGTGGGGACGTGGGAAAATTTGAACCGCACTGCACCCTATGCTATCGCGCGACTCCAACACACAAACACGAATGTCGTCAAACAGCGTAGGTGGTTCAACTCAACCACATCCTGGACTATAAGGTAAGCTCTCAGTCCCGTCATCTGTATTATCTCTCTCCTCGTTCATTCTCTCAACACTCCCGCTCACCTGCACTTGATGTCAACTCCTTCTGGTACTCCCGCAAGTGCCACTAGTGAGGCTCCTAGTGTTTCGAATGACGCGACCATGGCGGACGACGAGGATGTTCCTGTGAACACCTATGTTATTTTTAAGCATTTCCTTACCTGTACCGAAGGTACCTCGAATGGTCCTGAGCGTACTCTCCGCATATGCCGGCACTGCAAGCTTAAGTTCGTAGGGGGCGCCTTCCGTTGCGCGCAACACATCACGCGCTGGAAAGGGCTGAAACGGAATGACGTCCGTCTTTGCAAGGCGCCTATCCCTTCTGCTGACCGCGGCACCGTCCGCGAATTGTACGAAGGCAAACACGCCCGCAGGGAAGGGAAGAAGAAGGCGGAGGAGATGGCGATCGAGGCGTGTGCGGGTGGAGCGAAGAAGCAGTGCATCGAAGACTTCTACGGGAAAGGGGCGTCGTGTGCGAAGGAATCGGCAGACGACGCCATCTGCCTCATGTGGGCGGCACTTCACCTCCCGGAGCATCTCGCCGATCACCCTCTCTGGCGCAACGCTGTGCGCTGCATCACGGACGCGGGCCATGGCTACGTTCCCCCGAAGCGGCGGTATGTTGGTGGCGCCGGCCTTGCGCGCTGCCGCGAAAAGATCGAGAGGGGGCTCGCTCCCATCACTGCGAGCTGGAAGCGGGATGGCGTGACGATAGGCTCGGACATGATGACGGACAAAAGTGGCCGTCCCCAAGCCAACATCCTGCTCATCAACGATTCCGGTGCAGTGTTCACCGAAAGCATCGACTGTAAGTTGGAGATGAAGACGGGAGGTTACATTGCATCCGTTTTGCGCCCGATCATTGAGAAGGTGGGGCCCGCCAACATAGTTGCGTTATGCATGGATGGGGGCAGCAATTATGCGGCTGCATGTAGGGAACTCATGCTTGAGTATCCTCACATTGAGCATGTGCCGTGCGCTACTCACGTCATGGATCTGCTCATGGAGGACATTGGGAAAATGGATTGGGCGAAGGACATTGTGGCTAAGGCGGGGGTGATTATTACCTTTGTGCGTGCCCACCATTTCACCAAAGGTTACATGCGAAGCCCGCAGGTGAAGGGAGGGAAGGGGAAGCAGGTGCTGAAGCCGACGGGCACCAGATTTGGCACGCAATTCATCGCGGTGCAGCGGCTTTGCGAGGTGCGGAGTGCATTGACGCAGATGGTGCTCAGCCCGGAGTGGCAGGCTTGGGCGAAGGGGAGGAAGCCGCCGGTCGAGCCCTTCGCAACCATGATCATGGATGCCGTGTGGTGGAAAGGTGCGGAGTTCTTCGTCGCCCTCCTGAAGATCCCCTTTGCCGTCATGCGCAAGACTGACTCGACGGCCAAGGGCATGATGGGCAGGATGTACGATCTGATGCTGCAGCTCACGGAAGACATCAATGCGAAGCTGGAGGAGGAGGAGGTGGGATTGGTGCTGTCCAGCAGCGAACGCACGGAGGTGACCAACATCGTCCAAAAGCGTTGGGACCATAGCATGGCGTGTGCCATGCACGTGGTTGGCCGGATCCTCAACCCGGTCAACCAAGAGGAAGGCATCTTCCGCACCGACCTGGAGTGTACTCGCGTCTTCAAAGTGTTTGTCGCTCGTCACTACGTAGGGCGGACCGTCACGCGCAAGGAGGGCGAGGAGCTGCGCGCATCCCACGTCATCCAGGACGGCCTGACGGCATTCAACACCCTTCAGGGGAGCTTCGGCCTACCCGACGCCATCTCTGACCGTGAGCTCGTGAAGGCCAGTAAGAAGACGGCCGTCCAGTGGTGGACGTGGCACGGGACGGAGCACCCCGAGCTAACAACGCTCGCTTGCCGCGTTCTCTCTCAGCCAGTGTCCGCATCGGCGTGTGAGAGGAACTGGGCAGTGTGGGAATCGATCCACACTGCCAAGCGCAACAGGTTGGGGTCCGAGAAGTGTCGGGACCTCGTGTATGTTGCGCACAATTGGAACATTGTGCGCAACTGGCACAAGGGGGCTGAGGGGGTGACGGTTCTCCCGGGGAACATCCCTGAGGCCTCCCTGCCGGAAGGGTACAACGAGGTTCTGGAGGAGGATGAGGAGGAGGGGGAGGAGGATGAGCTGGAGGATGAGTACAAGTAGAGGAGGAAGGAAGGGACGGGGGGAGTAGAGGGTGGGAGTAGGGGGTGGGGTAGGAGAGATGCATGTTGCTTGCTTAGAGTAGTTGAGAATGTAAGGTTTTTGGCATATATGAAATTCGGTAAAACCACCACTCCCCCCCCCCTCCTTCGGCGGTTTTTTTCGTCTGCCCGGTAAAAACCTTTTGCTGCCCGGGCAGCGTACTTTCTGCGACTTTCGAAGTCACTCACGAAGCGCATAACGCACTATACGCAAGCGTATATACGCTTGCGTATAATGCGCTGGGCGCGACTTTTCCAACATAGCCCTCGACAGGGTGGTTTTGAAAATCCTGAAAGACTCTGTGGTTTGAAGGTTGCGAGGACAGGGGAGAACTCTCAAAGACTTTGGGGGGTGGGTCCTCACTTGGAACTCCCAAAACACGGTCACAAGTTACAACAACACCTCGATAGTGGAGGGAGGGGAGTGCGTGTGGTGCGTGCGGAAGGGCACAGCGCACCTCAATGGAGGGAGGGGTGGCGCGGAGGAGAGCTGAGCTGAGGGAGAGTGCTATGGTCGGCACCACCACACTGGGATCAGCACCCTGTGTGCTGCTGCTGCTGCCTGCTGCTGCTGCTGCTGCTGCTGCTGCGGCTGCTGCCCCTGATGCGGCATGTGTGCAGAAGAGCACACGCGCTTTGACCTGGTGTGATGGGCAAACGGCATGGGATGTGCAGGATGAAGAGGAGGAGATGTGATGTGTGTGTGTGCAGGCAAAGGGCAAAGGGCAAAGGGCAAAGAACATCAGCCAGGCAAGGAGCATAAATGCAGTGCGGGTGCGAACGAGAATTCAGTGAAGGACGGGGGTGGAAACGTGGAGGCTTAAGAAGGGGTGTGTTATGGCAACAGCAGCACGATTGAAGAGGGAGGAAGTGAAAGGCATGGGAATGGAGGAGACGCACCGTGGCACCGACGGGGAAGATGGCCAGGCACTGGTCCCGAGAGAGAAGCGGGCGGGGTAGGTTCAAGGGATGCACCTGGAGGGAGGTCAGAGGGGGGTGGAGAGAGAAGTGAAGTCATGGAACAGGGAGCGGACGCACCGTGGCGCCCATGGGGAGGGGAAGATGGCCAGGCACTGGTCACGGGAGAGCAGCGGACGGGGTAGATTCAATGGATGCACCTGGTGGGCGGTGATGGGGTGAGAGGGGAGGGAGGAGGCCGGAGTGAGAGGTGAAGTTGATTGAAGGTAAGTAAGACGACGACACAGGCCGTGAGGAAGCAGGCACCAGTAGCATGCACTGATGCATGCACGCATGCACACATCACTCACTCACTCTCACTCACCCATGCACTCACCCACGCGGTGGCAGTGGGCAGTCCCACAGCCATGGATCCATCCTGCAGCACGTGCAGCACCTTGCCCTGCACCAGCTGCCCCGGTAGCACCGCTGCACCCCCTTCCTCCTCGGCCTCCCCGCCCTCCCCTTTTCCTGCTGCTGCTGCTGCTGCTGCTGCTGCTGCTGGTGATGGTGTTTGTGCTTGTGCAGCCTTGCCCTGAAATGAGGATGGAGAGGGTGGGGAATGGGCAGGCATTGGCAAGCACTTCCCTTTCTGCACATGTTCACACATGCACGCACGCCCACACACACATGCGTCCACGCACATTACAAAACAATACATGAGAGGCACGACAGAAGGAAGGTAGGAAGCGATGGGCACTGACAGTGGCAGGGGTGGGTTCGAGCGAGACTGTGAGTGTCTTGTGTGCCTTGTCCCGCCCCTCCACCACCACTGGCACTGGCAGCAGCTGCCCCTTGCGGAACGTCACTCCAGGGACTGAAGGGCAAGCAGCGAGAGAGAGAAAAAACAAAGGATCGCGAAACAAGAGACCCAAGGAGGAGACGGGGGGGGGGGTGGAGGGTTAAGAAGAAATGGATGAGGCACAGGGGGTGTTTATCAGCACCGCTGCTGGCGCTGCTGCTCCTGCTGCAGCTGGTAGGGACTGATGGGGTTGTAAGGAGGGAACCGAGTAAGCAAGGCGAAGAGGGCACAGAAGGGGACCAGGACAGCCAGGGTTTCGGGTTTAAGGTGTGATGTTAGGGGCAAAAGAAGGACGAGAGACAGGATGGAGGAGGAGGAAGAGATGCACAGGAAGGATTCAAATGAAAAAGGGTGAGAAACGGAGTGCGGCAAGATGGATAAGGTGGGAGCGAGGTGGGAGGAGCAGGATAAGGAAAGCATACATCGCTGAGTGAGTTGGGCGAAGGGCAGGAAGGCAGTGATGGTGCGAAGGCCGAAGGACAGGATGAGCCCATGCTCCTCCACACTCTCCACTGCCGCCCATAGCTCCTGATGCACGCATGCATGAATGCCCCCAGGATGACATTCGCACACACGCACGCACGCACACACACACACACACACACACACACACGCACACGCACACACACACACACACATGCATCCACACACGCGCATGACAGGGTGTGATTAGCCCTGCTGTACAAATCTGCATGCTGACAGCATGAGAACAACCTGCATGCTGCTAACAGCTTCACCCAGGGCTTCAAATCTCAGCTTCCTCCTACTTACTCCACAAGCTCTATGCCACAACAACCTCCCTCCCTCGCATACCCCGCTTCCTTTTCCGCCCTCCTCATCCCGCCGCTCCCCTCCCCCCAAACGCCGGCCCTCCCCTACTGCTCACCGTGTGCACAGGCACGCTCTTGAAGCGCACGACAGGGCCCTGCACGCGAGACAGACGCACCGACACCGCCACTTCTGCCAGCGCTGCTGCCACTCCCGCCCCCGCCGCAGCAGCACCGCCACCTCTACCACCACCAGCACCAGCAGCGGCGGAAGCAGCAGCAGCAGGGGCGGGGAGTACAGTGCAGGGTACGAGCTGGCCCTGCGAGAAGATGCGCGCCATCCACTCTGCTGCTCGCATGCGGGGAGTCTAGCGGCGGGGGGCGAAGCAGAGGAGAACGCGCAGGGTTCAGAGAGGGTTTTGGCAGGATATGGGAGGAAACAGGAGAGAGTGAAGAATGGAAAGCGGTGGAAGAAGGGGGAGGGGAGGGGGGGGAGGGGGGGGAGGGTTGGAGGGTGTGGGAGAGGAGGAGGGAGGAAAGAAAGACAGTTCCACAAGGAAAACTGCATACCTTCTGCTTGATGCTCTCGCCCCCTGCTCCTTCTTCCTCCCCCTCCTCCCCCTCCTCCCCCTCCTCCCCCTCCTCCTGCTCCTCCTCCCCTTCCTCCTTCATCTCCTCATCCTCCTGCCCCCAATCCACTGCTTCTCCCCTCTCCGCCTTCCCTAAACAACCCGATATCTGGTCAGATACTTCTGCCACGTCAGCGAATCCGAACACGCCATGTGGCAGGCTGATAAGAAGGCCGGACGGAGTGACCTCTGCAACACAGCCCCACAGCTGCATCCCTGGCGTGGCGTCCTGAGAGCCGTTGGATCACAAAATCAGGAGAGAAAACATAGCTTATGCAGGGTTTAGCCAGGAGTTCAAGGAAGGCGGATCAAACGATAAAGCGCCACGTGGGGGAACGCGCCGAGACACAAGTGTTGCAGGGTGTGTTGGTTCCTGGAGGGTTTTTTTGTAGACCGTCCGTATCATGGGGTTAGAGTAAAGAATCAAGCTACTACTAATAAAGCCACACCTGAGCAGTGAAACCCTTCACACTCGTCGCCATGCTCTCCTTATCTCCCAAACGCCTCTTAACCTCCTCCGCCTCCTTCTTCGCAGCTTCCTCGGCTCTCGCAAGGGCAATCTGCGCGCCGATGTCCTCCTCTTCTTCCACCCATTCCTCTAGCACGCTCACCCCCTGCTTCACCGCCCCACCCGCTCCCTTCTTCCGCTTATTCTTCTTCCCCTCCGCCGCCGCTTTCCCCTCACCCCGCGCGTGGGCTTTTTTCGCCTCGTCGGATTTTTTCCCCGGCTCTCCATATCTCCCTGGCTTTTCTCTAGATACTTCCGTCTCTCCTGCTGCGATCTCCTCACGAGCCCGCTTTCGATCCTTCGCTACTCCCTCTCCACGCTCAATCCTAGCTTTCCCCTTCTTATCCGGGGTTTCCTTTTTCTTTCCTTCATCACCCACAAAACCCTCGCCGCCTAAAACCCTGTCCCCGTCCGTCACGGCACGGCTAGCTTCTGCGGCCTTGCGGGGTTTTGCAGGCCGGGGTGTGGGAACCTTCGCGGGAGACTTTGCGAGAGGTTTTGCAAGAGGTGCTTTTCCTGCGAGTGTTCATTGAGGGGATGCGTGGAAGAAGTGGGGGGAAGTGGAGAAACAGGTTCTAAACCACTGGCGTTCACTAGTAGCTAATGCCGATCGAGTTTGCAGTTAAAGAAAACATGGAATTTGAATCGCCTATTTGAAGAGCAAGCCATTTTGATGCAGGGAGTTGATAGACGGACGTCTGTGAAAGCATGGCTGCAGGGAATCGAGACACGGACCTCTGGGAAAGCACTCGTCATCGTCATCGAGCGTGCGCCCCATTGTAACGGGCCGAGAATCTACTAGACTGACCAAGACGAAGGTAGCGGATAGTCAAGGAAAGAGTAATAAATTGAAGACGCAGAGCTGACAGGAAGGAAAGCGGGAAACAGGAGCAGTGAACTGGGTTGATGATAGTGGGGGAAGGGAAGCTTGAGGCCTCCAAGCACCAGCGTGTGCTTCACAAAAGGTTGCACTCACCTAATATTACTGCTAGGACGGTACATGTGAATTCCAATTACTTTCTTTTTTACACATGAATCATAAGAATCAGGGAATCGGATTTTCGTATGCTTCTGGATATTTCCATTAAAAAAACAAATGTTGGATTACTGGTCGTATGGTTTGTTCAAATCCCTGATATTGGGTGGCACAAAGTAGGCTAATATTTCTCACATTGACTTAAACAGTGTAATGTGATATGGTGTTACGAGTGCAATTGAGTGAGCGAGCAGGAATTGCACTATCGAAGCAAGAGTACAATGAGCGAAGGCATGAGCGAAAATTATATATCGAAACTACAGTGGTAACGGTAATGGACTGTGGTTGTCGCGTGACGGGCCTAGAACTGAGGTTGGGAAAAGTGTCGAAGCGGAGGCCCGGAGCGCGGGTTACCCGTCGAGCCATGAGGTCGGGGTGCGACGTGCGAAGGTGGTGGGAGGATTGTCGATGCGAGAGTTGCGAGTGGTAACGGTGCTGACTGTGGTGCTACAGTGGTGTACGCGCTGAGCGGGGACGCGAAGTAAGGAAAATGACATTTCCTTACACTACCCCCCCTTCCCCCTGAAGTAAGGAGGTCCTCCTTACGATTGTGCGTGTACATTCTTGAAGTTTCGGCTGCGCAGATACTCGGTGAGGACGGGGTGGTTTTCGATTCTGTCCAGGGGAACCCAGTTGTCTTCGGTGGGTGTACGGTCTTTCCAGCGGATCAGGAACTCGATCCTTCGGGCTCCTCGAGGGTCGCGAACTCTGTGACTCAGAATCTTCTCGGGGGTGATGATTGGTTCAGTTGGCGGTCGTGTCATGCTGGCTGGGCGATTGCGTGGGAGCTGGCTTGTGGACGGGACGTAGGGGCGAAGCAGGTTGACGTGGAACGAGGGGCTGACGTACCAATCAGCAGGGAGGAGGAGGTGGGCGGTGACGGGTGTTATCATGTGGCTGATGCGAAATGGTCCACAGTATTGGGGGCGGAGTTTCGGGGTGATGGGAAGGCGGAGGTTCTGGGTGTCAAGTAAAACTAGGTCGTCGGGCTGGTAAGTGACAGGTCTGCGGTGGCAGTCGGCGTTGCGTTTAGCGACGATGTTCGATTTTTTTATTGCGTCTGCTGCCCGGGTCCGTGCTGCTTGTAATATTTGAGCGAACTGTTGTGCTCGTGGCACCGGGTTGTCGGGGTTCGGGGTCATGGGTACTGTTGGGTCTTGTCCGCCGTTTAGGTAAAATGGTGACTGTTGGGTCGTGGCGGATGGTGACTTGTTGTATGCGAATTCGATGAGTGGCAGTTGCTGTTCCCAGGTGGTCGTGTCGTCGCATGTGGCTCGGATAAGCTGTTCCATGGTATGATTTATCCGTTCTGTCTGTCCGTCGGTTTCGGGGTGGTACGAAGAGCTGAACTGTAGTCGCGTGCCAAACTGCTGCCACATGTTCCGCCAGAACTTGCTGGTGAATTTCGTGTCTCGGTCGCTGCTGGTATCCCGTGCAGGCGTACGACGGTGGCGATGAAGAGGCGTGCTGTTTCTTCGGCTGTGATTGATTTTTTGCAGGCTGCGAATGTCAGATTTATATAACTTAGCTGCTGTAGGCTATAGTGGGGTAGCACATATGGGGTACAGCTTTCTAGGGTTTGTACTTGTACCCAACTTTCCCTTAATCATTCCATTCTCGTTCAATTTCTCATGGTATAGAGCAGGTTCCCCAGTGGGAACTGTTCCTAGGGCCCACCGATATTGTTTTCCTGCCCGGAGAGCGCTCAGCCTCTGCCCGAGTCGCGCTCCCCTCTCACGACCCCGTCGCGCCGCCCTTACGATCCCGTCGCGCCGCCTTACCGGCCCCATCGTGTCGCGCCTCCCTAGCGGCCCCGTCGAGTCGCCCTTGCGACCCCGTCACGCCGCCCCCGCGGCCCCATCACGTCGCGCCGCCCTCGCGGCCTCGTCGCGCCGCCCACGCGGCCCCGTTCCGCCGCCCTTGCGGCCCCGTCGTGTCGTGCCGCCCTTGCGGCACTTTCGCGCCGCCCTCGCGGCCTCTTCGAGCCGCCGTAGTGACCGCTCCACGCCGCCATCGCGGCCCCGTCGCCCACCCTTGCAGCCCTGGCACCGCTCTTCAGGCCCCGGCGCCGCCTCTGCTGGCCCCGTCGCCCCACCCTTGCGACCCCGCGGCCCCACCCTTAAGGCGCCGGTCGCCACCCTTCGTGGCCCCGCCGCCGCCCTCAGTGGCCTCGTCACCGCCCCACCCGGCCCCGCCGCCGTCCCTTCAGCGGCCCTGCCACCCTACGCGGCCCCGCCGTCACCACCGAGCCGCCGGCGCCGCTGAGCCGCCGTTGCCGCTGTGCTGCCGAGCCGCCGCTGCTGCCGAGCCGCCGCTGCTGCCGAGCCGCGCGAGCCGCCGCTGCTGCCGAGCCACCCGAGCCGCCCGAGCCGCCGAGCCGCCGCTGCTGCCGAGCCACCCGAGCCGCCCGAGCCGCCGAGCTGCAGTTGCTGCCGAGCCGCCGAGCCGCCCGAGCCGCCCTGTCCGGTAAGAGCGGCACCTCTACTACCGCGCTGCCCTTAGCCTACTGCTCGCGCTGCTAGTCTACTGCTGTCATGGCTACCCCCAGTGTCCTCGCTTTTGACGCTGAGGGTCGGGCCATTGACTTTGACGTCTGGGTAGATGACCTGCAGCTTTTCCAACAGTGCGATAGGCCATACGGTCTCTCCCTCTTTTACCTCACCTCTGGTGCCTCTCCTGCCCCTGCTGCTGATGCTGACGACACTGTTCGCTCACAGTGGGCCACACGCGATGCTGCTGCACGTCTTGCTGTGCGTCGCCACTTGCGTACCTCTGAGCGTGCACACTTTAGCCAGTACAAGAGTGTTAGGACCTTGTACGACGCTGTAGTTGCATGCTACTCTTCACCTGCCACTGCTGCACTTAGCCGCCTCATCCTGCCGTACCTCTTCCCTGACCTCGCAGCTTTTCCCACAGTCGCTGACCTCATTACGCACCTTCGCACTAGTGACATTCGCTATCGCGCTGCCCTTCCCGCTAAGTTCTGCGCCAAGACCCCCCCCCCTATGTACATCACCCTCTACTACATAGTCACCCGGCTCCCTGACACCCTTCGCCCGGTCAGGGACCACTTTCTCTCTGTTTGCCCTACAACCCTCACCGTTGAACTCCTCGAGGAGCGCCTCCTAGCAGCAGAGAAGAGCATAGTCGCTGTAGGAGCCTCTCGTGGTGACCCTCGTGCCCCTGTCTTTGAGGGGTGCTCCCCCCTCTCCTCTCTTGCCCTCTGTTGCCTCTGCTGCTGCGGCCGACCTCGTTGGTCTTGAGTCGGACGGTGCGGCGTCTGCCCCTAGCGGGAGACGCCGCACTGGCAAGGGCAAGGGGGGCAGGGGCGCTGGAGGAGCTAGCGGGGGCGGTGGAGGCTGGTGGAGGCAGCGGAGGGGGTGGGGGTGGCGGTGGGGGTGGTGGCGGGGGTGGGGGCGTCGGTGGCGGCAGTGGAGGCGGAGGCGGCGGCGGCCGTGGCGGTGGGAGCGGAGGTGGCGGAGGTGGCGGCGGTGGAG
This sequence comes from Closterium sp. NIES-65, assembly GCA_948144175.1. NCBI lineage: Eukaryota > Viridiplantae > Streptophyta > Zygnematophyceae > Desmidiales > Closteriaceae > Closterium > Closterium sp. NIES-65. Next base: position 75,973 of record CANXME010002037.1, read on the forward strand.
GAGGCGGCGGCGGAGGTGGAGCTGGTCGGGGTGGCGCTGCGCAGAGAGTCGGCTCCGGTGTTGGTCAGCGGCAGCAGCAGCCAGCAGCAGCAGCAGCAGCACCGCACTCGTGAGATCCCCCCCTCTCAGCAGCTTCGTGAGTGGTACGCTGCACGCCAGCGGGGTGTCGGTACTGGTCCGTGCAGCTACGTCCTGCGCACCGGCGACCGCGCGGGTGAGCAGTGCGGGGGTGCGCACTCCACCCAGCGCTGCTTTGGCCGCCTGACGGACGCCTGGCGTCACCAGTTCCCTGAGGCCACTGAGATCCCTCGCTGGGGCGAGCTGTCTAGGGCAGGGGTAGCTATCTTTGACCTTGACTTTGATGCTATTCTCGAGGCCATGTATGCTGTGACTATTAGTGATGAGGGTGACTGTTACCGGTGTTTTCCTCCCGACCCGGGCATTGGGACTGCTGCTCTAGGTGCTAGCGAGGCTGCTGCTCTAGGTGCCACTGCGTCTGCTTCCTCAGGTGCTGGTGAGTCCGCTCTCTCAGGTACTGCGTCGGCTCCGGCCTCCCACACCTTCACTCTTGACCCGGGGGCTTCTCGCTCCTTCTTTTGAGACCGCACCACACTCACGCCGCTTGGTCGGCCAGTTGCAGTCTCTCTGGCAGACCCCTCTGTGGGTCCTGTCCTTGCTCACTTCTCCACTGTCCTTCCGTGTCCGGCGACTCCCTCTTGCACCCTGTCGGGTCTTTACCTCCCCTCGTTCTCTACGAACTTGGTGAGTTGTGCTGACCTACAGGATGCGGGGGTTCACCAGTTCACTCCTGCGAGCCAGCGAGTGACCCACTGCACGGACGCTCGGACGGGCCGACACTTGGCCACGTTTACACGTCGGCCGGGGACGAGCCTGTACACACTGACTACTGAGTCTCCTCCAGTCACTGCGTCTGGTCAGGCAGCTGCGTCGGGTCAGGTGTTTGCTGCAGCGTCCAGCGTCCAGAGTCTGCCCCCTGCTCGTATCGCCTCCTGTCTCACGAGACTCTCCTCTGGCACCACCGCCTTGGTCACCCCTCCCTGCCTCGTCTCCGAGGCATGGCCTCCCGTGTCCTTGTCTCTGGTCTTCCCCGGTCCCTCCCTCCCCTTCCCCAGGGGCCTGCCCCTACGTGCGTCCCCTGTGTCGAGGGGCGGCAGCGTGCTGCCCCTCACTCCTCCCAGTTTCCTCCGACAGAGGCCCCGCTGCAGACGCTTCACATGGACGTGTGGGGCCCAGCCCGCGTCCGTGGACAGGGTCACGAGCGCTACTTCCTGCTGGTGGTTGACGACTACTCGAGTTACACCACAGTCTTCCCCTTGCGCAGCAAGGGTGATGTCACTGAGGTGTAGAATGACTGGATCCGCGCAACTCGTCTCCAGCTCAGGAAGAGTTTTGGCTCAGACTTTCCTGTTCTGCGTCTGCACTCTGACAGAGGCGGAGAGTTCTCCTCTGGCCTTCTGCAAGCCTACTGTCGTGCACAAGGCATCCGCCAGACCTTCACGCTTCCGAACTCTCCACAGCAAAATGGGATTGCTGAGCGCCGCATTGGCATGGTCATGGACGTCGCGCGTACGTCCATGATGCATGCGGCTGCCCCCCATTTTCTATGGCCGTTTGCGGTTCGTTACGCGGCGCATCAGATCAACCTTCAGCCCAGGGTCTCCATGCCGGAGACCTCCCCAGCTTTGCTGTGGACGAGGAAGGTTGGCGATGCGTCTGCGTTCCGTGTCTAGGGATCTCGGGCGTTTGTCCGCGACTTATCTGCGGACAAGCTGTCCCCTCATGCTGCTCCCTGCGTCTTCCTTGGCTTCCCCCCTGATGCGCCAGGGTGGCAGCTCTACCACCCCACCTCTCGCCGTGTTCTGTCCTCCAAGGAAGTCACGTTTGACGAGTCGGTACCCTACTACCGTCTCTTCCCCTACCGCACTCCGTCCCTCAACCCGCAACCGCTCTTCCTTGTGCCAGGTCCCCCCCGGGTAGACCCCCTTCCCCCTCAGGGTCCTGCCCCTTCAGGTGTGTCCCAGGTAGACGCAGTCGAGCATGTGGAGGTCGTTGGTTACTTTGGTGCTGCTAGGGGTGCTGAGCCTGGGATTGCTGACTCTGGGGGTGCTGAGCGTGTGGGTGCTACGCCTGGGGGTGCTGGGCCTGGGGGTGCTGAGCCTGAGGGTGCTACGACTAGGGGTGCTAAGCCTGGGGGTGCTGAGTCTGGGGGTGCTGGGCCTGGGGGTGCTACGCTTGGGGGTGCGGAGCCTGAGGGAGGTGGGCCTGCTCGTGTGGTGTCTGGCGGTGCTGGGCCTGGAGGTTCTCCGGGTGCTCCGTCTCCTCGGGAGCCACTCTCTCCACAGGAGGTGCGTGAGTGGTTTGCCCGTGCTGCTGGAGCTGGAGGTTCTTCGGCTGCTGAGGGTGCTGGTGCCATGGGTCCCGGAGGTGCTCGTACTGGGAGTACTGGAGCTCCTGGGCCAGCGGGTACTACTGGAGCTGGAGCCACTGCGTCTTCTCGTGGTCCGACTGGAGCTGGAGCTGCTGAGGGTGTTGGCGCTGAGGGTACTGTTGGTGGTACTGGAGGCGGTCCTGCTGGGGGTGCTACTAGTGCTGCTGGAGGTCCTGGAGCTACTGGAGCTGCTAGGGGTACTGGAGCTGGAGGTGCTCCTGGCGCTGCTGCTACCACCGGGGGTACTTGTGCTCTCCCTGCTGTGTCTGGAGTCGCTGCGCGGCCTCGGCTGTACTTCGTTCCGCTCCTTGAGCAGGTTCTTGGTCTCCCGCCTTCTACTGGTCCTCCTCCTCCCTTAGAGTGTCCACAACCTGTCCCGTCACAGCTACATTTACAGCCTGCCTCCCCACTGCCTGCTCCTTCTCCCTATACTGGTCCTACTAGAGGTCTTGCTGAGCGTCGTGAGCCTGCGTCTCGTCCTGTGTCGCCTGTCCGTGCTGCTCGCGCTAGTGGTCGTGGTTCGCGTCAGCGTCCTCCCCCTGTGCCCGACACGCACCGGATGTCTCTCCGTCCGTCCACTGCTCCTCTGCGTGCCCCTTTGCCTTCTCCTCCTGAGTCCTCTCTTTCTGCTCTTGCTGACCCAGAGTCGGACTCCCTTCGTGCTGCCAGTCCGACTGTCACGCGTCTCCGTGCTACTGTTGTCACTGACCCTTCCTTTGAGTCCACTGCTGCGTCTGCCCTAGTTGCTGAGCTCGTCGACTTTGCTGCTCGCTGTCGTCTAGACTACGCTGCTAGTCTTGTTGCTGCGTCTGAGTCTGACAGTCCTCCGTCCGTCGGGGGTGAGTGTGCCCTTGGCACGAACGTCCTTGAGGACAGGTAGGAGGAGTTCCAGTGTTTGGTTGCTGCTTCACCTCATCTTGTGTCCGTACTGCTTACCCCTGAGGGAGACCCGGATGCACTTGACATCCCGACTCCGCGCTCTTACGCGGAGGCGATAGAGGGTCCCTACTCCTCTCAGTGGCAGGCAGCTATGGACGCAGAGATGGCTTCCTGGAAGTCCACAGGCACCTACGTTGACGAGGTTCCCCCACCTGGGGCGAACATCGTCAGTGGCATGTGGATTTTCAGGGTGAAGCGGCCGCCGGGTTCTCAGCCTGTCTTCAAGGCGCGTTACGTGGCTCGTGGCTTCAGTCAGCGGCAGGGAGTTGACTACTTTCAGACCTTCTCTCCCACCCCGAAGATGACCACTCTTCGGGTACTGCTGCACATAGCTGCTCACAGTGACTACGAGCTACACTCTCTTGACTTCAGCACTGCTTTCTTGCAGGGCAGCCTGCACGAGGAGATCTGGCTGCGCCGCCCACTTGGCTTCACTGGGACTTTTCCTCCTGGCACCCAGTGGAGCCTCCGGCGGTTAGTCTACGGTCTCGTGTCCGTACTGCTTACCCCTGAGGGAGACCCGGATGCACTTGACATCCCGACTCCGCGCTCTTACGCGGAGGCGATAGAGGGTCCCTACTCCTCTCAGTGGCAGGCAGATATGGACGCAGAGATGGCTTCCTGGAAGTCCACAGGCACCTACGTTGACGAGGTTCCCCCACCTGGGGCGAACATCGTCAGTGGCATGTGGATTTTCAGGGTGAAGCGGCCGCCGGGTTCTCCGCCTGTCTTCAAGGCGCGTTACGTGGCTCGTGGCTTCAGTCAGCGGCAGGGAGTTGACTACTTTTAGAGCTTCTCTCCCACCCCGAAGATGACCACTCTTCGGGTACTGCTACACATAGCTGCTCACCGTGACTACGAGCTACACTCTCTTGACTTCAGCACTGCTTTCTTGCAGGGCAGCCTGCACGAGGAGATCTGGCTGCGCCGCCCACTTGGCTTCACTGGGACTTTTCCTCCTGGCACCCAGTGGAGCCTCCGGCGGCCAGTCTACGGTCTCCGCCAGGCACCGCGTGAGTGGCACGACACACTGAGGACTACGCTTGCGGCTCTTGGGTTTGCTCTCTCTACCTGCACACGACCTGACCTTGCATACCCTCTTAGCATTCTCGCACGCTATGTTGGTCCTGGGAGACACCTCCCTGACAACATGGCTGCAGCAAAGAGGGTGTTGCGCTCCTTGTGCAGTACGTCGGGCATGGGGCTTGTGCTTGGAGGGCGGAGTCCAGTGGTCCTCACTGGGCACGCAGACGCTTCTTGGGCTGACGACCAGGCTACGCAGCGGTCTTCACAGGGTTACACCTTCAGCCTTGGTTCGGCTCTGTTTCGTGGCGGGCTACCCGCTCGTCTTCTGTTCTCGGCTCCAGTTGTGAGGCTGAGATCTACACAGGGGCCATGGCTGCACAGGAGCTTCGCTGGCTCACCTACCTGCTGACTGACCTCGGAGAGCCGCCTCGTTCTCCTCCAGTGCTGTACGTAGACAACAAGGCCATGCTGGCCTTGTGTCGGAAGCAGATACTGGAGCACAGAATGAAGCACATTGCTCTTCGCTACTTCCTTGCTCGTGATCTGCAGTAGCGTGGTCAGCTGCGCCTTGCGTGCGTGGCCTCTCAGGCCAACACTGCTGATCTCCTCACCAAGGCACTTGCGCCTTGTGATCATCAGCGCTTCTGTACTCAGCTGGGTCTTGTGCCTACCTTGCCTCACTTGCTCACCCCTTGACTTTGTTTGTCTGTACTTTTACATATATATACATACCTGCTCTTGTTTGTTTAGCCTTATATATATATATATATATGTAATCCTGCATGTAAACTGGCCTTGTGGCCTTGAACTTGTGCTCGGAATGTGTGGTGACGTTGTGATCCACCCTGAGCTTGCTTTGCTTTGCTTGACTGGACTTGTGACCCCTGGTTCTCCCCCACTTTGCCTATGGGGGTGTGTCAGATTTATATGACTTAGCTGCTGTAGGCTAAAGTGGGGTAGCACATATGGGGTACAGCTTTCTAGGGTTTGTACTTGTACCCAACTTTCCCTTAGTCATTCCATTCTCGTTCAATTTCTCAGCGAAGTGTGCCATTTTCATCAGTCGATCGATGACGACTAGGATCGCGTCGTTCCCACTCGCTCCGGCCGGTAACCCCGTTACGAAGTCCATCGTCCTATGCTGCCAAGCACGCTCTGGGGGTGGAATCGCTGCAACTGTCCTGCCGACCGCTGCCGTGATGACTTCATGAGCTGGCAAGTGGGACACGATTCCACGTGTCGCTGTACGTCGGTCAACATTTCGGGCCAGTAATAATACCGCTGCAGGTGCTGCCGTGTTTTCTCTACCCCGAAATGTCCCGAGGTAACTCCGTCGTGTGCCTCCTGTAATAGTAATTCCTGTAGCAGTGTATACCCAGGCACCCAAATGCGGTCGGTCCCGGCTGCTGCGAACTGCTGCGAATTTCCTCCTGTGAAGAATGGATCTGTTTGGTGCCCGTGGGTAAATAGGCCTGTTAGTAGGGGGCTTGTCTGGGCGAGTAGTATTGCGTGGATCTGGGCAGTGGGGCGGGTCAGTGCGTCGGCGATGTTCGAGGCTCCCTTTTTGTAGGTGGCCGGGTAGTGAAAATTTGACTCGAGGAAGTCGATCCAACGAATCTGTTGTGGGTTGAGGTGTGGCTGTGCGCGGAGGTATTGTAGTGATTTATGGTCTGTCCGTAATGTCACGCCTGCGCCTGTCTTTTAACAGCGCCACACTTTGAACGAGTGCACGATCGCAAGCATTTCGCGGTCGTGTATCGGGTTATTTTTCTCGGGCGGATGCGGTTTTCGTGACTCGTATGCAATGGGCTGTAGGCCGTTGCCAAAGTCTTGTAGCAGTACGGCTCCGATGGCGATGTCGCTGGCGTCAGTAACTACTTCGAATGGGCGGTGTGGGTCAGCAATGCGCAGGACGGGCGGTGAACAGAGAGCAGTTTTCAGGGCAGAGAAGGCAGCATGCTCTTTCTCCCCCCACGTAAAAGCGACCCCCTTCCGTAATAAGTCTGTCAATGGAGCCGTCAACCGTGCCATGTCGGGGACGAACCGACGCACGTAGTTTACGAACCCCAAAAACTTCTGCAGTTCTGTAATATTCGTCGGGGGGTGCCAGGCTTTCACCGTGTCTAACTTCTTAGGGTCAATTTCGACCCCAGCCTCCAAAATAACGTGCCCCAAAAACTCTAACCTCTCCTCAAAAAACTCGCACTTGGAACCCTTTGTCAATAGCCGGTGCTCGTCTAAAATCTTAAATACTGCTTCCAGATCTGCTAAGTGCTGGTGCTTTTCGCGACTGTAGACGAGGATGTCATCGAGGTAAACTATCACGCATTTATCTAAAAGCGGCCTAAACGCCTCGTTCATGGTCTCCTGAAATGTCGCAGGTGCGTTGGTCAGCCCGAAAGGCATCACGGTGTACTCGGATGACCCGTACCTAGTCCGGAAAGTTGTTTTGGCGCAATCCGATGGTTCGACCCTAATCTGATGGTAGTCTCCCCGTAAATCGATTTTCGAAAAATTCCGTGCTGTTCGCAGTTGGTCGATCAGTTCGCCAGCACGGGGAATGGGGTACCGCGACTTGACTGTTACCCGGTTGAGCGCTCGATAATCGATGCACGTGCGAAACCCTCCGTCTTTCTTGGGCGTGAACAGTATCGATGTGGCAAACGGTGACGAGCTCGGTCGGATGAATTTCTTCTCTAATAGGTAATCTAACTGCTTCCTTAGTTCGTCGAGCTCGGGCTGTGTCAGTCTGAACTGGCGCTGTACAGTTGGCTGTGCCCGCGGTTCTAATTCTATTCGGTGGTCATGTGCTAGATGAGTTGGCAGTCCTTCCTGTAAATCGTCGGGAAAAATCCTTGGGTATCGTTTCAACAGTTCCTGTAGTTTGGGCGGTACTGCTGCCAGCAGCTTCTTGAAATCACTCGGCTGCTCTGCTCCTTCTACTACAGCAATGTCTACTGCGTACACGTCAGCTCCAGCAGCGACAGCCCGTTTCATGGTGATGGCATTGACGTGCACCGTTGAAGACTCGGGCGATTGCCAGCGAGGTACCTCGACCCAGTTACCGCTACTTCGCACCGTGCAGCTACCCGTCATCCAGTCAATTCGCGGGTTATACCGTCGCAGCCAATCACGTCCCAGTAAAATGTCGTGCCCATCTGGTGTCGTTGCGAGCATTTCCTGTGTAAACCCGAAATCCCCCCGCAGCGAACTTTGACTCTTTCCACCTTTTCCCGTATGGCTAGTGGCGTGCCGTCAACTAAGTGTGCGTCTATCTCAGGTAAACAACGGCTAAGTGTCAGTTGCATTTTTCGTGCGGTTGCGGTATTAACTAAACTGTGGCTTGCTCCTCCGTCGATAAAAATCTTCACTGCTGCTCCCTGTATTTTCCCTTGGATCAGTATTGGGCAATCCGTCACTGTACCCTCCTTATTCGTCCGAGTCCGATCGATAGCATGAATCGGTACTGTGACTCGGTGAGGGTCGGTGGGGTTGGGCGAGCAGGCAGACTCGTTAGTAGTTGGCCCGATTCCTACTAACTGCTGGCGTTTCCCTGCCTTGGAGACTCCCTCCCCTGCTCTGCTCCGTGGCGCCTTAGCTCCTCTGGGCATTCGCTCTTGCGATGGCCCGGCCTATTGCAAGCAAAGCAGCGCCCCTTAAACGGCGCGGAAGCTGCATTCGTCGCAACGGCGTGTACATTGGCGTGCTCGATCGGCCCCCGAGGACGATGTCTGTAGTAGGACCCCGGTCTCGGACGGCGTAAAATGTCGATCTTATCGGCGAGCGCGGGAATCTCGTTGAAGTTCGAGAGCCCGCGTAGCATGATTTCGTGCGAGATGTCCGGCTTCAGCCCTCCGACGTAACGGTCCACTCGCTCCGCTTCGTGCATCTTGCCGACTTGCTCGCATAATGCGAGAAAACCACTCGTATAGTCTTGAACCGACCCGAGCTGCCGCCAAGTGCGCAATCTCTGACGTGCCGAAATAGAAGCCGCGATCGGCTCGAAGCGCGCCCGAAGCCATGCGCACCACGCATCCCACGCGCTGTATTGGGCGGTTTCGCAGAATGAACTCCAGGTGACAGCTGGACCCGTGGGCCCTTCCTCTTGCGACGGTGGCTCGTAGGCGCGTGGCGACGTCACGATGACTCGCCACCAGTCCATGGCGGGGCCCCTTAGCAGCGAAACGGCATATCGAATCTTCGCTGCGTCTGACTCGACGTAATTCGCGTCGAAGAAGACATTCATCGTGAAGACCCACGATTGAACCGTCTGACCTCCACGCTGGCTCGGGTCGAAGCAGGGCGGGCGTTGCGGCTTGAGTGGCGTTGGTGCCATAATGGCCTGTTCGCCACTTGTCGCCGCGAACTCCACGTGCCGACGGGCTTTGCGAGGCTCCCGCGGGCTTGGTGCGACCCTGTTTCCTCCCATGCCAGGCATCGGCTGGGCGGCGCCATCACTGGCTGCACCTGAGCGCTGTCCCACACTGCTATTTTGTGTTGGTGTGCCGGACGAGATGACGATCGGCTCGTCCGATTGTGCAGATGCATTTGTCGGTGCGTGTGGTGGCGCTGGAGTGTTCACCGTTGATTGCTGGCGCGCGGAGTCACGGTCCGTGAGCGTCGCAATTTCGAGCACCGAATCTTCAAGTTGGCGCACCAGACCGTCGAGCTGCTCCAGCGTCAATGTGGCGAGCGTGAATTCGGCCATGGCGAGGGTGTCGGGCGAGCTCAGCGAGAGCCTCGGTCGTGGCCGTGCGTGCTTACGAGAGAGCACTACGAGCGGCAGTGCTGTGTCGCTGAGGGACCTCTACCCCCTCCCCCCCCCCCCCCCCCCCCCAAAAAAAAAAAAAATTGAGATAGTGAGGAAGCGAACGTGTGGGTGCGGTCCGAGAAGGGATCGTAGGCTCTGATTATCACGTGTTACGAGTGCAATTGAGTGAGCGAGCGGGAATTGCACTATCGAAGCAAGAGTACAATGAGCGAAGGCATGAGCGAAGAATATATATCGAAACTACAGTGGTAACGGTAATGGACTGTGGTTGTCGCGTGACGGGCCTGAGACTGAGGTTGGGAAAAGTGTCGAAACGGAGGCCCGGAGCGCGGGTTACCCGCCGAGCCATGAGGTCGGGGTGCGACGTGCGAAGGTGGCGGGAGGATTGTCGATGCGAGAGTTGCGAGTGGTAACGGTGCTGACTGTGGTGCTACAGTGGTGTACGCGCTGAGCGGGGACGCGAAGTAAGGAAAAGGATTTTTCCCTACATATGGACAGTAATTGATGCTGCTTCTTTTCGAGGATAGCTGGTAGCTTGTACACGCGGGAAATTCCTGGCACTGACCTCTCTGTCAGACCCTCAGTTGTGCGCAATTTCTCCCCACTGTCTCTTCGTTCTGCAGCAACCCCAGGGAATGGGGTGAGACGATGATTGGACGAAAAAGTGAAACGCCGTTGCTGATTGGGCAGGAATCTGATTTGGAAGCAGGCCAGCACTTTTCCCCTACAGTAGCTCACTCCTCCTTCCCCCTCACCTGAGTCCAGAGACCAGAACCCCACCACGAAACGCCAGACAAATCTCAAGAGGACAGACAGCAAGCGAATCCATCTTCACACGCCACAGCCCAGCAACACCAAGGTGTGCGTGACAGAGCACGTGAATCTCAAGGCTAGGCTGAGATGGGTTGGCTAGGCTTGGCGTTCGTTGATCTGAACGCTTCTGCTGCTTAGAGTTGTAGACCACGAGGGTCATCACAACCTTTTGCGAGCGGGATCAGCGTAGCGTTGGTGGACAGGGATTTTTGTGGTGCGATAGTCTGCGATCGGGACCATCAACATAAAATCGTCTCGTCACAACGGGATTTTTTTTTTCTCTCGATATTGAGGCTGATCCAGGGCGCGAGACCAGGGTGGTGTTTTTTCGTTGATTAGCGGAGACGTTAGAGGAACACGACGTAAACGTTGACTGGAATAAGGGGTGCGGGTGTCCGTCGTCGCGTTCGAGTAGCACGTGACGGCTGCGGCCTAGGTCAAACAAGGAGACTTAAAAGTTGTACGATCGAGGTAGCACGAAATAAGTTACACGCACCGGCGGTTACGTCAGTTGCATCTTGAGAATTTTCGGAAACTAGCGGGAGGGACGGCGGGATGCAGGGCGAGGAGCAGGCGCGGTGGCAGCAGGCCTCTCCCCCGCAGTTTCGCCAAGACGGCCGCTTCGATCCGAGTGCAGGGGATGAGAGCGACAGGGAACGCGACACGGACAGGGACACGGACCGCGATACCGACCGCGAATCGGAGTTTGAGCGCGACCGGGATGGGGGGGACAGTGACAGATTGAGCGGAGGGGAGGGGCTGGTTAGGCGGAGAGTTGTGGGATCGCGCTTGGGGCATGAAATGCTCTCCCCAAGGAGTCGCTCGCGGGGAAGCGGGGGAACAACGGGGGAAGGGGAAACGCAGTGGCACGGAGACGGGGAGGGCGGGGCGGGGAAGGACGGGGGCGGGGCTGGCGGGGGAGCGGGTTCAGCGGAAGCGGGACAGCCGCTGCTTATAAACGATAAGCGGAAGTACGTGGGGATGTGGACACGTGTGCGATCGAGCGTGTGGATGATTGGCGGGTTCGCGGTGATCGTGTACATGGGCCACGTGTACATCTGGGCGCTCATCATCGCGCTGCAGATCCTCATGACACACGAGCTCTTCGGGCTCGCCACGCGCGCGATCCGGTCGCGGTCGCACCAGCAGCACGCCGCGTTTCGGTTCCTGAACTGGTGAGACGTAGCTGTGGTTGTGTCTAGGGAGGCAGTGGGAAAGATGGGGAAAGGAAAAGAGAAAGAAGCTGGACGAGAATGGAAGGCGGGCGAGGGGTGAAACGAGGTGTGGATGGGTGAGTAGGGTTGGAATTTGGAGATGAATGAGCAAACATGCGGTAGGAATTGCGTTCCTTGTGCCAGCAAGAGAAATTGCGTAGCAGTCCCTTCAATGCGTTCCCGTTCCACCATGGTTGTCGCAAGAGTAACACTTATGGCATGGGTGAAGCACACGGGTAACTTCTCTCCAAATTCTTATTCTGTTTGACCGTAATTCCTCGCGCTTTTGTCCAATTCCTTCGCGGCCCACTCCATCTCCTTGTTTTCTCCGGTAGGAAGTTCGTTCCTTGTGCCGGCAAATCCCCTTTGTCAGGCCCACCATGCAATTACTTCTGCTCTATGCCTCCCGTCTCATCCCTTCGCTCAATTGTTCGTTCAATTGTTCAACCGCATTTCCTCCTCACTTCCTCTCGCGGTATTCATCAATCCTCCCCCGTCTTCACTCCTTTATATAACCCCCTTTCCTCCCCCACCACACCGCACACACACACGCTCCTCCAATCCCACAATTCCCTCAATCCAACCACCACCCTTGTCTCCCAGGCACTTTTTCGTGATGGCCATGGTGCATGTGTACGGCAGCTTCATGCGCAAACACCTCAAGCTTTCCCCCACACCATCCACCACCTTGAAACAACCCCTTTTCAACTCTCTCTCCCCCCCCCCCCCCTCCTCTCCCATCCGCCAGGCACTTCTTCGTGACGGCCATGGTGTACGTGTACGGCAGCTTCATGCGCAAGCAGCTAATGGTGTCGTTCACGTCGGATGACACGCGCCCGCTGCACCGCCACGTGCTCATATCCTTCCTGCAGTACCACGCTATCATCTCCTACTCGCTCTACATCATAGGTGAGCTCCCTTCCCACAACCTTTTTTGGACGTTTCAAAAAGTCTACCCTCTTTTGACGTCTCAGAAGCCACGCCATCATCTCCCACTCGCTCTACATCATAGGCAAGTTCTCAAAACCTTTCTGAGACGTCTCAAAAGAGCCTCTACCCTTTTGGGACGTTTCAGAAGCCACGTGCTCACCTCCTTTCTGCAGTGCCATGCCGTCATCTCCTACTCGCTCTACATCGTAGGCAAGTTTCCAGAACCATTAAGAGCCCAAACTCCCTTCCCCTCTCTCCCCTTGCTCCCCTCTCCACCCCGCTCCCCTTCTTCCCGCCCTCCCTCCCTCCCTTTTCCCTCTCTTCCCCGCCTCCCCTCTCTGCCCCTTTCCCTCGTCTTCTTAAGTCTAAGAAAAAACAAAGAAAACCCACCTTTTTTTCCTGGCTATCCGCCCCCTTTCTCGGCCCACCCAGCCCCACACACGCCCTTCCCCTCCTCTCACCTCCTCCCTTGATTCCCTCGGGCCCTCATCCTGACCTTCGCTCTCCTTTTTTCATTTCCAACTTTGCACCCTTGCCTCCCTCGTTTCCATCTCGTTCCGTTTGCATCCGTCCTCATCCTCTCTCCCTTTTTTTTTCCCTACCTTCTCTTCCATCTCCCTGATTCCCTTCCCTTCCCGTCCCCCATACCCTTCCTTCTCCTCCTCCCCATCACCTCCCCTGCCCCTTTCTCCCCCCTTCCCCTCTGGCAGGGTTCGTGTGGTTCATTCTGAGTCTACGCCCCGGGCAGTACAAGTACCAGTTCGGGCAGTTCGCATGGACGCACATGATCCTCTTCGTCGTCTTCTTCCAGTCCTCCTTCTTTGTCGCCAACATCTTCCAAGGCATCATCTGGTGCGTGTGTGCCTGCCCTGATGATTCCTGAGGCGCCTCAAAACCCGTGTGGTCGCACGTCTCCCTTTTGTTGTCTTCTTCCAGTCCTCCTCCTTTGTCGCCAACATATTCCAAGGCAACACCCCCCTTGGCACACACAAGGAGAAGGCGAGGGGAGGGAAGTGCCAGGGAGAAGGGAATGTATGGGAGGGATAGGGGGAGCGGGTGGTTCGAGCATGTGTGAAGAGTTGTTGTGCTGTCGTAGTGCGGGCAGAAGGGGATCCCTTTCTCTACTCCTCCCTGCTAGTCCACATCCTCATCCCCTTCCATTCACAACCTGCCCTATTTCCCCCTTTCCCTTCTCTTCCCCCCCTCCCACTCTCTTCCCCTCCTCCCCCACGTCATCAACCCCCGCTCCCCTCCCCATCCTCGTTCCCCTCCCCCCCTCCCCGACCCTGTCTCAGGTTCCTGCTACCGTGCTCGCTGATCATAATCAACGACTGCTCCGCGTACGTGTTTGGCTTCTTCTTCGGCCGCACGCCTTTTGAGGCGCCTCAAAAGCCCCGTCCCCCACCAATCCCCTGCCCTCCCCATCCCCCCAGGTTCCTGCTACCGTGCTCGCTGATCATAATCAACGACTGCTCTGCGTACGTGTTTGGCTTCTTCTTCGGCCGCACGCCGCTCATTCAGCTGTCGCCCAAGAAGACCTGGGAGGGCTTCCTGGGGGCCTCCATCACCACCGTCGTCTCCGCCTTCCTTGTCAGACCCTTTTCCTTTACCACCCACCGCTTTCTTTCTTTCCCCTTGCTCCTCGCTCTTTGTTTCACCCCTTTCGCGCCATTCTCGGCCCTTTCATTCACAGTTTTATAACCCCGAATGATTCGGTTTTCACGCCTTTATTACTCCTTGCTGTGTAGATTCGCATTATATGGTTCCCTGTGTGTGCTGTCCCGCCGTTTCTTGCACTTTGGTTGGTACTTCATGCGCCTGCTCTTCAGCAACACTCACTCTTCCATTCCTGTACGTGCATGCATGTCCATGCGCCCATGCGCCCCATGCCCCCCATGCACCCTCCCCTCGCCCCGTACCCTATCAGCTAGCAGGCTTTCTCGGGCAATACGAGTGGCTCACATGCCCTCGCAAGGTGCGCCCGGGGGGGGGGGGGGGGAAGCGCAGGGGGAGGGACGGGGAGGGGGGAGCTGGGAGGGCGGAGAGGGTTTCAAGGGAGGGTGGGGGACTGGGCAGGAGGTGGGGTGTCGAAGCCGAAGAGGGCAAGATGGGTTGAAAGCGGGGAGCGGGGAGTGGGGAGCGGTTTTTGCTGCTTGTGGGGTAGAGTGCAAGGAATGATTCGATTGTGTGGTTAAGAGGACTGCAGGGTATGAAGGACTCTTGTAATGACTGAGGCTGGGAGGATGGAGGGTGTGGGGAGGGCATGACAACTAGCAGAACTGTTGCCTCTAACTGTTCTCTCTCGTTCGTTTTCTTTTCCTTCCTCCGCACCTCTCCCTTCCACTCCACCTCCCACTTCACCGCATTTCCGTCCCACCAGTCCCTTGCTCCCTCTCCACACGCTCACCATCCCCATCCACTCGCCCCATCCCCTCCCCTCCACCTCTCCTTTCCGGCTCCCCATCCTTCCCGTTCTCCCCCTCCCCTTCCCCACCCCCTCCCTTGCACGATGTGTGGACAAATGTGCTGCATTGTTGGGCAGACTTGAAGCCAATTGTTTTAGGGGCCATGAGCGACCGGCCATGAGCGACCAGACTTCTTATTGACACTCCCCCACTTCCCCCCCCCCCCCCTTTTATTCAGGATCTGAGCACAGGGCCTTTGCACTGCCGCCCGGACTTCATGTTTCAGCAGCAGCTGCGCACAGTGCCGCTCTGGCTGCGAGTCATTGCCCCCTCGGTACCTCCTTCCTTGCTCCCTCCTCTGTCTTTGAGTCTTGTTCCTCCCTCAATACCTCCTTGTGCCCTTGCTTGCCTGCTCTTCCTTTTCCCTTCCTCTCTTTCTCCCTTCCTCTCTTTCTTCCTCCCTCGGTCCATTTCTCTCTCATTCCACCGTACTACCACCACTTGCCCATTCTTGCTGCCATGACTCGTCTCTGACACACTCGTGATTCTTGTCTTCTCATGAATTTTAATTGTAATACGTTTTCCAAAAGGGACTCTGCTTTTTTCTCCCATCTCCACTCCGTTCCCCCTCTCTCTTGCCTCTTCCATCTTCCCCTCACTCTCCTACCTTCCCTCTTCCCTTTTCCTGTCCCTCTCCCCCCTCCTCCCTCTCCCCCCCTCCTCCCCACTCCTCTCCCCCATCCCCTCTACCCTACCGCCTCCCCTCTCCCCTCCCCGCTCCCCTTCCCTGCCCTTTCCCGTCCTCCTCCAGGGCCACATGTTAATGTCACCTTTCCAGCGCCATGCGGTGGTATTTGCCATCTTTGCGTCCTCCATCGCGCCCTTCGGGGGTTTCTTTGCCTCGGGCTTCAAGCGCGCATTCAAGATCAAGGTCAGTCTCTGCACTCCTCGTCTCCCTCTCGAA
Organism: Closterium sp. NIES-65; assembly: GCA_948144175.1. Taxonomy (NCBI): domain Eukaryota; kingdom Viridiplantae; phylum Streptophyta; class Zygnematophyceae; order Desmidiales; family Closteriaceae; genus Closterium; species Closterium sp. NIES-65. The sequence goes on from CANXME010002037.1 coordinate 91,484, forward strand.
TGGTCCTTCGTATTAATATCGTCAAGGAACAGGCATGGGTGCTAAGCTAGTCTAAACAATCACATGGTAAACAAGCAAACCAACAACCAAACACACAACGGAACCGCTACTCATCCCTCCTCTACCCCTCCCTCTCCCTCTCTCTCTCACACACGGTCGTTCACTCAGTCACCTGGTGTGTTTGCTATTTCTGCTGTATATCCAGTGGTCAACAGACCACGCTAGTTGCAGCTGTGCACTAGTGTGCCTGAGATACCTGCTCCTTTCACATGCATCCCCTGTCTTGCCAACCACGGCTTTATGACAATTGCTGTATGCCCCACTAATGGTCGTGTGTCCTTTGCTGTATGTGTGCATGTGTGCGCGTGGGCATGTGTGCATGTGTGCACGTGGGCATGTGTGCATGTGTGTGTGTATGCATGTGAATCCACCAGGACTTTGGGGAGATGATACCGGGGCATGGAGGCATCACAGATCGCATGGACTGCCAGGTGAGATCACTGTTGCCGTTTTCTGAGATGCGTACAAATCGTGAGGTTGCTGTTGCCATGCGTTGCCTTTCTCTGCCTCGAGAATCTATAGCAGATCGAGTATCTCTGCATGCATGCATGCGTGTGTGCACGGTGTCTGTTTGTACCTATCTCCTGGGACTTGGTGCCCATGCTTGGTGCTGAATGAGGGAATGAGTAGTGGGATGGAGTATGGTGTAGTGCGATGGAGTAGTTTGCATGTGCATGTGCGTGCATGTTCCTTTCATGCATACTGCTCTGCCATAACTCACTCACCAACCAACCCATGCAACCCATCCCCCTCTCCCGCATGTCCTCTCCTCTCCCCTCCCCCCGCGGATGGTGATGGCAGTGTTCTCTTTCATCTACTCTCAGTCCTTCATGTGCATGTGTACAGATATTCCTTCCATGCATACTGCTCTGCCGGACCCCATTCACCAACCCATTCCCCTCTCCACCGTGTCCTCTCCTCCCACCCCCTCCTCGCAGATGGTGATGGCAGTGTTCTCTTTCATCTACTACCAGTCCTTCATCTCGCCACACACTGTCACTGTCGAAAGCTTGCTCTCCCAGGTGTGCTGCTCTCCCAGTCCCCCTCCTCTGCCGTCAATCTTTCTTCAACAAACCTGCTTGCTCGCATCCTTTAGGTCGTACCCCCGCTTCCTGTCTCTGCTCCTCTTCTGCCTGCTCCTCCCACCTGCACCCACCGCTGGTTTCCCTTAAACCTGTGCACTTAGCTGTTTTTTTTCCCGCAGGTGATGTCAATGGAGTTGGAGCAGGTGCAGGATGTGTACGTGTGCACACCCTTCGCCTTACTCCCGCGTCTCCCACTTGCACCCCTGCGTCACTTTTTTTTCTTCCTTCCCTCATACCCCCGCAGGTGATGTCAATGGAGTTGGAGCAGGTGCAGGAGGTGTATGTGCGCACGGGCAACTACCTCCTTGGCAAGGGCGTGGACCTCTCACAACTGCACACTTCCCCCCTCACCCCCGCCTCTCCCACTACCACCGCTTCTCTTCCCTGCTGTACCCACCACGTTGCTCCACATGCAGGTGATGTCAATGGAGCTGGAGCAGGTGAAGGAGGTGCATGTGCTCACAACCCCCGCCTCACTCCTGCCTTCCCCACTTGCAACCCCCCCTCACTTTTTATTCTTGTTTTCCCTGGAACCCCCTGCAGGTGATGTCAATGGAGCTGGAGCAGGCGCAGCAGGTGTATGTGCGCACGACCCCCACCTCATTCCTGCATCTCATCTCCCACTTGCACCCACCGTGTTGGCCCATGCAGGTGATGTCAATGGAGTTGGAGCAGGTGCAGGAGGTGTATGTGCGCACGGGCAACTATCTCCTGGGCAAGGGCGTGGACCTCTCACAACTGCACACTTCCGACCCGCACCTCTGGGGATGACAACCCTTGCACGCGCAACTGTGCGGATGGTGCACCTGCGTGCATTTTCAGATGCAGGAATGGGTCTGGTCTGATGCCTCCAGGCGTGGGAATGGGCCTTGTGCAGCAGCGGTGGACGATCACATTCAAGCCTGCCATGAGCCTGCGCTACTCGCCTTCTTCCCCCCTCCCCCCCCCCCCCCTCTTCCACCTGCACTGCACTGCACTGCGTTTGTGTTACTAATGCTTTGCATTCTTTTCTTTGAGTTGCCTCATGTCATGTCCCTTCCCATTAGGCTGTTTGTTTAAGAAATACGGTATTCGATTTGGTAGCTGCTTAGAATACCCCAGGTCTCTGTGATCCACACCTGTGGTTTCATACGAATGAATGCTGTAGTGCTTCCTAAGTTGGCTGGCTGTGCACTTGTCACCACACCGCCTCTGCTAACATCAGACTCTAGCTTTGTAGTTTCCATGCCATGCCACAGGTTGTGTGGCATGGCATGTGGATTTGGAATAGCATTTTAACCGCATACGGTAGTCGTATAAGGCTTGGTAGCCGCACATCACCACAACTGCTTATACCGTACTGCCACCATAGCGTACCTGGTCTGGAGCTATGGAACACATGCCCCCCTATGGGTTTGCCAAACATAAGGGTGGAGGAAGGGTGTTGCAGTAGCAACTGCCTTCGCATGAGACCGCTGTTTACCGCAGGAAGATCTTATCACAGCCCTTAATGGAGTTGGCTCTGGATAAAGGTTTAGTGAGAATGTGTGTGTGTGTGTGTGTGTGTGTGTGTGTGTGTGTGTGTGTGTGTGTGTGTGTGTGTGTGTGTGTGTGTGTGTGTGTGTGTGTGTGTGTGTGTGTGTATATATACCGGTATATATTCCATTCAGTTTGGTGCTTGCGGACTCATATTTTTTCCTCCCATGCCTGTGTCTCTTCTATGCCCCTGTTGCAATCTCGGAGCTATGGTGTTCCTCAAACCAAGGTGCTCAAAAGGTAGTGTCGCGGGCTGTTCATGCTCTTGTTTCTTGGTCTAACGAAGGCTGTTCGTTCACTGCTTGCTTGCCTCTGTCGGGCTATCCAATACCTGCGAGACACACGAGACACACTTCCCTCCTTGATCCAAACAGCGCAGGAAAGACGAGGGTAGAGAGGAGGAGGGTGGGGGAAGAGGATGAGGGGTGGGCGGGGAAGGGAAAAAGGGGAGCGGAGGGGAGATAAGTGGAGAGCGGGGGGGGGGGGGTGGGGCGAGAGGAGATCGGGAGAAAATGGAGGGGAGCGGGAAGAGATGAGGGGAGAGCGGGTGGGGACGAGGGAAAAGCAGGGAGAGATTGAACATGCCCCCACCCACCCCTCCTCCCCTTCCCCCCCTCTCCTCCCCCCCAGTCCCTCTCCCCGCACTCCCCTCTACCCCCCCGACCTTTCCCTTCAGTCACCGCCTTGCTTGTTCAAGGCCAAAAATAATGTGCATTCGCTTAATCACAGCCTTCGCTTGTTGACGGAAATTGAACCGGCCGCACTGCCGACGTTAATCGCGGGCCTACGAACCGAGGCTAATCATGCGTCCGCACGGTTTTTTTATAGTTAATGTGGTGCAAATTGATGGTAGTATTGTGTCCGCATATGGTACTATTGTGCCCGCGAATTGCCGTTCCGCAATGCATCGGATTTATAAAACGCGTTCTACAGGCGACTGTGCAAACATCTGAAGCACGCAACTGGCGGTACTTGGTTCACTACCTGAAGCGGCGAAGATTAATATACGGATGATAACTGCGACTGACGTCATCTGCGGTGTTAAGCATTAAGTTGCGCTCAGATACGAGAAGTCGCGACGGAGGAAAACCAGGAAGCGACGGTAAAGCGCTTAGCGCTTCGATCTACCGTAACAGTGACTGAATAGACGAAATTGAGAAAAGATTATGACAAACAAGCGTCTCGATCAATCGTTCGAACTAATTGGAGAACAAAGCATCCGTTATTCCAGGGTGGTAACAACTATATAATTGTACATATCGTAAAAGTCACTAAGCATAGCTAAGTTCCTAACTCTTCAACTACTACTTCTGCAGAACGCCAGCCGCTCGACTTAGTTCGAAGTGTTGAACTGCTCTGCCTGTACGGCCGAGCGTTGACCACTCCAAGTATATAGTCAACTGTAGAGCCTCTTTAAGTGTTGAAGTGTTCAACCGCTGAACCGCTCCAAGCTTTGCGCCACTTCAAGTGTTGCGCCACTTCAAGTGTTGCGCCACTCCAAGTGTTGCGCCACACCAAGTGTTGCGCCACTCCAAGCTTTGCGCCACTTCAAGTGTACACATGATGCCTGTTTGAGCCCCTCCCGGTTGCCTTGTGAAGGAGGCGTATAAGCTGTCACGAGGCATTTCGGTTAATTTCGTCAATTCGCAGCTAGCTAAAAAGGATTCGCATGTGCTTATATACAATATATGTTACCTTATTTGACTTCAGTCTATTCTGCTTGACTTCGGTCTGTTCGTTACTATTGGTTGAACACCACGCGACGCGCTTGTAATGTAGGTGCATGAAGCTGGGGAAACAACCTCGGGTGCAGCGTATCCATCCGGCGCAAGGCAAATTCGCGTGCATGGGGTGAGCATCAGGTGTACTGCAAGTGCTGAACCGCTTCAAGTGTTGAGCTGCCCGAACTCCGTCTTGAATTTGACCCCTCTTGGCCGCTAGAGGCAAAAGCCTCTAGCGTTACACCCGCACACCGCGTTGAGGTGGAGGTCATTCGTGCGGGACCCTGGGGGGGGGGGGGGGGGGGGGGGAAGGGGCGGTTTCTTGGGAGAGAGGAGAGGGAAGGTTAGTTTACTGCCCGCAGGCAGGGTTAAATCCAGGAAATGTAAACACCCCGGGACGGCACTCCTCGGTTGTCAGAATTCGAAGACGCCAGGTTGTCCGAAGAAGAGGAGGTTTCCCGCTCGTCCATCGGTCCGCCACACTTCGATTCGTCGCGCCTCCGCGTCTCCCTCCTCCCAACTCATTTCCTGCAGCAGGACGAAATGACGCGCATCGGCAAAATTCGCGTTATTCTTAACTGCATTGACCTAAATCATCGAGATCACGCTACGTCGGCGTTACTTAAATTGGATGGAATACGCTTGCGCGTGCCCTTTCCGTTGTATTTTCCGCCCCTCCCCTCCGAATTAGGGCAACTCTGATGGCTTTGCGTGGAATCACAAACAGTCGCGATTCTGTTTGTGATTCCACGCAAAGTCAACACAGATGCCCTAAATTCGGAGGGGAAGGGCGGGAAAATACAGCCGAAAGGGCACGCGCAAGAGCATTCCATCCAATTTAAGTAACGCCGACGTAGCGTGATCTCGATGATTCAGGTCAATGCAGTTAAGAGAAACGCGATTTCCGCCAATGCGCGTCTTTTCGCCCTGAACAAAGACACCAAAAGAGACGTCAGTGGATTCCAAACCAAACACAAATGCTGAATGGACGATGCTCGTGCATCCCGCTCTGGCTCCCACGAGCTCCTGCTTCACAAACCAAGGAAAAACAAGAGGAAGTTAGACAATGTGAAGAAAATACGACGAGACTAGCTGAAACGACGAGCTTACCTCGATAAGTGTTGTTCTTCCTCCCGTTTCCGCTCCCTCCGCGCTCCTGCCACTACACAAACAAAGGAAAAAACAAAAGAAAGTTAGTAAATGCGAAGGAGAAAACGAATCCAACTGAAACGACGAGCTTACCTCGGAAGGGTGTTGTTCTTCCTCCCGCTCCCGCTCCCTCCGCGCTCCTGCCACTTCACAAAGCAAGGAAAAACAGGAGAAAGTTAGTAAAATGATGAAGAAGGAACAGGAAAACTGAAAGGACGAGCTTACCAGGGAAGTTGTTGTTGGTCGTATTCTTAGACGTTGACGTTGACGAAGACGAAGTCTTGGACGGAGTCTTGGACAGTCTTGGACGGAGTCTTGGACGGAGTCTTGGTCGAAGACTTGGACGTCTTGGTCGAAGACTTGGTCGTCTTGGTCGAAGACTTGGTCGTCTTGGACGGAGTCTTGGACGTCTTGGTCGAAGACTTGGACATCTTGGTCGAAGACTTGGACGTCTTGGTCGAAGACTTGGACATCTTGGTCGAAGACTTGGACGTCTTGGACGGAGTCTTGGACGTCTTGGACGGAGTCTTGGACGTCTTGGACGGAGTCTTGGACGTCTTGGACGGAGTCTTGGACGTCTTGGTCGAAGACTTGGACGTCTTGGTCGAAGACTTGGACGTCTTGGACGGAGTCTTGGACGTCTTGGTCGAAGACTTGGACGTCTTGGTCGAAGACTTGGACGTCTTGGTCGAAGACTTGGACGTCTTGGTCGAAGACTTGAACGTCTTGGACGAAGACTTGGACGTCTTGGACGGAGTCTTGGACGTCTTGGACGGAGTCTTGGACGTCTTGGTCGAAGACTTGGACGTCTTGGTCGAAGACTTGGTCGTCGTGGTCGAAGACTTGGTCGTCGTGGTCGGAGACTTGGTCGTCGTGGTCGGAGACTTGGTCGTCGTGGTCGGAGACTTGGTCGTCGTGGTCGGAGACTTGGTCGTCGTGGTTGTAGACTTGGTCATCTTGGCCTTCTTCTAACCCTTCATTCCTGGGGGCTGCGCATCGACCACGACATGCCACGAGTGAGAAAGGCCGATGAAAGATAACGAGACGGAAGACGACAAAACGGAAGATGACAAAACGAAAAACGACGACGAATCTGAGAGGCGTCGCCAGCGCAGTGCGAAGCGCCGCGCGACGCGTGAAGAGTCGCCATGCCCCCGAGAAAGCGACGCCGTGCGACGGGAGACTCGTCGCCATGCCCCAGACGAAGCGACGCCGCGCGACTGGAGAAGTGCCATCGACGGGTCCTAACCATCTGCAGGGAACAAGGGAAATTGTTAGCTGAACCGTTGAAAAAGGACGAATAACCTTTTGAAAAAACATCGAAACTGCTGGTGGTGAGTTCGTACCATCCGGCAATCAAAGCGCCACTAGCGACGGTAGAACCGTCGTCAGCGGTACGCGCCGTCGCCTAACGCCATGCGACGATGGAAGCGACCCTCGCGACGATGCAAGCGACGCTTGCGATGATAGAAGCGCCAAGGCGAAGCCGTGCGATGAGAGAAGCGCCACACTCGGCCATGTCTCCATGTCGCGAAGCGGATCTGCACGAGACGACGACTTAGTTAGTGCCTTCTTTAAAGGAAGTAGAAACTAGTAAAGTCCAAGAACTTGAAAACGAGACTGCACTTACCTTCATCGTGGTGAGGCTTGAAAGAAACCGTCACCAACGGCGTGAAGACAGTCCAGGCGTCGCAAGCGGCAAGTGAACTTTCGTGCCACGGAATCGCACCCAGTGAAGACCCGTGCGCAGTCAGTGGGGGGCTTGACTTGCAGGAAGTCTGCAGGAAACGACGAACAAGTCAGGGCTTTTAAAAGATATGAAAAGGTGGTTCACGAGCAAGACGAAATTGAAATCACAATTACCTTCAGCGTTGTGCGGCTGAAAAAAACGTCGCCAAAGCGTCGACAAGCGGAAAGTGAAGTTCCGAGAGCCGGCATGCGCCACCAGCGACGGACGAATCGCCATGCGACGGAAAGAGTGATGAGTGATGTCATCCGTGTGATATCGCCGCCTATCTTCGTTGAGCGAAGATGGAAGAGCCGCTCGCTCTGATGTATCACCCCGAATCTGCAGGAGACGACAAATGAATCAGGGCTTATATATATAAAGAAACTTGTGAAGGTAGTTAAAGAGCTTGGAAACGGAACCGCACTTGCCTTGTTTGTGGTGACGCTTGAAGGAGAACCAGGCGACGTTGACGGGAAGTGAAGATCCGTGCGACGGGCGAGCAGCGCCATGCGACGCCGAGAGCCGGCATGCGCCACCAGCGACGGGAGAATTGCCATGCGAAGGATACGGCCACCGCAGGAGAAGCGCCTCTCGTCGTTGAATGAAGATGGTTTGCCGCTTGCGACGATAAATGAGCCACTCGCTCGGATGTATTCACCCCGAATCTGCAGGAAAAGACAAACTCGTTAGCATATATTTTAAGAAACTTGTGAAGGTAGTTTAAGAGCTTGGAAACGGAACCGCACTTGCCTTCGTTGTGGTGACGCTTGAAGGGAAACCAAGCGTCGCCGAAGGGAAGTGAAATTCCGTGCGACGGGCGAGCAGTGCCATGCGACGCCGAGAGCCGAGAGGCGGCATGCGCCACCGCCGACGGGGAGATTCACCGCCGCCGGTGAGTGAAAGCTTGGATTGAAGGGTCGACGGTGAGGAGAAGGGGAGAAGCGCTTCCATCGATCCGTCCATTGATCACGCTTCCATCGATCCATCCAACGGTCACGCTTCCATCGACGTTCAGGTGCATGACTTGGGCTCTCAAGTCTTGACATGACCTGGCTTCAGTCGGACTTGGAAGCGTCCAGATAGTTGGCGGCTCTCAGGTCGTTGGGCTCTCAGAACGGCAATATGGTTGCCTGCAGGGAAGACATAAAAAAAGTCGTTAGCAAATTTTTTATCCAGAAGAATATAAAAGCTTCGAAGCAGAAGAAGTGTAAATGAAAAGCTTGTTCAAATAATAACGAAGTCTGGAAACAGAGAAAGTTCAAAAAGACTACTTACGTCAAGCGTCTTCATTTTGGCGTGAGGACGTGAAGAGCTGACGCGCCTCAACGGCGAGGACGGGGAGAAACGCCATCGGTCTTGACGTAGCTGGATGGCGCTCCGTTCGTTGGGCTCTGTTTGAGCTTTGGCTTCTCCCCATGAAGATTTATTATTCGTGCATTCTCGTCTTGTACTGAAGTCGCGTACGGAAGATCTCGCCGCGTACTGAATATCTCGCCGCGTACTGAGAATCTTGATGTGACGAGTTCACGAGAAGGCTATCGCGGTGAAGGTGTTGCCGCGACAACCAACCAACCCAGGGCGTCGTACAAGGTTCCGACCAAGGCACGCAAGCAGCTCGCTAGACTCTCTATACTACCCAACCCACCCCACCCACGACTTCTAATCTACTCTACGCTACCTCAGCGCTGCTGCATGCCTGGTGTTTCCCCTTGTACTAGCCCGGTGGCTTCGTGTAGAACGGACTGCTCCGTGGAGCAAGTAGCTTGAAGTCCGTACTAGAGAGCTCGTTAGGAGAGAGCTTCTCTGAACATTCCTTCAATGAGATCGTGAAGGAAAAAAAATGCAAAAATGAACTCTGCCGTGGGACTATACCAGGTTTCGGTGGAAGGAATGAGAGGAAAGAACGAGCTGAGAGCAGAGCAGAGAAGATCGCGTCTGCTGGAGGAAGGCGTAAGCCGACCAGCCGCCTTGATTCTGTGTTTGGCGCTTGCTGCCTCCCGCAGCGCGTTTTCAAATGAAATGTGATGGGTTGCTGGGTGCAGAGGGATGCGACACGGCGCGGCTGCTTTTGTGCCCTGTGGAGTGCGGGAAAAACTTGCATCAGTTGGGTTGCAGGACACAATTTGAATGGATGATGGCGATGAACTGTTGCGCCGCCAACGGTGGGGATTCGTTCAGGCTGTACGATAGAGCTGTGAGTCGCGATTTGGAATTGTGAAAAGTGGCCGAATGTGTACAGTACAAGTGGACTGCCTTGAATAACATCTAGAAAGTTTCAGTTTCACAAACGTAATGTATAGAGTTGAGATCCTGGTTATTCGTTTGGGTTTGGTTGTCTTGAGGCAAGCGAATCATCTCAAGGTGCGTATTGCTTGTGAAAGGGTACTGTTGGGCTAAGAGGTGGGGCAGGAAGATACATTTTTTAGGAGGAGACTGACGTGGCACTTTCTGTAGGTTGAGTTATTTGGTGAGGCTTGCGTGAGGTCCGGGATGGTGTTGAAATGGGCAAAAATCTATTTTCGGCCGAAGTCTCGCGAGGTTTAGCTGCTCTCGCAACTCCCTTTCCTGACTGTGAACCAGATTGGGGCAGCTGAAATAGCGAGGGATAGTTGAGGAAAAATCACGAGAGCCAATAGGAATCAAGGGATGCGCAACCACCAAGCCACATCAACCACCACCCTCCCCTCCCACCCTTCTTTAGTTCCGCCATATTCTTCTCTCATCGTCATCGTCCTTCCCATGTCACTTTCTTGGTTACCAGTCTGTTAGATCTAAGCGCGTTACCGTTGCCTCTTGGTTTTCACCCCGCTTAGTGCTTAGATCCAAGCGCAGGTTTTTGCACCGTAGGTAGTGTTAGTCCCGCTTATCAATAGCGTTTATCAGTCGTAGTTTAGTAGTAGTCACTAGACGTAGCGAGGTAAATACCGTCAGCTCCAAGTAGCCACCGCCAGTTGCGGGCATCAGATGTTTGTTTAGTCGCCAGTAGTCGTTACAACATTGATTTTCTTATGCATTGCGGCTGGAGTAGTACCGTTCATTTGCGGACGAATAACGAATGCTGAGTTTCGAACGCATCAACACCATCGATTTTCATGCACTTCCCATGCGTGGCATCAAAGGTTCGGTTCGCGCCCATTAGTATCGCCAATACTGCCTACCCGATTCGTTAAGCAGGTGATTAAGCGGAGGCGCCTCAGCATGGATGATGGCTGATGTTAGAAGAAACGTTACAACCCGAAGCGGTAGAAGAGAGGGATGGAGAAAGGTAAGAGCCGTGGGTGTGTTGCGGGAAAGGGAGGGAATGCGGGAAAGTGGGGGGAGGGCAGAGGGGGAGGAGGGGGGGGGGGGTGGGGAAGAGGAGGGGGGAAGGGGGGGAACGAAGTACATCCCTCACTCCTTATTTTTTTCCCGCTCTCGCCTCATCCCTTTCCTCTCCGCCCTCTGCTCATTTCCCCCGCTCATTCCCCTCGTTTTCCCCCGCTCTAATCTCATCTCCCCCCTTCCCTTCCCTCGATTTCCCCTCCTCTTTCCCCAAATAGCTGATTTCAGATCTCCTTTCTCCTTCTCCTGATCACCCCTCATCACCCTCTCACTCGCCCCTCATCTTCCCCGCTCTCCCCTCTTCTCCTTTATCGCGCATCTCTCATTCCATCTCCACTCCCCCCCACCCCACCCCCCCCCCCCCCACTTACCCCGCATTTCTCCCCCGATCCCCTCACCTTCTTGCCACTCACACCCCTCATCTTCTCCGCACTCTCCCCTTATGGCGTGTAGGGAGTTCAGGTGGGCGTGAGTGGAATGGACGTGTGGAGGTTTCAGATGGGCGCGAGCACGGGAGGTAACAAAGGATCACGAGAATGATGTGTTCAGAACGGTGACAGAATGGCACATCAGGTGGCAAGACGCGAGGGGGCAACACCCCAGGTTCCAACATACCTGCTGCAATAAGGCAAGTGTTTGACATGTGACCATTTTCGACGGCATTGGACTGGGATTCGACGTGGTAGTTGGGAATAGGCCGTGTAAGATCCTGTCTCCCAGCAGTTTTTGAGTTGGCAAAGTGTTTTTTTCCAACTCTCATTGCCCTGTTCGTTATCCCCCGTCTCTCCACATTCCGTATGCAAAAGCCCTTGCTGTCGCACCATCACCACTCCTCTCCCTTCTGTTCTTAAGCCGTTCCCCAGCTCTGCTTCACTCTGCGCTCCTCTCCTCACTTTTCTCTCCTCCTCCCTTCTCCTTTCCCCTCCCCTCCCCTGCCCTCCGTCCACCTGCTCCCTGCTCTCCTCAGTCACATAACAGGGGGCCTGGAGTGGTGGAACAGCAGCCAGTGCTACCACCAGGGGCATCATTCCAATGCACGTCTGTCTGCCTTCTAGGCACACGCAAGGGAGCCATGGTAAGTAAGTACTACCACCACCCCCTCTCATTGCTGCCTCAGTTTGCCCTGCCAATGCTCCTCTCTGCTTATCCAGTTTTTATCTTTTGCTTCACCAGTTCCCTTCACCAGTTCCCTTCACCAGTTCATGAAAAGTCACAGCAGCGGTGGGAGCAGCAGCAGGATATTGGTGATTTGAACCCCAGGGCCCCATGCTCAATTGTTTCAGGATATTGGTTCATTACATGCATTTTATGCGTTAGAACCTTGATGGCTTCACTGTGGAGAAAAGAAAATGACTGACAAACTGTTGACTGGTGGTACGGTACCAGTAGCATTCAGGAATTGGTTAGCCCACTCCAATCTCAGCATAAGATGGCATACTACACAATACATGGGAGCACTGGCCTCTAATTAAAGCGGTGGTCTACATTCATCGGGGTATTTTTGGGAGTTATTTAGGACGCACACCCAGTGACGCACACTGATTTGTTTATGAACGACCATCTTCCAGAATCACTAGGTGCGAGGGAGCCAAACGGAACTGGCGAATTCCACCAGTTTCGTGAGGAGGTTTGGTTGGGAAACTGTGAAGAGAGAGAACGAGAAAGGATGAACTATGAATGAAGTGAGTACAAATATGAAACCCTAATTGGGTTGTACCCTCTATGGGATACCCTATTATAGCCTACACAACAGTATAAGCTATAATGTTCTGACACACCCCCATAGGTAAAGTGGGGGAGAACTGTTGGAAACGATAAGTCCTAAGTGCGCTTCTGTCGTATCAGAATCCAAGACACCAAGCGAAGCAGTCCCAATCGAAGCATCGTGTCAGCCTCGATGCATCGTGTCAAACCTCGGAGGTTACAGTAACCACCTGGAGGTTACGAGAAAGTCAAAGGTCGCTGACCTTTGACTCGACATTTACAGCGCGACAGTTAAGGACACACAACTGACTCGTTACAGAGCAGTTGCCCGAGTCGCACTATATTGAACCGCAACAGCAATACATTTATCTGTTTATCTATTCGTATTCCCTGTATTCTTATATAAATCCTTGTACTTGCTTGTTTAATTCAATCTACTTTGCTCTCACACACCAGTGCAAGGTTGGTTCATAATCTTCATTGAACGCTTCCGCTATTACAAGTTTATACCCCTAGAGTTCTTCTCTGCAAAGATCCTAAGGGCTATTTCTCAGCCCAACATGGTATGAGAGCAGACAGGGGAAAACTCTAACTTCTTCAAATTATTACAAGACATGGCAACAAACAAGGAAAGGAGCTCTCCTAATGGCTCCTCGGGCACTACTCCTACTCCACCACCAGCCTCTGGCCTGCAGACAGAGGAAGGCACGGCAGCAAGACCAAGGGGAACGTCAACCGAAACTCCCACGAATCACCCTTCTGACTTCGACCAGAGCATGATGGAGAAGTTCTTCTCCTTCATGTCCTTCTACGAGCAACACCAGCAGTCGGGACCTGCACAGACATACAACAGCAACAACGGAGCGGCACCTATGAGCCTTGACGGGTCGTCATACGCACGAGGAAATCAACAACAGCAACCCACCTTCGCCCCGTACGAACGCGGGTCGATCAGCTTCCTGCCTCAACCTCAACCTGCGCAAGACAAACCAATGGATGCTTTACAAGTCCAGTCGCAGTTCGCGCACGTTCTGAAACTACAGACTTCAAGACCTTTCGACGGAAAATACTTCTTTACCTGGTCCTTTGAGTTTGAGCTCATGATGGAAGGCGCGCAGATACTTGGCTTCTTCGACGGATCCCTGCAATACCCAGCAAACGGCACACAGTATGAGAAGCAGCAGTATACGTACCAATCGATGATGGCGTATACCATTCTACTAAGAAACATCACACCAACTCAGCAGCAGAACATTCGCTCTTACCGGAACTTCGGCAACTCGGCGGAGCTCGCGTACGGCCATCTGAAGAACCTGTATCAGGCAACAGACAGTGTAAACCAGAGCAGGTTAATGGCGCAACTGACAACAGTCGAAATGAAATCAGGAGAAAAAGGGTTGGCGTATATCAGCCGATGTCGCGAATTGCGCGACAAGCTTCTTCGATGTGGAGGGTCAATCTCTGAAGACGCCTTCGTAACAGTCGTCATCGGTGGCCTCGGTCCTCAGTGGCGCGCCACCAAAGCAATTCTTCGAGCACACGGGAGAATCTCCGAAGCGGCACTTTGCGCCGAAATACACGCCGAGCAGCAGGATATGGACCTGCAAGAAGAAAGACACAAGAAAAAGGCATTAGCACCGGAGTTTGCTTTTCATACTCAGCGACGACATAACAACTACAACAATCGACAGCAGCAGCCGAAGATAGTACCTCCGTTCTGCCACATCTGCAAGACATCAGGACACCCACGCACGCACTGCCCGTCTCGACAGACAACACCACAGCGACAACTGCGGCCCTCGAGCACCCAAGTTGCTTCGACACAAGCAAGCTCGACAGCCACGATTCGAGAATCAACGACCTCAACTGGACAACCTGCACAAGGAGCAAGACACATAGTCAACTGCATGGTCAAGATAAACGACTCTTGCTTAACAGAATCACCACCACACTACTCACTGGAAGAGGAGCTCGACAACAGGACGCCTCGTCGGGAATCGCTCCACCCAAATCCGACTTACGCCGCCATCGCTCAAAGTGAACCATCCGGCTAAGACACCTGGTTCTTGGACAGCTGCTGCGGGCAACACATGTGCTCGTCCGGGCGTTTCGTACAACGCGAACATCGACTCCAACGAGAAGTGATCATCACGGTCGCCAATAATCAAAACCTGCGCACAAGACGGCAAGGAGTGGTACAACTTCAGTCGAGAGAAACCAACGTTATACTACACATGTCCAAGGTACTCATTGCTGAAGGGCTCGGATACAACTTACTGAGCGTCAGTCAGTTGATGGCGAAGGGAATTCATCTGGAAGCCGACAGCACGACTCAGGAGTTCAAGCTTTACCACGGGAAAGGCGGTCTATACATCGGGAAGGCTGTGCTGAAGAATAACGTCTTCGTCCTCGATTTCGTCCCCGACCTCGGCACTGCAGACAGCGACGCCATAGTAAACTTTGCTGATTGGACACACCCTCCGGATCTCGACCCCGACTTCAGCCCGGGAGGCTTCTGGTACTCCCACACTATCCCTGAAGCAGAACGAACAAGAGCATTAGCAACGATTCAACAGGAAGCAGAGACAACATCGGCAGCAGAGACAACATCGGCAGCAGAGACAACATCAGCAGCAGAGACAACATCGACAACAGAGACAACATCAGTAGCAGCAACAACATCGGCAGCAGCAGGAACAACGACACCAGTCATAGTTGACGAAGCACCACCAACACCCGCGCAACAGCTGAAACCAACACAACGTGAAGTCCACCGAAGCGCCAACCTCGTCGCCAGCTTCTACTCCAACTCCGACGCATATCAGCGTTCACCCGGACATCGCGCCTCTGAAGAAATCTGGCACGCACGCACAGGACATCCAAGCAATACAGTTTTAAACAACACAATAAGAGCAGGAGTCCTTGACAAAGATTCTCTACTTCTACCCGATGGCAGAGAACTCCAAAAGGCACGGGGAACTTGTCTTATATGTCCCGAAGCCGACTTACCTCATCGACCGTTTGCTCCACACCACAACCCGAGCGCTCCAGCGTACACTCCACTCGAAAAGGTCTACAGCGACATCCTCTACAATCGCGACCCAGGACAAGTCAACTACAACTACACCATCACCTTCATCGACGCCGCCACTCGATATGTCTGGCACCGTAACCTACCCAGTCACGACATGGCACTCGCAGCATTCGCCGCCTGGCTACCGATAGCAGAGAGAGAGTCTGGAACACAACTGAAGAGCTTCTAGTCAGACGGAGGCGGGGAGTACACCTCTCAGCGCTTCAAGCAGTTCTTGGCTGCAAAGGGGATCAAGCAACTCCTCTCCCTTCCCTACGCGCATCAGCAGCAAGGTGTTGCAGAACGAATGAACAGGACTCTGCAGAACAGCATGCGCAAGCTGTTACGTGGCATGCGGCTACCCAACCACCAGTGGCCAGCAGCAATGGACCACGCTGTCATGCTGCACAATTTGTTGTCGTCGTCGTCACTCCCGAACAACGCATCACCGCATCTGCTGTGGACAGGGAAACAGGGCAGCACAAAAATGTTACGGGTTTTTGGTTGCATGGTACAGTACAGGCCCCCAGAAGCACGAGCGGGAAGATTTTCGCAACAGGCATAGTGGGGACTACACCTCGGCATCGAGAAAAATTACAACGCATGGAAGATCTTCGACGTCCACACAAAGGAAACAGTAGCACCACGTGACGTGATCTTCTTCGAAAGACTCACCCTTCAGACGTACCTCGCCAACTTGCACGAGAATCGGGACCTCACCAGTGGCTTTCGTGGTGACCGAGCCTTCGCGTCAGCAGCGGATGAAGCAGACTGGGATGAACAGAACGTCGACAATGCCTCGGAGGAAGCCGGTCCTCTCCCATACTGCTCCGTCAACGTCCCCATGGATGAGGACAATCCTCGCGAAAGTAACAACGCCGAAGTCTTCTACCGCTTCGCCGACGATGGTTACGTTACACCTGCAACAGTCAACACCAACGAAGCAGAAAGAGTAGGGCCAAATTTCATGCCCGACCCAGAAGCGGGAGACGAAGCAGCTTATCCCGAGGATCCAGAACTCCCTCGATACTCACAGACTGGGCTGCAAATCCTCGGCCTCGTCACTGCAGTCCATGGCGCCGGCATTCCTAAGGAGCCTGCGACGGTTCAGCAGGCTCTGGGGGGGGAACACAGGGAAAAATGGCGTGAAGCCATGGACAAAGAGCTGAAGGCACTGGAGGAGCGCAACACCTGGAAAATCGTTCCCATCGGCGTTGCCCAAAACAAAACAATTCTTACCGGGAAATGGGTCTTCCGTGTGAAGACGAAAGCCGATGGCACCATCGACAAATTCAAAGCCCGCTGGGTTGTACGTGGCTTCGACCAGGAGCACGGAAGAGACTACACCGAAACCTTCGCTCCGGTCAGCCGTCACACCTCACTCCGAATCCTCATCGCCGTCGCCGCCATGAAGAAGAAGAAGTTACGGCAGATCGACGTCGCGAATGCCTTCCTCTACGCACCCGTGAATGCAGAAATCTACGTCGAGCTCCCGCACGGTTCCCACGGCGAACCTAACCGAATCTGTCAACTACTTAAGTCGCTCTACGGGATCAAGCAGGCACCGCGACTGTGGCAGCAGTACCTGCACGCCCGTCTCATCCGCATCGGTTTTAGTCAACTACCTCACGACCAAGGCATGTACCGCCTCACAAAGGAAAGTGATTACGTCCTACTAATCGTCTACGTGGACGATCTCCTCTACATCGGGTCGACTGACGACATCGCTACGTGGTTCGAAGGCGAGCTCCAGAAAGACCTCACGCTCACGGTCTCCTCCACCGTTACACAGTACCTCGGGCTCAACATCCGCGAAGAAGAAAACGCCATCTATCTAAGCGCCGAGAAATACGCCGACACCATCGCGAAACGCTTCAGCCTCACACCAAGCGCCATCTCCACGCCTTACCGCTACACATCAGGAACCGAGAATGAACGAACTACTCTACTCAAGCCCGCCGGCATACGCGACTATCAGAAGAAGCTCGGATGCCTGCTATTCGCCGCCGTCACCTGCCGTCCTGACCTATCCTACTCCGCAAGTCAGCTCGCCACCTATCTCAAGAAGCCTGAAGCTGAACACCTGGCGGAACTTGATCGCGCTCTCCACTACCTCGTCAGCACCGCGACGATCGGGCTAACCTACCACAAGAGCGCAGCTACACCGACTAAGCTAATCGGCTACGTCGACGCCGATCACGCCGGCGACACCGACAATAGGCGCTCACGCACCGGCTATGTCTACCGCCTTGAGCCTATCGGTCCTATCTCCTGGCAGTCGAGCAAGCAGGAGTTAATCGCACTATCTTCAGCAGAAGCAGAATATATTGCACTCTGCTCAGCCACCAAGGAGGGACTTTACCTTCGCGAACTACTGGAAGAAGCGAAGCTAGCCGAGTTACCCAGCTTCACCGTGTTCTGCGACAACCAGTCGGCAATTCGCATCGCCAACAAGAACGGCTTCGCAAACAGGACGAAACACATCGCCCTACGCTACTTCTTCGTGAAGGACGAGATCGAAAAGGGGAAACTCAATCTGTCATACTGTCCCACGTCTGAGATGGCAGCCGATTACTTGACCAAGAAGCTCGCGAAGCAGAAGTTCGAATACTGTATGCTGCTGACTGGACAAGGCCACGTCACCAGCAGCGACACTCCAGAAGCGAAGGGGAGTGTTGGAAACGATAAGTCCTAAGTGCGCTTTTGTCGTATCAGAATCCAAGACACCAAGCGAAGCAGTCCCAATCGAAGCATCGTGTCAGCCTCGATGCATCGTGTCAAACCTCGGAGGTTACAGTAACCACCTGGAGGTTACGAGAAAGTCAAAGGTCGCTGACCTTTGACTCGACATTTACAGCGCGACAGTTAAGGACACACAACTGACTCGTTACAGAGCAGTTGCCCGAGTCGCACTATATCGAACCGCAACAGCAATACAGTTATCTGTTTATCTATTCGTATTCCCTGTATTCTTATATAAATCCTTGTACTTGCTTGTTTAATTCAATCTACTTTGCTCTCACACACCAGTGCAAGGTTGGTTCATAATCTTCATTGAACGCTTCCGCTATTACAAGTTTATACCCCTAGAGTTCTTCTCTGCAAAGATCCTAAGGGCTATTTCTCAGCCCAACAAGAACAAGGGGTCACAAGACTAGTCAAACAAAGCAAAGCAAAGTAAGCTCAGGGTGGATCACAAAGTCACCACACATTCCGAGCACAAGTTCAAAGGCCAAAAGGCCAGTTCACATGCAAGCAAGCAAGAGCAGGAGTATATATATATGTGACAGTACAAACAAGGTCAAGAAGTAAGCAAGTGAGGCAAGACAGACACAAGACCCAGCTCAGTGCAGAAGCGCTGATGATCACAAGGCGCAAGTGCCTTGGTGAAGACATCAGCAGTGTTGGCCTCAGAGGCCACGTACGCAAGCCGCAACTGTCCACGCTGCTGTAGCTCACGCGCAAGAAAGTAGCGAAGAGCGATGTGCTTTGTTCTGTGCTCCAGTCTCTGCTCTCGACACAAGGCCAGCATGGCCTTGTTGTCTACGTACAGGACTGGAGGAGAACGAGGCACCTCGCCAAGGTCAGTCAGCAGGTAGGTGAGCCAGCGAAGCTCCTGTGCAGCCATGGCCCCGGCGTAGATCTCAGCCTCACAACTGGAGCCGAGAACAGAAGACGAGCGAGTAGTCCGCCACGAAACAGAGCCGGAACCAAGGCTGAAGGTGTAACCCTGTGACGACCGCTGCGTAGCCTGCTCGTCAGCCCAAGAAGCGTCCGCGTGCCCAGTGAGGACCACTGGACTCCGCCCTCCAAGCACTAGCCCCATGCCCGACGTACCACACAAGTAGCGCAACACCCTCTTCGCTGCAGCCATGTGCTCTGGTCGGTGTCTCCCAAGAGCAACATAGCGTGCGAGAATGCTAAGAGGGTATGCAATGTCAGGTCGTGTGCAGGTCATCAGGTACGTGAGGCAGCCAACAAGCTCTGGGTACGGACCACTCGACTCTACGGACTCATCCGAAGGCAGAGCTGAGAGTGAGTGGCGAGTAGACATACGAGTGGCCTAAGGCGAGGAGTACGTGAAGCCGAAGCGCTGAAGGACCTGTTGCACCATGTGTGACTGAGTCGGGGTAATGGTGCGACGTGCCTTGTCCCGGGTGATCTGCAAGCCAAGAAAGCTGCGCAGTTCACCCAGGTCTGTGCACGTGTGTCTCTTCTACAGCTCGGACTTCACGTAGGCGAGTCCAGTAGTGTCAGCTGTGACAAAGACAAAGTCATCGACGTACACGAGGATGCAGAACGGCGGCAGAGAGGTGTCGGTGCGCAGAAACAGCGACGGGTCGGCAGTAGAAGGAGCAAACCCAAGTGCCGCCAGCGTAGTCCTCAGTGTGTCGTGCCACTCACGTGGCGCCTAGCGGAGACCGTAGACTGGACGCCGGAGACTCCACTGGGTACCAGGAGGGAAAGACCCAGTGAAGCCAGGTGGGCGGCGCAGCCAGATCTCCTCGTGCAGGCTGCCCTATAAGAAAGCTGTGCTGAAGTCAAGAGAGTGCACCTCGTAGTCACGGTGAGCAGCAACGTGCAGCAGTACTCAAAGAGTGGTCATCTTCGGGGTGGGGGAGAAGGTCTGAAAGTAGTCAACTCCCTGCCGCTGACTGAAGCCACGAGCCACGTAACGCGCCTTGAAGACAGGCGGGAAACCCGGTGGCCGCTTCACCCTGAAGATCCACATGCCACTGACGATGTTCGCCCCAGGAGGGGGGACAGCATCAACGTAGGTGCCTGTGGACTTCGAGGAAGCCATCTCTGCATCCATAGCTGCCTGCCACTAAGAGGAGTAGGGACCCTCTATCGCCTCCGCGTAAGAGCGCGGAGTCGGGATGTCAAGCGCATCCGGGTCTCCCTCAGGGGTAAGCAGTACGGACACGAGATGAGGTGAAGCAGCTGCCAGACACTAGAACTCCTCCTGCCTGTCCTCAAGGACGTCCGTGCCAAGAGCACACTCACCCTCGACGGACGGAGGACAGACAGACTCAGACTCAGCGACAAGACTAGCAGCGTAATCTAGGCGACAGCGAGCAGCAAAGTCGACGAGCTCAGCAACTAGGGCAGACGCAGCAGTAGACTTAAAAGAAGGGTCAGTGACGAGAGTAGCAAGGAGACGCGTGACAGTAGGACTGGCAGCACGAAGAGAGTCTGACTCCGGGGCAGCAAGAGTAGGAAGAGAGGACTCAGGAGGAGAAGGCAAAGGGGCACGCAGAGGAGCAGTGGACGGACGCAGAGACATTTGGTGCGTGCCAGGGACAGGAGGAGGACGCTGCCACGAACTGCGACCACTAGTGCGAGCAGCACGAACAGGCGACGCAGGGCGGGACGCAGGCTCACGACGCTCAGCAAGACCTCCAGTAGGACCAGTGTAAGGAGAAGGAGCAGGCAAAGAGGAGGAAGGCTGCAACTATAACTGTGACGGGACAGACTGTGGACCCTCTAAGGGAGGAGGAGGAACAGTAGAAGGTGGAAGACCAAGAACCTGCTGCAGGAGTGGAACAAAGTACGGTCGAGGCCGCGTGGGGACTCCAGAAGCAGCAGGGACAGCACCAGTACCCTCAGTAGGAGTACCCGCTCCAGCAGCACCTCCAGCAGCTCCAGAACCTCCAGCAGCACCAGGAGCACCCCCAGCAGGACCGCCAGTGGTAGTCTCAGTGCCAACACCCTCAGCAGCACCAGCTCCAGGCGAACCCGCAGGCCCAGCAGCTCCAGTACACCCAGTACGAGCACCTCCGGGACCCGCGACCACAGCACCCTCAGCAGCCGAAGAACATTTAGCACGAGCAGGACAGCGCCAGCCGGGCAATCCACTCGCGCAGCTCCTGTGGAGAGAGTGGCTCCCGGCGAGACGAAGCACCCGGAGAACCTCCAGGCGAAGCACCTCCAGGCTCAGCACCCCCAGGCGTAGCACCTCCAGGCTCAGCACTCCCAGGCTCAGCACCCCCAGGCTCAGCACCCCCCGGCTCAGCACCCCCAGTCTCAGCAACCCCAGTCTCAGCACCCCCAGGCTCAGCACCCCCAGGCTCAGCAACCCCAGACTCAGCACCCCTAGGCTCAGCACCCCCAGACTCAGCACCTCCAGGCCCAGCACCCCTAGCGGCAGCACCCTCAGCAGCACCAGAGTCAACAGTGACCTCGACAGGCTCGACTTCGTCTTCCTGGGACACACCTGAAAGGGCAGGACCCTGAGGGGGGAGGGGGTCTACCTGGGGGGGACCTGGTACAAGGAAGAGCGGGGGCGGGAGGAGGGACGGAGTGCGGTAGGGGAAGAGACAGTAGTAGGGGACCGACTCGTCAAACGTGACGTCCTGGGAGAACAGAACACGTCGAGAGGTGGGGTGGTAGAACTGCCACCCAGGCGCGTCAGGGGGGAACCCCAGGAAGACGCAAGGAGCAGCACGAGGGGACAGCTTGTCCGCAGACAAGTCGCGGACAAACGCCCGAGATCCCCAGACCCGGAACGCGGACGCATCGCCAACCTTCCCCGTCCACAGCAAGGCCGTATGTAAGGGCAGCGACGGGCCGGGGCGGCTCGAAGCCGCAGGTAGAGGCGGCGCGAAGGCGCGGGAAGGGCGGCGACGGGCCTGGGCGGCGCGAAGCCGCAGGTAAGGGCGGCGCGAAGCCGCCTGTAAGGGCGGCGCGAAGCCGCGGGTAAGGGCGGCGACGGGCCGAGATAAGGGCGGCGCGCCGAAGCCGCTAGGGCGGCTCGACGCGACCGTAAGGGCGGCGCGACGGGCCGCTAGGTGCGACTCGACGGGCCGCTAAAAGAAAGGGCGCGACTCGAGGCGCGCTTCGGTGGGCCCAAGGAACAGTCCCTAGGAGGGGACCTGATCTGATACCATGTGAAGAGTGAGAACGAGAATGGATGAACTATGAATGAAGTGTGTACAAATATGAAACCCTAATTGGGTTGTACCCCCTATGGGATACCCCACTATAGCCTACACAACAGCATAAGCTATAATGTTTTGACAGAAACAACCCTCGACGACTCCGCGATCACTTCGTGAGGTTGGGTTGGGGAGGGGATTGGCGAAGTTATATAGCCAATCATGAGTAGGGAAATTTCAAGCGGGCTTTGTGCTGTCACAAACTGGGAAACAAGCCTCGCCACGGAAGTAGAATGCTACCTGGTTTTCAAGTGATAAACCAGAGCCTCTCCCGCCAGGTATGTAGGCGACAGCTTTAAAGCCCGAGTACAGCATGGAAATTTTCAAGTTCAAGATTCTTGAACAGGCCCTCAGATTCACTTTTAGGGATGTTGATGCATCAGGGTCCCTGTGAAAAAAAGCCTGAATTTTCAGGGTTCCTAGAAAAAAAAGCCTGAATTTTCAGGATTCCGGAAAACAAAAGCCTGAATTTTCAGTCACATCATGCAATTGTGCAAGAAAGTAGACTTCACGAACATGATAGGAGAGGGATTTGAACCGAAAACCTTACCAATCGGTATCTAGTTCGCTAACCACCAAGCCAGTTCATCAAGACAACGGCCAGTATTTTTTTACACAACATATTATTATGTGGAAATGTTGGTTGACTTATTTTCTCGGGTGTTTTACGGGAAGGATTCGGAATGTGCATTCAGTATACACTTTGATAAAAGTCTGAAACATCAGTGTTAGCTATGAAGTAAAGGCTGAAAAAATCAATGTCACAAAAATCTCAACACTGAAAATTCAGTATAGGTACACAAAACTAGGCTGAAAATCAGGAATTTCAGGGAAAAAATCCTGATATCGTAGGGCCTGTTCTTGAACTTGAAGTCGCCAATAACAGGGTTACCCTACTTGTTTTGAGAAAATTCTCGCGACCCCAGGCAATCTTCCTGCGGCAACGGAACCCGAGTTCCCGAAACCAGAACTCGCGCGATGATCGCCAACCATTTGTACTATTCACCACTCACATAACTTGTTTACCAAGTAATACTCATAGGCTAGGAGGCTCCAAGGCAAAAACTAGCGCTAGTTGGCAAAAGTGAGTCGTTGATAGGTGTTTTTTTTTTTGCGGAAAGAAATATAAGTCCACCTCAACCATCTTAGTCAGTGCACGCTCTAATCTCTCCCTCACGTCACCGGTCTCGTGTTACAACCCGTACACCCACGGCACTTACGTTAGTAAACGAGATTCGCGTTACTCGAGTCTTGTATTCAAGCTCGCGTCGCACACGCATGATCTTGTCACACTTGCTGCCATTCAGCCTCGTGTCACGATCGTACCGTTTTAGGCACGGGTCGCTCACACGAATGCCGTACTGGTTCGCGTAACGCACTCAGCCGTTAGTCGCACATGTTCCTCCTCGTCGGCCGCTCTTGCCCACGTCAGACCGCTTTCCTCGTCGCCCGCGCTTTCCCTCATTACCCTCCCCGACCCTCTGGTCGCATATGTTCCCGTAGTTGCCCACGCTCTCCCACGTTAACCACACATCCCCTCGTCGCAATTACTAGTAGTAAACATACCGCGCTTCAGATCGTCACCCGAGCTCCCCTCATCACCCTCGTCGACCCACACCGATCCTCGCCGCCCTCACCTCCCTAGGTCACCGACATTCCCTCTCGTCGCTCGCGCTTCCCCTCATCACCCGTGCCGACCCTCGCCGCCCTCGCCTCCCCTCGTCGCCCGCACGTCCCGTCGTCGGGCTTGCCTCCCAGTCACTCGCGCTTCCCCTCGTCATCCGCGTTTCCATCCGCTCTTCCCCTCTCCCCATCTCCCCATCTCACTATCTCCAGCCCATCCTTCCTCCCTCATTCCTTCCGAAGGGGTGGGACAGATGGGGAGGAACATATGGGGAGGAACAGATGGGGAGAAACAGAGGTGGTCGCTTCCACCACCACAATCGAACAGCGTTTTGATTCCCTCTCTGCTACCCACCATCCTCCCCCCAGGTCTCTCCCTGGCATCTGCCCCCGTTCCCCCCATCCTCTTCCCTGTTTCCCCGTATCCCCTGCCGTGCTTCCCCCCATCCTATCCCCTCTTACCCCGTATCCCCTGCCCTGCTTCCCCCCATCCCCTTCCCTGCTTCCCCCCATCCCCTTCCCTACTTCCCCCCATCCCCTTCCTTGCCTCCCCTCATCCCCTTCCCTGCTTCCCCTCGTCCCCTCCCCTGCTTCCCCCCCTACCTCCTCCTTGCTTCCCCCAACCCTCCGTCCTGCTTCCCCCCTCCCTCCGTCCTGCTTCCCCCCTCCCTCCGTCTTGCTTCCCCCCTCCCTCCGCCCTGCTTCCCCCCTCCTTCCTCCCTACTTCCCCCCTCCTTCCTCCCTACTTCCCCCCTCCCTCCATCTAGCTTCCCCATCCCTCCGCCCTGCTTCCCCCCTCCCTCCGTCCTGCTTCCCCCCTCCCTCCACCCTGCTTCCCCCCTCCACCCGCCCTGCTTCCCCCCTCCCTCCTCCCTGCTTCCCCCCTCCCTCCGTCTTGCTTCCCCCCTCCCTCCGTCCTGCTTCCCCCCTCCCTCCGTCCTGCTTCCCCCCTCCCTCCACCCTGCTTCCCCCCTCCGTCCGCCCTGTTTCCCCCCTCCCTTCGTCCTGCTTCCCCCCTCTCTCCGCCCTGCTTCCCCCCTCCCTCCGCTCTGCTTCCCCCCTAATTTTCAGTGGGGAAGCAGAGGAGCAAGCTGAGGCGCAGCTAATCAATGCTTTACACCGTACCACCACCTGTTTCTTGTGTGTTGTATGCAAGCATGATACTTTGCGACTGTTGGAGATATCCATCTCAAATGCACAATATGTACTGTTGTTTCTGCAGTGCAAGATCTTCTTCCAAAATGTAATGACACTAATAGTGTGGGAAGGGTACATAGAGGCATGTTCCTAATACTTTTGATTGTACCTTTTCAATTCAAGGCCTTGAAAAAAAACATGACGGGAACAGGTTTCTCTACGAGCATGGCACGGGATGATGGGCTGAGGCGAGTTGCAGTAAGTGAAGACAATTCAGTGTAGTCACTGCAATAGCCAGGGAGAGGGAGGGAATACGAGGGATGGGGAGGGGGAACAAGAGAAAAGTCAAACAGGGGAGATATGTGAGATAGGGAAGAGGGAAGCAGGGGGGATGGGAAAGGGGGAGATAGGACGATGTGAGAGGGAAAGGGGATAGGAAGAGCGGGGGTGAGGGAAAGGAGGGGATAGGAAGAGGGTGAGAGGGAACGAAGGACCTTAGGAAGATGGAGGATAGGGAAGAGGGAGAGAGGGAAAGCGAGAGATAGGAAGATGAAACGAGGGGAAGAAGAGGGGGAAACGAGGGGAAGGAGGAGTGGATATGAGTGGAAGCAGGGGGGAAATGAGGGGAAGGAGGGAGGGAAATGAGGGGAAGCAGGGAGGGAAATGAGGGAAAGCAGGGAGGGAAATGAGGGGAAGCGTGGGGGGGAATAAGGGGAAGCAAGGGGGGGGAAAGAGGAGTAGCAGGGAGGGAAATGAGGGGCCACAGCGGGGGAAATGAGGGGAACCGGAAGGGGGGGTGAGGGGAAGCCGGGGGGGAAATGAGGGGAAGCAGGGGGGGAAATGAGGGGAAGCAGGGGGGGATATGAGGGGAAGCAGGGGGGGATATGAGGGGAAGCAGGGGGGGATATGAGGGGAAGCAGGGGGGGATATGAGGGGAAGCAGGGGGGGATATGAGGGGAAGCAGGGGGAGAGATGAGGGGAAGCTGGGAGAGAAATGAGGGGAAGGAGGGGGGGGAATGAGTAGAACAAGGGGGGGAAATGATGAGAGCAGATGGGGAAACGAAGGGAGGCAGCGGGGTAAATGAAGGGGAAAAAGGAGGGGTAATGAGGGGAAGCAGATGGGAAAAATATAGGGTAAGGTAACACGAGGGAATGGAAGGGCAGGGAAGCGAGGGCAAGGGATGGGCAGGTGGGAGAAGTCCAGCGGGATTGGAGGCGCGAGGAGGGGCAGCGAGAAAAGGGTGCTGGTGCGCTGATGGCAGGGGAGGTGCGGCGAGGCGAGCGGAGGCGCGGGGAGGTGAGCCCAGGCCTCTGGATAGGATTTGGGGTACTCTTTCTCGTAAGGCCAACACCCAGCCTTGACTCTTTCAATAAGGGTGCTTCACAAAAACTGCTCTTAAAAATCAGGGTGCAAACAAATCTAATCATTCATCTAGTATTTTTACTCTCCATAGTATGTAGGATGTTGATGTGGCAGTGCGTTGAGTAGTCAAAATTATGTGGAGGGCCCGAATTCAATACCCAGCGCGGGCGTCCTGTGCGAA
Source organism: Closterium sp. NIES-65 (assembly GCA_948144175.1). Lineage (NCBI taxonomy): Eukaryota > Viridiplantae > Streptophyta > Zygnematophyceae > Desmidiales > Closteriaceae > Closterium > Closterium sp. NIES-65. The sequence goes on from CANXME010002037.1 coordinate 118,083, forward strand.
AAATACGTTTTACGCAACCAATCCTGGTATCCACTCTTAGATCGAACTCGATTTCATCAGTGCTACTACACCACATAGCTTCGAAATATCAGTGTCGTATAATCGATCACTTTTTTTTGTAAGGGTCTAAAACAAAACCAGTCTTGTAAAAAAGGGTGCATAGTCAAACCCACCCTTATAGTAAGGGTCATAAGGGTGAATCACCTTGATATCGAGAGGCCTGGGTGAGCCGAGATGCGGCGCGGCGAACGGAGGCGCGGGGCGGCGAGCGGAGGCGCGACGAGGCGAGCGGAGGCGTGGTGAGGTGAGCGGAGGCTCGGGGAGGCGAGCGGAGGCGTGACGAGGGGAGGCTCCCAGAAACTAGGGGAGGCGTGACGATGGGACAGGAGGCGCGGCGAGGGGAGGGGACCCGATCATTGTTCTTCAAGCCAAAAGCGCGCTGCTCGTCGACTAGACTAGGGCACGCGCTGCTCCTCGTCCTCTAAGCCTAGCGCGCTCTGCTCAAGTCAGACGGGCGCTGCTCGTCGACCAGACCAGTGCGCGCGCAGGAAGTTTGCGGGTTGACGCGCTGCTAGACGACCGACCATTGGCGCCCGAAACCGTAGACCTAGCTTGGTTGATCGTGGCGTTTTTTCTTACTCGTTCTTGTTAGAATGAGGAACTATGAGAGAATGAGGTACAAATATGAAACCCTAATGTGGGCTGTACCCCATATTGGCTACCCCACTATAGCCTAAGAATATGTAGCATATATATCATTTGACACACCCCCATAGGCAAAGTGGGGGAGAGCAAGGGGTCACAAGACCAGTCAAGAGAAGCAAAGCAAGCTCAAGGTGGATCACAACGTCACCACACACACTGAGCACAAGCAAAGGGCAACAAGGCCAGTTCACATGCAGAGGTATATATGCAACAACAACAACAACACATTGATCTCTACATAGCAGAGCAAGCAAGCAGGTATATATATAGATCACAGTACAAACAAAGTCTACAGCAAGTGAGGAAAAGTGGGCACAAGGCCTAACAAAGTGCAGATTCGCTGATGATCACCAGACTGAAGTGCCTTGGTGAATATATCAGCGGTGTTGGCCTGAGTGGCCACGTAACGCAGACGAAGCTGACCACGCTGCTGCAGCTCTCGAGCCAGGAAGTAACGCACAGCGATGTGCTTCGTTCTGTGCTCCTGTCTGTGCTCCTCACACAAGGCAATGGCAGCCTTGTTGTCGACGTACAGCACTGGAGCAGAACGAGGCCGCTCTCCCAAGTCGGTCAGCAGGTAGGTCAGCCAGCGTAGCTCCTGTGCAGCCATGGCTGTGGCGTAGATCTCAGCCTCACAACTGGAGCTGAGAACTAAAGACGAGCGAGTAGAACGCCAAGAAACTGAACCAGAGCCAAGGCTGAAGGTGTAACCCTGTGACGACTGCTGAGTAGCCTGGTCGTCAACCCAAGAAGCGTCTGAGTGCCCAGTGAGGACAACTGAGCTCCTCCCTCCAAGCATGAGCCCCATGCCTGACGTATTGTACAACTAGCGCAGTACCCTCTTAGCAGCATCTATGTGCACCTTTCGGTGCCGACCAGGAGCCACGTAGCGAGCCAGAAGGCCAAGAGGGTACGCGAGGTCAGAACGAGTGCAAGTCATCAGGTACATGAGGCAGCCTACTAGCTCTGGGTAAGGACCATTCAGCTCTACGGACTCGTCCGAAGGTGGAGCTGAGAGCGAGTGACCTGTAGCCAGAGGAGTCGGCTGTGCTGAGGACCAGGCGAAGCCGAAGCGTTGAAGGACCTGCTGCACCATGTGTGACTGAGTTAGTGTGATGGTGCGGCGTGCTCTGTCCCGGGTGATCCGCAAGCCAAGATAGCTTGTCAGCTCACCCAGGTCTGTGCACGTGTGTCTTTTTTTATGCTCCGACTTCACCAGGGCGAGAGCCTCAGTATCAGCAGTGGCAAAGACCAAGTCGTCGACGTACACGAGGATGTAGAACGGCGGCAGCGACGTGTCGGTGCGCAGAAACAACGACGGGTCAGCAGTCGACGGATCAAGCCCAAGAGCTGCAAGTGTAGTCCTCAGTGTGTCGTGCCACTCACGTGGTGCCTGGAAGAGACCGTAGACTGGCCGCCGGAGGCTCCACTAGGTACCAGGAGGGAACGACCCAGTGAAGCCAGGAGGGCGGCGCAGCCAGATCTCCTCGTGCAGGCTGCCCTGTAAGAAAGCTGTGCTGAAGTCAAGAGAGTGAAGCTCGTAGTCACGCTGAGCAGCGACGTGGAGCAGCACCCGAAGAGTGGTCATCTTCGGGGTGGGGGAGAAAGTCTGAATGAAGTCTACTCCCTCTCACTGACTGAAGCCTCGAGCAACGTAATGAGCCTTGAAGACAGGCGGAGAACTTGGCGGCCGCTCACCCTGAAAATCCACATGCCATTGATGATGTTCTCCTCAGGAGGGGGAACCTCGTCGACATAGGTGCCTGTGGACTTCCAGGATGCCATCTCTGCGTCCATGGCTGTGTGCCAGTGAGAGGAGTACTCACCCGCGATCGCCTCAGCGTAAGAGCGCGGGGTTAGGATGTCTGGAGCATCCGAGTCTCCCTCAGGGGCAAGCAGCATGGACACGAGGTGAGGCGCAACGGCTCCAAGACACTCAAGGTCCTCCTGCCTGTCCTCAAGGATGTCCGTGCCAAGAGCACACTCAACCCCGACGGACGGAGGACAGACAGACTCAGACTCAGCAACAAGACTAGCGGCGTAGTCTAGACGACAGGCAGCAGCAAAGTCAACAAGCTCAGCAACAAAGGCAGACGCAGCAGCAGACTCAAACGACGGGTCAGTGACAACTATGGCTAACAGACGCGTGACAGTAGAGTGAGCAGCACGGGTGCGGTCAGACTCAGGCTCAGGAACGTGTCAGAATGTTATAATTGTCTAGCCTGCAGTGGGGTACTCTATAGCGAGTACAACCCAATTAGGGTTTCCTATATGTATGCCAACTGCTGCTAGTGCAATCCCTCTCTTCTTCATTCCTCATTGTTCACATGCTATCAGAGCATCCACGCTCCTGGCCTGTGGGCCCACCTAACTGCTTCCGCTGCTACTCTGTGTTCGGCACGCCCCGTGGCGTGCCCCTCGCGCTACTCTTAGCGGCCCCGTTGCCGCCCTTCTAGGCCCCTTGCGGCCCCTTTGCGGCCCCGTTGCCGCCCTTCCAGGCCCCTCTCGGCCCCTTCGCGGCCCCGTCGCCGCCCCTTTCGCGTCCCGTCGCCGTCCTTCCAGGCCCCTCGCGGCCCCTTCGCGGCCCCGACGCTGCCCCTATCGGCCCCGTCGACGCCGCAAGTGGCCTCGTCGCCGTCCCTAGCGGCCCCGTCGCCGTCAGCGGCCCCGTCGCCGACCCTAGCGGCCCCATCGCCGCCCCTATCGGCCCCGTCGCCGCCACTTGCGGCCCAGTCGCCGCCCCTATCGGCCACGTCGCCACCTTCAGCGGCCCCGTCGCCGCCACTTGCGGCCACGGCCCCGCCCCGGCCATGCTTCGTCGCCAGCCGCGACGCACCGGGGGCACGTGCACCGCCCCCCCCCCCCCCCCCTTTTCCCGTCGCCTGTCGAGTCGACCTGAGGGGGCCTCGTGCGATCTTGGGGGGGGGGGGGGGGGGGAGCGTCGCCCCTTCTGCCGCCTGCTTTGGCGCCCTGGGAGGCCGCGCGTCGGCCCCCCCCCCCCCCCCCCTCCTCCCCCCCCCCCCCGTAACCTCCCTACCCGCCATCCCGCCCTGCCCTCTGTTAGGGTTTGGGGATGGCGAGTAGGGGGTGGCGGGTGTGTGGTCTCCCCTGCTCCTCCTCCTTCTCTGTCTCCCACTGCTGCAGCTGCCGCTGAGGGGGGTGGGTGTGTGGGAGTCGACGGAGTGGTGCTAGGGGGTGGGGTGTGAGTGAACCTAGGGTGCAGCAGGGGGTGTGTGACAGGGGGGTGCTGTGGGAGTAGAACTAGGGTTTAAGCAGGGGGTGTGTGTCGAGAGGTGTGGAGCAGCTGGAGGAGGTTGTGTGAAGGTAGCTGTCGTGTCGCCTGCATCGCCTGTAGTCCGTCGCCCTTGCTTCGGTAGCCAGTGAGCCTGTTGCACCAGTCGCCAGTGGGTCCGTTGCTCCTGCCGCTCGTCTATAGCCGCGGAGCCAGTTACTCTAGTAGTCCGTCGCCCTTGCTTCGGTAGCCACTGAGTCAGCCGCTCCTGTGCCCGTGCCTCTGCAGCTTCAGTCGTTGCCTCCCATCTTCTCTCCCTCCACAGTTCCTCCTCCTCACTTGCCCGCTGTGATTAACTCTAGCTTTGCTCCCTATTGTGAACTCCTGCTCTATGTCTGCTTGCTCATTGTGCGGATTACACCCTACTTTGGCTATTGGGGTGTGTCAGAATGTTATAATTGTCTAGCCTACAGTGGGGTACTCTATAGCGAGTACAACCCAATTAGGGTTTCCTATATGTATGCCAACTGCTGCTAGTGCAATCCCTCTCTTCTTGATTCCTCATTTCTTCACAGAACGGTAGGCAGAGAAGACGCATGACAATACATAGGGTAACGTGGTAACCGCAATGGTAGTGGGCCCAAAAAAAAAAAAAAAAAAAAAAAAAAAAAAAAAAAAAAAAAAAAAAAAAAAACGGTCCTACGGATCTAGTGCTCTGAAACCATATCAGAATCTAGCAGCAGGAATGATGGAACTATGAGAGAATGAGGTACAAATATGAAACCCTAATGTGGGCTGTACCCTATATTGGCTTCCCCACTACAGCCTAAGCATACGTAGCATACACATCATTTGACAGTTCTGAGGTGGTTTTTGCTTCCCAATTTCGATTTTGCTAGTAGTTGCATTGTGCGTGGGTATTCTCCACACTTTGAACCTGATTGGCTGAAGACCAGCCTGTGCGACACTCTTTCCAGTCGCCGTGCACAATATCGTTCACCATCACTTCACGTTTGGCGAGAACCCTTTCCCCCTCGTCAACCCATCTCCTTCTCGCTACACTGAATTTGCCGAAATTCTTGTTCTCAAGGTTTCGCCAACACTATTTCAAACCCACATAACTTGATATATTTCCATGCTGTCCTCGGGTTTTAAGATTCGTCTAGACAAAGCTCACATGGTCGTGTACATGCTGCTTCCTTACGATCACACTATGTGCTGCTATCGAGGCTGCTACAATCGAGAAGTGATGTGGCGAAGTCCAAGCCTGGCATTCGTCTGCTCGTCACGCTGCCCGCAACCCTTCTTCGCCAATGGTGGCGTTTCATGTGCTTCACGGGCAGGGTGCCCCTTCATTCTTGGTTCGCAGAGTGCACCTGGGCAACTGTCCCGTGCTCAGCCCAGCCGCCATTCTGCCCAACATTTCATTGCTGAAGAGGTTTTGTGATACCAGAGAAATTTGTTGTCAGTCAGCCTACGTGAACTTTCATCCTATTTCCCATCCCATCGCATCTCATCGCATCCGAAACCTTCTCATCGCGTCAGTTACCCATCCGTTTCAGCAGAATTCGGGTCAGGGATGAAAATCACATTCAAGACGGAAAATATCTGACATGCCTCATCGCACACCACCTTCCATTGAATCCCATCCCGATGTCCCATCCCATACCATTCAGCCTCTTCCAAACCTATCGCATCCCACCTCACCCGATCTCAAGCCGCACAGTGCCCAATCGCTCGACTCCCTCATTCCTCGCCTCGTCGCCATACGCAAACTCACAAGACGACACGATACGACACAGCCTCCTCCTCATTCCACTCTGTTGTCTACAGTACAGTTCAGCTTCTCTGTGCTTGGGATTTGGGACCTACAGTGCTGTACGGCTGTACAGTATTTCTTTTCGAAACCATTCCCAAGGTTCGTGGAGTCCCATGTCCATTTCTAGCCAATACTCCCTTCCCCCTCCAAGCACCTCCGGAACAAGCAACAGTGACCCCTAGCAAGGAAAACATCCTCATTTTCATTTTCACATCCCTCCACCGCCACCACCCCGCTCACACAGCATCGTTCCGCCATTATTGCCATTCAGGCGGGCGTAAGGTATTCGCCGCGGCCAAAACGGCGTGTTACAGGATCAAGCGCCATAATATCAGCCATTTGCACGGTTCCCGTTCAGAAGAAATATATCGCCGTCGTGCTTCTGCCAGATCTCCCTTATCTTAAGGTGACGGCGACGCGAGCATTACTCCCAGCCCGCTATTTTGTTTCTCCTGACGCATCGTAGTAAGGCACGGCTGAAATCCCTTGACTAATCCGACACAAGTCAATCGAATGGCTGCAGCGCTGGTTCACGAAAGTCGGCAGCCGCGAATTGCGGTGGACGGACCGTCGTTAACGGCGGCAACTGCATCCGTCGAAGCAGCAGCAGCGGCTGCAGCTGCTGCCACGGTGACAGCGGTTAGCAATAGCAACCACCAGTACATGCAACAGCAATACCACCAACAGAAGCATCAACAGCATCAGACGCGACCTTTAGAGGCACTCGCGAGTCGTTTTGAGGCCCTCACAGTGCCGTCGGCAGCAGAAGCTCGATCCCGCGGAGTGGCGGAAAGCGGAGCGGAGAACGGCGCTAAAGCACCCCCCTCGGCGGAGCGCGCACAGAAGGCTCGCGCGGAGTGGTCGAGCGCCAGCGAGAGAACACTCCGCGCGGCTGTTTCCGCGGATCCTCGCGCCTGGAGTGTCGGAGGAAGCTGCGGGAACTTAGCGAGCGAGTGTAGAAGCGCAGACAGTGGCAGCGGCAGCGGTAGCGGTAGCGGTAGCAGTAGCGATACTAGCCCCTCTGCTGTCAGCAATGGTGGTGAGGATTCCGCGGCTTGTGAGGAGGTTTCTAGGAGCCTGCGCGTCGGGGAGTTTGCGGAGGCTTGCGACGGCATTGGGCGGCTGTTCTCGGTTCTCGGGCCCGCGTTTGCGTTCGCAGGAAAGGAGTTCTCTGAGAAGGTTCGTCGTCTTGACGCCTCTGCCCCGTGATCGCGTTGTCCCCGCTTCCCGGTCCGCTTTCCGCTTACCTTCCCTCTTCCTCCCTCTTATCCACGTTCCCCACCCCTCCCCCCGCCCCCCCCCTTCCCCTCCCTTCCCCCCTCCCCATTCCTCCACCCTTGTCTCCTTCCCCCCTTCCTTTCCAACTTCACACTGTTTTCCGTCTAACGTTCCCCCGATCCCCGTTCCGCTCCTCCCGTTTCTCCGCCCAGGTGGCGGACTTGCACGTGGCGGGGCGGCAATTCGACACGCTGAAGGAGATGATGGCGGAGGATCGGCGGAGGGGCGTGGCGCGCGTGAAGGGGAGCCACACGCGCAACCTGCTGCGCGTGGTGCGCGGACTGGACCTCAACCGGCGCATATTTGCGCTCCTGCTGCAGGACTGGTGCGCGCACCGGGGGAGGGAGGACGGGCGTGAAAGAGAAGGGGACGGGAAGGTGGGGGGAAGAAATGGCGGGAACAGAAGTGGGAATTGGGAATTCGGGTGGATGGGAGGAGGAGGAAGGGAGAAGGAGAAGAACATGTGAGGTTGCGACCTCAGCTTGGCTCTTGTCCATGGTTGCACTCTTCAAAATACCCACCCACTATTCTCCCACTTGAACAATGGGCGACTCGTGTCCACCCTCCTTCCCATCCACTGGTTTAACACTCACATTCGCTTCCTCCGATCAATTTGCGTCACTCCCTCACTCTCACTCACTCTCCCTCCTACTCACCTCTCCCTCACTCTCCCTCACTCGCCTTCTAACTCGCCCTCTCTCACTCACTCCCCTCTCCCTATCACCCTCTCTCACCCGCTCTATCCCATCCTCCCTCACACCCATCCCATCCGTCTCCATCACTCTGTGGGCAGCTCTCAGCCGCTAAGAGTGTACGCAGGGCGAGCGTATAACGAGGTGTTTGGCGCCGTGCATCCATGGCCCGTGCGCAGCCTCGTAGCAGCGGGCCTCTTTACGCTCCCCTCCACGCCCGCCTTCCTGCTCCTCCTGGGGGAGTCTGGTGAGAAAGGGGGAGTGGTGGAGCAGGGGGGGGCGGGGGGGAGGGTGGGGGGGGGGTTGGGGAAGGTGCTTCAGGGGAGGAATCAGGGCGGGAGAGGATTGGGGGGGTCAGGGATGAGGTGAGGACGGGGTTAGATCTTGGGCAGTGCTTGTGGTGGTTTATATTTGAGGCCAACGAAAGTGTTGGGTGGCAGTGGGCCTCTTTACTCTCCCTTCCACGCCCGCCTTCCTGCTTCTCCCAGGGGACTCTGGTGAAAAAGGGGGAGTGGTGGAGGGTGGGTGAGTGAGTGGGTTTGAGGAAGAGACTCATGGGGGAGACTCAGGGCGAGAGAGGATTGAGGAGATAGGAGACTAGCAGAAGGAGGGTCTGATCTGACGGCGCCGTTAGTAGCACCTCACTTTGATTTGATCCATTCTTCTCTCCATTCGTCTCCCTCCCCCTCTTCCTCTATTTCCCCCTCCCCCTCCCATCTTCCTCCTATCCATCCTGACCCCATCCGCTCACTCAGATGAGGCATGGCAGGGAAACGCCGAGCATTTTGTGGCTGCATTGTCACCCATCATACAAGCAGTGGACCATCTTTTCCTCTCGCAAGGACTAGGCCTCGACTGGTGACTCGCATTGCATTGCAACCCCCGGTACCGTAGCTCTCTGGTGGTGACTGCTGATCTGGCACATGGCACCTTGTACCGTACAAGTGAAGCTTGCATCTTTCCTCTCTCGCTGGTGCTTACTGGAAGTTGGTTGGCATCAGTCTGTACTTTAAATGAGTGAGTGGTAACCAGACTGGTCCAAGCTACTGGGTAACTGGTGATTTGTTAAATGAGATGCATGGGCCTGCAGGCATGGCCTTGGTTTGCTTGGGGTGCTACTAATAAGCAGGGGATGAAACAGGAGAGATGCATGTAAAGAGGTGCAAATAGCATGGTGGATTGTTACATATTGTGGGATGTGTGTGTGCATGGGGAGGGCTGTGAGCTGTTGGAAATCCGAATACAGTATAACGAATAATGTATACCAGTGTGCTGTTTGGTTTTAGTGTAGTACTCGTTATAAGCCTCCAGGTCCTACAATAATGGTCACAATTATTGTAGGGCCACAATTATTGGAGTCTAGCATTATTGGGGGGTAGAGGGTACAATTATTGGTACACCATTATTGGTGTGAATGGGTCATTCTGGAGGGGTAGTTGGATGCATATATACCCTACTGTGTCACTTCTTCAACATTCATTGAGCCATCATTGAGCCATCATTGAGCTACTCATTCAATCTTCTACTTTTCAATGATCAGTGTAAGATTTGTATCTTGTTCTTTCTACAAACACGTTTCCGCTACGCTGGCACTATGCCTTTCTAGCATGGTATCAGAGCTACTCTAGGGGGCATGCTGCCAAAACTGGTTCGGGATTACTGGCATTCACTTTGGATAGGTACCTGCATATAGTCAGAGTACCGCACACCCGGTCTACGCGTTCGTACACCTGGTGTTCGCTGCTGGTTGCAACCGCGCGTCTACCGCACACTTGGTGGACGGTTTTGTCAAGGTCATGGCGCACTTCGATGGCGAAGTGGATCCTGGATATGCGGCTTTTGAAGAAGCCATCATGACTCAGCATGAGCACCTGGAAAGCATGATTGCAAAGGCACCACCAGCACTCCAAGCTTCGTTAAGGGACAAGTTTGGAATGACAATCCAGCCAAGGACAGCGTTCTCTCACGAGTCTAGCAATCCGTCCACCCGTGGACACTCTCATTCAAGCACTCCGCGTACTAACCAAACTCGTGCAAATGTTCATGCAGGAATTGATGGTGAAGGGGAAATGGGCATACCTCAAGGAGGACAGTCATCCCAAGGGAGGGATGCATCCGTCCAAGGAGAGGAGAAGGCCAATCCCGCACCTCAATCATCCATGCAAAGGGAAGCACGGGGGAGGAATGATGAGTATGGGAGTGCAGTGATTGGTGGAATGAGAATTGGACAGATTGGGCAACAGGGTGACGGAAATGGTGACGTGGGCGTGGAAGGTGTGGGTTTTGCCTCCTACACTATTGGTGCTCCCCCACTACGACGACTTGCGACTAATTCCCATCCCATTGGAGTTCCTCCCATGGCCAGGTCTCACCTTCATGGCGGCTATGCCGTACCTCCGCGTGCACCACGTCCACCGATCGGCGCACACAATGTGGACAGCATGGGGCGGATGGGATACGGAATGCAGTCAAGCGGTGTCATGCGACGCGATCAAGTGGAAGTGATGGAACGTCAACTTGGTGGACAGAATGGAAACATGCAGCGCACAGTACAGCTACCTCGACCGTCAACCATGCCTACTCTCTTCGACCCCGCACCACGTGAATATACGGACGAAGACAAGGAACGACTGTCACGCAAAATGGTGGGAGCAACGGTGGACAAGGCATTCACCACCACTCCGTTTGACGGCTCAAATTTCCGCGAATGGGCACTACGGTTTCGTATGAACGCCCGCGTCACGAATCTGTGGGAGTTCTTTGTGACCCTGCAGTATCCGGTTACCATGGGAGATGGTGACATTGACGACGCTATGGGGCGGCTGGAAATGCTACAGGCGGATTACTCCCAGCGTGCGGCACTCGCCTTTTGGGTCCTATTGCACAGCGTGAGCGCCACGATTCAACTACAGCTAGACATGTTCCAGGAATCCTACAGCCCGGCTTATGAAGCATGGGAGTACTTAATGGATACTTACCAGGCCAAAGATTCGGTGGCGAAGGTATCTCTCATGAAGGAGCTGGACAACCTGAAAATGGGGAATGCGGAAAGGGTGGAGGAGTACGTGAACCGCGCAACGGCAATCCGGGACAAGTTAGCACTCGCGGGGAAGATGGTGGATGAGGACACATTTACCTTAAATCTGCTCACCGGACTACCGGCGCATTGGGAGGAGATGAGGCACTCGGCAATGCTACACAACGTGACGGACAGCTTCACCTTGCAGCGGATGATGATTCAGGAGCAGAGATACCACGACCTCATCACGAAGAATAACCGTGACCGGCGTCCACCTCGTATGGTTGGACAAGCACGTGGAGACCACTCACCTTCTCCAACTGCTAAGGGCAAAACCGGGAAGGAGGGGTCCAGTGGGGAGAAAACGCATGGCAAGGAAGGAAGTGCGGATCGCTCACCTCTTCTGTGTTGGTACTGCAAGGAGGTCGGCCACCCCTTCTTCAAGTGTACTAAGGCACCCCCTGGCTGGTCACCACCAGGGTGGGAACCGCATACCAGAAAGGCAAAACTGCACACCAGCGATAGTCGTTCGTCCTCCCCACGAAGGAGTCGCAGCCCCAAGCGTGACGACGAAGCATCAACACAGCAAGGGACAGCCGGGGAAGACAAGCAACGTACTGTTACGTGCATTGCAACGGTGGGATCGTCACAAGCTACCTTACCACCAGCTAAAGCGTCATCTTGGATGCTGGATAGTGGATGCAGCCAGCACATGACCCCGGACAAGCGCTGGTTTGAAGAGTTAAGGGAGCTGGATGAACCTGTTTGTGTGGAGCTCGCTAATGGGAGCGAGCTGAGCAGCACTATGACGGGAACGATCAGAGCAACGGCACCTGATGGGACAACAGTCCGGTACACTGACGTCCTCTACGTACCTGGCCTGAAGAGCAACCTGCTCTCCTATTGTCAGCTGCTGAAAAAGGGAGCACACATCAATACGATTGCTTATGGAGACGTAGAGGTCACCATGAAAGATGGAGAGGAGTACGTGCGGATTGGAGTTGGCAAGAACGTGGATGGAGTGCTCGTGGTGCAGTATGAGCATGCACTTACATCCGCCCATGATACTGGACATTCCCATGATGGCGCGTCATCAAAGAAGCATGATTGTGAAGAGGGTACACGTTCCTGCACACCTGGAGTGCAGTTGAGTGTCCGCTCTGCACATGCATCCGTTCAGTACCGCATGGCACACAAAGCCTGCATCGTGCGGAAGCGGGCACATGATGATACCACACATGAAGTCTCACCCCACGTTGCGGTGTGGACTTCAGGGGGAGAAGAAAAACGGTTCGCGATGGATTTGGGAGTCGATGGAGCTGACCCTGTAAAACAGGACTTACCTGGAGCTGATGAAGTTGCTGCAACCCAAGGAAGCGGAGATGCAGATGACTTACCTGCAGTAGGTGTCTCCATTTCGGAAGACGTGGAAAATGTCGACGTTGGAGATGCGGTGAACGAGTCAAGCAAGAAGCATCTTACCTGCACTCTGCTGGCTGGTCAAGGCAATCAAGTCAAGGATTATGGTGTTGTACTCACCTGTGCAGCCACCTCGACCGGGCCTGCACACCATGGCATCACCTAACTCCACACTCACTCGTGTGCTTGTGGCTGTGTTCGCGGATGACTACAAGCACATGGGTGAGGGGGAGGTGGGGTGTGGAGTGTATCTGGTGGCCCAGGAGTGGGATATGGAGTCAAGGAGCATAAGTGGAAGACCTACTCACCAAGGTTGCCAATAAGCAGGGGGAGTAGGCAGAAAGGATGCAGCCGGTCGTCATACGTCGTGTTGCAGCGGTATCGTGCGACTGGTTGCTGCTGATCAACGGCACCACCTGAGGGAATGATGGAGAACATACATTGGAACACGCATTACTGCATACCTGGTGTGGACGGTTCTCCATACCTGGTATGCACATCTCGGCATACTTGGTGTGCACTGCACACATGGAGTGGACATTTCTGCACATATGGAGTGCAGATTTCAGGGATACTTGGAGTTCGTCGGCATGCGCAGCTCTCCAGCTGATGGAGTTCGGCAACTCTGGCTGCTACCGTGTGTCTGCTGGAGTGTATGGGGAGCATCACAGGGCAACATGGGTGAAGTTTGAGCAAACTTGGCAAGATTGCCAAAGCATGGGGAGAAAGGCTTACGATGATGCAGTAGGCGCGCAGCAGATCGTCAGCCGCTGACGAACGCAAGGTGTCGCTTCTATCGCGCGAAGTGTGCGCCCGCCAACGTAGTTCCGTGCCAGCCACACGCCACGCGTTATCCACTACCAATTCGCGTCCTCCACAGTCGTTGCAGGCGCGGATCCGCGGCGGTTTCACGTCGACGGACACCAAGTGTGCGATGAAGTCAGTAGCAGTGCCAATCGCGTATCATAAAGTCTACGGTTTCGGAAATCGGCGTGCGCTAAGGGCATTCCGCCATGACGATACGCGGACTACGCCATGGTTTTGAGGAGATTTCACCGTGGAGCTGCTACGGTTTCGTCAGCAGCAGCCACTACTCTCTAGATCTCGATCTTGAATGTCGAGATTGGAAGGAGGGAATGGAAAACGTGACGGCATGTGGTTTGGTTGGAGTTTGGAAGGACCAAAGGTTGGGAGGGGAAAGGTGCTACAGTGACAAGCAGCTTGGCCAACACCAAACCCTAACTTGGTTTGGGCGCACCCCTACCTTGTGGTGGTATACCACCTCGACCACCCCATCCTCCAAAACGGTTTCACCAAAACCTACAGCAAGGGGGAGTGTTGGAAATCCGAATACAGTATAACGAATAATGTATACCAGTGTGCTGTTTGGTTTTAGTGTAGTACTCGTTATAAGCCTCCAGGTCCTACAATAATGGTCACAATTATTGTAGGGCCACAATTATTGGAGTCTAGCATTATTGGGGGGTAGAGGGTACAATTATTGGTACACCATTATTGGTGTGAATGGGTCATTCTGGAGGGGTAGCTGGATGCATATATACCCTACTGTGTCACTTCTTCAACATTCATTGAGCCATCGTTGAGCCATCATTGAGCTACTCATTCAATCTTCTACTTTTCAATGATCAGTGTAAGATTTGTATCTTGTTCTTTCTACAAACACGTTTCCGCTACGCTGGCACTATGCCTTTCTAGCATGAGCTTCTCGCGCAGTATCATTGAGGGTTACTCAGGCTCAGGCCCACACTGACCATTGAGACACACTTGGCATCTCTTTGGGTCTTCTACTTTTAGCGTATTAGCTCTTTAGTCTGGGGAGTGCATGCATTGTTCTGACTAAAGAATCCTGAGTTGCGTCAGGACTCACACTAGTGGATTGTGATGTGAAGCGTCTACATGTGCTGTATTGGTGGTTTCTGATGTCATGCTGTTACAATACACTACACCGCCACTGTACTAGGGATTCGCAAAGTCGCAAGTACAAGCCAGAACCGCCAACTTGCTTTAGAATGAGGTGGCATGGCATGATTGGTTTACCTGCACCAACCACCAGCTTCCGCCAAACGCCTCGATCTCACCTGCTGGCCTCACACAGTTTGTCCGGAGCAGTTAGAACGGGAGGAGACATTCCCTCTTTCCCTTGTCGCGACTCGCGATCTCAACCAGAAAACATTCGTTCTTGGGTGTTCGCTTTCCGCTTTCCGCGTGACGAGAGCGCGTCCACTTGACGACGATCAGGAAACCCGCGCAGAAGTCCAAATTGTCCAGGCTAGGGGGTAGGTGAGGGGGGAAGGATAGGGGGAACAAGGTGGGAATGGATAACGGTAGGCGCCTGCAGGCATTGATGGCATGGGCCGGGGGGCACCGCAGAAATGGACATTTCAGCAGCATCATCCCATCATTCGGGCCACACATCCGATGGTGGCGTGGCGCGGTGATGCAAGCGTGATTGAACGAGCTGGTGATTTCCCAGCTCAGCAGCAATTCATCTCAGCAATCGACATTTGCATTATTACCGGGCGGGGCACTGTGGCTTGAGGCTGTGTGGCTCATGCGGGATCACAAAAGGGACTTTGGTCGCTTTTATTTCCCGCTATACAATGTATAAACGCAAAGATTCATGTGTAGAGGACTGAAATACACTGTAAAAGGGACTATTTTTGTTTGTGTGTGCGAGTTTGAGTCTTACTTCGGCCCGCTACACTCATGTTCTCTGCAACTCGCAAATTTCGATTTCCGAACTGAGGCTGAATGTGACCCATCTTAGCATCTTGGCAGGATTCACTTCTCTTCACTTCTCCCCTCTTGTTCCATCCCATCCATCCCATCTCCCATTCCGTCCATCTCATTTCGGCATCTCATTCCGTATTCCAACCTTCGTTATCTTTCTCAGCATCCTCCTTACTGTACCGTCAAACTCTCAACTCTGCTCAAACCGCCATAAGCCTCAACAGACACAATGCGATGCTTGTCCGCCTGCCTGCTCATTCCAGGCTAAGCGTTTCGCACTGCGAGGTGACCCTCCTTGCGAATGCAGCTCTGCCATGTCTTATCTTAGCCACGTCGACGCCGCGCTCCGCTACTCCGCGCAGAATCCATCTCGAAGCGCAAGCACGAAGTAGCTTCGCTCACGGTGTCCTTAATCCCTACACGAATCACTCAGTCTCCTCCTCTAAGATTCGCTAAGCTTGCGTGCATTTTCCAAATCCAAGCGCCTCCCAAACCAAAGTGCATGCAGCAACAACATACTCTTTATTGTCATTGCCATCATTGTTCTAAAAACTAGCTCAATAACAGTCGAAGCATCGAAATCATTCATCGTGTTTATCGTCGCCATACCCTCCCTATCCATTCCCTTATTTAGTTCCGTCTCGAGGCCTTCGCCGTAACGCAGCCTGATTTCGCCTCAATCCCCTCCAACCGCCGTCTACACTCTCCGCTGCGATATAGTCACCTCATCGTCACTGCCACCTCGTCCCTCGTTGCAATCACCTGCCATCATGGCGGCGCCTACAGACCTCAAGATTCTGGTCGCCGAAGACAACACAGTAAGCGCGACAACCAAGTTTCTCCCTCCCGTTCCATCCCCGTTTCATCCCTATTCCACCCTTATTCGCATCTCCCTTTCGTCCCCCTTTTCCTCCCCCCCGCCGTTTCATCCGCCTACTCCCCGTCTTCTGTTCACCCGGGACGATGCGAGCTCAATTGCTCGAGACGCAACGCCGCACTCCCCTGGTCCAATCGCTGCGTCTGTCCTCTCCCACTGGGACGCATCTTTTTCGGCACGCGCTCGCTCTCTCGCGCTCTTTTTCTCTCTCGCGCTCACTTTCTCTCTCGCTCTCTCTTTCTCTCTCACACTCTCTTTCTCTCCCGCGCTCCCTTACTATCTCGCTCTCGTCTATGCACGTTCCGCCAGGCTCTGGTTTCGTCGCCTCGTGTCACCCGCTCATTCTTATACTTCGCCCGCGCGGTTCACAGCTACCCGCTTCCTCCCCTGCTCCGTCTCCCCCGTTACCCCTCCCGGGCGCTGGTTGCTCAACGTTTGCGCGCGCTCGCCCCACGTATCTCATCCCCGTCTCCCCGCGCATCTCGCCCCCTCACCAGCTCTTGTTACGCTCTTTCCCCTTTTGTGAAACAACGGTTTCCTCCCTCTTTCCTCCCGTGTAAATGCGATTTTTAAGGCGCCTCAAATCTGCGGTTTCTCTGCCCATTCATTCCCTCGTATATTCCACGGATCCCGTTACCCGGACTGAGCATCTCCGGATGCTGCTCCGCTGCTCCAGGAGAGTCTGGTGCTGCCGCTGTGCATGCACGCTCAAGCGCGTGAAGCTCTCCTCTTGTATCCCTTTTGAGAATTCTTAAAACTGAGATTTCGGATGTTTCCGTGCAGTCTCCCGCGACTGCGCTCTCCCCTTTCCCCCTCCAGGTGAACGTGTTGGTGCTCCTGTACCCCTCCCTCGCTTGCCTCTATCTTCCCCTCCCCCCTCCCCCCTCCCCCTCCCCCCTCCCTTCCCTACTCCTCCAGGTGATCGTGATGGTGCTCATGTCCATGCTCAAGCGCATGGGACTTACCTCCAGGCCTCCCGTACCCCTCCCCCTCACTTGCCTCTCTATCTTCCCCTCCCGTCCCCCCTGTCTCCGTCCCCTTCCAGGTGAATGTGATGGTGCTCATGTCCATGCTCAAGCGCATGGGACTTAAAGCCACGGTCGCCAAGAACGGCGTCGAGGCCGTGGAGGCGGTGCAGAAGGTGAAATTCGATATTATCCTCTCCGATATATGCATGCCGCTCATGGACGGGCTCACAGCCACGCAGCTGATTCGGCAGTACGAGCGCACGGGGAAATTCCCCGCGGAAGAAATCGCCAAGGCGAAAGCGTCCGGGGCCCCTGCGGGGGACGAGAAAGCGGGGCTGGCGGAGTGGACTGGCGGGGATGCGGGGGAAGGGGGGGGAGAGGGGGATTTCCGCCCGCGCACGCCGGTGGTGGCTGTGAGCGCGAATGCGCTACAGGCGGATCAGGATCGGTGCAAAGCGGCGGGGATGGATGCTTTTATGTCAAAACCGGTGAATTTCCAAAAGCTAAAGGATACGATGGGGCAGTTTGTGGACCTTAGTAATATCGCTGCCCCTGCCGCCCCTGTCAGACCCCCTCCCAAACCGGTTGTGGAATCAAGTAGTGAAGAAGAAGAGGAGGAGGAGGAGGAGGAAGAAGAGGAGGAGGAAGAGGAGAAGGGGAAAGAGGGGAGAAAGGGGGCGAAAGAGGAGGAGGAGGAAGGGGAGGAGGAGGATGAGGAGGAGGGGAAGGGTGTGAGAGGAGGTGTGGGGAAGGCGGGACAGCAGAACGGCAGAACGGCGGGTGGGAGAGTAGTGGCGGATGCAAAGAAAGAGGAGAGTGGAGAAGAGAGTGGGGGGGAGGAGGGAGAGGAGGAGGAGGAGGGAGAGGATGAGGGGAAAGCTGGGGCGGGGGCGGAACGTAAACCTGAGACGGCAGGGAGGGGTAAGGTCGGCGCAGCAGCAATGGCGAACGGACGGCTGGCAGGGCGCGGAGAGGAGGACGAAGAGGAGGAAGAAGGGGACGAGGAGGGGGAGGATGAGAGGGAGGAGGAGCGGGGAGGGTATAGGGGAGAGGGGAGGGGAAGGGATCGGGGAGAGGAAGGGTCCGAAGGCAGTTTGAGTGACGAGAGGGAAGAAGGGAACCGATCGGGACGGAGAGATGAGCGAGAGGAGGAGGAGGAGGAGTTTGAAGAAGAAGACGAGGAAGAGGAAGAGGCAGAACGAGAGGCGTCAAGGCAACCTGCTGCTGCTCTCTCCTCCTCCTCTGCTTCTTCTGGCTCTTCAGTTGCCAACGCTATTGCTGCTGCCAAGGCTGCCGCTGCTGCCAGAGCCGCTGCAGTGGCTAAGGCAGAAGCGGCGGCGGCAGCAGCAGCCGAAAAAGACGAGGCTATGGCGAGAAGCAAGGCTGCTGCGGAGCAGTTTGCTAGTAGCAGCAGCACTGGCAGCAGAGCGAGCTCAGGGCAGGCAGCAGGCGGAGGAGGAGGTGGAGGGGGAGGAGGGAGCGTGGCGAGTGGGAGAAGCAGCAGCATGAGCAGCACGGGGAGGACTGGGGGCGGGCGCGCCACAGATCTCGCCGAGTTGCTATCCACTGCCACGTCAGCCGGCCCCGCTGCCGCTTCTCCTGACGCGTCACCTGCTTTGGCAGCTCCCGTGAAACGATCGTCCAGTAAGAACTCCCTGACTTCTTCCAGAGCCAATGGGGACGCGACAGGTGGCAGTAGGGTGTCGTCGCCTGCGCTCCCTCCTGGGGTGGTGGACGTGCGAGAGTTGATGAGAACAGAGGAGAGGGAGAGAGCAGCAGCAGCCGTGGCGTTGGAGAAAGAGCATAGCAGCAGCAGCAGCAGCAGCAGCAAGCCGAGTCATATGTTGCGATCGAAATCGAGGGACGGGCTGGCGGTTGCAGCAGAGACGGTTGAGACAGAGAGCGGGGATAGCGAGTCGGAACCAGGTCCCATGTCCCGCTCCCGCTCACAGCCCCAACGGCGCTCGTTTAATCTTCCCTCAGCTGCATCAGTCTCCTCCTCTGGAACAGCAGCGGATTCACCCTCCGCTTCCCCCTCACGCCGCCACCACCACCGGCACCACCACCACCACCACCATCACGACCACCTATCCTCCTCTTCTCGCTCGCCCTCCCCTCACGGCTCTCGGCATCACCACCAGAAAGAGCAGCACCAGCAGCCGCAGCAGCACCGGCACCGGCTATCAGTGACTGGCGACGACGACGCGCTATCCGCCGTGACTCGCAGCCACAGCAGCAACAGCAGCGGCAGCAGCAGACGCCGCTCGTCTCTGTCCCGACGCAGCAGCATGCAGACTGGGACTATAGCTACAGACCCGAACGCTCTCGCTGCTGCAGCCATGGCAGCGGCAGCAGCAGCGGCAGTGGCGCACGAACCGTCCTCCTCTCGGTCCTCTGGGCTGCATGCGGAGCAGTTCCTGTCGCCGGCGCGGCTGATCAGCGAGGAGAAGGAGAGCAGCAGCAGCGGGCGCAGCGGCAGCGGCAGCAGGAGCAGATCTGGAAGGCGCAACAGCACAGAGGCAACGGTCGACCCGGCTTTGGCTGCGGCTGCTGCGGCGGCGGCTGCTGCGGCGGCTGCGGCTGTGGCTGCGAATCCTGGAAAGAGCAGCAGCAGCAGCAGGAGGAAGAGTACGAGCAGCTGTGGGCGATTGGGGCATGAGGGGTCTGACAGGGGGTTGTATGGGGACCTAGTGGGGAATTCTATCGGAGGCGATTTGTCGCGGTCACGCAGAAAAGGGGTGGTGGACGATGGTGGTATTTATGGGAGGGATAGTTTTGGGGGTGATGGGTATAATCTAGGCCCGTGGGTACAAGAGGCGCATCATGCTCAGTTGCAGCAGCAGCAGCAACAGCAGCAGCAACAGCTGCAACAGCAGCAGCAGTTGCAGCAGCAGCAACAGCTACTGATGCAGCAGCAGCAGCAGCTGCAGCAGCTTCTACTGCAGCAGCAACTGCAGCAGGAGCAACAGCAACTGTTCGAACAACAGCAGCAGCAGCACCACCACCACCACCACCGGCGAAGCAGCCTATTCCCCGACCTAGCACAGGAAGAGAAGCGGCTTCAGTCAGGAGGAGGCAGCGGAAACCTACTCTCCATGGGCATAGGAAGCAAATCCATGGGCGCTGTGTCGCGCCGCAGCACCCTCGCATCCGTCTCTGCAGCCACCAGCTCTATCCCCCAGCACTTCCCCTTGCCAGATGACCCATACTGCACCGGCAACGGCCGGGAAGTCTCCCCGCTGGGCGGCAGGCACATGCTGCAGCAGTCTCCGCAGGGGCTGGGGTTGTCGCAGTCTGCGCATTTGAGCCGGCCGGTGGCTCGTGTGCTAGGGCATGAGCATGGCGGGGGTGTGAGTCCGGATAAGAGCGGCATGTGGGCGCAGAGAGAGGCGCTGGTGGCGGCTCAGATGGAGCTGCAGCAGCGAGCCCAGCAGCGGAGGTCACGGGCTGCTGCCCCTTCGATCATCTTCCCGGATCTAGACCCGTTCACGTCCCACTGCAAGAACCCGTACCAGTAGAGAGGGACGCAAGGCGCTTCGGAAACCGCTGATATTTTTTCTGGAGTTCGAACCATTCACGTTCCACTGCAAGAATTCGTGGAGAGGAGGAGGAGGAGTGGGGTTGGGGGGAAGAGGAGGGTGGTGTGGGGGAGGGCAGGATCAATTTGGAAAATCTAGGGGGGTTTTGGGGAGGGGAGGGAGGGTATGACGACAACTGCTTGAATTAACGCCCTTCAACAACTCCCTCTGCCTTTGCTTTTGCCCTCCTCCCCTTGACCCTGCCATGCTTCCTTTTTCTCATTCATCATCCCACCATGCTTTCCTCCTCGTCAAGTCTCTGTTTGAGACCCTGGCTACTACCAAGCCCCTTTCGCACCCGCGAGCGCTCTAAGTGTAATGCTGCTGCTTGTATTTTAACAATGCACCCCCTTCATCTCCCTGTCAACCGTTCTTTTATTTGTTGACACCACCTTTTTACGTTATCATATAATCAAGAGATAAATACACTGCGAATCTTTAATAAAGTGTAGTGCTTATGTGAGAACTGAGTACGCGTAGTGATATAGTATGCAGGAAAGACGGACAATATAACCCCTTATGGTTTGATCGTATACCCGTTGTTTGGTTGTCAAACATAAATACAGAAAAGACAGCTTCTATCGGGAATCGATCGCCAAGTTTACCACACCGTCGTCCAGTCGCACACCTTCGCAAGGCGGTTCTTTCGCTGCTCAAGCTACGTGAATTGCAGCGCTCGCGCCTATGCGACTTTTAAGCCTACATATTACGGTAGCTGTACATGTAACGCTGGTATACCGCGCTATGAGGTCCTCTGTCATCTCGCTAAGCTTCTCTTCGCGTTCACGTTAGAAGACGATCTGACATTAGCATACGCGCCGTCGCAGGCCGACAGGCGGGGAGGAGG
The DNA here is from genome assembly GCA_948144175.1 of Closterium sp. NIES-65. NCBI lineage: Eukaryota > Viridiplantae > Streptophyta > Zygnematophyceae > Desmidiales > Closteriaceae > Closterium > Closterium sp. NIES-65. Next base: position 139,268 of record CANXME010002037.1, read on the forward strand.
ATGAGCGGAACAGAGCATGCCGTGTCGCAGGTGGTTTGTCAGGTGCCGGCAGGGCGGGGCGTGTTTATGGTGGAGTATCCGGGATTCGTGCGCGACGATCGGCGCGCTTTGCGGACGATGGGCGGCGAAGAGACCATCGCAAAGGTGAGTGAGTGAGTGAGTGAGCGAGTGATTGAGTGAGTGAGTGAGTGAGTGAGTGAGTGAGTGAGCGAGCGAGTGAGTGAGTGAGTGAGTGAGTGAGCGAGAGACAAAACATGCTAACTCCACGACTCTCGCCCCTCTCCCCTCCAATTCCTGCTCAGTCCTTCCTCCCCTAATCCCGAATCTGGTAAACTTTCCTTTCCCACCACTCTGTCCCGCCTCTTAAACACCTCCCCCCCCCCCCCCCCCACCCCTTACCCCCGCCCCCCCGGTCCCCTGGTCCCCCGCTCCCCCCGTCCCACCGCTTTCCCCCTCCCCCGCTCCCTCTCTCCCCCAGGAGCGGTCGCGGGGCCGGAGGTTCCTGGAGGTGCGGTTCGGGGGGGGAGGGGGGAGCGCGCACGGGGCTTATGGGGATGCCAGTGACACTTGCGGGGTGCTGCTGCGGATTGCGCGGCGCAGGGCGGGGACGAGAAAGGGGGAGAAAGGCGGGGAGGAGGGTGAGAAGAGGGGGAAGAAGCGGGGGAGAGAGGAGGAGGTGGGAGATGGGGGGAAGGATCAGGGGAGCAGGAGGAGCGGGGAGGGGAAGGAAGATGAGGCTGGTGAAGGGAAGGAGGAGGGTATGCGCAGAGAGGGCATGAAGGAGGGAGTGGACAAAGAGGAGAAGGGAGAAGAGGAAGAGGAGGCGGAGCAGGAGATTGAGATATCGGCGGTGGCACGCATTGAAGAGACGTACCGGTTCGAATGTAAGCACCTTCTTTTCACCTCCTCACTCGGATTTGTTTTTATCATTGATAAGGGTGTCTCTCCCGCCCTCCTCTCTCTTTTCTCCTCTGCCTCCCGTCCTCACTCCCCCCCTCCACCCACCTCTTCTTCTCCTCCCTTGTCCTCCCTCCCCCACTTCCTGATTTCACCTTCTCCTGATTTCACCTTCTCCTGATTTCACCTTCTCCTGATTTCACCTTCTCCTGATTTCACCTTCTCCTGATTTCACCTTCTCCTGATTTCACCTTCTCCTGATTTCCTCCCTCGCTTACCCCCCATTTCTTTCTTTACCCTTTCTGTCCATATTTCTTTTTCTCCGTACCCACTCCCCCATCCCCCTGCCCCCCTTTTCCCCTTCTCCCCTGCTCCTCTTTTTCCACTTCAACCTTCCAGCCCTTTCGCCCCATTTCCCCTTTCCCCTCCTTCCCACCCCCCCATTCCCCCGTCCCCCCAGCCCTGGCGGACTTCCAGTGGGTACCATCGTTGCACGCCCCGCGAGTTGATTTTTGAGCCGACTCAAAAGTTAACTCGTTTCAGTGGGAGCCATCATTGCACGCCCCGCGCTTTCCCACTCACCCTCCCTCTTCCCCCTCTTCCCCTCCCGTTCCCCCCATTCACCCCCCCCTTTCCCCCCATTCCCCCGTCCCCCCAGCCCTGGCGGACTTCCAGTGGGTGCCATCGCTGCATGCCCCGCACACCCCGGCACGGCACCATGCCGCCTCCTCCTCCCACTCCCACTCCCACTCCCACTCCCACTTCCACTCCTCGCCTGCTCCCACCGGTGCGTTCCCCCATGCGTCTGTTCTTGTCTGGTATGTCTTTGTCAGTCGATTCAATAGTCGCCTTTTGAGGCACCTCAAAACTACACTCCTCGCCTGCTCCCATCGGTGCGTTCCCTCATGTGTGTGGTCTGGTCTGGTATGACCGTATGACGTTGGAGTCGACTCAAAAGCCGCCTCCGCTCCTCTTCCGCTCCCACAGGTGCGTTGCCTCATGTGTCTTGTCTAGCATGCCATGCTCTTCACCACTCCCATACCAGCACAGCACCACCCTTGTACAGAAATCTAGTTTTGAGGTGCCTCAAAACCTGGTGCGTTTTCCTCATGCGTCTCGTGTTGTCCAGCATGCCATGTTATTCACCACTCCCATACCAGCACCACCCTTGTACCAAAATTGTCGTACCCTTCCCTGCCCTTCGCCATTCGACCTCTGCATCTCTGCACCTGTCCCTCTCTGCATCTCTGCACCCGTCCCTCTCTGCATCCACTCTACAGCAGCGTCACCCTTCTCCCCATTGGCGCCTCTGCTCTTCACGCGCAAGGACAACCCACCCGACAAGCTGTACTGCCTCTTGGCCCCCTTCCTCTCCTCTCCTCTCCTCGCCTCTCCTCTCCTGTCCTCTCCATCTCTCCTCCCTCTCTTCTCTCCTCTCCTCTCATTTCCTGTCCTGTTCTTTCTTGCCTTCATATCGCCCCCTTGATATCAACGCCACCACTGCTTCTTTTCCCACCTCTTCTCCTTTAGCTTACCTGCCTGCCTGCCTGCCTGGTTGCCCGCCATTGTACCGACCGAGTACCCCTGCCCCTCCCTCACCCCCCGACCGACCCTCCCCCAGCACGCCGTCCCGTTCCCCCCTTTCCGTCTACGGACATTACACCATCACAGCTTCTCACCTCTTACTCATCATCACTCACCTCTCTCACCTCTTGTGCATCATCACCCAGTCTCCGGGCGTTTGACATAAACCGGGATGCGGCCAAGCCGGGACTCTACCCGCCTGCTCCCGCCCCAGCTGCTGCCGCTGCTTCCGCCCCTTCCATAGCCCCTGCTTTTGCCGCTGCTGCGGTCCCCACAACGGTCCCCGCCGCTGCCTCTGCAGCTGCTTCTGCCCCTGCTGCTGCTGCTGCTGCTGCCCCTGCGGCTGGTGGCAAGCCAGGCGCAGGGGAGAAGAGAGGGGGAAGGGAAGGGGCAGGGGCTGCTGGTGGTACTGCTGGTGCTGGTGGCGCTGCTGGTGCGAAGGAGGGCCAACAAGCAAATCTCATTCTCTTCTCTGGGCTTGACTGTGCCACCACTCAGGTACTACCCTCCCACCCACCCGCCCACCCACCCGCCCACCACCCACCCACCCACCCACTCGCCCAGGTATCTCCTCTGCTCGCTTGCCGTTCTGTCCTCTCTTCTCCCCTCGTCCCGGCCCCCTCCTTGCCCCCTCCTTGCCCCCTCCTTGCCCCCTCCTTGCCCCCTCCTTGCCCCCTCCTTGCCCCCTCCTTGTCCCCTCCTTGCCCCCTGCTTGCGCTCCTCTCCCCCGCATCCCCTCCCCCCTCCCCCCCACTTGTCATGCCTATTCCCACCCATTGCAACTGCTGCCACTGCTGCAATGCAACCACACCACCTGGTCCTCCCTTTCCTCTCGCCCAGCCCCTGTGCCGTACTCCACCCATCCATCCCTTTCCCCCACTTGTCCCTCTCCCGTCCCCCGCTCCCCTTCCTCCCCCTTTCCCCTCCCACTTTTCAAACACCAGGAGCTGCGGGGGTGGCCGAGGGAGAGGGAGGCGGTGCGGGAGAGCAGTGAGGAGGGTGCTTATGTGCGCATGTTGCGGCCGCTGTTCCAGGAGCGCCCTGTGTGGTCGCGCAACTCTCTCAAACACCTCCTGCAGACCCGCCACCGGCTGCTGCTGCCGATTAATGATGGCAGCATGAAGAGGTGCGCAGGGGTGGAGAGCGGTGGGAGGGAAAGTGAATGAGAGAGCACTGGCCTGTGTGGTCGCGCAACTCTCTCAAACACCTCCTGCAGACCCGCCACCGGCTGCTGCTGCCGATTAATGATGGCAGCATGAAGAGGTGCGCAGGGGTGGAGAGCGGTGGGAGGGAAATTGAATGAGAGAGCACTGGCCTGTGTGGTCGCGCAACTCTCTCAAACACCTTCTGCAGACGAGGCACCGCCTGCTGCTGCCCATCAATGATGGCAGCATGAAGAGGTGCGCAGGGGTGGGGAGTGGTGGGGTGAGGTGGAGAAAGGTGGACAGAGGTGGAGATGGGGTTTGAGAAGTGGGGAATGGGGAGGGGCGATGGCAAGGGGGGGTGGGGAAGGGGGACGAGGGGGAGTGAAGTGAAGAAAGGTTTGCTTGTGTGTCCAATCCAACCTTCCGGTTGTCGTTCTGTCCCTTTCCCCCCTTCCCAAGGCTCTGCTCTCCTGGGCTCTGTCTGTAGGCCTCCCGTTCTCCAAGCAGTTCCTTTTTACTTTACTTTTCTCCCCGTTTCACTTTACTGGAACAAGAACGTCCAATAGAAACTCCCCATTTCACGCTGTCTCTCCCGCCGTCCCTTCTTCCCCCCCATCTCCCTTCTCTCTCCCGTCTCCCCTCTCCCCCCTCTCCCCTCTCCCCTTTCCCCCCTCTCCCCCTCTCCCCCCTCTCCCCTCTCCCCTTTCCCCCCTCTCCCCCTCTCCCCCCTCTCCCCTCTCCCCTCTCTCCTCTCTCCCCTCTCCCCCCTCTCCCCTCTCCCCTCTCCCCCTTCTCTCCCCTCTCCCCTCTCTCCCCTCTCCCCCCTCTCCCCTCTCCCCCCTCTCCCCCCTCCCCCCTCTCCCCTCTCCCCTCTCCTCCCTCTCCCCTCCCCCCCCCTCTCCCCTCCCCCCCCCTCCCCTCTCCCGTCTCTCCCCTCTCCCCCCTCAGGGCGCTGCTGCGCTTTGCCTACTACTTCTGCAACGGTCCCTTCCGCATGCAGTGGATTCGCAACGGCTACGACCCACGCACCAACCCCGACAACAGGAAGTGCGCCCCGTCCCGTCCCCGCCCCCCTGCTGCTCTCCCCTCACTTCCCCACTGGATTCACCTTCGAGAATGCACTGGACCGGGGGCCACGGGGGCCACCCACAGGGGCCCTTAGCGTTCCAAGTCTGCATTCTTTTCAATCGATCGGGCAGCCACTAATTCCAACCTGCTCATTTGTACATGTATGTGTATATATGAGCTATTTTGCTGTCTTGCTCCCATCACCCCCATCAACCCCATCACATCACATCACCCCCATCACCCCCATCGCCCCCATCACCCCCATCACCCCGCATCACCCCCATCACCCCCATCACCCCCCATCACCCCCGTCACATCACATCACCCCCATCACCCCCATCACATCACATCACCCCCATCACATCACATCACCCCCATCACCCCACATCACCCCCATCACCCCCATCACCCCCCATCACCCCCGTCACATCACATCACCCCCATCACCCCCATCGCCCCCATCACCCCCATCACCCCCGTCACATCACATCACCCCCAACACCCCCATCACATCACATCACTCACCCCCATCACATTACATCACCCCCATCACCCCCATCACATCACATCACCCCCATCACCCCCATCAACCCCATCACCCCCCATCACCCCCATCACATCGCATCACCCCCATCACCCCCATCACCCCAGCCATGGCACGCACCACCACATGGCCCGACTGTTAGTGTTAGCCTTCAATTTCACACTTTGTAATGTATTTTCTATATCTTAGAGTAGTGTAGTTTGCACATTGTGTTTGGCTGGGTGTACACCTACATCCCAACCAAACCCAAATGTAATCTCCAAGCAATCTTCAACCCACCAATTGGAGATTGCCTTGGGATTACACCTAATCCCTAAGATTGCCCTCGATTCCCTTCTCCATCCATTCCCTCCCCTTCTTGGATGTATTTAAAGAGCTTCAAGCTCATTACTAATGCATCGCTTCTAAGCCTAAGTTCTAAGATGGTATCAGAGCCTTTCAAACCGCACACGCGGATCGTGATCCTCTTATCTCTGCGGATGTTCGTCCCGCAAACCTCGGCGTAACCGCCTTCAATCCGTCGCCGTTGATTCGCGACATTCGTGGGCGGAAACTCTTCTGCACCACTTTCCCGTCACTCTCGACGGCATCTACTATCTCACTGGTAAGCGCATCGTCGGCGTTTTAACCTATCGCTCGTTTTCGTCAAACATCATCGCGTCATTCCTTCTCCTCGTCGGGCTGTCGCCCGTCGCCCTGCAGCTTCTCGTCGGGCCGCCGCCCGTCGCCCTGCAGATTCACCTTCGGGCTGCCGCCCGTCGCTCCGCATCTGCACTCCTACCCCCATCCCCCTCCCTTTCCCGCAGCTGAACAGGTGCAGCAGCGCAGCCGAGCAGCAACGTAGCCGCGAAGCCGAGCAGCCGTGTAGCCGCGAAGCCGAGCAGCCGTGTAGCCGCGAAGCCGAGCAGTAGCGCAGCCGTGAAGCTGAGGGTGGTGTGTGGGGGGGTGTGTGGGAATAGGATTAGTAGGTAGTTGACACTAAATTAGTGTTTCAGTCGAATTCTTCAAACCCTAAACCTCGAAATTCTCTTTCGTAAACCCTAAACCTCCGGTTCTTCAAAATCTCCTTCGGAAACCCCAAATCTCAAGTTCCTATCGTTGACTCAAGAGCGGCTCTCCGCGCGACACCCTAAGGGGTCTCCATCATGGCATTCGCCTCGTCCACCATGGCCAACCCCATCACCCCACTCCGTCTTGACGTCGATGGCTCTAGCTCCAACTTCAAGGCATGGAGCTATGTGGTTGACAAGCACCTGCTGAGCCGTGATGTGCAGGGATTGGACCTCAAGGATGTCCTCCTCAACCGTGGCAAGGGAAAACAGCCCCTTCTCCCTTGCGAGCCGACCGAATCTGCTAGTGAGGCTGACACAAAGGCATATGAGGAAGCCGTTGAGAAGTACCGGAAGTGGGAGAAGGCCGATGCTGCAATTATCAGCGTCTTCATCGCCTCCACCCCTCCAGAACTTGTCAACACGTTTCATAACTACCCTACCTCCAACGCCATCTGGAAGTATCTCTAGGATCGGTTCATGAACAAGACTGCAGTCGGAGTTACCATCCTCATCCCCAGCATGTTCCAGGTCTGCGTTGAGGATTGCTCGGGAATGACCGACTACATTGCCAAGGTTCAGACCATTCATGGCGAACTCAAGGAGCTGGGTATAGTCTTCCTCGAACAGGCCCCTACAGCAGCTCTTCTCGTTGGTCTCACCACAACCTATGAAATCACAAGAAAGATGCTCCTCATGCTGACTGCGGAAGACCTCACTTTTGCCAAGGTCTCCACCGCACTCCTCTCTGCCGAGAAAGACTCCACGGCTCAGGCCAAGGCTTACGCCATCCGTGCTCCCATGCCTCAAGCCAGTGTCGCATCGGCCCTTGTCTCGGCGCCCCTCCAGCGCAACCGCTGCACCTACGTCGTGAAGTATGGCAACCGCAAAGGACAAGTGTGTGGTGGCACTAACCACCCCCTCGCTACGTGATTCAAGAAGAAAGACGACGAATGGTACGCCATCCACGACATAGACAAGAGGCCACCGAACTGGATGCGTGCGCGTAAGGCCAACCTGGTTGAGGTCCAAGACCCCGCTTCGGCTAGTGCAAGTGATAGTGCTCCTGCTGATGCCCGTATCAACCTGTTGTTCTCTGGCACTGCCATGAGCAATGAAGCTTCGTCCCAATACCTCGGCTCATCACAAGCACCACAATACATAGAGTTCACACTCAACAGCGGGGCCACACACACTGTACTCAAGGAGACACTCTCCTTCAAACCCTATGCAACACCCATCCCTCTCCTAGGAGCTGACTCAAGCTTCACCACTCATGCCAAGGGTTCATCCACAGTCCCGTGCCCCGCCTTCCCTTCCGGCATTGTCACTGGAATGTGCGTGTCTTCACTCCGCCACAATCTCGTGGCCCAAACGGAAATTCAGGAAGCTGGACTACGCACCATCTTCTGGGAGAACGAGAACTATGGTGATATCCTCGACCCACTCACCAACAAGGTCTTGACTCGTTTCACCCTCAACAGCAACGGCCTTTACACGCTGCGAGTACCCATCCCACAGGTTTCAACCACCCAAACAGCGGCGACAACCTCACCATGCTCGTGCCGCAGATTCTCCAACCCAATCATACTTTACCACCATCGGCTCGAGCACCCAAACTTCCGCACACTTGCTGACATGGCCTCCAAGAAACTTCTACTCGGCCTGCCAGCCTCACTTCCTCCACCACCAGACTCCCCCGCTCCCACGTGCCTTGACTGCACCAAGAGAAAACTGCGTCAACAGCCCCACCCGGCCTCACCCTCTGTTGCAGCAGGACCACTGGACCTGGTACACCTGGACGTCTGGGGCCCTGCCCCTGTTCCCGCACGAGGTGGTTATCGCTACTTCCTTGTTATCGTCGATGACCACTCTCGCTACGTCTCTGTTCACCTCCTCCACACTAAGGCTGCGGTTCGAGAGGTCCTCATGGCGTGGGTTAAACAGGCACAGACTGCCTTTGACCGCAAAGTCAAGCGCCTCCACTCAGATGGTGGTGGTGAGTTTTGCAACGACAAGCTCAAAGCCTTCTGCTCTTCAGAAAGCATCCAACAAAACTTCACCCTCCCTGACAGCCCGCAGCAGAACGGCATAGCTGAGAGCCGCAACCACACCTTGGTGCAGATCACTCGGTGCCACCTCAGCCACTTCAACGCTCCACACTCTCTCTAGAGGTACGCTCTCTACCACGCTGCCCTCCTCTACAACCTTTACCCCCACCCGCATCTTCCCGACACCACTCCAACCACACTCTGGCTCGGGAAAACGCCCACTGCTCGCTCTCTTCGCGTTTGGAGGTGCACCGCCTATGTCCTCCTCAACCCTCAGGCTCGACGGCAGCATGGCGGCAAGCTCGGTCCCAAGACCCAGACATCCATCTACCTCGGACACAATGCCGACTCGCCTGACTACCTCTTCCTCAATCCCTCCACTCAGCAGTTGGTCCGGAGCCGCGACGTTGTCTTTGATGAGACCCGCCCATTCTACTCCACTTCGGGACGGGTCCCTCTCCCTGACCCACCCTCCCTCGTGTGGGAAGACTTTGATGCGCCTCCTGACCTCTCGCCTGCTCCGGCCCCTTCACCCCCTACCCCTCCTGCCACCGCACCGTCCCCCTCTGCGGTCTCTGACCCGCCCTCACCGGTGTCTTCGGCAGCTGCTCCTCCATCCCCCTCACTTCCCACTCCGCCGACTGTGCAGCCACCTTCGAGCGCACCTATCACCTGTTAACAGGAATGGAGTGTTGGCCCCGCCCTCGCTTGGGCAACGCCGACGACTTGGTCGGATGCACGGGAGTAGCAGCCGACTGTTCACAGTGGGATAGCTGCTCGACAGGTTACGTCGAGCGGCAGCGGACCGCTGTGGTGTTGCTGTCGACCAGAATGCTCGACAGCTGCAACTGACTGGCCTGGGCGACGGGTGAGCCGTTTGGGAGGTCGACGAAGCAGTCCGTCGACCCACAGTTCGACGGGGAGGTCGACGGAGCATCCCGTCGAACTGCAGTTCGACCGGGAGGTCGACAGAGCAGTTCTGGTCGACGGAAGGGGTCCGTCGACCAAGGGGTAGCTTGACAGGTGGTGCGGTCGACCAGGAGCATCCGGTAGTCGACCAGAGAGACCCAGTGGTCGACGGGAGGCACCTGGGAGTTGACCAGAGCACCAGGGGTCGACCAGGTGGACCGGGTAACCTGCTCGACGAGTTCTGCGGAGGCACGCGAATGCCGTCGAGATCGCGATGGCGCAGGCGACTTCGGGCTGGTATCCCGAAGTCGATGTGGCTCGTCAGGCGCAGACAACAGCCGACGGATGCTCAACGAGGCAAGTCGGACCAATCGTCTGCGCACACCTGCGAGCGCGCGCACTGCTGTGTTCTACGGGGCACGCCGTCGACCTGCTTTGTTGGCAGGATGCCCTTCTGCAGTGCTGGCGCAGTCCTCTACGCAATGCTGGCAGGCGGTCGACCGAGCTGCGCTGGCAGTCGACCAGGCTAGCTGCAGGGTTGCTAGGTGCCTGATGTAGTCATTGTTGTCATTGCTTCTTTGATGTAATTCTGTAATTCCAACTTTGCTAGTGGAAACTCTTGCCAATTTCTCCTGTGAATGTGCAAGCACTAAGGAACCAAGCAAGCTGAGATCCCCTCTAGTAGTTCGTGCCAACCCTGTAGTCTAGCTCACTGCCGTTGTAGAGTGAATCTCCTCATCACCTACTATCGGCGGTCCCACCCTCCGGCCCCACCTCCTCCCCCGGTTCCCCCCACCACAGAGGAACCCGCTCTCCCACAGTCGCCCGAGCTGATCACGTACCACTGGCGGCCCATTCCCCCGCCCAAGCCTCCTAAGTCAACCCCTCCGACACCGCCTGCCCCACCCTCTTCTCCGGTGGCTCATGGCACTCGTTCCACTAGCGCTGGTTCTTCGATACACGGCGATCACACCGCCTCCTCCTGCTGGGGGGGATGTGCCCTCTACCCTTCTGGAAGACAGGCATGAGGAGCTGTGTGATCTTCATGCAGTCATTCCTCAGCTCTCGCACATCTTCCCCGACATCACTGACTCACCCTCCCTCAACTTCGCGGAGAACCCGACCATCCCTATCCCTCTCACCGTCCAAGAGGCTCTCTCAGGCCCTCATGCTGCCGAATGGCGTGCTGCCATGGCGTGCTGCCATGGAAGCGGAGATTGCAGCATTCACCCGCAACCACTCCGACGACGAGACTCTACCTCCAGGAGTCATCATCGTCGGGGGCAAGTGGTTATTCCATGTAAAACAGCTCCCAGACAAGGCCCTGGTGTTCAAAGCGCTTTACGTAGCCAAGGGCTTCACCCAGCAGCAGTACCGCGACTTCTTCCTAACCTTCTCCCCTACATCCAAACCTCCCACCATTCGTACGCTCATGGATGTTGCGGCTCGAGAAGACTTTGAGATCAAATCCATGGATGCCTCATCCGCCTTCCTACAAGGACGTCTCAAGGAGAGAGTGTTCATGGACAGACCAGAAGGCTTCCTAGGAGAATTCTCTCCGAACACTGTCTGGAAGCTGAATCGCCCCGTCTACGGCCTTAAGCAAGCCCCTCGCGAATGGCACAACAAAATGAAAGAAGTCCTCCTCTTCCTGTACTTCCACCCTTCAACTGCTGACCCGACTCTCTTCATCCGCCATCATTTTGAGCCATTCTACATCCTGGTCTACGTGGATGATTTCATCCTCGTTGCCAAGGACTCGGCCTAGATGACCTCTGTCGAGGCAGCCCTGAGCAAGGCTCTCCAGATGAAAGACCTCGGTGACCTCAAGCACTACCTGGGGATGGAGATCACTCGTGATCGCCAGGCTCGCACCATTTCACTCTCCCAGGAGTTCCACATCGACAATGTACTCAAGCGGTTTGAGATGGAGCTGTGCACACCTGTTGCCACCCCGCTGCCGCTGCAACACCTCCTCACTGCTCCAGCTGTACCCACACCAGAGGCCTGCTCTGAGCCATACCCGGAGCTTGTTGGGTCCCTCATGTACGCCATGATGTGCACCCGACCGGACTTGGCCTATCCTGTCAGTGTCTTCTCTCGCTACGTGGCCCCTGGACGCTTCACTGATCTTCACTGGAAGGCGGCGAAGCGGGTGCTGCGCTATCTTCAGGGCACCAAGTCTCACGTTCTCACACTCGGTGGGCTCTCCCCTCCTCGCCTGGAAGGTTACACCGACTCCTCCTGGGCTGATGACCAGACCGACCGACGCTCCTCTCGGGGGTACTGCTTCACCCTTGGGAGCGGAATTGTCAGTTGACGCTCCACCAGGTCGTCTGCAGTCTCCCTCTCCTCCTGTGAGGCAGAGCTCTACGCATGCACCATGGCTGCTAAGGAGGCCCGTTGGCTGACCTTCCTACTCCAGGAGCTTGGTTTCCCACAGTCCGCCCCCACCCTCTGGTGTGACAACCAGAGTACCATCCACATCTCTCAAGACCCTGTGTATCACACCCGCACCAAGCATATTGAACTTCGGCACTTCTTCATCCGTGACCTTGTCCAACAGGAGCAGCTGAAAGTGGAATACGTTGCATCCGACTGCAACCTGGCTGATCTGTTCACCAAGCCCCTTGGGAAAGTTCCCCACCACCGTCTCCTAGGCGCCATGGGGCTCTGTGCACCACCCTCTCTACCATGAGTTCGATTGACGCCTATGGGGGGGTGTTAGTGTTAGCCTTCAATCTAACACTTTGTACTTTGTATTTTCTATATCCTAGAGTAGTGTAGTTTGCACATTGTGTTTGGTTGGGTGTACACCTACATCCCAACCAAACCCAAAATGTAATCTCCAAGCAATCTCCAACCCACCAATTGGAGATTGCCTTGGGATTACCCCTAATCCCTAGGATTGCCCCCGATTCCCTTCCCCATCCATTCCCTCCCCTTCTTGGATGTATTTAAAGAGTTTCAAGCTCATTTCTAATGCATCGCTTCTAAGCCTAAGTTCTAAGACCGACATCTGTGCCCTTCGCTCCCTTCCCAACCATTCTCCTTTCCCCGTCTCCACATTCTCCCCATTCCCCCAATTCCCATGCCCATCTCCCCCGTCCGCCCATTTCCCCCCTCCACCCACCCATCAGATACCAAATGTTAGATTTCCGAGTGCCAGCCTCATGGGGGCTGCGAATCACCCCAGCCATGGCACGCAGCACCACATGGCCTGACATCTGTGCGCTGCGCTGCCTGCCCAACCGCCGCACGCTCTTCCTCACGCTCTGCGACCTCTCGCTGCCGCTCGTGCAAGAGACTCTCGCAGCACTGCCTGAGAGGCAAACATGTGATGTGAGTGTGTGCGGGGCTGCGGGTGAGTGAGCGGGACTGCTTTATAAGTCGTTAGGGCTGACTGGTTTCTCTTCCTCACGCTCTGCGACCTCTCCCTGTCGCTTGTGCAGCCCACGTCGGGGTTCTTCCACAAGCAGACTCTAGCGCGCATGCGAGACGCAGTGCGCCTGGCGTTCTACCGCCTGCTGCCCAACCGCCACGAGCTCTCGCTCTTCTACCCGCGCGTGCGCAACACGCGCGGCTACTCCGTGCGCAAACCCGTCAAGCTGCCCCCCGGAGAGCTCAGCCTGCCCGAAGAAGACGCGTACCTGACCGGGGAGAGGAAAGGAAGCGTCTGGAGGAAGCCGGAGAGTGGGGGGTTGGGTGGAGGGGAGGGAGGGGGGAAGGGAGGAAGGGAGGGAGGGGGAAAGGGAGGTGGGGAAGGGGGGGGAGGAGGGGAGGGGAAGGGAGTGGGGAACGTGAGTGGGGGGGGAGAGGAAGGGCGCGCGGGAGGGGAACTGGGAGGCGAGGAGGAAACGGGAGAGGGTTTGGTAGGGCGATGGGAGTCAGGTGGGGGGGAGGTAGGTGGGGAGGAGGATGCAGGAGATGGGGGTAGGCATGGTGGTGTGGGATGGGGGGCTGGGGGTGATAGCTTGGGAAGCAAAGGCTATGGAGAGGGGGGTGCAGAAGGGGGAGTGGAGAGGGAGAACCGAGGAGATGGGGAAGGAGGGAGGGAGGGTGTGGAAGGGGTGGGGCGGGGTGGGGATGTGCATGAGTGGGTGGAGCGAGAGGAGGAGATGCAGGAGGAGGATACAGAAGGGGGGCCTCTTTTGGCAATGTATGGGGGGGATGTGGGGGAGGAGGATAGGGGGGAGGAGGGAGAGGAGGGCAGGGAGGACGGGAGAAAGGAGGATAGGGAGGAGGATAGAGAGGATGGTAGAGAGGGAGAGGAAAAAGGGGGTTTGTTTGTGGATGATGGTGAAGGAGAGGGTGCCACAATGGGGGACGATGTGTGGGCAATGGGTGCGGAGGAAGGAGGGGATGGAGAGGGACGAGGGAGAGGAGGTGGGCAAGCAGGGGAAGGAGAGGAAAGAGGGGAAGAGGAGGACGAGGAGGACGAGGAGAATGAGATGGTGATGGGGGAAGAGGAGGAGGATGGGGAGTACAGTGGAAGGCAAGCAGATGAGACCACCCAAACAGAGGAAAGAGGTGAAGGGCACTTGCATTTGCACTCGCACACGGACACACACACACACATGCACACGCATGGGAATTACCTTCATACGCTACTGGGGCACCTGTCGCCACTCACTGCTGATGCAGACTTCACCGCACCTCACCCATCACAACCGTCACTCGCAGAGCCTACAGGTACCCTAGGGCAAATAATAGCTGGTGCTGCGCTTCAGGGAGCATTGGGGGCATTGGGGGGGCTGGGTGGGTTGGGGAGATTGCAGGAAGATGGGACGCAGGAGGACGGTGGTGGACAGGAGGACGCGGGTATGTTCGCATTCTATGGGGACGAGGAGGATGAGGACGAAGATGAGTGAGTGTGAGCCATTTCCGACTACCCAAGATCTTGGGAGGGAGTTTGTATAATAACAATCATGATGGAAGAAATGGATATGGCATTTTTTATCCATATAGCACAGAATAATTTGAGTTTGAAAGCTGTATATCGCAAGCTCACTGTGTTGCTGAATGCGCTCTTTAAAGTGGTGGTCATAATGAAGTGTGACCTGGTTTCATAGGGTATTTTTCATGTAATACTGATCAACTGTAACACTCATGTAATGCCGGGGTTCTTATAATGCTGATGCCGTACATACGGCACATGCCTTTATCGCGTTTCTTTCCAGCACGACACGAGCTTCCTGCCGTTCAGAATCTGACATGCAACGAATAGATATTTACAGAAACTTTCTGAAACGCGCAACCCGCGGGCGAGCCTTTTCATTTCTTTATTTTGTCCAGGTTATGCGTGCCACGCTTTTAGGCGCTGAGGTAGTAAACTAGCCGTCCATTACACGCCGTAGTATGCACGAGGGTCGAGGTGGCTACCGTGTTTCTCGCTGCTCGTTCAGGTTTTCGCACTTAGTAGAAGCTTCGAGTTTGCGCTGCCGTTCCTTGCGACGTTGGCCGTGCGGGCGTCCGCCTGAGGGGTCGGATCGCGATAATCTCTAGGATCTCGCCATATAGAAGAACCGATCTCTGAGAAAAAACTTTGCGGTGGTGGAAAAAAAAAGGGAGAAGAAAAAAAAGAAGACGAATAGGAGAAATCCACTTGGATACTCGATTCCTCGACTTGTCGAATTTAGAAATCCTCGAATCCGCGTCTCCTCGTAAATTCAAATTCTCCGTCCGTATTCATCAACACTCGCATCCTCGTGTCGGTCTGTAACAACGAGCCGGCAGGAGGATCGGCAAATTGATTGTATTGGAGAGGAGAACAGGTGGGGAGCAGCAGGCATGGGGCAGCAGCACGACTACCAGTACAAGCACTTTAAAGCCACGGTGCCGGAGCGCCAGATCTCCGTCGGTGTCGGAAACCAGCTGCGGTACGCTCCTCGCTGCTGCCGCCGCTACCGCCTGCCGTTGCCGCTGCCGCCGCCGTTGCACTTTGCACTTGCCGTTGCCGTTGGCGTTGCCGTCGCCGTTGCCGTTGCCGTCTCCGCCGTTGTCGCTGCTGTCTCTCCATTCTTACATCAAGCACGGAGAGGATCAAGAGAAGCTGTCAGAGCTAGCATAGGACGCGTTTATGCGCCGATGCGTCCCTGCGTTGACCCTGCAGGGTGTTTTTGAGAATTCTCAAAAACACTCTGTGAAGCACGCAGAGGGGAGCTAACGTTTGTTTTTCTGGAATGCCAGCTCAAGAGCCAGCGTCGAATGCGTCTACGCGCCAGTGTGTCCCTGCTTGGGGCATGTGTTGTCACTGGCGATCTGTATCTGGTGTGCCACGTCACAGCGCCCATCCAGTTTCATGCGCCTTATTCGTCATGCCACCCGCTCTCTTTGTTTCCTAACCGCCCCTCTCCCTTTTTTTCTCCGCCCCCGCACTTTCTTGTCCGCCTCTCTCCCATCCCTTCCCCCTTTCCCTCCTCTCCCCCCTCCCCGCCTCTTTCTGCTTTCCCCGCCCGTTTCCCCCTTCCCCGCCCCTCTCCGCCTCCCCGCATCTCTCCCCTCGGCCTCCCCGCAGCTGGCGCTACTACGACTTCGGCCCCAAGGCGATCCCGCCGCTACTGTGTCTGGGTGGCGTGGCGGCGACCGCGGACGCCTTCCACAAGCAGGTGCTCGCGCTCGCCGCCAAGGGCTTCCGCGTGATCGCCGCGGACCCCCCGCCCGTGTGGTCGCACCAGCAGTGGATTAAAGCCGTCGACCAATTTCTAGACGCGCTCCGGGTGCACCAGGTAGGCGCGACGCGTGGGGGGGGAAGGCGGGCGGGGAGAGGGTGAGAAGGGGGGGAAGCGTGGGGGTGGGAGATAGGGCTGCGGTGGCGGATGGGGAGGGGAAGGGAGGGGAGGGGTGGGATGGGGAAGGGGAGGGGAGGGGAGGGAATGGCTTGGTTAAGGGACCAGGGGAGGTGGGGAAGGGAAGGGGAGGGATTGGGGTGGGAAAAGGAAGCAATGGAGGACGGATTACACGGGGTGGATGTTTGTATTCTGTATTCTGATCTGCTGCGTTACCTTCAGTGCGTGATTTGTTTCTGTTTATGCGTCCTTGCACCTCTCCTCCACTCTTGATCTGCCGCCAGTTCCCCCTCCCCCTTCCCTCCCCTTTCCCTCCCCCCCCCCCCCTTCCCCTTCCCCCCCCCGTTATTCTCTTATTCACCTCCCTTTCCCCCCCAGGTGCATCTATATGGCACGTCACTGGGCGGGTTTCTGTTCCAGCTGTACGCGCAGCAGCGGCCGCGGCGGGTGCTATCACTCGTGCTCTCCAACTCGTTCTTTGACACGCACTTCTTCAACGTTGCCTTCGGCTCCTGGTCCTCCATGTATGTGTGCTCGCCTGTATGCATGCTTGCATGTACGTGTGTATGTCCCTGTCCCTGTGTGCGTGTGCCCATGTGTGCTCGTGCTCTCCAACTCGTTCTTTGACACGCACTTCTTTCAACGTTGCCTTTGGTTCTTGGTCCTCCATGTATGTGCGTATGCCTACATACACGAATGCACGTCTGTATGTACGGTATACATGTGTTGTTGCCTGTTCTCCAACTCATTCTTCAACACACACTTTTGTTATGTTGCTGGCTCCTGGTCCTCCATGTATGTGCGCGTGTTTGTATGCATGCATGTCTGCCTGCATGCGCCATTGTACCCATGCACGTGTGTATGCAAGTACCCTTGTATGCGTGTATACATCTCCTTGCCTCCCTCTGTGCCTCTCTCCCTGTCTCTTTCCCTGCCTCTCTCCCTGCCGTCCCATGTCCCCGCCTGCCTACCCCTCCCTCCCTCGCTCCCTCTCTTCCCCAGGTTCCCCTACTCGCCCGATTTCGTGCTGAAGCGTCTGGTGCTCTCAGGCCTGAGGGACGGCCCGCACGAGCCACTGATAGCGGACTCTATCGACTTTGTTGTCTCGCGCCTGGATTCTCTCTCTCGCGCTGAGCTCGCTTCGCGCCTCACTCTCAACACGCTGCCTGCCGTGCTGCCGCCACTGCAGCAGATGCCAGAGCAGAGCATGACTCTCATGGACTGCAATGACTTTGCTGCTGTCGCCTGTGAGGCGGGGGAGGGGCGTGGGATGGGTGGGGTTGAAGGGGTTGGTTTGCTTGGGTGGGTGCAGGAATGGTGTCGGTGTGCGTTGGGATGTGTGGGGTTGGTTTGTATGTGCTGTTTGAGATTATTCCTTGGGAATGCTGCTGCCTCGGCAAGCATCATACACCTGCCCTCTCCTGGCTATGTGCACCTCTTTCAACCGCCTTTAACCTCCCCCCCATATCCCTCCACACCCCTCCACACCCCTCCACACCCCTCCACACCCCTCCACGCCCCTCCACACCTCTCCCGATCCGTCCCCATCCCTTCAAACGCCACCCCTCAGGGCAACTGCGGGACGCGCTGTACACGCGCTACCCCAACGCCACGCGTGCCTTCCTCAAGAGCGGCGGCGACTTTCCCTTCCTCTCGCGAGCCGATGAGGTGAACCTGCACCTCTTCCTGCACCTGCGCCGAGTGGATGCTGAGAGAGAGCCTGGGCATACCGACATTCTCGCCCCTACTCTTCCTGCTGTGGTTCCTGCGTCTTCTGCCGCTGCTTCTGCCGCTTCTGCGGCTTCTGTGGCTTCTGCTGTCGCTTCTACTGCTGGTGATGCTTCTTCCGGTTTTGCTGATTCGCACGCTCATGCGCTCGCTGCTCCTGCGGGTTCTTCTGCTGGGGCTGTTGATTCTGCAGCGTCTTCTTTCACCTCTGCTGCTTCTGTCTTCTCCTCGTCCATCCCTTTGGCTCCGCACGACTTGCCCTCCTCCTCCTCCTCTCTGCCTCTCTCCACGCCTGCACTCCTGGAACACCATGCCTCGCCGCTAGCTTCGGCCAATCCTTTCGATCCTCTTTCACCTCCGCTCGATCCTCTTGGCCTGGCTTGGCAAGGCTCGCCGCTGCAGCCACCACCACCTTTGGTGCCGGTACCAGAAATAGGAGAGCCAGTGCCTGGTGTCACCGCATCTACTGCTGCTTCTGTGGCTGCTGCAACTGCTCTCACGGCAGCAGCTGCTCTGCTGACGGAACCACCAGCAGCAGCAGATGCTGCAGCAGGGGCTGGGGAAACCAGTGCTTTACCAGCAGTTGGTCGTGACGCACTTGTGGGTTCCCTTTCTCCTTCTACATCCCTTCATTCGATTGAGGCTCTTCCAGGTACAGGCATTGGAGCAGGATTGGGAGGGGGAGGCGTAGGGGAGGCAGTGAGAGGGGTGAGTGGCAGTAGCAGTGATGTAACTGCAGGGGAGGATGATGGGGAGGAGGCAACCAGTGCTGCAGCACAGGCACTGGAAGGGACAGAAGGGGAGGTGCTTTCCAGGGAAGGTACCACTGGGGGTCCCCTTGCAGGGGAGGCAGAGGAGAGGGGCGTGAGGGAGGAGGAGGCGGGGGGAGAGGCGGGCCAGGGGAATGAGAGTGAGGAGGAGGAGGAAGAGGAGGAGTCAGATGCCGCGCAGTTTCGGAGCCAGGCGAGTAACTGGCTACGGTTTGTGGAACCGGAACATTACGGGGAGGAGGAGGAGGGGGGGAGCAGGGCAGAGGAAGAGGAGGGAGAAGAGAAGGGGGAGGGAGTGGAGGAGGTGTCGGAAGGTGTGGAGCGGTTAGCAGTAGGGGACAGCCCGTTGGGTTGACAGGGATAGGTGGGAGTCGCATGCATGGCATGGGATGGCGTAGTGCATGTGTATGGGCATAGTGGCATCATGAGTTGGTGGGATGGGATGGTAGGATGGTGCGATCGTGTTGCATGGGATGGCTTTGCTATATTGTCATGGTCTGGCGAACATAACGGTTGGATGGTATGGCATAGCCACATGGCATGGCATGAAGGCATGGTATATCATCAGCTGCTAGAATTTACAAGGGTTACTTACTGCTGCTCTCAGCTTGGGATAGACTTGTACAGTCCAATCCACAACACCCTAGGTTTCACTTTGTCCCAAATTGACTGATGTTGTAAATTCCCTGTGATAAGTACAATCGGCTGCACCAAGGAAGTCCTATAGATGTCAGGAAACCCAACGACTTAGCACTATTGGCAGCGTGCTAGGCTCCTAACCCAAGAGCAAGATGCCACGCGCAGAGAGAAAGTACAAAGACTAATGTTAATTAATTTGGCACCTAAACTGTACAGGGGGGACTGTGTTCGTCCCTAGAAGCCCGCGTTCCGGCAAGCGCTTGGCCTCTCTTCTTCGACCTCCGCTTTCCGCTCACCACCCCCGTCATCTCCCCCGCCCCCTCCCGCTCACCACCTGCGCCACCTCCGCCGCCCTTCCCCGCTCCGCGCTCCCCCGTTTCACAGCTCGCGCGCTAGCAGCGTGCGCGTATTGCGGCGGCCTATCCTCGGCTCTAGCAGCGACTGTACGAGTCGCTCCAGAAACAGCAGCGTGGGTCGCAGCCTCAACACCACGGCCGCTGCCTGCCCGCAGAATCCGGCCGCGAAGGACATGAGCATCGGGTCCATACGCGGGAATTAAGTAGCTAGCTGGATGAGCAGCGCTTTGCCAGGAGAATTATGAGCAGGGAGGACGCGACACGGAGGGGTGGAGGAGGGGCGGAACGCTAGGTGGAATAAGCTGTGATGAGGGAACATCCAAGCAGGTGTAGTACATGGTACCGAGGATGGTGAATTAGATTGTAAATGTTATGGATGAACTTACTCTACAGTCTGCACGGAATAATGGAATAACGAGCCTATGATCAACTGAATGTCGATATAATGGGAGTGACAGTAAAGGAGAATCCTAGCAAGGGGGGGGACGTCGGTCAAATATGGTATCGAATGATAGCGATTGGTACGGGGGCGATTTGGAGGTGGTTTGGGGCGATAATGTAGGCAGAGAGGCGAGTGGCGAATACGGCGAGGTGTATCACAAGTGGCGTCGATAAAATGACCTCTCGCCTTCAGAACATCTTATTGAGGGATAAAATCAGTCTTTATTTTAAGTCATACTATAAGAAGTGTAGTGGTGAGGCCTGTTAGGCCCGACGGCCTAAGTCCGCTAAAGAATTAGCGGGGTCGACTAAGTCGAGGATGAAACGCGGCGGAAGACTTTGGCGAAAGAACTATTGGCGAAATAGGCGAAGAAGTTACTGAGTAATTGAAGAAGAGTTGAATGAGAATTGATTGATAATGGCAAGTACAAGCAAGGTTTATATAGCATGCAAGAAACAAGGTTGGAAAGTGGAATGTGGGACCAAGAATTGGAGTGCAAGAAAAGTAGAGTGCCACGTGGCACTAGAGAATCTGAGAAGATAAGGATAATGGTGATTAGGAATATACTGTTCGGAATGAACAGTAAACACCCCTCTAACAGGCCCGCCATATCAATGACATGCCCAATTGGAAGGACAAATGTTCCTAAAAGCGCTTTTCATTGAAGCTTCTCCGGCTGGCCAGCTCAAAATGTCCAGTAAATAAGACAAGCCGTGATTTGTCACATTAGGATGTTGCTAGAGTGGCAGCAACTGATCATGGCACATGTATCTATGGTGTCGTAAGCCAGAAAGCACTGTGTCACGAAATGAGGGGGATGAATCGGTGTGTTTCCTTTCGGCTAGACTGTACGTTCTTGGCTGGTGCCAAGATCGCTGACGGTGTCGAGCCACACACCTCTACAGTCGTGATCAAATCAGAGTCATCACATGGTGCAAGTACAGTAGGCCGAAACGATTCAGTGGTGTGAGCGCGTTGCAGAATTGTGGAAGCATTTGTGTGAAAATTGTGGGAGAAATAACAGCTGGTACAGTCGATGCTCAGCCTATCACAAAACATTTTCTCCCGACAATTAGAAATTTAGTCACTCGCGAACGTTTTGCCCGTGAGTGACTAAAATGACAATTATGCCGATTTCGGGGTACAGTCACCAAGTTGAGGAAGAAAAACATCTACAGTACATAAACAACGGTTGCCCGTCATCAAAGAAGTTTACCTGGTTACAACATTAAAGCCCTTAACTTGATTCACGTTGCAATTTCATGTTACTGTCACATTTTTGCCCGTGGCGACAAGAGCGAACGTGGCGAAAAGCCCAAAACATGTTTCACGCACATGCCGCCCGGCTACCTGGTGTTCTTGAAATGGGCACTGACTGTACACGATATCCACCCAGTCCGAATCACTAATCTTGTTGCGGTTGATTTTCGTTGCCTGGTGCTCAATGAAAACGAAGTAGCTGTTGAGTCGGGGGGTTGAAACGAAACGGACATCGACAAACACGCCTGGGGCGGAGCGGAGTGATCGAATCGAACCAACCACGAGTCCAGCAGGGAACAACGGAACGGAACAGATTTTTTCTTCAGGCTGGGTAGCCTGCGCCGTACAGTCGGTACCCATTTCAAGAACACCAGGTAGGCGGGCGGCATGTGCGTGAAACGTGTTGGAGGATTTTCGCCACATCCACCCTTGTCGCCACGTGCAAAAATGTGACAGTAATATGAATTTGCAACGTGAATCCAATCAAGGGCTTTTATTTCGTAACCAGGTTAACTTCTCTTATGACGGGCAACCGTTGCTGTTTATGTACTGTACATGTTTTTCTTCCTCAACTTGGTGACTGTACCCCGAAATCGGCACAATGGTCAATTTAGTCACTCACGGGCAAAACGTTCGCGAGTGACTAAATTTCTATTACGAGGAGCAAATGTTGGCGCTGTTCTGTAGGCGTTAATGCTTCCGCATGAAATGTACAGGCAAGTCCTTCCAAGTAGTTTCTCACCGCATCCAAATCCCGCATTTCTCAATTTGATGGACCGATGTTGCCACGAAGTCTCGCTAAATCTCTCAATTAGGGCATAAATTAGGGCGTGTTACATTTTTCTAAGTCGCTGAAAGTCCGGACGGCTGTCCGGGCGCGTTCAATTATTGCGACGTCGCAAGGTCGTGTTGCGACCAACGCGATGTCGTAAGGAGGCAGAACGAAGAACGCGACGTCGTTTAGACCCTGACGAAATCACTGCTGAGCTTTAACGAGTTTCGTAACCACACAACCGTCCGGATGGTTGGCCGTCCGGACAAAAAAATAAAACATGTAACACGCCCTTATGCGCTGGCTGATTCTAGCTTTCGAGGTTGATTTGGGAGCGCACAAGTTGTGCGGTTATTTCCCTGGCGATGCTACATCCCGGAACCTTCACTCCGTTAAATTCGTGCGCCCAAAAAATTGATTTTCTGCAGGCAGCAGCGTCAAATTTGGCGCAAACAGGTTTGGCGAGACCTCTCGTATCACCAAACCTTGATAGGCAGAAGCTTACTTATCAACAAAAATTCCGCGGACCCAGTTTTTACAAATTTAACGCCTACAGAACAGCGCCGTTCTGTTATAGGCTGAGCATCGACTGTACATGCACACTTCAAACATATGCACAGCTCATATCACTGCTCAAAGCGGTGAAGCTATCAACCGTTCTAGAAAAGCCCAACATCGTAGTCAACCGATATCATTGAAGAAAGTGTGACCTGCCCCAAGCACAGTAATGTACTGTAATGACCTGTATTGCATGCGCCGAGAAACTTCCAAAGCTGCTATCTAACGTGACAGTACACCACCGCTCACTTCAAGGTACATAACAGAAAACGTAAAGACATACAAGACAGAGGAGGACAGATACACTATAATATTCCTTCCTCGATTAGGATGGGCGGTCAGTTCGGTTCGGTTTTCCCATCGTGGGCACACTCCTGTGTTCCGCACTAGTTGTATGCAGCCTGCTGAGCAAGCACTCAACAAACAACAGCAGCACCATTGACTTGAACCAAGATGGGATCTAGAACCTGAAAATAGTATGTTCAAAAGCGCTTTGTGTCTGTTAGGAGTAAACCACACCAATTTAAGTCCGAAGAGTCTGATTTCTGCTGTGACCGAGGCGCTACTACTACTAGTAGTAGTAGGAACTTCTAACTTTGACAAAATCATTAGTATAGTAGGAAAAAAGCCGCTTTTGAAACAAAAATTGCGTGCGGCACGCAAGCCACTGCCACCTGCCTCCTAAGGGCTTCATATCTGCAGCACGTCTGCAGAAAATCCACAAAGGCTCTTATTTTCAACGTCTCCGAGTCGGACTCCGATATTTAATCTGCTCAGTTACAAAGTAGAGCACAATTACTATAACACCTCGCTCCCCACTGGGTCAAAACGAGGGTGTTATTTGGCGCAGCGGAGTGCCCTTAACACAGCCCACAGGCGTTACACTCATCCCCCCCTGGTGTCAACGTCCCCGTTGACGAACTTCAGGGAGTCGGCCCCCGCAGGGACCTGCTCGCTGTGCTCCAAGCAGCGACTTCATTGGTGGACCAGGCCAGCGGAGGATCGTTCGCTGGGTTCGAGCCGGTTACAACCGCACTTCAGTTCTCGCCAAAGGCGGAAAGTGTGGTCCAGCCAGGATTCGAACCCTTGGCTCTGATTCCAAATGTAACACCTCGCTCCCCACTGGGTCAAAACGAGGGTGTTATTTGGCGCAGCGGAGTGCCCTTAACACAGCCCACAGGCGTTATAGTTACATACGCGCTTCTGCTCAGCAGTGACTGCTACAAACTAAGTAACACGTGACCTGGCCAATACACCAACCCAGGAAGCTCACACCACCATCTGAATAGTATTAGCATGTCCACTGCGAGTGGCATTACTACGAGAACTGGTTTTGACAAGAGTGGTAGCCTATCACTGAGTGACGTCAAGTCTATGTTTGGACCTATGGCTACTACTAATACCATCGCCAATGGTGCGCCCTGTTGTCAATGTACGAACGGCGGCGGTGACACCATTGAAAGCCTCGCTACAAGCCCCTCCTTCTTGCACGGGTTTACCTCTGCTGCTGCTGCTTCTTCCTCTATTGATGGACCCCCCCTGCGGAGCTGAGAGACAGGAGCAGCAGAAGGAGAAGTTGCGGGGAGTGACGGGATGGCATCTGGCATACCTGGAGCGTGGAGGGGTCTGGGAGGGGGAGGAGGAGGGGGTGAAGCAGCTGTGCCAGTGGGTGTTGATATCCTGAACGAAGAGGAGAATGATGCTGAGGACAAAGATCATGGAGCGATGGTAGAGAGAGCACTGCCTGTGGTGTTACCAGAGCAGTGCATAGTTAGGGCTTTTCCAATGAATGCTGTTGCTGATGATCAACATCATGATAATGTTTCTGAGGTAGGAACCTGTATCATGCTGGATCCTTCTGAAGTTGTAATAGGAGGATCAGGTTATTCAACTCCAGCATCCATGTATGATGTTACAGGTGCAAGCAGTGGGAGAATCATGGAGGGTGTTGTTGGCATGGCCGCTCGCATAGTACAAATGGGCAGTGAAGGAAGCAGACAGGCAGAAAACGAGCTCTCACAGACACAGTACACCTGGCAGAAGCAGCAGCAACAGCAGCAGCAGCAGCAGAAGCAACACCAATAGCAGCAGCAGCAGAAGCAGCAGCAGCAGCAGCTTTTTCCACAGCAACAACAGGTTCTCTCCATCAGTAACTTCAACTCTGAAGCAGATGCGGGTGCCTCTGCATCCGTGATTCGGTGTCAGCAGGATTCACCTCATTTGAGCCAGTTTGACCCTGGGCCCTTCCCTTCACGCCATCCTTTTGTCCCGCCGCTTCATCATGCCCCCGAATCAAACCTGATCTCGTCCTCGGTGCAGAACTGCCCACTTCCCTTGCCGGCCTCCACCGCTTCCCTCTCCACGTCCATTCCATCTCCTCATGCCTCTGCATCGACTTCAAGAGACTGTCGCTCTTTGAATGTATTGCCTCTTCCTCCTCCTCCCCCATCCTGGCCCCTTGGGTCTAACCATCTGGACGTGCTAGGGCCATCGTCTTGCACATTTCCCTCTGCCACAGATTCACAAACAGCAGCAGCAGCAGCAGCAACGCTTGCTAATACTGCCACCAGAAGCACGAGTTCCTCATTTTCTAGAAACAATCAGCTGTTGTTGTTTGTGGGGCCATCGATGGAAACAGTGCTCCCCTGTACTCAAGTCCAGCAAGAACTCCCTAAATTGGGGATACAGCAGCAGCAGCAGCAGCAGCAGCAACTGCAGCAGCTATAGCAGCAGCAACCGCTCCAATCGCTGACATATTGTTATCAAAACTTTAATCATCACACTCGCCAGCAGCAGCAAAACGAAAGGCAACAACAACCGGAAAATGAAACACAGCAGCAGCAGCTGATGAAGATCCCACCGCAGCAACATCGGCAGCGGTGGCATCAGCAGCGGCGGCAGCGGCTGCGGCTTCAGCAGTGGCGGCAGCAGCAGCAGCAGCAGCAGCTCCAATCGCTGAAGTTTCAGTGCCAGCGTTTCCATAATTATAGTCAAAAGCAGCAGCAGCCAATACTGGAGCTTCCGGTTGGAGTTGTTGGTAGGTCCTCTTTGATTGATACTGCTTGCTACCCCACATGTCTCCGCACGGGTACTGCACCACCCCTTTCCCTTGTCAGTTCGATTGCTGATTCAGGGCTACCATTCAAGCACAACATGAACAGAAGAGTAGTAGCAGCAGCAGCTGGGGTAGTAGACCACCCAATTGGTTCTCTAAGTACAAGCAGTGCAATCCGTGAAGCTTCTGGGAGAGGCTTTTTGTGTGGGGGCGGTCTTGGAGGTTGTGCTGGGGTTGGTGTCTGTGCCCGGGATGCCGGGTTTAGTGAAAGCGTGCATGGGGGTTTTGACCTTACAGCTTCTGCCAAAACTGGGCATATTTCAGTTACTGCCAGATCAGATCTCATGGGAATTTACACCTCAGATGAGGACCTTCAACTCCAGGAAAGTTCCTTGCCTCTACCGCTTTCCACCAATGGCCTTCCCCCAATGTATCCTCCCACCCCCTCCACCAACGTCATCCCGGCTCTCCCCATACGGAACCAAGCAATTTCTGCTGCACCAGCAGCTTCACTGGCACCAGCAGAAGCTACAGAAATACCACCAGAGGCAGCATCCGCGGCAGCAGCAACAGAACTACCAGCAGCAGCAGCAGCAGCAACGACAGACGTAGCAGTGCAGCATACACCAGAAGCAACCACAGATTTGGTCGAAGCAGCAGAGGCAACGCAATGCAACACATACGGTGCGTCCCTCCCATCAGCTTCAGCTCATACAGCCCTACACCTTGCCTCATCTGGTGAAGGTCTTTTCCATAAAAAAATGCCCGAGACAGGCTTATCTGATGAGGGGACCAATGCAGGGGGAATGACATTGTTGTTGCAAGATGTGCTAAACCAAGATGAGCTTATAGCGCAAGGTGATCTTATGGTGGTGCCACTGGACAGTCAGTCTATGGGGCTGATTGAAGGGACTGGGCAGGAGCTTGAGTTACAGCGTCTGCTTGAGCAACAACTGCAGCAGCAGCAGCAGCAGCATTGGCAGCAGCTGGAGCAGCCACACGAGCAGCAGTGTCAGCAGAAACTCCAGAAATTGAAACAAATGCATTCGTATGAGCAAGAAACCCCACAGGAGCAACAACAGTTGAGACTAGCAGAAGGACAGCAGTAGAAGCAGCAACGATTGCCAACACTGCAAGACACAGCCAACAAGAGAAGAAGGCTGGAAGTCACACCAGACTTGCATTCCCCTTCGCCACCTTCCCTTGTTTCCCCTTCTTCAGCACAATTGAGTTACAGAAGCACAATCCTTCCAGCAGTGGTCTGTCAGGCTGAGGGGTGCAGGGCGGATTTTAGCCATGAGAAGGAGTATTATCACCGGCACCGCGTGTGTGACAAGCACTCCAAAGCAGCAACGGTTCCTGTGGGGGGTCAAGCTAAGCGCTTCTGCCAGCAGTGCAGCAGGTGAGCTGTCAGCAGTGCAGCAGGTGAGCTGTCAGCAATGCAGCAGGTGAGTCTACCAGCAGTGCAGCAGGTGAGCTGCTCTTGCCCGGGTCTTGCAGGGTCTGCAAGTGCTGCTAAATGTGCGTGGCATTTTGTAATGTTTATTAGGAAATCTCCCCGTTTGCACTCTTTCCATCTCCCTAATGCCACACTTTGTAGCTGCTCACGCAAATCAGCACATCTGTCGTTGCCCCTTAATGTTACTTCCTCTCTCTTTCCCTATTCCTTCATACTCTCCATCTTTCAAACCCTACCATACTATTTGCCCTGTGTTCTTCCTTCCTCTGTCAATCCTCACAATCTCCCTCCACCCTCCCTCACTCCCTCCCTCCCTCGCTCCCTCCCTCCCTCCCTCCCTCCCTCCCTCCCTCCCTCCCTCCCTCCCTCCCTCCCTCCCTCCCTCCCTCCCTCCCTCCTCCCCTCTTTCCCTCCATCCGCTCCTTCGCCACTATCCTAACCACGGCTCCTATTTCCCTTCATCCTTGCCCTTCAGATTCCACACGCTGAATGAGTTTGACGAGGGCAGGCGCAGCTGCCGCATGCGCCTCCTGGGACACAACCGCCGCCGCCGCCGCAAGTCCCATGCGATGGCAAGTCAGTAGAAGTGGCAGCAATGCCTGCAAAATAAATCAAACACAAGCGGCGTGAACAGAGGGGCCGAGGGGGCGGGATAGAAAATAATGGAGGGACTGGAGACAATGTTTTACCTTGCTAATACGGTAGGGTCTTATGAACCACTTGTTTTGTTACGGTAGTTCCTCTTTTCGCAAAGGGACCAAGCTCCAATCGCTGTTCACTGGGCTTCAATCATATTCACACGAATACCTGTGTACGAACCATCTTCAGGCGTTACACGAACGTCATTCCGATATGCAAAAGTTAGTTGATACTACGGTACTGCTTGCTCATAAAAACACACATCCACACACACACACACATGCACACACGCACGCACACACACACACATACACACACACACACACACACACACGCACACACCACACATACACACACCACACATACACAGCAGCCAAGATTTCTATGAAAGAATCTGCCATCACCAAGAAGAACTTGGCACGTATTTCTATGGTAATGTATGTGCATGAGATGCGATAGTTGTTCCATCCAGATGAGCTATCCTGATTGCGATCAGCTGAGGTGCCTTCATACAATGACATGCAGAGGAGGACAATGAGACTGGTGTAACCTTTTGTCACTAGAGAAACTTCCATATTTTGGTTCATGTGATTTTAATGGAGATCACTACCACGATTGTGCATCTAAAACTGATGCAAACATCATAGCCAGTACCATAGGATCCCGACTAGATGCGCATGTCAATATAGCACTAGCAGGAGCTATGTTTAACAGCATAGAATGGGAAAAAGAGGGGGTTGCACTAGGAAGAGAGGAGGAGAATTACAAGCACAACAAACAAGGACTAGGTAAGGTGCACAACCAATAGGTGTAACACATAACTACACCATCGTAGGTAGACATCAGTGTAGTAATGTTTGACACACCCCCTAAACTGCCAGCAACAAGAGTTGGTTACACACACCCTGAAGGGTATTTCGCTGAAGCAGGAGCAAACAGAACCGTGGGAAAGGCACAGTGGAAGAAGCAATGACAGGTAGGAACAATGGGAGAAAGTGCAGCGACGGCAGATGCAAGCACACAGCGGCAGCAGATGTGACGTTTGCAGCAGGCAGCGGAAACAAGTGTTTAGTAGTGGCAGGTGTTAACAGGAGAGGAGTGTCGGCCCCGGCCTCGCTTGGGCAACGCTAACGACTAGGTCGGAATTACGAGAGTAGCAGCCGACTGTTTACAGTGGGAGAGTTGCTCTACAGGCTTCGTCGAGCTGCAGGGGACCGCTATGGTGTTGCAGTCGACCAGGGAGCTCGACAGCTGCAACTGACCAGTCTGGGCGACGGGTGGGCCGTCGACCAAGAGGGGCAGTTCAACCAGGAGGTCGATAGAGTAGATTGTTGACCTGCAGCTTGACCGGGAGGTCGACGGGGTGGTCCGTCGACCAGCAGCTCGACCAGGAGATCGACGGAGCAGTCCGTCGACCTGCAGTTCGACTAGGAGGTCGACAGAACAGTCCGTCGACTTGACAAGTGAGCAGCGGTCGACGAGGGGAGCTCGACGACAATCGCTGACTGTTCTGGTCGATGGAAGGGGTCCGTTGACTAGGGGGTAGCTCGACGGGAGCTGTGGTCGAGCGGGGGCACCTGGTGGTCGACTAGAGCACCTGGTGGTGTCCAGATCGACCGGGTAACCTGCTCGACGAGTTCTGCGAAGGAACGCGAACGTCGTCGAGGTCGTGATGGCAAAGGCAACTGCGGGCTGGTATCCCGAAGTCGATGTGGCTCGTCAGGCGCAGACAACAGCCGACGGATGCCCAACGAGGCAAATCGGGCCAACCGTCTGCGCGCACCTGCGAGCGTGCGCACTGCTGTGTTCTACGGGGCAACACGGGACAGCCGCTTTGCTCCAGCGTTGGCACGCCGTCGACCTGCTCTGTTGGCAGGTCGCGTTTCCGCAGTGCTGGCGCGGCTCCTCTACGCAATGCTGGCAGGCGGATGACCAAGCTGCGTTGGCGGTCGACTAGGCTAGCTGCAGAGTTGCTAGGTGCCTGATGTAGTCATTCTTGTCATTGTGAACTGAATCATTTTTTTGTAATTTCAACTTTGCTAGTCAAACTCTTGCCACCTTCTCCCACAAATGCGTAAGTGCTAAGCAGCACAAGCAAAGCTACGATCACTCTTAGTAGTTCGTGCCTACCCCCCCGTAGTCTAGCTCACTACATTTGTCAAGTGACTCTCCACATGGTGCGGTGAGCGTGGAGGGCCTCGCAAATTACCTTTAGACAGGAGCAGACTTTTGCACCTGCTGAGTTGTTTGTAGGCCGGCAATAGCGTTAGTCGCCATGGTCGACTCCGTAGTTGATGCGGGTGTAGCGGACACCTTGGAGGCACGCTTGGTTGATGCGAGGAAACGCCACGCGGATGGCGAGTACGGGACAATCCCCTTGCTAATCGTCAAGTTGGGCATCCAGTCGCAGTGGGCGACGGAACACCCTTCCCGTCCTGCATCTCCTCAACTGGTGCGCAACGAAGGTGGCGTCGACAACGAGGTCGACATTGGTGCATGAGTCATCGGTAGCGAAGGCACGAAGCAGAGAGTGGTGATCAACATCGACAGTGGCGTTGACAGGATTCAGGCGTGAGTGCAGCGGTCGATGGCGGCTGCAGGCAGCTCACGTGTCGACGTTGATGGTCGACGTCGCTCTCCTCTACGAAGCGGTGGAGGACTCTCGGCGACGACGCATGTGACGGCGGGCGGGATTGCACCGGCGTATGGCTACTTTAAGTTCTCGCCGGACTGGATCACCGTCGCACCGCTGCAAGGTCGACGGGACCTCATTACCTGTAGGGAGTCGATAGAACCTCAGCTAGAGGTCGTCAAGCTGAAGGGCTTTCTCGACGGCACAGTGCCAATTCCCCCCGAGGACGATGTCGAGCTGCGCGAGGAGTTTCGTGCGGCTCACTTGCTCACCTTCATGGTCATCTCAAGGTGCTACTCGCCGGTGGTGCAGCTGGCGGTCAGGAGCTGGTGAGAGCGTCTGGATGCTGGTCACCAGGCATGGCACTTCATCGTGTCAACGTACCAGGTCAGGGACAACCTGTACATCGGACAGTTGGAGGAGAAGATGCTGCACATTCGGATGGGCGAGCAGGAGTCGGCGACGGATTACTGCAACCATGCTCGACGGATCCTGGCTGAGATGCGGATGGCGGGCGCCGAATACTCGATGGCGTCCTACATCACCCACATCGTCAAGGGCTTGCCGCGCAGCTACAACCTCATGAAGAGGATGATGATGGTGCCCGGCACGAGTGAGTCCCTCGACGAGGACACCACCACTAGCTACATCCTTCAAGACGAGGCGATGCAGGAGGCCGAATAGCCCACGGAGCTCCTTCCGTAGGCAAACTTCGCTGCACCGACAAAGCTGAATCAGTAGCAAAGGCAGCGCGGGAAGCCGGGCGGAGGTGGTAGCGGAGGTGGGCGGTCGACGAAGAACGTCGACAAGAAGAGGTGGACGCGGGACAAGGGTCGACGAGGTGGTGGTCGACGGCGGGAGTGCTAGATCTGCGGCGACCCCAACCATCTCTCCTTCGAGTTCCCCCAATGCGATGACAGCGACGAAGACAATAGCAATGAAGGTCGCGGACGGTCGACCAGTCGCCGTCCCCGTCGAGATGAGATGCCGCGCGAGCAGAAGCAGGCGCCGAAGAAGACGCCGTCGACGAAGGATGTCGACAGCTCTAGCGGCAAGGGCCGAGGCGACGGGGAGGCATCGTGCTTGATGGTCGGCGTGGTGGAGCCAATAGTCTCGCTGGCACCAGAGGCTGGCGATGACTTCTAGGCGGTGGCAGTAGCTGTGCAGGCCAACCCGATGGCCGTGCTGCTCGACACCGGTTGCTCTTACCACATGATAGGGACGAAGGCGGTCTGCGTCGACATGGCTGGAGCGACGGAGTGAAGCACGTGTGTGGATTCAATGGGGCGCTGCAGCCTCTCGGGGGTCGCGAAACCGTCGCTCTACAAGGGGAGGCCGGGAAGCGGGTCCTCATCCCCGACGTGCTCTACGTTTTGGGCGTACATATGAACTTGCTGTCAGCTGGCCAACTGAAGGAGAGCGGAGTGCAGCTGCAGGGCGACAGCGACGAGATGCCGCTCGTTGCCTCGACCGGGGAGGTGCTTGGTCGAGCACACTACACCGGACGAGTCCTCTGCACCAACCTTTGCCCCTGCTTGACGCGGTCGCCGTCGACCGAAGTGGTGGCTCTGCGGACGATCGTCTCAGCGACAGCGTCGGCCCCTAACCGGTTGCATGCGAGGCTCGCGCACGTCGACATCAACACGATCAAGAGCTCGGCGAAGCATGACGTTGCTACTGGGCTTGACATCACGCCGTCGACTGGAGTAGACCCGCCGTGTGTTTCGTGCGTTGGAGGAAAGCTGGCATGGCACACCTTCCCCGACAAAGGTTCGGACGCCAAGGAGGCACTGGCTGTTGTGCACATTGACTTGTGCGGGCCATTTCGAGTGGCTGCCAAGGATGGCAGCTTCTACTTCCTGCTGCTGAAGGCTCTCCATACTCAGCTCGTGTGGGCAATGCCGGTCGCTAAAAAGAGCGGCGTGCTGCGGGAGTTCCAGAAGTGGCTGGTGCTGGTGGAACGGCAGACGAAAAAATCGGTCCTGTCGCTTCGCTCTGACTGGGGAGGGGCGTTTCTCGAAAATAATTTCACCAACTTCGTTGACGGGAAGGGCATCGTCCACGACCTGACGTGCCCCTACACTATGCAGCAGAACGGCATGGCTGAGCGGGAGATGCGCACGGTCGTCAAGTACGTGCGGACAATGCTGCTGCACATGGGCGTGCAGCAGCACTGGTGGCACTTCGCTCTTCGACAAGCTGTCTGGGTGCGCAACTGCTTGGAGCGGTCGACAACGCCACCGAGGACGACGCCGTACCAGCTGGTGACTGGGAAGAAGCCCGACCTCACACTGGCGCGGGCGTGGGGCTCCATGGTGCAGTTCATGGTTCCCGAGCTTTAGCGCTATAGGAAGCTGGCGCTGAAAGCTCGCTGGGGGCTTCACCTGGGTGTGTCGACGGAGAGCAAGGGCTGGGAGGTGCTCGACCTGACCGACAACAAGGTATTCACGTCAGTCGAGGTGATCTTCTATGAGACACTGTCGCTGGAGGTGTGGAAGGCGAAGTATGGGCCGGCGTCGGAGCGGACACAGGCACACCCGCCGATGGACGCCTCGACGGCGACGGTTCCACTGCTCGCCGAAGTCGACGAGCCTGCTGATGAGGATGTATTGGAGGTTCTTTCACCTCCCCCTCTTCTTGCTCCTCCCTCCCCCGTCGCAGATCGGTCTGCGTCGACTCCTGTGTCGGTCGCCGACGCTGAGGGGAGCCTTGTGGCATCGTCTGTAGCGACGGCCAGTGGCATCGCCGGCGGTCGACAAGGCGCCAAGCTCGTCTACCAGGGCTGGAAGCCATCGACGACAGGGGAGCACCAGACAGGGGAGCCGGTTGAACAAGAGGCAACAGTAGGGGTGTAGTCAACACGGGAGCAGCAGCCGGGGCGGTCGACAGGGGAGCTGTCAAAGCCAGCACCAGACGAGCAGCCAGTTGAAGGGTTGAAGCTGCTGATTGACGAGGATGATGTCGACGAGGACGTGGAGCAGTCGGCGGGTGAGGAGCCCACTGACAGCGACGTGGTGGAGGTGCCGATCACGAAGCCTGAGCTGCGACGCACAGTCGAGCTTTTCGACCGCCAGAGTGGCTGAGCTTCCACGCCTGCCTACCGCCAGCTGCCTTCACCACGGTGTACGACAAGGTCGACAATGACTTGTTGTACGACGACGCCGAGGAGGATGAAAACTGCCGGAGCTCAACGCCGACGTGCATGTCGACCCCGAACACCGCTGGGACATCGCCACGATGACAGTGAAGGAGTCGCTGGGGAGCTGGAAGGGCGAGACAGTGAATGCCGCCATGAAAGAAGAGATCCGCAGCCTCATCGGCATAGGCACTTGGGAGCTGGTCGAACGCCCATGCGGGGTGAACATCATGATGAATCGATGGGTGTTAACGACCAAGTACCGCATCGACGACACCATCGAGCGCGAGAAGGCGAGGCTGGTCGTGAAGGGCTTCACGCAGATGTATGGCGCCGACTACGACGAGACGTACTTGCCCGTGAGCAGCTACGTTACACTGAGGATCTTCTCTAGCATCGTCGCCGTTCTCAACCTCAACCTGATGCAGCTCGACATAAAGAACGCTTTCTTGCAGAGCAAGCTCGACAGGGTGCTCTGTATGTACTAGCCGGACTGCTTCGACGGTGGGACAGGCCGGGTGTGCAAGCTGCTGAAGAGCCTCTACGGGCTGAACCAGTCGCCGCTGCTGTGGTACAAGGCTCTCGACGGTGTGCTTCTCGGGGCTGGCTGGAAGAAGAGCCAGGTCGACGAAGCGCTCTACTTCAAGGCCGGCAACGACGGAGTGACCTGCTGGGTATTGGTCAACGTCGACGACCTGCTTGCTGCCAGCAGTAGCACCGAGATGCTGAAGGAGCTGAAGGAGCTGCTGGAGGCCGCCTTTGAGTTGCGTGAGATCTCGGCAGTGGTGAACTACCTTGGGCTAGAGATTGTGCGCGACAGGCCGACCAGGAATCTGTGGCTGCACCAGCAGGGCTACACCGACAAGCTGCGCAGGCGCTTCGTTGATGAGGAGCAAAGCGGTCGAGTCCCGAAGACGCCGGTCTCGGTCAACGCCTACGCTGAGCTGGCGTTCAACGACGAGGAGGCCCAGGAGCGCGAGGAGGAGGAGTACCGGCAGAAGGTCGGCTCGTTGCAATTCGCGACGACGAGGCCCGACATCGCGTTCGTTTGCAGCAAGCTGGGGAGCGGCCTCACGGTGAGGAGCGACCAGCATTGGCGCGAGGTCAACCGTTGCCTCGTCTACCTTGCTGACACAGTCGACACCGCCCTGGAGTTCGATGGTGGACTAGAGTCACTGAAGCTGATCGGCAACGTGGATGCCGACGACGTGGGCGACAAGCAGAACTGGACGAGCACGAGAGGCTACGTGTTCGTCTACGGAGGGGCCGCCGTCTCCTGGTCGAGCTCGCGCATCAAGTGCGTGACATTGTCATCGACCGAGTCGGAGTACGTGGCAGCCACGGATGCAGGCACGAAGGGACGCTGACTTTGTTTCCTTCTTGCGGAAATCGAGATGCTCGACGCTGGGAAGCTGACCATCCTCCGCGTCGACAACAAGTTGGCAATTACGGTCGCTGAGGGCTTGGGGCTGACGGGCAACCTAAAGCACATGGAGAGACGCTATGCCTGGTTGCAGCACATGGTGAGGCGCTTTAAGTTCGTGTTGAAGTACATCCCAACCATCGAGCAGCTGGCTGACTTCCTGACGAAGGCGCGGCATTTTCCGGCTTTCAACCGGTGCTCTGTCGCCATCAGCCAAGTTCGTCTAGTCGACGTCGGCGACGATGACGACGAGGTGCAACTATAGGTGCCGTGCCCTTCTGCACGGCCGGTGCGATGACGACGTGCTATGTGTGGGGTGCACGCCGAGGACGATTTTCTCCGTGGAGTACTGACATGTGGGCTAGAGGCCCAAGCGTGAGCGCGACAGGGGAGTGTTAACGGGAGTGAAGTATTGGCCCCGCCCTCGCTTGGGCAACGCCGATGACTTGGTCGGAATTACGAGAGTAGCAGCCGACCGTTCACAGTGGGAGAGTTGCTCTACATGCTTCGTCGAGCTGCAGGGGACCACTGTGGTGTTGCTGTCGGCCAGGGAGCTGGACAGCTACAACTGACTGGTATGGGCGACGGGTGGGCCTTCGACCAGGAGGGGCAGGTCGACCGGGAGGTCGATGGAGCAGTCCGTCGACCTACAGCTCGACCGAGAGATCCACGGAGCAGTCCGTCAACCTGCAGTTCAACTAGGAGGTCGACAGAGCAGTCCGTCGACCTGACAAGTGAGTATCGGTCGACGAGGGGAGCTTGGCGACAACCGCTGATGGTTCTGGTCAATGTAAGGGGTCTATTGACCTGGGGGTAGCTCGACGGGAGCTGTGGTCAACCGTGGGCCCCTGGTGGTCGACCAGAGCACCTGGCAGTGTCCAGGTCGACCGGGTAACCTGCGCGACAAGTTCTGCGAAGGCACGCAAACGTTGTCGAGGTCGCTATGGCGAAGGCGACTGCGGGCTGGTATCCCGAAGTCGATGTGGCTCGTCAGGCGCAGACAACAGCCGACGGATGCCCTACGAGGCAAGTCGGGCCAGTCGTCTGCGCGCACCTGCGAGTGTGCGCACTGCTGTGTTCTACGGGGCAACACGGGACAGCCGCTTTGCTGCAGCGTTGGCACGCCGTCGACCTGCTCTGTTGGCAGGTCGTGTTTCTGTAGTGCTGGCGCAGCTCCTCTACGCAATGCTGGCAGGCGGTCGACCAAGCTGTGCTGGCGGTCGACCAGGCTAGCTGCAGGGTTGCTACCGTATGGCCCCGGATATAGGCGCCGTCCGATTAAAGGCGCCGGCGCCTCTATCTGGAGCATGGCGCTTATGGCCGTTCCTCGATTATAAGCGCATACCATTTTGTACCCGTACTTATTATAAGCGCCTACTTTAATACATTTCTTTTTTTCAATTTAAGAAACTAACTGCTAACATCACAAAAAAAAATCATTATAAGTCTAGCACCAACAATAACATCCATCTAAGATACTTCTAACTCAATGAACAGACCTTTACACAAGCCTTCCCACCAATGAACCAACTACCGTTCCTACTCCTCGTCAGACTCAGGCTCCTGGCAGTTGTTGCCAAAGAAGCCATCAGCGATGATGTCGTCGTCGACATCCACTTCCGCGGTCAGCTGGGTCCGCCTGTGTGCCATCGCGAGGCCGTCCTCGCTGCTGTCAAGCGCGTTGCTAATGCCACAAGTGAGGAAGGCGCGCTTGATGAGGTCGGCGGGCACGGCCTTCCATGCCCGAGAGACCCATCGCAGGACCACTGCTGGGGGGGGGGGGGCTTCTTGAGATTCCTTGCACGGACAATAACACCACGGACAGAGTTAGCGTTGCAAAGGGGAGGAGGAGTGGATAAACAAGCATATGCATCTACCGTAGCTTACAACGTACCTGCTGCTGTCAGCTGCTCCTGCCCCTCTTCTTGAAACCGCTTTTGATACTGCTGGCGGATTGAAGCTTTGAATCTTTTGTTGATAGAGACATCGAGGGGCTGCACCTCCGTCGTGCACCCACACGGGATGACCGCCGGCACGCAGTTGAGCTCGCGGAACTTCTCCTTCACCCCCTCGGTGAGGTGACCATGGTAGCTATCCAGCACCAGCATGGAGCTCTTCGCACACCTGCCGAACCGGGGCTTCAAGAAAGGCTTGACACACTCCTCAAGCCATCGGATGACGCCCTCCGCGTCCATCCACCCGTTCTCGTGGCACGCCACGACCACATCTGCACAGGCGTAGATGAACAAGATGTCAGTCGATTAAAGAGAAGATACAGAACACGACACAGTAATATAAACCATGACTTACCCACCGGGAAATCGCCCTTCGGCACGGTCTTCCGCTTGAAAAACACCCAGGGCTTGAGCTTCACCCCGTCCGCCGTGCACGCGAGCATCACGGTAACTCTCTCCTTCTGGTACCCCGCACTTCTGATCGGCACCGACCGAACGCCGGTTTGGTCCACGGTGGTGGTCGCGGGCATCTCCAGCCAGAGCGGCGTCTGGTCCGCGTTGATGATCCACGCGGTGTCGATGCCGCGCTCACGGCGCTTTTCACGAACAAAGCGCCAGAAGTTCCTGCACTGCTCCGCGACATCTGTGACAAGGCAGACCATGGGGCGACACAACATGAACGTGTTAGTAACTATAAACGGCGCAGTACAAAATAATAAAAATACACGACATCTTACGGGCCGCGGTTTTCTGTGCCACCCGCGTCTTCATGCGCACGCTGAGATTCCATCGGCGCCGAAAGCGCTCAGACCACCGTTGGCTCCCCTTCCACTTCTCGGTTGGGAAGAGTTCCTTCATGAATTCACGAGACCATTCCTGCAGGCGGCCGACGGATATAGCGGTTCCTTTGCGACGCCACTCGAGGAGCCTCTTGTAGACCTTCAGCTCCATCGGTCGGTACCACGACGCTCGCCCTTGACCATGCATGCGCTTACGGGCAGAGTGTACCTCTTTGAGGAAGTCCGCAGAGCGCTTCCAGTTAGAGAGACATTTGCGATGGATGCCACTCTCGCGAGCCAACGAGCGTACCGAGACTGCAACATCAAGCAGCGCGACCCACTTCAACTTCTCGGCGGCGGTGTAGGCCTGTCGCTTGTGCTCGTTCATCTTGTGCCTGGGAGAG
The DNA here is from genome assembly GCA_948144175.1 of Closterium sp. NIES-65. Classification (NCBI taxonomy): domain Eukaryota; kingdom Viridiplantae; phylum Streptophyta; class Zygnematophyceae; order Desmidiales; family Closteriaceae; genus Closterium; species Closterium sp. NIES-65. Next base: position 177,310 of record CANXME010002037.1, read on the forward strand.
GGGGGGCAGGCATCACGGTTCTCTGAAGCAGGGTGTGGTCGCTTGCGATTAAGCGGAGGAAAAGAGGGTATCGGGAGCTTCTCTGGAAGCCCGTCGCGTGACCAATACTCGACGCCGTCGTCATCGACGCCGCCCGGAGCACCCTCGGGAAACACATCCTCAGCGGTGCCGGCCTCGGTGCCACCCTCCGTGCCAACCTCGCCGCCGGTGTTGCGCTCAGCGTGCCACTCCTCTTCGGCGTCAGCCACCTCGTCGTCTGCGCCCACAGCAGATTCATCCCAGTTGCAGTCATCGGACTGTCCCCATCGTGGTGTCGGGGCCGGAGCTGCTACATACTCATCTTGGCGCTTGTCGCAGTCTGGTTCTGAGAGGTACTCATCGAACGCCGAAGGGAGAAGGAGCGTGAGCACGGGCTGATTGCCCGTGAACACAGGATGCATGGGATATGCAAGAGACAGAGGAACGGGAGGAGCAGGAGGAGCAGGAGGCGCAGGAGGCGCAGGAGGAGCAGGCGGCACAGGAGGCGCAGAAGGTTGTGGTGGCTCTGGTGGGATACGGGAATACCACCCGTCAGCGTCAACTCTAAACGCGGGCCTAGCGGAAGGCTTCTTCTTAAACAAGAAATGGGTGCTGGTGAATTCCGCCATGGCTTCCGCAGCCTGGCGGGAAAGAACGAGAAACTGAATGAAAAACGGGATGAAAGATGCAAGAAATGAAAGAATGAAGGGGACCCCTTCGGCATGGCGCCTCGGGGTCCTCGTCAATGAATGAGGGTTGCCCCTCTGCCTGAACCCGCAGAGGAGGGTTCATGGAACCATCCATGCTGCGCTGGCAGGGCATCTTCTACCCCCTTTCTAGAGGGTTCGGTCGAGATGCTCCTTCCTGGCAGCGCATGGCGACCTCATTGGGCCGCACGACAGGTTACGCGTCAGCGCTGGCAGGTGCGTTGCTCCTAGACAGGTTTTGTGTGGTGGGAATTCGAATCGCGGCAAGTTTCGCCGTGATTCCATGCACGATCCCATGCGCACGTCACATCATTGTATTCACCTTATTGAGAGCTTCAATTCGGTTCATTTGAATTCGAAAATCATTTTTGCCATTATAAAAGCGCCGGCGCTTATGGCCGTTCCTCAATTACTAGTGCCACCCCTAAAAAAAATGATTTTATTATAAGCGCATATGCGCTACTACCCGGGGCCATACGGTAGGTGCTTGATGTAGTCATTCTTGTTATTGTGAACTGAATCAATTTTATGTAAGCTCAACTTTGCTGGTCAAACTCTTGCCAGCTTGTCCCATGAATGCGGAAGTGTTAAGGAGCGCAAGCAAAGCTGCGATCACTCTTAGTAGTTCGTACCTACCCCCCCCCCCACCCCCCCTATAGTCTAGTTCACTACATTTGTCGAGTGACTCTCTGCAGCAGGTACGAGTAGGTGCAACGGCGGCAGGTCAAGCGGCGGCAAACACTCAGCAGCTGGAGGAGAAGAGGGATGAGAGGAGGAAGTAAGGAGGATGAAGAGCAAAGTGTGTTACAATCCTAAATAGGATTTAGCCAGGGATTGGCTCATGGTTGATCGTAGGTGATATTGTAGCGGAAGACCTGCATTCGGTAATGACATGCATACATTCAGTTTATATTGCAAATATAGGGAATACGAAAAGACTTAGACTAGCCATGTACTCTAAAGAGTACATTACCATATTACAGCGAAGTTCAAATCATGCGGTGCAGGAACCCGTTTCAAACCTGTTCCCGATATTTTCATTTCAAATGTTTCTACCTGCATCGCTCTTTATCTAATGTTTGCTGGTGTTGCTTTGACTCCTCTGACTCCTCGACTTCGTATCCGGTGGAGTCGGCTCCTGCAGTGTACAGGAATGCCTTCGCATTAAATATCATATCGTAACACAGTGGAATGAAAAAGAGAGAGAGGAGGGAGGGGAGGAGGATCACAACCACCTTATTAAGATACTAAGTACCTCGGAACTAGGTTTAGGCTTAGGAGCAAGCATCATGACGAGAGAGAAGCCAAAATAGGGGTTTCACTATTGAGCAAAAGGTACAAATAGATGAGAAAATAGAAACGAGAATGAATGAACTATGAATGAACTGAGTACAAGTACTAACCCTAATTGGGTTGTACCCCTTATGGGCTACCCCACTATAGCCTACACAATAAGCACAAGCTATATGTTCTGACACACCGACATAGGCAAAGTGGGGGAGAACAAGGGGTCACAAGACCAGTCAAACAAAGCAAAGCAAAGAAAGCTCAGGGTGGATCACAAAGTCACCACACATTCTGAGCACAAGTGCAAGGCCACGAGGCCAGTTCACATGCAGGAGTACATATATATAAAGGACTAGACAATCAAGAGCAGCTGTATATATATGCAAGAGTACAAGCAAGGTCAAGAGGTGAGCAAGTGAGGCAAGACAGGCACAAGACCCAGCTGCGTGCAGAAGCGCTGATGATCACAAGGCGCAAGTGCCTTGGTGAAGACATCAGCAGTGTTGGCCTCAGAGGCCACGTAAGCAAGCCGCAACTGACCACGCTGCTGCAGCTCACGAGCAAGGAAGTAGCGAAGAGCAATGTGCTTTGTTCTGTGCTCCAGTCTCTGCTCTCGACACAAGGCTAGCATGGCCTTGTTGTCTACGTACAGGACTGGAGGAGAACGAGGCGGCTCTCCAAGGTCGGTCAGCAGGTAGGTGAGCCAGCGAAGCTCCTGTGCAGCCATGGCCCCGACGTAGATCTCAGCCTCACAACTGGAGTCGAGAACAGAAGACGAGCGAGTAGCCCGCCGCGAAACAGAGCCGGAACCAAGGCTGAAGGTGTAACCCTATGACGACCACTGCGTAGCCTGGTCGTCAGCCCAAGAAGCGTCTTCATGCCCAGTGAGGACCACTGGACTCCGCCCTCCAAGCACTAGCCCCATGCCCGACGTACTGCACAAGTAGCGCAACACCCTCTTTGCTGCAGCCATGTGCTCTGGTCGGTGTCTCCCAGGAGCAACATAACGTGCGAGAATTCTAAGAGGGTATGCAAGGTCAGGTCATGTGCAGGTCATCAGGTACATGAGGCAGCCAACAAGCTCTGGATATGGGCCACTCGACTCTACGGACTCATCTGAAGGCAGAGCTGAGAGCGAGTGGCGAGTAGGCAGAGGAGTGGCCTGAGGCGAGGAGTACGTGAAGCCGAAGCGCTGAAGGACCTGCTGCACCATGTGTGACTGAGTCAGGGTAATGGTGCGGCGTGCTCTGTCCTGGATGATCTGCAAGCCAAGGTAGCTGCGCAGTTCACCCAGGTCTGTGCACGTGTGTCTCTTCTGCGGTTCGGACTTCACGTAGGCGATTCCAGCAGTGTCAGCTGTGGCAAAGACCAAGTCGTCGACGTACACGAGGATGTAGAGCGGCGGCAGAGAGGTGTCGCTGCGCAGAAATAGCGACGGGTCGGCAGTAGAAGGAGCAAACCCAAGAGCCGCAAGCGTAGTCCTCAGTGTGTCGTGCCACTCACATGGCGCCTGGCGGAGACCGTAGACTGGACGCCGGAGACTCCACTGGGTACCAGGAGGGAAAGACCCAGTGAAGCCAAGTGGGCGGCGCAGCCAGATCTTCTCGTGCAGGCTGCCCTGCAAGAAAGCTGTGCTGAAGTCAAGAGAGTGCAGCTCGTAGTCAAAGTGAGCAGCAACGTGCAGCAGTACCCGAAGAGTGGTCATCTTTGGGGTGGGAGAGAAGGTCTGAAAGTAGTCAACTCCCTGCCGCTGACTGAAGCCACGAGCCACGTAACGCGCCTTGAAGACAGGCGGAGAACCCGGCGGCCACTTCACCCTGAAGATCCACATGCCACTGACGATGTTCGCCCCAGGAGTGTCACAGGATCGAATTCTCAATCGAAACTTGTCACTAAAACTGAATACAAGGCCTATTTATACTCAGAAAGTACAAGGATAAACGAGATAAAACGAACCTTCGGGAACACACCCTTCCCGATACTACAATCACAAGTGCGCATAAGCACGCAAGTCTATTGGCACTTGGGATTACGCCCAGATTACACCGTATACACCACTGTCGGCGCTGTCGGTGCCGTATAATAGGTATGTCGGTGGGAAAAGTAGGAAATAAGAGAAATAAATAGAAGGCTCTAGAAAATAGAATAGTAGGCCGATTGAGATGAGATAAAGACCAAAATAAAGAGGAGAAAAGGGAGAATAGGATAACGGAAAAATATAATAGTGAGAAAATATTATAACGGGGACGTCCTCTCACACTTCCCCCCCTCAAAGCTGGGTGGTAGAAGTAACACCCTGCTTGACAAGGTAGTCCTGTAGAGGACGCCGGGCGTTATCCATGTCGTGTTCCGGTACCCAGGTATCCTCGGAAGGATCATAGCCTTTCCAACGAATCAAGAACTCCAAGGTGCCGCTACGTCGTCGTCGTCAGTGCGCCAGAACGGCTTCGACTTCGTACTCGGGTTCCCCATTAACGATCACTGGCAGTGGCGGCGGCAGCTGGCGACCTTTGAAGACTGTGTTTGGGTCCCGATAGGGCTTGAGAAGTTGAACATGGAAGGCATTGTGAATTTTCCAGGTAGCTGGTAAACGCAAGCGGAAGGTTACTGGACTGACCTGCGCCTCGACGAGAAAAGGTCCGCAGAAGCGAGGTCGGAGCTTAGACGGAAGATGGCTAATGTCTAGATTGCGTGTATCCAGAAGCACCTGATCGCCAATCTGGATGGAATGATCGTTGCGACTCCGGTCAGCGAGCTTCTTTTGTTGCTGCTGGATAGTCAGAAGACGTTTATGCGTGCGCTCCCACAATTGGTGCATAGTGGAAATGAAGTCATGTGCGGGTTGCACCGTGGCAGGTACTGTTGGTTTCTGAGGCGTGAGTGGGTTGCGACCGTAACAGAGGAAGAAAGGAGTTTGCCCTGTTGCGGCGTGCGTGGCGTTGTTATACGCAAACTCGAGAACCGGCAGGTGTGCATCCCATTTAGAGATATCATCCTTACACGCTGCTCGCAGAAGCTGTTCGACAATCTGGTTGAGGCGCTCTGTCTGACCATCCGTTTGGGGATGATAGGCTGATGACATGGCGAGTTTGGTCCCCATGAGCGACATGAGCTTCTTCCAGAATTTACTCGTGAATTTCGGGTCTCTGTCGGAGATTAGCGTGGTTGGAATGCCATGTTGCGAGATGACGTAGCGGAAGAATAATTGCGCTGTCTCCTCGGTGCGAGCCGTTGTGTGTGTCGGAATGAAGTGTCCCATTTTGGAGAATTTGTCGATGACGACTAGAATGGCGTCGTAACCAGCTTTGGTAGGTGGTAACCCGGTGATGAAGTCGAGGCTAACCACTTGCCAAGGCTGTTCAGGGACTGGAAGAGGCTGTAGTAATCCTGCTTTCTTCTGTTTGCTGCTCTTCATCCGTTGGCATGTGTCGCACGAGGTGACGAATTTTTGTACGTCATCTGCCATGTGGGGCCAATAATAATGCTTCGCAATACCGGCAAGCGTCTTGTTACTACCGAAGTGGCCCGCGTAGAGAACATCATGATATTCTTCGAGCAGTAACTGGCGTAAGGGAGGGTAATTAGGTACCCATATTTTTGTTGAGCCCTTGCGGTATGCGATGTCTTGATCCCAATGTAGAAGATGGCGCTTTTCTGCTACAGAGACTTCGGGGTCGATGGTGTATCCATGCGTGAAGAGTCCCTTCAAAAGTGGGTTCATGCCATCGATTTGTAAGGCGGCAACGTGTGCAGGGCGACTCAGTGCGTCTACCTTGTTCTTGTGCCCCGGCTTATACACGATGTCGTAATGGAAGTGGGTTTCGAGAAAGTCAATCCACCGGACCTGCCGCCTGGAGAGTGTTGGTTGGGTCTTCAGGTACTTGAGGCTGCAGTGGTCGGTGTAGACAGTCGTTTTTCTTCCTTCGAGATAACACCTCCATGCCTTAAATGCGTTGACGATGGCGAGGGCCTCTTTGTCATGGATGGGGTAATTGAGTTCTGCCCCGTGAAGTTTTTTACTGAGGTATGCAATGGGTTGCAGTCCCTTCCCTTGATCCTGCGTGAGTACTGCGCCCACTGCTTGATCGCTAGCATCGGCCTCGATGACATAGTCAAGTTCAGTGTCTGGCAGGATAAGAACAGGTGCGGACGTGAGTGCGGTTTTAAGTTGTTCCACGGCTTCCTGGTGCTTCGCCTCCCAGTGATATGGTGTATTCTTCTTCAACAGGTTCGTTAATGGTGCGGCAATCTTGGCGTAGTTCGGTACGAACCGGTTGTAGTAGTTGGCGAATCCAAGGAACTGTTGTAACTCCTTCACGTTCTCAGGGGTCTTCCACGTTCGCACTGCTTCGATCTTCTTAGGATCCACGTGAACTCCTTGAGCGCTCACCATATGTCCAAGGAACTGGACTTTTTTCAACGCAAACTCGCTCTTGGATAGTTTCACGTAGAAGCGTTCTCGTCGAAGAATTTCAAACACCCGTCGTAGATGCTCAACGTGCTGCTTCATGTCTTTCGAGTATATCAGGATATCGTCCAAATATACCACCACGCACTCGTCCAGAAGGGGCCGAAGGATGTGGTTCATTTCCGTCTGAAATGTGGCTGGTGCGTTAGTGAGTCCGAATGGCATTACGAGATACTCGTATGACCCGTACCGAGTTCGAAAAGCGGTTTTGTGGATAGAGTTGTCCGCCATACGAATTTGCCAGTATCCCGATCTGAGGTCGAGCTTGGAGAATACCGTAGCACCGCGAAGTTGATCGAGTAAGTCGTCGATCCGTGGTATCGGGTATTTATTTTTTACAGTCTGCTTGTTCAAGGCTCGGTAGTCGATGCACATTCGCAGACTTCCGTCTGGCTTCGGAGTGAAGAGAACTGGAGCTCCGTACGGCGAAGTCGAAGGTCGAATCAGCCCTTTCTCCAGGAGATACTCTATTTGTTTTTTCATATCGCCAAGCTCTGTCGGGCTCAGCCGGTATGGTGCTCGAAATGTTGGCTTGGACCCCGGCTCTTCTACGATCTCGTGTTGATGTGTCCGGTATGGCGGTAGTTGATCAGGTAAATCGTCGGGGAGAACGTCCTGGAACTCTTCGAGAATTTTCTTGACTGCTGGAGGAAGTTCATGGGTCTGCTTCTCTCCGTTGTCTGCCTCGTTGACTATCGCCATGAATCCCGCCGTGGTCCGTTTGACGTCCTTTTCAAAGCGTGCGAGTGTCTCGACTGGAATATTTCCCGTGTCGTCCCATTTGGGAAGGCTGATTTTCCTCCCGTTGTTGTTGATGTTGGCCGTCTGGTTAACCCAGTTGATCTCGGGGTTGAACTTTTTAAGAAAGTCTCTCCCGAAGATTACGTCAAGTCCTTTGATATTTGTGACGGGGAGAGCAGGCTTCCATCGAAGGGGTCCAATCTGGAGTAGCAACCGTGTTTCCCCGTAGATAGGTAGTTTACTGCCATCCACCATCGTTGCAGAGAAGCTTGAGGACTTGATGTCACCTCCGAGTCGATCAATTGCCTTTTTGTCATAGACGCTGTGCGACGCCCCGCTGTCCACGAGTGCTTGGAGGCGCTGTCCGTTGCAGATCACCTCGAGCAGAAGTGGTGAGCGTTGCTCGGAGTACCCAAAAATAGTCTCGTTAATAGGATCATAGGGTACATCCCAATATTCAGTACACACCGTGGTTCCACTGTTTTCTTCTGGACAACTAGCTGGCCTGGGCTGCGTGGAGAAAGGCTCTTCTCCAACGCCAGGAGTAGAGGTAGTAACCGTACAAGTTGACCCTGAGGGGGTGGATCCGGTCGACGCCTGCGATCCACTGGATGCATCCTTGAGGGGTTTTCGGAGTTTCTGCAGCTTCTTTTGAACTCCCAGCTGCCTCTTCAGCTGCTTCAGCTCCATAGACTTCTTCCCTGGGGAGTGGAGAGTCGTCTTGGGCTGGTTCCGGGAGAGGACGTTGACGCCGTGAAAAGGTATACTCCTTTCCACACTCCTTAATTTTTTCCCCAGCTCCGTATGTCAGAACATATAGCTTACCTGTTTGTGTAGGCTACAGTGGGGTATCCCATAGGGGGTACAACACAATTAGGTTTCCTATTTGTACTCATTTCTGACTTAGTCAATTCATTTTCCTATTCTCACTGTTTCACATGGTATAGAGCTAGGTCCCTCCAGGACCGATTTTTTTGGGCCCACCGAAGCGCGCCCCGAGGCGCGAATTTTTTTTTAGCGACCCCTCGAGTCGCCCTCTCCCCTGCGACCTCCCCGCCCACTCTGTCGCGGCCCCGCCCTGACCCTTACGCGGCCCCGCCGCCTGCTCCTTACGCGGCCCCGTCCCCGGCCCTTACGCGGCCCCGCGCCGGCTCCTACGCGGCCCTTACGCGACCCCGCGCCGGCCCCTTACGCGGCCCTTACGCGGCCACGCCGCCGGCTCTCACGCGGCCCCGCAGCTGGCTCCTACGAGGCCCCGTCCCGGCTCCTACGCGGCCCCGTCCCCGGCTCCTACTCGGCCCCGCGCCGGCCCTTACGCGGCCCCGCCGCCGGCTCCATCGCGGCCCTGCCCCGGCTCCTACGCGGCCCCGTCCCCAGCCCCTTACGCGGCCCCGCCGTCGGCCTCTTACGCGGCCCCGCCGCAGGCTCCTACGCGGCCCCGCCGCCGGCTCCTACTCGGCCCCGCGCCGGCCCTTACGCGGCCCCGCCGCCGGCTCCATCGCGGCCCCGCCCCGGCTCCGACACGGCCCTGTCCGCCGGCCCCTTACGCGGCCCTGCCGCCGGCTTCTACTCGGCCTTGCGCCGGCCCCTACGCGGCCCTGCCGCCGGCTCCAACGCGGCCCTGCGCCGGCCCCTACGCGGCCCTGCAGCCGGCTCCAACGCGGCCCTGCCCCGGCTCCTACGCCGGCCCTGACGCGGCCCCGCCCTGGTTCTCTCACGCGACCCCGCCGCCTCACCTGCAGCAGTCGGGCAGCAGGGCCGCCGAGCCGCCCGGGAGCCGAGTCGCCCTGCACCCGAGCCGCCTGTCGCCGAGCCGCCCGGGAGCCGAGCCGCCCTGCACCCGAGCCGCCCTGCAGCCGAGCCGCCCGGGAGCCGAGCCGCCCTGCACCCGAGCCGCCCTGCCGCCGAGCCGCCCGGGAGCCGAGCCGCTGTACACACGAGCCGCCCGGTCGCCGTTCTGCTTTTCTGTCGAGCTGCACGGCCTGCCCTGCCTGGTGAGCACAGTCCCTCTGTCACTGCGCCCTCTTTCCCTACTGCTTGCACTGCTTCGCTGTAGTCATCATGGCCACCCCTAGTGTCCTAGCCTTTGACGCCGAGGGTCGCGCCATTGATTTTGAGGTCTGGCTAGACGACCTGCAGCTGTTCTTACAGTGCGACAGAGCTGACAGCCTTTCTCTCTTTGACCTCACCTCTGGCGCCTCTCCTGCTCCTGCTGCCGATGCTGATCCCACTGTCCGCTCTCAGTGGGCCACCCGCGATGCTGCTGCACGTCTTGCTGTGCGTCGCCACCTCCCTACCTCTGAGCGTGCGCACTTCAGTCAGTACAAGAGTGCTCAGACCTTGTACGACGCTGTAGTTGCGCGCTACTCCTCCCCTGCCACTGCTGCACTGAGCCGTCTCATGCTTCCCTACCTCTTTCCTGACCTCTCTGCCTTTCCCACTGTCGCTGACCTCATTACGCACCTCCGCACTAGTGACACTCGCTACCGCGCCGCCCTTCCTGCTGAGTTCTGCACTAAGAACCCCCCCCCCATGTACATCACTCTCTACTACGTAGTCGCGCGCCTCACTGACTCCCTCCGCGTAGTCAGGGACCACTTTCTCGCAGTCTGTCCCACCACTCTCACCGTCGACCTCCTCGAGAAGGCCCTCCTCGCAGCGGAGAAGAGCATAGTCGCTGTAGGTGCCTCTCGTGGTGACCCTCGCACCCCCATCTTTGAGGGGTGCTCTCCTTCCCCCTTGCTGCCCTCTGTTGCCTCTGCTGCTGCGGCCGACCTGCTTGGTCTTGAGTCGGTCGGCGCGGCGTCTGCCCCTAGTGGGAGACGTCGCTCTAGCAAGGGCAAGGGGGGCAAGGGCGCGGGCGGAGCTGGAGGGGGCGGTGGCGGTGGCGGCGGAGGCGGCGGAGGGAGTGGGGGTGGCGGCGGGAGTAGTGGTGGTGGTGGTGGTGGTGGTGGCAGCAGCGGCGGAGACGGTGGTGGTGGTGGCAGCGGTGGTGGTGGAGGCAGCAGCGGGAGTGGAGGCGGTGGAAGTGGAGGCGGTGGAGGCGGCGGGGGAGGAGGCGGTGGTGGTGGAGGAGGTGGAGCTGGTCGTGGTGGTCCCCAGCAGCGGAGCGGCGGTGGTGGTGGCCAGCGCTCGCAGCGGCAGCAGCAGCAGCGTTCGCGGGACATCCCTCCGCCTCAGCAGCTTCGTGAGTGGTACGCTGCGCGTCAGAGGGGTGGGGGTACTGGTCCCTGCGCCTACGTTCTTCGTTCCGGCGACCGCGCGGGTGAGCAGTGTGGGGGTGCCCACTCCACCCAGCGCTGCTTTGGCCGCCTGACGGACGCTTGGCGTCAGCAGTTCCCCGAGGCTAGTGAGATCCCTCGCTGGGATGAGCTCCTTAGGGCTGGTGTAGCGATCTTTGATCTTGATTTTGATGCTATCCTTTCTGCTATGTATGCTGTGACTTATAGTGAGGAGAATGAGGGTTACCGGTGTTTCCAGCCCGACCCGGGCATTGGTACTGCTGCGCTAGGTACTTGTGAGGCTGCTGCTCTAGGTGCCAGTGCGTCTACGCTCTCAGGTACTAGTGAGACTGCGCTCTCAGGTGCTGGTGAGACTGCGCTCTCAGGTACTGCGTCGCCCTCGTCCTCCCTCACTTTCACACTTGACTCTGGGGCTTCTCGCTCCTTCTTTCGAGACCGCACTACCCTCACGCCGCTTGGCCGGCCGGTTGCGGTCTCCCTTGCTGACCCCTCTGGGGGTCCTGTCCTGTCTCACTTCTCCACTGTCCTCCCGTGTCCGGCTGCCCCTTCGGGCACCCTGTCTGGTCTGTACCTTCCCTCGTTCTCTACGAACTTGGTGAGTGGTGCGGACCTACAGGATGCGGGGGTTCACCAGTTCACTCCTGCGAGGCGGCGGGTGACCCACTGCACGGACGCAGACACAGGCCGACACCTGGCCACCTTTTCGCGTCGGCCGGGGTCGAGTCTCTACACCCTGACCACTTCGTCTCCTCCTGTCCCTGCGTCTGGTCGGGTAGCTGCGTCAGGTCAGGTGTTTGCTGCTGCGTCCCGGTCAGGTCCTGAGTCTGCCCCCTGTTCCTGTCGCCTCCTGTCTCACGAGACTCTCCTGTGGCACCACCGTCTAGGCCACCCCTCCTTGGCTCGTCTTCGGAGCATGGCTTCCCGTGTCCTTGTCTCTGGTCTTCCCCGGTCTCTCCCTCCTCCCCCCCCCGGGCCAGGGCCTTCCTGTGTCCCCTTTGTCGAGGGTCGCCTCCGGGCTACTCCTCACTCCTCCCACTTCCCCCCGACAGAGGCTCCACTGCAGACGCTTCACATGGATGTGTGGGGCCCGGCCCCCGTCCGTGGGCAGGGTTACGAGCGCTACTTCCTGTTGGTGGTTGACGACTACTCGCGTTACACCACAGTCCTCCCCTTGCGCAGCAAGGGTGCTGTCACTGAGGTGCTGATCGACTGGATCCGCGAGGCTCGTCTCCAGCTCAGGAAGAGCTTCGGCTCTGACTTTCCTGTTCTGCGTCTGCACTCTGACAGAGGCGGAGAGTTCTCCTCTCGCCTTCTGCGAGACTACTGTCGTGCACGGGGGATCCGCCAGACCTTCACGCTTCCGGACTCACCACAGCAAAATGGGATTGCTGAGCGCCGCATTGGCATGGTCATGGATGTCGCTCGTACGTCCATGATGCATGCGGCTGCCCCCCATTTTCTGTGGCCGTTTGCGGTGAGGTACGCGGCGCATCAGCTCAACCTTCACCCGCGGGTCTCTAGGCCTGCGATGTCCCCAGCCTTGCTGTGGACGGGGAAGGTTGGCGATGCGTCTGTGTTTCGTGTCTGGGGATCTCGGGCGTTTGTCCGCGACTTGTCTGCGGACAAGCTGTCCCCTCGTGCTGCTCCCTGTGTCTTCCTTGGCTTCCCCACTGACGCCCCAGGGTGGCAGTTCTACCACCCCTCCTCTCGTCGTGTTCTGTCCTCCCAGGACGTCGCGTTCGACGAGTCGGTCCCCTTCTACCGTCTCTTCCCCTACCGCACCCCTTCCCCCCCCCCTCCCCCGGACTTCCTTGTGCCGGTTCCCCCCCCGGTAGACCCCCTTCCCCCTCAGGTTCCTGCTCCCTCAGGTGTGTCCCAGGTAGACGCCGTTGACCCGGTCGAGGTTACTGGTGACTCTGGTGCTGCTGCGGGTGCTGAGCCTGGGGGTGCTGACTCTGGGGGTGCTGTTCACCGGGGTGCTGAGCCTGGAGGAGCTGCTACTGGGGGTCCTGAGCCTGGGGGTGCTAGTGCGGAGGGTGCGGAGCCTTGGGGTTCTACGCCGGGGGGTGCTGTCACTGGAGGTGCTGGGTCTGGGGGTGCTGAGTCGGGAGCTGCTGAGCCTGGGGGTGCTGAGTTGGGAGCTGCTGAGCCTGGGGGTGCTGTGTCTGGAGCTGCTGAGCCTGGGGGTGCTGTGTCTGGAGCTCCTGAGCCTGGGGGTGCTGCGTCTGGAGCTGCTGCGCCTGGGGTTTCTCCTGCTGCTCAGCCTCACCGGGAGCCCCTCTCTCCACAGGAGCTGCGCGAGTGGTTCGCTCGCCGCTGGAGGCGTGCTGCTGAGTCTGGGGGTGCTCCTGGAGCTGGAGCTGGAGCTTCTTTGACTGACGAGGGTGCTGGTGCTGCCGGTCCCGGAGCTGCTGGGCCTGCGGGTCCTCCTGGAGCTGGCGCTGCTGAGGGTGTTGGTGCTGAGACTACTGCTGTTGGTCCTGCTGCTGGAGGCGTTGGTGGCCCTGGTGCGGTCGCTGAGGGTACTGGAGCTGTCCCTGCTGCGGCTGGAGCTTCTGCGCGGCCTCGACCGTACTTCGTTCCGCTCCTGCAGCAGGTTCTTGGTCTTTCTCCTCCAGTAGAGGGTCCACCGCCTGTCCAGTCGCAGTCCCTGCTGGAGCCTTCCTCTCCGCTACCTGCTCCCTCTCCTTACACTGGTCCTACTGGAGGTCTTGCTGAGCGTCGTGAGCCTGCGTCTCGTCCTGCGTCGCCTGTTCGTCCTGCTCGCGCTACTGGTCGCGGTTCGCGTCAGCGTCCTCCTCCTGTCCCTGGCACGCACCAGATGTCTTTGCGTCCGTCCACTGCTCCTCTGCGTGCCCCTTTGCCTTCTCCTCCTTCGTCCTCTCTTCCTCCGCTTGCCGACCCTGTGTCGGACTCTCTTCGTGCTGCCAGTCCTACTGTCACGCGTTTCCTTGCTACTGTCGTCACTGACCCTTCTTTCGAGTCTTCTGCTGCGTCTGCCCTAGTCACTGAGCTCGTCGACTTTGCTGCTCGCTGTCGCCTAGACTACGCTGCTAGTCTTGTTGCTGAGTCTGAGTCTGTCTGTCCTCCGTCCGTCGGGGGTGAGTGTGCTCTTGGCACGGACGTCCTAGAGGACAGGCAGGAGGAGTTACAGTGTCTAGCGGCTGCTTCACCTCATCTCGCGTCTGTACTGCTTGCCCCTGAGGGAGACCCGGATGCACTAGACATCCCGACTCCGCGTTCTTACGCGGAGGCTGTAGAGGGTCCCTACTCCTCTCAATGGCAGGCAGCTATGGATGCAGAGATGGCTTCCTGGAAGTCCACAGGCACCTACGTTGACGCGGTTCCCCCTCCTGGGGCGAACATCGTCAGTGGCATGTGGATCTTCAGGGTGAAGCGGCCGCCGGGCTCTCCGCCTGTCTTCAAGGCGCGTTACGTGGCTCGTGGCTTCAGTCAGCGGCAGGGAGTTGACTACTTTCAGACCTTCTCTCCCACTCCGAAGATGACTACTCTTCGGGTGCTGCTGCACGTTGCCGCTCAGCGCGACTACGAGCTTCACTCTCTCGACTTCAGCACTGCGTTCCTGCAGGGTAGCCTGCACGAGGAGATCTGGCTGCGCCGTCCGCCTGGCTTCACTGGGACTTTCCCTCCTGGCACCCAGTGGAGCCTCCGACGGCCAGTCTACGGTCTCCGCCAGGCACCGCGTGAGTGGCACGACACACTGAGGACTACGCTTGCGGCTCTTGGGTTTGCTCCTTCTACTGCTGACCCGTCGCTGTTTCTTCGCACCGACACTTCTCTGCCGCCGTTCTACATCCTCGTGTACGTCGACGACTTGGTCTTTGCCACAGCGGACACTGCTGGACTCGCCTACGTGAAGTCCGAGCTGCTGAAGAGACACACGTGCACAGACCTGGGTGAACTGCGCAGCTACCTTGGCTTGCAGATCACTCGGGACAGAGCACGCCGCACCATTACCTTGACTCAGTCACACATGGTGCAGCAGGTCCTTCAGCGCTTCGGCTTCACGTACTCCTCGCCTCAGGCCACTCCTCTGCCTACTCGCCACTCACTCTCAGCTCTGCCTTCGGATGAGTCCGTAGAGTCGAGTGGTCCGTATGCAGAGCTTGATGGCTGCCTCATGTACCTGATGACCTGCACACGACCTGACCTTGCATACCCTCTGAGCATTCTTGCACGCTATGTTGCTCCTGGTAGACACCGACCAGAGCACATGGCTGCAGCGAAGAGGGTATTGCGCTACCTGTGCAGTACGTCGGGCATGGGGCTAGTGCTTGGAGGGCGGAGTCCAGTGGTCCTTACAGGCCACGCGGACGCTTCTTGGGCCGACGACCAGGCTACGCAGCGGTCGTCACAGGGTTACACCTTCAGCCTTTGTTCCGGTTCTGTCTCGTGGCGGTCTACTCACTCGTCTTCGGTTCTCGGCTCCAGCTGTGAGGCTGAGATCTACGCCGGAGCCATGGCTGCACAGGAGCTTCGCTGGCTCACCTACCTGCTGACTGACTTTGGAGAGCCGCCTCGTTCTCCTCCAGTGCTGTACGTAGACAACAAGGCCATGCTGGCCTTGTGTCGAGAGCAGCGCTTGGAGCACAGAACGAAGCACATTGCTCTCCGCTACTTCCTTGCTCGTGAGCTGCAGCAGCGTGGTCAGTTGCGACTTGCGTACGTGGCCTCTGAGGCCAACACTGCTGATGTGTTCACCAAGGCACTTGCGCCTTGTGACCATCAGCGCTTTTGTACCCAGCTGGGTCTTGTGCCTGTCTTGCCTCACTTGCTCTCTTCTTGACTTTACTTGTACTTTGACATATATATACCTGCTCTTGCTTGTCTTGCTTTATATATATGTCTGTACGCTTGCATGTGAACTGGCCTTTGGCCTTGCTCTTGTGCTCGGACTGTGTGGTGACTTTGTGATCCACCCCGAGCTTGCTTTGCTTTGCTTGACTGGTCTTGTGACCTCTTGTTCTCCCCCACTTTGCCTATGGGGGTGTGTTAGAACATATAGCTTACCTGTTTGTGTAGGCTACAGTGGGGTATCCCATAGGGGGTACAACACAATTAGGTTTCCTATTTGTACTCATTTCTGACTTAGTCAATTCATTTTCCTCTTCTCACTGTTTCACACCGTAGGCACCGGTACCACTTCTTTAATTGTCTGCTTCCTCTGGAGTTCTTCCCGGAATTTGTTTATGGCTCCGGAACCGCGAAAATCGCCAGTCTTCATTAAAGCATCTTTGAAAGATAACTTTAACGAATTCTGTTTTTTTCCGGGGTCGAATTGGAGAGTTCCCGTCTTGGTCGAGTCTGTTTTCGCGGAGGTTTTCTTTTCCTCGGCGAATTCCTCTGACAAATTTCGGTCAAGGGACTTGGGATTTCGCCCTTGATTCTCCAAATCTCGCGCCCAATGCTGTCCTTCAATTTCAATTCGGTCCAGATTGCGCTGACGCTTTCGGATCTGCTTTTCCTCGCCAGCACGATCCGCAATCACTGGCGAGATCCGTTTTTTGACTTTTTGTCTTTAGTTTCGCCACTCCCACGAGCTCGGAATGTCGCACGTGCTGATTTCATGTGAAAACAGTCGACAATTCGATGTCCGTTTCCGCCGCAAAATTCGCAAAACGTTTTGTTTTTTGCAGGTCGTGAATTCGCGTCGAATTTGTCGACTTCCATGGGGTCGGCGAACGTGGTTGAAGCCGAGCGATCCCCTTGTCGTGATCCGACGACGTGGGGTCGTCGTGTCCCGGAGTTGACCAAGTCAAAACGCTCCGCGGCCGATACGATTTCGCTGTAGCTGCTGCAATTCGCTGCTGCAACCTGGCGCCGAATGTCGGTTTTCAGCCCCGCGATGTAGGACTGAATTTTTTCGCCCTCGGTAATGTCGGGAATGCGATTATAAAATTCCTCCATCTGCTGCGTGTATTGCGCGACACTCCCGTATTGCCTATGGTGATGTAATTTTTCGCGCGCAATATAAGTGGAATTAATCGGCTCAAAACGTTTGAGAAGGTCTGCCCGGAACTGCTGCCACGTGGCTTCGCCCTGGAAAATGCTACTGTTGCTTCCGAGCCACTCGAGAGCTGGACCGCGCATCAACGTTGTCGCGAGACGAATTTTCTCGCCGTCGTACTCCGTCGTCGTCCATCCGATCGCCGCGAAATAAATTTCCATCGTCGCGAGCCACCGCCAGACGTCGGATTTTCGATCGCTAGGGTCGAACGATTCCGGCGAGCGAAGTTTCGGAACCTCGAACTGACGCTGCGACTACTGCGAAGTCGTCGAAGCAGGAATGTTCATGGTCGAGAGGAGCCGCGTAACGCGCTGCAGTTCGTTTCGCATCTGCTCGTTCTCCAATCGCGACCGTTCAGTCGTCGCTCGCATCTCCGCTTCCATCTTGGCGATTTGCGCGAAGAGCTGCTGCGTAACGTCGTTGGTCGCCGGCGAAGCCATCCTGTTCAAAAACCACGCGAGGGGGTTAATTCGAAAAGCGCGGAATTGGTACTTACCAGAAATCGGCGTCGAATTGGTCGCCCCCGGCGGTTTTTCGAGGCGATTTTTTCCGCGACCGCTGCTTAGCCGAGAGTTGTCGAGTGAGAACGGCTCTGATTACCAAGTGTCACAGGATCGAATTCTCAATCGAAACTTGTCACTAAAACTGAATACAAGGCCTATTTATACTCAGAAAGTACAAGGATAAACAAGATAAAACGAACCTTCGGGAACACACCCTTCCCGATACTACAATCACAAGTGCGCATAAGCACGCAAGTCTATTGGCACTTGGGATTACGCCCAGATTACACCGTATACACCACTGTCGGCGCTGTCGGTGCCGTATAATAGGTATGTCGGTGGGAAAAGTAGGAAATAAGAGAAATAAATAGAAGGCTCTAGAAAATAGAATAGTAGGCCGATTGAGATGAGATAAAGACCAAAATAAAGAGGAGAAAAGGGAGAATAGGATAACGGAAAAATATAATAGTGAGAAAATATTATAACGGGGACGTCCTCTCACAAGGAGGGGGGACGGCGTCAACGTAGGTGCTTGTGGACTTCCAGGAAGACATCTCTGCATCCATAGCTGCCTGCGACAGAGAGGAGTAGGGACCCTCTATCGCCTCCGCGTAAGAGCGCGGAGTCGGGATGTCAAGTGCATCCGGGTCTACCTCAGGGGTAAGTAGTACGGACACGAGATGAGGTGAAGAAGCTGCCAGACACTGGAACTCCTCCTGCCTGTCCTCAAGGACGTCCGTGCCAAGGGCGCACTCACCCCCGACGGACGGAGGACAGACAGACTCAGACTCAGCGACAAGACTAGCAGCGTAGTCTAGGCGACAGTGAGCAGCAAAGTCGACGAGCTCAGAAACTAGGGCAGACGCAGCAGTGGACTCGAAAGAAGGGTAAGTGACGACAATAGCAAGGAGACGCGTGACAGTAGGACTGGCAGCACGAAGAGAGTCCGACTCCGGGTCGGCAAAAGCAGGAAGAGAGGACTCAGGAGGAGAAGGCAAAGGGGCACGCAGAGGAGAAGTGGACGGACGCAGAGACATCCGGCGCGTGCCAGGGACAGGAGGAGGATGCTGACGCGAACCGCGACCACTAGTGCGAGCAGCACGGTCAGGCGACGCAGGGCGAGACGCAGGCTCACGACGCTCAGCAAGACCTCCAGTAGGACCAGTGTAGGGAGAAGGAGCAGGGAGTGGGGAGGTAGGCTGCAACTGTAACTGTGACGGTACAGGCTGTGGACACTCTAAGAGAGGAGGAGGACCAGCAGAAGGTGGAAGACCAAGAACCTTCTGCAGGAGTGGAACGAAGTACGATCGATGCCGCGTGGTGACGCCAGAAGCAGCAGGGACGGCACCAGTACCCCCAGCAGGAGCACCCGCTCCAGCAGCACCTCCAGCAGCACCAGAACCTCCAGCAGCTCCTGGAGCACCCCCAGCAGGACCGCCAGTGGTAGTCTCAGCGCCAACACCCTTAGCAGCACCAGCTCCAGTCGAACCTGCAGGCCCAGCAGCTCCAGTACTCCCAGTAGGAGCACCTCCGGGACCCGCGACAGCAGCACCCTCAGCAGCCGAAGAACCTCCAGCACCAGCAGTACGGCGCCAGCGCCGGGCAAACCACTCGCGCAGCTCCTGTGGAGAGAGTGGCTCCCGGCGAGACGAAGCACCCGGAGAACCTCCAGGCGGAGCACCTCCAGGCTCAGCACCCCCAGGCATAGCACCCCCAGACGCAGCACCCCCAGGATCAGCACCCCTAAGCGTAGCACCCCCAGGCTCAGCACCCCCAGGCTCAGCACCCCTAGGCTCCGCACCCTCAGGCCCAGCACCCCAAGGCTCAGCACCCCCAGGCCCAGGACCCCCAGAGTCAGCACCCCCAGGCTCAGCACCCTCAGTAGCACCAGAGTCACCAGTGACCTCGACAGGCTCCACTTCGT
This sequence comes from Closterium sp. NIES-65, assembly GCA_948144175.1. Lineage (NCBI taxonomy): Eukaryota > Viridiplantae > Streptophyta > Zygnematophyceae > Desmidiales > Closteriaceae > Closterium > Closterium sp. NIES-65. The sequence continues at coordinate 196,228 of CANXME010002037.1, forward strand.
CTACCTGGGACACACCTGAAGGGGCAGGACCCTGAGGGAGGAGGGGGTCTACCGTGGGGGGACCTGGTACAAGGAAGAGCAGGGGCGAGGGGAGGGACGGAGTGCGGTAGGGGAAGAGGCGGTAGTAGGGGACCGACTCGTCAAACGTAACGTCCTGGGAGGACAGAACACGGCGAGAGGTGGGGTGGTAGAACTGCCACCCAGGCTTGTCAGGGGGGAACCCCAGGAAGACGCAAGGAGCAGCACGAGGGGACTGCTTGTCCGCAGACAAGCTGCGGACAAACGCCCGAGATCCCCAGACCCGGAACGCCGACGCATCGCCAAACTTCCCCGTCCACAGCAAGGCTTGGGAGGTCTCCGGCCTGGGACCCTTGGGTGAAGGTTGATCTGATGCGCCGTGTACCTTACCGCAAATGGCCACAGAAAATGGGGGGCAGGGGAAGCGCCAGAGGTAAGGTCAAGGAGAGAGAAGCCGTCTGCCCTATCTGACTGTAAGAACAGCTGCAGGTCATCTACCCAGACCTCAAAGTCAATGGTCCGACCCTCAGCGTCAAAAGCGAGGACACTAGGGGTAGCCATGACTATAGACGACTAGCAGTGCAAACAGTAGGGTGAGGGCAGTGCAGTGTGAGAGGTGCTGTGCTCACCAGACTGGGCAGCTCGGGCGGTCAGGAAGTAGGGCGGCTCGGCAGCTCGGCGGCTCGACGGCTCGGATGCTGGGCGGCTCGGCTGCTGGGCGGCTCCGCTGCTGGGCGGCCCGGCTGCTCAGCCGCTGGGCGGCTCGGTTGTGTTGCTGCAGGGCGGCGCGGCGGTCGGTTGCTCGGCCGGGTGAGACGGCTCGGGCGGTTCGGGTGGCGGGCGGCGCTGCAGCAGGTGACGGGGCCGAGAGTAAGGCGGCGGGGCCACAGGTAGGGTGGCGGGGCCGCTGATAGGGTGGCCAGGCCGCAGTTAGGGGCGGCACGCGACGCCGCGAAGGGCGGCGACGGGCCGGGACAGGCGGCGCACGAGCTGGTACGGGCGGCGACGAGCCGGAACGGGCGGCGACGGGCCGGGGTGGGCAGCGAAGGGGCGGCGCGGGGCTGGGACGGGCGGCGCACGGGCGTCGACGGGCCGGGACGGGCGGCGAAAGGGCGGCGCCGGGCTGCGTAGGGCGACGACGGGCCGCTAAGGGCGGCGACGGCCAAGCAAGGGCGGCGAAAGGGAGGCTGTAGGGGCGATGCGACGGGGCCGAAGGAGGCCTAAGCGAGGCGCGCTCCGGGCAGAAAAAAAAAAATCGATTTTGGTGGGCCTTAAGAACAGTTCCCACGAGGGAACCTGCTCGATACCATGAGAAAATAGAAACGAGAATGAATGAACTAAGTACAAGTACTAACCCTAATTGGGTTGTACCCCTTGTGGGCTACCCCACTATAGCCTACACAATAAGCACAAGCTATATGTTCTGACAATAGAGAACAAACAAGCAAGGGAAGGTGCACCACCAACAGTTAATCATAATAACTACAATGACTACACCAAGCAGTATATATTATAATTTTGACACACCTCCCCCTCTCAGTGGCAGCCGCGACAAGTATGGGAGGCAGTAGGTTGGGTAGCGGTTGTAGCTGCTGGCGCAGCTGGCTCAATGCCAACCCCTGCAACCTCTCCTCTGTACTGGCAGCCGTGGCAGGACAAGTGGTTGGCGAGGACTCGATGAGATCGGTGGTGTTGACAGGGCCATGGTATTAGGATTCAACAAAGGGGTATATGTAGTGCTAATTGATATATTATTTGGAGTGGTGTGGTGAAAGAAGGCCGGTGATGCATTCCCCAATATGCTAGCTAAAGTGGTGTTAACCATTTTAAGTGGAGTAATGGCTTAACTGCCATTTTATTGTAGAAGAAGAGTTGCTCCACTGTTAATGAGGCTGTTTCATCGAGTATCGACGCATATGATTTCTGGCCGACCTATGTCCTTGACTGTCATAATGTTCGGCCAATGGATTTGGAGTCACGGCAGTTACATTTCAGTGCAGCCTGTCTCTGTGTAAGTAACCGACTTCACTGTTGTCTAAACGCACCTCCACGTTCAGCACACACTATCCTTGCATATCTTTATTGAGCTTGATTGTGTGGCTCTTCCCTGGGCTGGGATGGACGAAAATTTCAGACTGAAATGTTGTCACCACCACCCCAAAGTTTTCCGGCCCAGCCATGTAAACCGGACAGATTCCAAGAGACAAAGATGTGACGGTTTCCTGACGTCAGATGATGTATAATTTGGATGCTGGTGCTGCTTATTGACACACAATGCACGCCAATGAGACCAATGAGAAGGTGGGGTGGGGAAACAGTTATTCCACAGTCAGACCACTTTCACTGTGTACACTTGTGTAGTCGGTTCCGTATCTCGTGTCTTCACTGTGAACCCTCCCTCCGTAACACATCCTCAACGGCCTTGTTCGATTGCACTTTGGGCCCCCTCGTCTGTAAAGACTGTTCTGTACGAGACGGGTTCGCATCATGGGATTGCTAAATACCGGCAGCTTTCAGTCCCACGAGGCTAAAACACAGTTTTGGTGGGCTCTTAAAACCGTGGCCGAACTATCAGCTTCAACTTCGAAGTATTATAGCTTGGAACTTGTCCCAGGCAGTTCTGTGGCGAGAAGTTAGTCTTTTCCGAGATTCCATTTTTTCCATCCAATAAGGGTCTCGTTACGCATACTCCATGTTTGTCCTGCTACTGTTCCTAAGAAGTTGCACCCCGCCTTCAACCGCCGAATGTTCAGGTGGTTTCCCTTCCTACCAACAAGAGCGCAGGATCATTTGCACTCGGCTAATGTAGTACACCTGTTCTCCGATATTTCCACACCCTGAACTTTGATTCTACTCAGACACCCTACATGGTTGAAGGTTTGATGAGACGGACGCCCTGACATTGCGGGTCTATCAGGAAATAGTCACCAGGTCAAGGCCTTTCGAAACTCGAACTTTGTAGTTCGAGTGAGCGGGGAAAATTCCAGTGCCAGATTGTTCCTGCGGTAACCTCGCATTGAGATTGTGTTACATTAACCCTGAAAATTCTTCGAGCGTTGCGAACTACCTTCGAAATCGGTTCTTTCGAGGGTAGGTACCCCAGGTTGTGAAGATAAAGGGTGTGGAATTATCGCGGAACATGTGTATGATCCTCAGTATCACATTGTCCAAACGTTTGAAAATTAGATTGCTGACCATGTGGGACCAGAGCTGTCATGGGACCATCCCAAACTTCCGTAATTAAAATAAATGGTATTCGCGAAAGTGTCCCATGGGTTCGTTTGGGGAGAAAACCATCATTTTTACATTACTGAGACAAATCAAAAGAGTGTACACTCTGACGTAAAAAACACGCAGCGCGTCAGCACAGTTCCAAACGAAATTGACCCACGGCAGACCCTGCCCGGCCAACACAAAAATCGTCATCCGAATTACATTTAACAGAAGCCATGAGCGGTAACCCGCCCTAGCGCGAAATCATTATGCCCCTTGCGACGATCGTTATATTCGCTCGACTGAGTGTTGCGTGAATTCTCAAATTGAGGTGACGGACTGCAAGACCTGGTACGAGGTGATCGCACGTACCTTATACGCGGGATAATACGAACCACTTGACGTCCTCGGCGTGTTATTCAGGTGCGTCATTGAAGACGCATGTCATGCAGTCTCGTAATTCAAGGGTTACAGGGTTACAGCCATGAACTCGAACTGTAAACGAACGCGTAGGACACGCCATTGGCGTTTGCACCAAAGAGTTTTGCATTTGCGCTTTCGACCGATGGAGTGAAATTCCGTGTGAACTATACCAGATTCGTGTTAGTCTTTCACAACTTTATCCGTTATTCTAGTGTTTAGAAAGCAGCATCTGCTTCGCCCGCTCGCCAACATTCGCCACGGGCAAAATCGGGACTATAGTGGGCAGGTGAACCAATGTAACCAGCTTCTTCAAAATATCTCACGAACGGACGGATGCCAGCGTGATAAGCTGTGTGTTCAAGGGCTGCGATCAAAATAGGGGCTTGTATCGTGCGTGCAACTCGCTGGTACCAATTGCATTTGGGCTGGCTGTCGATATTAAGTTGACCAGATTCGCGTGCAACTGTTGAGCAACCTGTGTAGAAAGAATTGAACTTCAGTGCAGTGCACACGAAATGTATGCAGGTCAGGCCACCCAGCAATGCTGTTTAGTCGAGGTGAAACAAGAAGAAGCTGTCGAAAGAGCAATGCTGTACAGCAGAACTGTACAGCAATGCGTAGAACAGTTCAATTCAATGCAATGCAACCAAGGGGAAAAAAAAAATTGACCGACGGAGCGGTGGGCTTCGGATGAAAGCCACCTGCGTCCCATGCATGCACCAAGCTTCCGCCATCACAATCATATGCCCGACAAATCGGCAGGCAATCCCCTCACTGTCGGCGTTCCGCTTTGCTCATCATGAGATGGAGGGGAGGGGAGGAGCCTTACTAGAGCCCCCTGTATGAGAATCACCTTCGGGATTTGAAGCTGCGTGGATCGATCCAAGAGATTAGCCGCAGGAGAGGTGGGCGGAGAAGAGGGGGGCGAGTGAGTGGACTTCAATTCACGCTGTGAAAGAGCGCAGAAGGATGAGTTTTGTGTCTTGAGCCAGGTGCAGCTACTGCTGCCTGAGCCCTTTTATGCTAGTGGACACAAATCCCCCCAGAAATGCTAACTGATTCGAGGGGTGCAATCATAGTTGCCGCCTTCTTTACACCGCTCCTCAGCGGGCTCTAATACCTGAAGCTCCTAGGATGCGGACAATCCGGAAAGGGATTGTTTCTTCAACGTTAGGATCTTGAGTTCCCATCACCACCGTCAAACTCTGCCTGTGAAGCAACTGGATTTGCCGCCATGGCTGCTGTTCGCGAAATGGACTGCAGGTGCCGCCAAGGGGATGATCGCACGCGATGATCGCCGCGCGCTGCGTGTCTAGTGAGAGGATGCACGTACTATTACTGCTAGGCACTCGCTCTGAGGAAAGACTACGATCAAAATACTGCTGCTAAGCTGCCGCATGTGGTCCCCCCCCCAAAAAAAAAATCGCTATAAACACTCCGATTGCTGCTACTACTACTGCTGCTTATCGATACCAACCACCCACGCAACGCGGCAGCTGGTGAATCCGAGGAGGAAGAAGGCACGCAGCAGCAATAAGGCAAGAACTTAGGGAGCATCATATGCCCAAGCAGCACAGCAGCTTGAGACTGCGTTACTAGCAGCGGCGGCGGCAGCATCAGAAGCAGCAGCAGCAGCAGCAGCAGCAGCAGCAGAGGAAGAAGCAGCAGCAGCAGAAGAAGAAGCAGCAGCAGCAGAAGAAGAAGAAGAAGCAGCAGCAGCATGGTAGTGATGATCATGAGCAACAACGGCCACTACCTTGATGGCGCGCCAGGGTCGGCAGGTTCCATGCCGAATCTAGGCCTCTGCATTGGCCGTCCTGACACCACTGCCACGATACCGCTGTCTCACGTGAACAGCTCAGCATCATCCCCGCTCGCCGCCGCGGCGGCCGCAACCGAAGCATCTTCAGCAGTACTACTAGCAGCAGCAGCTGTAACCGCAGGCACACATGCACCAATACAACCTGCTGCGGCGGCTGCTGGATTGCTACCGTCCTCGCAAGACAGCGTTGCGGCAACATCCGCGCCGTCATTAGTACCGGCAAGGCCGCAAGCAAGACCGCAAGCAAGACCGCAAGGGCGTGCCGCATCATGCAACGAGGAGCAGGATCAGAAGCCGCTCATTCGTGTCCGTGACCGAGCCATGGCTGGCAACGAGCAGCAGCAGCAGCAGCAGCAGTGGCTGCAGCAGCAGCAGCAGCAGCAGTGGCTGCAATGGCACGAGTGGCATCAGCGGCAGCGACAGCAGCAGCAGCTTCAACGCCCCTCAGAGCTTCAACGCTCCTCAGAGCTTCAACGCCCCTCAGAGCTTCAACGCTCCTCAGAGCTTCAACGCCCCTCAGAGCTTCAACGCCCCTCAGAACGCCCCTCAAAAGACCTTGCTCAAAGCAGGGGCCTCGCCTCACTCTTCTCTCCATCCTCTGGCTTTCCAAACTCGCTGATCCCTCCGCAATCTCCGCCCTCTCCGCCCTCTCCGCTCCCTCCGCACTCTCCACACTCTCGCACCCACCCTACCGCTGCCTCGTCCTCCCCTGCCACACGCTCTTCCGCCCATTGCACGCCCGGGTTCCCCATGCGGGTTGAACCTACACCAGCTCCCACCGCCCCTGGTTCATCCCTCCAACGGGAGGGGGAGGCAGAGGAAGGAGGAGGAGGAGGAGGCGAGGGTGGCGGTGGTGTGGGGATCGGTGTGGGACGGTGGAGATCATCAGACACGAGCTTTGGTGGCCCTGCGACTACTACAGTCGCTGGATTCCCCCCGCATTCTGATCAGCAGCCTGAGGCTGCTACGGCTGCAGCTACTACCACAGGGGCCGCACCATGGCTTACCAGCTCTGCACTCAGCAGTCTTCTCAAGAAAGAAGCCCCCGAGTCTGCACCTGCTGCTGCTGCTGCTGCTGCTGCTGCTGCTGCTGCTGCTGCTACCTCAAACCACCCTCCATCAAGCCCAACCACTGCGTCTAGCCTTTCCCCGGCTCTTTCGCCGCCCTTCCCACCGGTTCTTCAGGCGCCGCCTCTTTCCCCTTCTCCGTTTCATCCCTTTGGGTTTCCCACTCCACTTCATCCTGCTGCCCAACACTCCCCGGCCCACGCCCCGGCCGGTGCCCTCTCTCCCCCATCTCACAGTCACGGAAACACATCAGCAACATCATCATCGTCTGCAGTAGCGGCCGCAGCAGCTGCTATTCTTGCAGCCGCGGGGGTTTCGATGCCAAATCCTGGTGCTGCTTCGTCTTCTTCTGCTGCTGCTGCTGCTGCTGCTGCTGCTGTTGCTGCTGCTCCTCCTCCTGGAGTGGGGGGGTCGACAGCCACACCATCGGCTATCACTCCCATCTTGCCGCCCATCCACGCATCCTCAGCCACCCAGCAGCACCGGATCCAAACAAACCAAAACCTACCAATACCGCACTCGCATCCCTTCTCCCAGGAGCAATACCAGCTCCACGCGCTTCTCAGCCTTGCCGCTGCTGGCCTCATTCCCCCTTCCGCTGCTGCATCACTAGCCCAGCACCCCGCATTCCAACCACCACCACCGTACACTCACACACCCCCTCATCCGGCCCCGTTCAGGGCCATGCCTCCTACGAGCACAGCCCCTTATCCTGTTCCTTTTGGACCCCCCAATGTGGCGGCTCCTCCGTCATTCCCTCACACTCTCCTCTCTTCTCCAGCTGCTTTATTCCACCCTGGCGTCAGCACAGCAGGAAACACTACCTTCAGCCCTGCAGGGAGCGTGCATCAGCCGTCCAATCTCGCGGCTGCTGTTGCTGCAGTGGCAGCAGCCATTGCTGCGGCTGGGGGCAATTTGGGGCACGTCCGTGCGCCTGTTGCTGGATCCAGCGGCGCTGGTTTCAGCCCTGGTGCTCCGAACACAGGTGATGACTCAGGCGGTGGTGCAGGTGATGGGGCTAGGGATCCAATCACACAGCTGCTGTTCCCCTCAGCGGTCACCCATGCCCCTGAGAGTATTGTTCGGGTGTTGATGCAGCAGCAGCAGCAGCAGCAGCAGCAGCAGCAGCAGCAGCAGCAGCAAAAACAGCAGCAAGAGCAACAACAACAGCAGCATCCGCAGTACCAGCTTCAACAACAGGTTGGGAGCAGCAACGAGCAACAGCAGCACGGTCTCACACACACATGGGAGCACGGCAGAGGGAGGTGGGGGGCAACCGCGGAGAAACGAGAAACAAGTGCCCAAGAAGGAGAGAAACGGGCCTCCAGCAATCAAGGCGAGGAGAACGCATGGAGGGAGAGCGAGGACGCAAGGATGGGGAGGAAACGGGCGCGGAACAGAAGCGGGCAGGAAGGGCAGCAGCGCGGCGCAGGCAGCGCTATGGGTAGTTTCGGCAGTGGCAGTGGCGGCACCATGGGCAGTGGCAGCTACGACCTCACACCAGCAAAGCAGGAACCTTTATATAGTGGTGCTGCTGGTGACGATGCTAGTGGTGCTGCTGCTGCTGCTGCTGCTGCTGTTGGCGGTGGTAGAGAAGGCAAAAGGCGGGCATGGTGTGGGACCGAACCACCTGATGCTTCGCATGGTGTGGGCATTAGTAGGAGCCCTGGTGGGGGACGCACCAGGAGAAGATTTTCTGTTGGTACTAGCGCTGGCGCTAACGTTGGTGCTGGCGCTGATCCTTGTGGCAGGACGACTGCTGCTGCTGCTGCTGCCTCTCCTGCTGTACCTTCCACTGCTGCTGGCGCCACTGCTGCTGCCAATATGGAAGGAGTGGATGATGATACTGATGATGATATCGATGGGGACGGCGGAGGAGGGGGTGCGTCTGGGGGCCATGCGGCACAGCAACATGAGTGGAGTGTGAGCCTCCTCTCTCCCTCCCTCCCTCTCTCCCTCCATTAATATAGGAGGCAGTGTTACATACATGCAAGGTCTCCCCCCCCCCCCTCTCTCTCTCTCTCCCCCCCCCCCCCCCCCCCCCCTCTCTCTCTCTCTCTCTCTCTCTCCTCTCTAACAGACACACTCACTTTCATCTCTCTCCTCTTCTCCCTACCATCTTGACCACTGTACCCAGAGACCGACTACTCTTGCCTTGCACACGCCCTCCTTCTCTGCATCAGCTGCGCCAGCCGCCCGCCCCCACCCCCCTTTTCCCCTTCCTGCCGGATCCCCCTCCCCTGCATCTCCGCGCATCTCGCCTTTTCCCCATGGCCCCCACCAACCCCCCCAGCCCCAGGACGCGGCGGAGGGAGAGGAGGGCAGCGAGTGGTGTTTTGAGACGACTCAAAGTATGACTCGTTCCGTGCGTCTCACCTTTCCCCCCATGGTCCCCACCAACCACAACCTTCGAGGCGCCTCAAGACTCATTCCGCGCATCTCGCCTTTCCCCCATGGCCCCACCAACCCCCCCAGCCCCAGGACGTGGCGGAAGGAGAGGAGGGCAGCGAGTGGGCCATGCAGGCGCGCGGGGGCGGGGCACACTCTACACGCCCACGCAGCGTGGCTGAGCGGAACAGACGCAGCAAGATCAGGTGCGGAGGGAGTTGGGGGAAGGGGGAGAGATGGGGGGGAGGATGCGGCGGGTGAATGGGAGTGAGGAGAGCGTGGGATAATGTTCTGCTAACAGGGAGGGGAGTGGAAGCCGCAGGAGGGAGAATCGGGGGAGGAGAGGGGAAGGATGGTGGTTGGGGGATAGGGGAATGGGGGTGAAGGGAGGGAGGTAGGAGAGGGTATGGAAGCGGGGTAACATTGGCCAGTGCATGGAGAGGGGTCTATGCGGCTGCTTCCAGCCGTCATGATGCCACAGCCAGCGATACAGTGAACCTTTGATTCAGGCACGGAAACTGATTCAGGCACCGGAAACTGATTCAGGCACTGGAAACTGATTCAGGCACCGGAAACTGATTCAGGCACCGGAAAGTGATTCAGGCACCGGAAAGTGATTCAGGCACCGGAAAGTGATTCAGGCACCGGAAACTGATTCAGGCACCGGAAACTGATTCAGGCACCGGAAACTGATTCAGGCACTGGAAAATTATTCAGGCACCGGAAACTTATTCAGGCACCGGAAACTTATTCAGGCACCGGAAACTGATTCAGGCACCGGAAACTGATTCAGGCACAGGAAACTGATTCAGGCACCGGAAACTTATTCAGGCACCAGATATCAATAGAGGGAACAGAGACTGACCTAGGCACTTTGATCCAGCAGCAGACTTTGATTCGGGCAGCAGACACTGATCCAGGCACCAGAGGCACCAGACACGGATTCAGGCTCAAGACCCTCCATAAACCATCAAGCGACATTCCAGGCATCAGATAGCATTTAACAGGATACCCATCATTTCATGCATCACACATGCATTCAGATACCCATCATTTCATGCATCACACATTCATTCGGATACCCATCATTTCATGCATCACACATTCATTCGGATCCCCATCATTTCATGCATCAACCACACTTTCACGCACTCTTTTTCCCAATTGCCTGATGCAATGCGTGTCCCTCCTTCCCTGCATATATCCCCCCCAGTTCCCGCCTGGACCGCCTAAAGGAATCTAGTTCCCCAGCTCCCCATCTGGAATCTAGTTTTGAGACGCCTCAAAACTTGACTTCCTCCTTCCCCCGCGTCTACCCCCTCCCTCCCCCCCCCCCCCCCCGCCCCCCCCTCTCTCCCCTTCCCCCCCCCCCAGTTCCCGTCTGGACCGCCTCAAGGAGTCACTCCCGATCTGGAATCCGCGCATGGACACGGCCACCATTGAGTCGACTCAAAGCACTTCCTCCTTCCCCCGCGTCGACCCCTCCCACCCCCCCGCAGTTCCCGCCTGGACCGCCTAAAGGAATCACTCCCGATCTGGAATCCGCGCATGGACACGGCCACGATGCTAGACGAGGCCGTTAACTTCATCGCGCTGCTGAAGAAGGAGGTTCGTCGCCTACACGTGGAGCGCGACGAGCTCGCCAGCCGCCTCCCCCCCGACGCCAAGCGGCCGAAAGTTCCCGCCGCGGACGACAAGCTAGAAGCGGATGCGACGAAAGGGAAACGGAAATTGGATGAAGATCTTAGCGGGGCTCGCTGAGACGCGTATACACGTGGCTGACCCTGCACAGCGTGCATACGACAAGGCCGACGCGGATGACGCGACGCACGGGAAACCGGAAATTGGATGCGGAAAGCGCGGCGCATTGAGGCGCGTATAGACTGGTTGCTATGGTGTTCGGACGCCAAGCCGCGGCCGAAAGTTGCCGACGCGGACGACAAGCCCGAGGCGGATGATGCGACGCACGGGAAGGACCAACGGGGTGCCGACAGCAGGGCTCGTTGATGCGTGGAGTGGCTGCTGTGGTGGTGTACCGTAAGTACGGGATATCGGATGACGAAGTGGAGACGATGTGTATGGCGAAAGTGCGGTAGAGCGCACCATAGCACGCTTCATCAGAAGATCGTGACGTGACCCAAGTGTAACATCTCTGTACCGTATACGGAAAATTATTGAAGTGTACTGGCAACTGCATTTTACTTGACGCCGTGTGCAGGGATATGCTCTCCCTGAATCTCAAAGACCTGCTCTCAAAGAACAAGGCATGCAAGTTGCAACACTGGGGCCATCAGTCTGGAAAAGATGTACGTACTAGCATGCTGACTGGAAGGGAAGGGGATCACTAGGTGTCACCACATCTGCATTTGCTGCTTGTGCAACATATGTGGCCCGCTCTTCATATGGTGCAGTACCAGTTGATGATTGAATGTGGTATTTTGACCGAGAAGCATTAAGGTGACACATTGTGGCGCAGAGGAGAATTGAACATTAGCACATGCACAAGCAAATAATGTGTCATCTAAGTGGTGTGACAAAAATAGGTGTACTGTACTGTACGTTTACTGCTGATCAGAGGCCATCCTGATACACCTCAAGGTCGAACGCGCCTATCTGTAAGCATGAATGTAAGAATCCAAGCAAGCAACAAAGCAAGCAAGCACGCAACTCCACACACACAACACAACGGATTGCGGAAAAAGTCAGCCACATACAGTGTAATCAGCACACCAAGTGAACTACCCTGTGTCCATTTCGCCATGAGACAGAGAGAGAGAGACAGTGCATGGGTGTGCAGTACAAGTTAACCGCATACAGCATAATCAGGACACCAAGTGAACTATGTCCATTTCACCATGAGACAGAGATCTAGTGCATGTGCATGGGTGTGTGAAAACTGACCCTGTGACTTGTTACACAACGGTGTAGCAAAGGATGGAACAGGGCAAACAGAGAGGAGCATCAACAGGGCAAGTGGAGGCAGCAGGGATATGCAGCAGCGGCGGTGGTGGTGGCGGTGGCGACGGCGGCGGTGGTGGTGGTGGTGATACTGACCATGGCTCCTTTGCGAGTGTCTAGAGGGCAGACAGACGTGTACTCGAATGATGCCCCTGGTGGCAGCACTGGCTGCTGCCCCACCACTCCAGGGCCCCTGCATAATGCGAGGACGAGTGCAGGAAGGCAGGGAGGGCAGGGGAGGGGAGGGGAAAGGAGAAGGGAGGAGAGAGAGGGAGGAGAGGAGCGCAGAGTGAAGCAGAGCTGGTGAACGGCTTGAGGAAAACAGAAGGTAGGGAAATTGAGGGGATCGGGGGAGAAATGCGGGGTAAGTGGGGGGGAGTGGAGGTGGAATGAGAGATGGGCGAAAAGGAGAAGAGGGGAGAGCGGGGGAGAAGAGAGAGGAGAAGAGGGGCGAGTGAGAGGGTGAGCAGGAGAAGGAGAAAGGAGATCTGGAATCAGCTGTATGGGGAAAGAGGAGGGGAAATTGAGGGAAGAGAAGGGGGAAGATGAGATGAGAGCAGGGGGGAACGAGGGGAGAGCGGGAGAAATGAGCGGAGAGCGGAGAGGAAAGGGATGAGACGATTAGCGGGGAAAAAAAAAGGAGAGCGGGACAAGATGAGGGATGTCCTTCGATCCCCCCCTCCCCCCTCCTCTCCCCTCGACACCCCTCCTCCCCCCCCCCCCCCCCTCTTCCTCTTCTGCCCTTCCCCCCACTTTCCCGCATTCCCTCCCTTTCCCGCAACACACCCACGGCTCTTACCTTTCTCCTTCCCTTTCTTCTACCGTTTCGGGGGGTAACTTTTCTTCTAACATCAGCCATCATCCATGCTGAGGCGCCTCCGCTTAATCTGCTTAACGAAATCGCGTAGGAGGTATTGGCGACACTAATGGGCACGAACCGAAGCTTTGATGCGCCTGCATGGGAGGTGTCTGCAAATCGATGGTGTTAATGTGTTCGCAAATCAGCATTAACTATTCGTCCGCAAATTAACGCTAATACATTAACTACTTCAGCCGCAATGCATAAGAAAATCAATAATGTATCGACTACTGGCGACTGTACAAACATCTGAAGCAACTGGCGGTGACTACTTGAAGCTGACGGTACTTACCTCACTACGTCAAGTGACAAATTCTAAACTACGACTGATAAGCGCGATTGATAAGCGCGACTAACACTACCTACGGTGCAAAAACTTGCGCTTAGATCCAAGAACCTGAAAACCAAGAGGCGACGGTAACGCGCTTAGATCTAACAGACTGGAAACCAAGAAAGGACGATGACGATGAGAGAAGAATATGGCGGAACTAAGGGTGCGTCAGATCCGTTGGCCGGATCAATCCGGCCGGCCGGATCTAGCGAAGGTTACACATTGACGACCTTCGTAAGTTATTTCGTTAATTTCGCACAATCCGGCCACTTGCTAAAATTTTGATGGCCGGTTTGATGGCCGGTTTAGCATTCGACAACTTTTCCGACGTGCAAACGAATCGAGAGTCGACCACTTTGTCGAATCATCAGCGCTCCAGTACCTATGCGACTCAACGTGTCACAAGGACGACTCGCACGGCGCTTTCAGTGTGCACAATAGCGGTTGTGTCACTTCAGTAACATTACGTGCGACTCCGTCGCACAATCCAGCCAACTGTGCGACCTGTAAATTTGACACTTCTGCAAACCGGCCTGTAAATCGGCCACCAAATCTGTCAGATTTCAACACCTTGTAAATGTGGCTGGATGGTGGTCGGTTTAGCATTCGACCATTCTGTCGACTTTGGCGAAAAAAGGAGTCGACCAAAAGGGCGACAAATTTGCAGCCAAATCACATTGTAGCGGATCTGACGCACCCTAAAGAAGGGTGGGAGGAGAGGGTGGTGGTTGATGTGGCGTGGTGGTTGTGCCTCCCTCGATTCCTATTGGCTCGCTTGAGTTTCCCTCAAACACCCCTCGCTATTTCAGCTGCCCCAATCTGGTTCGCAGTCAGCGAAGGGAGTTGTGAGAGCAGCTAAACCTCGCGACACTTCAGCCGAAAAAAAAACGTTGCCCAATTCAACACCATCCCGCACCTCACGCAAGCCTCACTAAATAACTCAACCCCTTAATTCAACAGGAAGTGCCGCGTCAGTCTCCTCCTAAAAAATGTCTCTTCCTGCTCCAGCTCTAAGTCTGACGTCGGGTGCCTACCAACCAGACCTTACCACAAAAAGTACGCGCCCTGAGATGATTCGTTTGCCTCAAGACAACCAAACCCAACCAAATAACCAGGCTCTCAACTCTATACATTCAAGTATGTGAAATTGAAAGTATTCAAAAGTTATGCAAGGCAGTTTGTTTGCACTGTACACCTATCAGCCGCGATATCACGGAGTATCACACTTCCAAACCGCGAATTCAATTTACCAATCGCACGATTCACAGCTCCATCGCACAGCTCAAACGAATTTCCACCGTTGGCGGCGGATACAGTTCTTCATCGCCACCATCCATTCAAATTGTGTTCTGCAACCCAACCAGCGCAAGTTTTTCCCGCACTCCACAGGGGCACAAAAGCAGCCGCGCCGTGTCGCATCCCTTTGCACCCAGCAACCCATCACATTTTATTTGAAAACGCGCTGCGGGAGGCGGTAAACGCCAAACACAGAATCAAGGCCGCTGGTCAGCTCGGCTTACTCCTTCCTTTGGCAGACGCATCCCTTCCACCGAAACCTGGTATAGTCCCACGGCTGAGTCCATTTTCGAATTATTCTTCCTTCACGATCCCATCGAAGGAATGTTCAGAGAGGCTCTCTCCTAACGAGCTCTCTAATACGGACTTCAAGTTACTATCTCCAATGAGCAGTCCGTCCTACATGAAACCGCCCGGCTAGTACAAGGGAAAACACCAAGCATGCAGCAGCGCTGAGGTAGCGTAGAGTAGTACAGAGAGTCGTGGGTGGGATGGGTTGGGTAGTATAGAGAGTCTAGCAAGCTGCTTGCGTGCCTTGGTCGGAACCTTGTACGACGCCCTGGGTTGGTTGGTTGTCGCGGCAACACCTTCACCGCGATAGCCTTCTCGTGAACTCGTCACATCAAGATTCTCAGTACGCGGAGAGATCTTCCGTACGCAACTTCAGTACGCGACGAGAATGCACGAAGAAGAAATCTTCAGGGGGAGAAGCCAAAGCTCAAACAGAGCCCAACGAACGGAGCGCCATCCAGCCACGTCAAGACCGATGGCGTTTCTCCCCGTCCTCGCCGTTGACGCGCGTCAGCTCTTCATGTCCTCACGCCAAAATGAAGACGCTTGACGTAAGTACAGTCTTTGAACTTTCTCTGTTTCCAGACTTCGTTATTATCTGAATTTGTTTTTCATTTACACTTCTTCTGCTTCGAAGCTTTGATATTCCTTGCAGGCAACCATATCTCCGCTCTGAGAGCCCAACGACCTGAGAGCCACCAACCATCTGGACGCTTCCAAGTCCAACTGAAGCCAAGTTAAGACTTGAGAGCCCAACTCATGCCATATGAACGTCGATGGAAGCGTGACCGTTGGATCGGGGTTGAGAGCTTCTCCCCATCCTCACCGTCGACCCTTCAACTCTCCAAGCTCTCACTCAACAACGGTGGCGGTGATTCTCTTCGTCGGCGGTGGCGCATGCCGGCTCTCGGCTCTCGACGTCGCATGGCGCTGCTCGTCCGTCTCACGGATCATCACTTCCCTTCGGCGACGCTTGGTTCTCCTTCAAGCGTCACAACAAAGGAGGCAAGTGCGGTTCCTTCAAGCTATTTTCTACCCTGAATATGCCTTCCGCTCTTTTCCTGAACTTCCTCTGTTTCTGAAGGGAAATATACTAACGTGTTTTCCGTTGGCCCTGCAGGCGACCATCGTGAGAGCCCAACGACCATATGAACGTCAAGATCGACGAAACCTTCAATCGCACGAGCTCTCTCTCAACAACGACGTCGGCGATTTCCGTCACATGGCGACACTCCCGTCGCGCGGAACCTCACTTTCCGTTTGGCGATGCTTCACTCGAGTCTCTTTACGATGAGCTTCTTTATCAAGCCTCACCACAATGAAGGTGAGTGCGGTTCCGTTTTAGAGCTCTTCCGTTTCACTTTTATAAATATCTCCACTAACTCAGCCGTTGTTTCCTGCAGAATCGCTGGTGTCTTGCCGCTTCACGACATCGTGATACTTCCATCGTCGCGAGGGGCTTTCAAGGCACGGCACTTCCGTCGTCGCGAGGGTTGCTTCGATCATCGCGTGGCGTTAGGCGACGGCGCGTGCCGCTGATGACGGATATGGGCACGGAAGTCCACTTGCCGCTTGCCGATGCCTGGACTGCCTTCACGCCGTTGGTGACGGCTTCTTTCAAGCCTCACCACGATGAATGTAAGTGCAGTCTCGTTTTCAAGTTCTTGGCCTATGCTAGTTTTCACTTCCTTTTAAGAAAGCACTAACTGATTCATAGTTTCGTGCAGATCCGCTTCGCGACATGGAGACATGGAGATGTGACCGAGAGTGGCGCTTCTATCGTCGCAAGCGTCGCAAGCATCTTCACGAGGGGATTCCAAGGCACGGTGCCTCCATTGTCGCATGGCGTTAGGCGACGGCGCGTGCCGCCGATGACGGTTCTACCGTCGCTAGTGGCGCTTTGATTGCCGGATGGTAAGGACGCGATAACACCACAAGCAGTTTCGGTGTCTTTTCAACGGTTCTTCGTCCTTTTTTCAACGGTTCAGCTAACGATTTTTGTTGTTCCCTGCAGATGTTGCGGAGACCCGTCGATGGCGCTTCTCCCGTTGCGCGGCGTCGCTTCGTCCGGGGCATGGCGACGAGTATGCCGTCGCACGGCGTCGCTTCGGCGGGAGCATGTCGACTCTTCACCGGTCGCGCGACGCTTCGCACCGCGCTGGCGACGCCTCTCAGATTCATCGTCGTATTTCGTTTTGTCATCCGTCTCGTTACCTTTTTTCGGCCTTTCTCACTCGCGACGTGGCATGGTCGTGCGCAGTCAGGAAGGAAGGGTTAGAAGAAGGCTACGACCAACATCAACGTCAAGACCAAGGCTACGAACAAGGCTACGTCAACGCGAACAACGTCAAACGACCAAGACTTGGTCCAAGACGTCCAAGACTTGGTCCAAAACGTCCAAGCTTGGTCCAAGACGACCAAGACTTGGTCCAAGACGTCCAAGACTTGGTCCCAAGACGTCCAAGACTTGGTCCCAAGACGTCCAAGACTTGGCCCAAGACGTCCAAGACTCGGTCCAGGACGTCCAAGACTTGGACGTCCAAGGCTTCGTGCATGCGTTCAATCGATTGGGCATAGCGAAGAAATAAACGTGACACCATTCATGTCACACACTCAGAGCAGCAGCAGCAGCAGCAGCAGCAGCAGCAGCAGCGGTATCTCACCTCTTTCTCCAATTCCTCGATGAGCTCAGGGGCAGCAGACACGCTGACGAATGACAGCAGATGCACCTGCAATAGAGTGCAAACAGCGGTGCAAGAGGGCGAGAGAGAGGAAGAGATGGTGGGGGAGGGAGCAACGCGGGAGGTATGTGGGAGGGAAGGAGGCAAGAGGGAAAAACGGGGGAAAGAGGAGAAAGGGTGGGAGTGTCAGGGAGCAGGGTGGGAAGGTAGTGCAGGGAAAAACAACAGCGGATCGAAGGGGTAAGTGAGGGAGCGCGTATGATGAGGCAGTTGCATGCATGCACGGGAAAAAACGGACACACACACACAGAGTCCCTCCTCTGCGTTGCACGCCTCTACTGCACATTATCGCGTTCCGAGTTGCCTAAGATTCCTACTACTATGTGCAGTCACTCTGTGTGTGCATGACTCTCTATTACATAATACCTTGATAATTTGTGCGATGAGGCCCAAGAGCAAGTGTTCCTGCCAGAATCCGGCGAGCAGGAAGGGAAAGAGAAAAGGGAAAAGAAGCAAGAAATACAGGAATTTGGGCAAGGCAAGAAAACTGCTGATAGTTTTCTTTCTTCCTTCTTCAAGCTGACGTGGCACCAAAGATCCACCTGTTTCACGCCAGCTGTCCTCCTTATACTGCTGTGCGTGCACCCCATCTACCCTCGTCACACATCCTTTTTGAGAATGCCAACCAACCAGCACCTGACACCTGGACACCTCGGATCGCCTTCCCCTGCTCTCTCTCTCCCTTCTTCTTTCCTCACGCTCTTCCCTTCTTTCTCGCCCCTCGCCCCTCTCCCCTCTCCCCCCGCACGCACCCTGCGCTCTGCAATGTCCCGTCCGCTACGGTTGACCACCTGGCATGCCAGTGCGCACGCGGGGTTAATGAAGACACAAGTGACAATATTCCCTGCTCCCTTCATCCTCGCCTCTCTCGCCTCCCCCTTCCCTCTCCACTCCCCCCCCCCCACTCACCCTCGCTCAGCAATGTCCTGTCCGCAGGAGCACGAGCAGGAGTTTGTCATTCGTGGTGATATTGTCCATTTCAGCATGTGTTTGTCTCTGCTGCAGAAAGAGAGTCGGGAGGAGGGAGACGCAGCGTCGCGACGAATCGAAGAGCGGCGAAGCGACGGACGACCGGCGGTTTGACGGGCGACCGGCGGATTGACGGACGAGCGGCGGAGCGGAAGAGCGGCGGAGCGGAAGAGCGGCGAAGCGGACGAGCGGCGGAACGAGGTGCAGGAGTTTGACTCCCCCCCTTTCTCCCCTTCCCCGTTCCCATGTTCAGGTGGATGGCGAATGGTTTGGGGAGGTACAGGTGGGCTAGCTAGGCACGTGTAGGCGCATAGGAGCGTTAGATCAGAAGGGTGTGGTCAGGTGTGTTTGGGCGCGGTCAGGTATGTTTAGGAACGTTCGGGTTTGGCTCGGCTGGGAAACCTCCTCTTCCTCTGACAACCTGGCGTCTTCGAATTCTGACAACTGAGGAGTGTCATCCCGAGGTGTTTAAATTCCCCTGATCTAATCCTGCCCGCGGGCAGTAAGCTAACCTTCCCTCTCCTCTCCTACCAGAATCCGTCCCCCCCGCCCTCCCAAACAGAGTCCCGCACGAATGACCACCTCGACGCGGTGTGCGGGTGTAACGCTGGAGGCTTTTGCCTCTAGCGGCCAAGAGGGGTCAAGTTCAAGACGGAGTTTGGGCAGCTCAACACTTGGAGCGGCTCAACACTTGGAGCGGTTCAACACTTGGAGCGGTTCAACACTTGGAGCAGTTCAACATCGGGAATTTTTGGGGTCCCGCAATTGGTTGGGAAACCACTAGCTGGCGATTGGGTTTCGGCTCCAGGCATTCGCCTGGTTTTGGCGATTGGTTTTCTATGCTAGTGGCATCTAGCCTGCGGGTTGTTTTCAGTTGGGCGAATGACTGGCTGCCGAGCCTGCACAACTGCTCGGGTGGTTTTGCACGATACAGTTGCGGACATTTGGGTTGTGTTCATTGGGCGCGACGTTTCTATCGTTTCGATGTCACGTCAGCAAAACAGTCTCGATAAAATGTCAGTCGGGAAAATTGTTTTAGTGAGTACAGCACTCTTGAGATATCGTGGAAGTCCACGTAATGAGAAAAAATACACTGTGCTCTTAGCGGAAATGACGATACACATTAAATATTGATAAAAGATGGTAGGGCGGCGTGTAGCAAAATATATAAAAGTTATATACATATAGTAAGGCGAATAAAACGTATTTACGCTCCTTTTACATAATGGTCTGTTAAAAGCTATTAATTTATTAGGGTTTCGGGTTCTATACCAACAGAATATTAATGATATTAAAAAAGTCAAAAATACATTCTATTGATGAAATTACGCCTACAATAAATAAAAAACGCCACATCTAGAACAACTCCTTCTGCGGCTCGTTTGCGTTGTGAAGCCTGCGATAAGCAGCCCTGGAGGTGAGGTCATCTCAGGTCAAATCCCCGAGCTCATCT
This sequence comes from Closterium sp. NIES-65, assembly GCA_948144175.1. Taxonomy (NCBI): domain Eukaryota; kingdom Viridiplantae; phylum Streptophyta; class Zygnematophyceae; order Desmidiales; family Closteriaceae; genus Closterium; species Closterium sp. NIES-65. The sequence goes on from CANXME010002037.1 coordinate 216,058, forward strand.
GCTTCCAGCTCAGCTTCAGGAATCTCCTTCCATCCAACGATGCAGATGCTGCCAATGCCGACACAGTCGCCATCCCGTTCAACGGGCCCCTCGTTGATCCACCTCTGCACCACCCGTGCCTGCCTGGAGAAGGCTGACGGGTCCCCTGATCGCTTAAACTGGGCCTTGCCATGGGGATAACGAAGCTTGAAACGCACCTGAAACAAGGGAAACAAAAACCACAGTAAGCGAAACGTTAAACACAAAGACAAATTCCACAGTAAGCGAAACGTTTGACTTACCGCTGCAAGGATAACCAGCAGCTGATCAGGAAACAACGCAATGGGAAGGGCGCCATCCAATTCCGGGTCCCAAAGGGACGCACACTTAACAAACGCTGGGCTAGAAAAGGGTGATCCCTCCCACAAATGCCAATAAATTCCCATCATCACTGCCATAAGAGAAAGCATCAGCTAAAAGCAAGGCTCAACGGAGTACTGGAAAAACTGGATTTCATAATCAAAGAGAAACTTACTGTCGGATTGGTTCTTCACGAAGTCCGCGCACACCTTCGTGAAGTCATCAATCTCGGAGAAAGTTAGCTCGCCCTTCAGGGTTCGCTTCTCCCTCATGAAGACACACGGATCTCGGCTCAAGGCGTAAACGCGGCAAAGGCGGTAGATCTTCCCGATGCGATCGTTAAAACGTTCCATAGCATCCTTTAGCTTGCCCTGCGACTTGGCAATTGCTGCCACCTGCATCCCTTCGGCCGATTCGGGGGTGTAGCCTGCATGCCTTGCACACGACGTAAACTGTGATGATTAGTACACTAATCGTCATGAAGGGAAAATTGACAACGCTTAACAAGCTTACTGATCAATGCATTTAGCATGTCAGCAGAATCAGGATTGAGGTTGAGAAACGCTTTCTTGAACAGGAATTCATCACAGGCGTCCTTCGTGTACTTCTGCAAGACGATGACAGAGAGTCAGGACGAATGAAACTGGGTTACGATGGTCAATGAAATGCAAACCCGTACCTTCCAGTCGAGAGTCGACTGGTCCACTTGCGTAGTCTTCTTAGCAAGGTGCGTTATAAGCACCAGCGCGCTTTTCAGGTCATCGGCGAGGCGACCATTCTCTTTCTGATAAACTCCGGCGATCGCCTTCTGAGCTTAGTTCGAAGCTCCTCATTCACATCAGGTTCGGCGCGCGCTTCCTCGTCGAAGCGAGCGGCATCAGTTGCATACGCACGCCCCGTCGCCCGGGTCATAAGCAACTCCATTGGGCTGCGGTTGGGGTTTCCTGTTGTGGGGGGAAATTTTACAAAGCGGAACGTTTGATATGAATTCAACAGGTTGAAAGCAGGTTGTTGCCGGCAACTATTGAGACACCACTTCGAGAAAGGTATAGCAGACATACCTTCAACAGCAGCAGGTGTCCCGGCGGGAACAACATCATCGGGATGTCGGAATGTTATTGTTCTCTAGCCTGCAGTGGGGTACTCTATAGCGAGTACAACCCCTTAGGGTTCCCTATATGTATCCTGCTGCTTTCTAGTGAACCCCCTCTTTTGCCTAAACTTTCTTGCCTAGCTAGGGTTCTCCTAGCTATGGCTCCTAACTCTCGCTACGATTCCAACATGCTATCAGAGCGGTTCCGCTCTTGGCCTGTGGGCCCCACTACTACTTCCGCTGCGCTACTGCTGTCACGCGCCCCTGGCGCGTGGCCCTTACTTCCTGCCGTGCGCCCCGGGCGCGCGGCGTTTTTCATCCCGCCGAGCGCTCGGGGCGTGTGGCCGTTTTCTGCCCGCCCCGAGGCGCGCGGCGGGTTCCTACCCCGTCGACGGTCGCGTCGCCCCCCGGGAGCCCGTCGCGCCGCCCTGGGGAGCCGCGCGCGACCCCCCGCGGCCCCGATTTCCCGTCGCGCCGCCCTGAGGAGCCGCGCGCGACCGCCGCCCCTCCTTCGCGGTGCCCTGGGGAGCACGCGCGGCCCCCGCCCTGCTCGTCGCGGCGCCCTGGGGTACCGCGCGTGCCCGTCGCCCGTCCGTCGTGGCGCCCCTGCGGCCCCACCGCCCCCCCCCCCCCTGTTTCCCGTCGCCTGCCGAGGGGTGATCTGGGGGAGGGGGTGAGCGCCGCCCCTTCTGACGCCCCCCCCCCCCCCCCCGTCACCTCCCTACCCGCCATCCCGCCCTGCCCTGTTTTAGGGTTTGGGGGTGGCGAGTCGGGGGTGGCGGGTGTGTGGTCTCCCCTGCTCCTCCTCCTCCTCTGTCTCCCACTGCTGCAGCTGCCGCTGAGGGGGGTGGGTGTGTGGGAGCCGAAGGAGTCGTGCTAGGGGGTGAAGGGGGAGTGGAGCTAGGGTGAAGCAGTGGGTCTGTGGGGGGTGTGTGGGACTGTTTGCGGGAGGTTGAGCGGAGGCTGCCGTCTTGTCGTCCGCAGCACCTGTAGTCCGGGGCGCTGTCCCGGTAGCCCAGTGAGCTCGTCGCTGCGCCAGTCGCCTGTGGGTCCGTAGCTCCTGCCGCTCGTCTTAGCCGCGGAGCCAGTCACTCCTGTAGTCCGGGGCGCTGTCCCGGTAGCCACTGTGCTCGCCACTCCTGGTGCCCGTGTGTCTGCAGCTTCAGCCGCCGCCTCCTATCTCCTCTCCTCTCACTGTCCCTCCTCCTCACTTGCCCGCTGTGTTAGCCTCTAGCTTTGCTTATATTTCTGAACTACTTCTATGCTTGCTTGCTGTGCTGATTACACCCCACTTTGGCTAGGGGGGTGTGTCAGAATGTTATTGTTCTCTAGCCTGCAGTGGGGTACTCTATAGCGAGTACAACCCCTTAGGGTTCCCTATATGTATCCTGCTGCTTTCTAGTGAACCCCCTCTTTTGCCTAAACTTTCTTGCCTAGCTAGGGTTCTCCTAGCTATGGCTCCTAACTCTCGCTGCGATTCCAACACGGGAGCCACATCAGCAGGAGGGGAACCACCGTCAGGAATAGCAGAACGGGAAGGTCCGGCAGCAGCTGCGGCAGGGGAAGATCCGGCAGCAGCGGCAGCAGGGGAAGACCCGGCTGCAGCGACAGCAGGGGAAGATCCACCAGCAGCGGCAGCAGCAGGGAAGGGACCACTTGCAGCAGCATCGAGGGGACCACCGCCAGCCACGGACTTCACTCCAGCTGCCGGTGCAGGGACGGTTTTCCCAGCGACGTCAGCTTTGTTGACGTCATCGAGGCTGCGCCTTGGATGTTTGGTCCGTTGGCCGGTGCGAGGGCGGCCCTGCGCTTGCTCGTCGGACGATTCATCGTGGCTTTCATCTGCGAGAAACAATGAACGGTGGTTAGTCGTGTTCGACTTCATTGGTGCAAGCAAAAAAAAAAAAAAAAAGCAACGCAATACAAACCAGCGTGCAAATACCTGCGGTAGCAGCGGCACCAATGTACTTGTGATTGTCCTTGCTCTTCCGTGCCGGGGGCTTTCTAGTCTACAGGCCGCGCAAAGATTCAGGGACAAGGTCTCGAGCATCACCGCGTGCCATGACTAAACGGGTTATTAAACAAACTAACCGAGTTCCAGCGAATAGCCAGCAAGATGCACACACAGCTATTTATATGAAGTCGTCCATGTGACAAAAAAGCGGGTTAAATCGTAGGCGAATGGACTACTAAACGAGGGTTCGCGAAACACACCATGATTGGCTGTCACCGGATCATTACCAGACGTGGGACCAAAGTCGCCTCGCATGGAGGCTCGGCACGGGTCGCGGGATGAGCGAATGAGAATGAAGTCGGGCCTCGAGCAAGGTTAAAACAAAGTTTGAAATTTCCAACTTTGAATTCCTAAACTGAGACACGCGGACAGAGCAGTTGCCTCTTTCCCCTGCCAACGAGGAAGGGAAACGGGGGAGAGAAGGGGATGGGGTGGGGTGGGGTTTCAGAGAATGTGAGTTGCTGCTCGTGGGATGAAGTGGGTAGTGCCTTCAGGTGCGCTGGCGTTCGCGTTCATGAACAGCAACAAATCTGGTTTAGGGTGGCGGTCCTTATGCACCAGCACACACGTTTGTCCTTTCTCCGCGCGTGATATCACCACCACATGCCAGAGTTGGGCAACGTGAATAACTTTTCCTGGGTGGCACGCAATGTGATGGCACGCATTACAGTAGGCTTTTTTTTTTTGCTGAATATTGTAACGCTGGAACCTACAGAACACGTTTGTGGCTGGTGAGACGATGTCATGTGCGGCGAAACAGCCCCACAATTTCCCTGTGTACATCTTTTGCCACCCAAGTATCATGTAGGTGTGCAACTGGTCAGCGAAGTCGACAACTACGTCAATATTTTGGGCAGCAAATATTCACCTGGTCACTAATCGGTTTAAAACGCTAGCACCATCGCCCCATCTCGTTACCAATGTACTTACGAAAAGGGCAAAAGTAAATGCGTGGTTTTTTCGGGATGAGGTGGGGGAGGGGATGGGGTGGGGAGGGGGGGGTGGGGGGTGGGGGTTGTTCACTTACAGCTCAGGAAAACAAATTCGGCGCAGGACTAGTAAACGTCACGCGAGCATGTACAGCCTATTCTGACTTTGCATTGTTGGAGGAAACATCCGCCCAACGCGAGTCAACGTGTTGCGAAAATAGACAAACGACACCATGGGCGAGTGGCCCATTCGAAAGCGTGAAATCAATGCGCACGCAAGGGACGAATCACGGAGAGGCAGCACGCTGTCAAGTGTGCTCGATAACTTGCGTGCGGCGAAATTAGAAGTCGTTACGATTAAGCCCGGGAAATTCTGATTTCACAGTGGTCGTAATGGGTGGTCACAGCAAATTTGACGTGGTTCTTTCTCGCTGTTGACACAGGAGTGTGACGTGAACACACAATGTTCAGTATAATATTATAACATTACACACTCTAACGCGTTATATGTACCAGATCGGATGAAATCCAAGACATTTTAAACCAGTGAATCTGAGACGCTATGTTAAGGTTTTATGTTTAATTTGAGCAATTTACTATCCAACAGAAACTTTTCAAAACATTTGCTTTGTCATAAAATGTCAAAACATTATATACACACATATATATATTTACAATATCAACATCTAATATTTACAATATCATATTCTACCATCTAAAGTGGTTTAGCACAAACGTTGCCATCGGATGTGAAGGATCAACAGTTTTGGGGACGGCGTGACGCACACGCAAGATGCTCTCAACTGGCAACACCCCATACCCGCGGCGAGATGGCCACCAGTTCAAGGTCTTCATGTCCATCGTCTCTGACTGTGGGAGCGATCCGTAATAGCGACAAAATGCAAGCTGCTCCGAACACTGCTCCTCCCTATCTTCCTCGTCACCGGCGCCAGCAATACACACCGTCCATCTCAGTGTAAATATAAGGAAAAGCTTCGCATGCCACACCACCTTCTTTTTCTCGTCATCCTCTCCCTCAATATCCACATCCGAAAACCAAGGGCCACCATGGAATGCTGGAGACGCTCGTGCATACTGTGGGTACCTGCTGTACCTTGTAAAATCGTCGTCGGGTGGTACCGCAACACCTGTGTGCACCTCTACCATCCGAGCATAGTGAACCGCGTTGGCGCCATGCTCTTCCGTGAGGTATGACACAATACTGTCCTCCAGAAGGTCAAAGTCTCCTGGGACGCTCCGCGAGTATGCCCTGAAGGTCTTGTCACGCTCGTCACCCAAGACAAACCTTGCACTCGTCCCAGTGACAGTAGCAACTCCCGTCTCTATGGCCTGCAGTAGTTTTAAGAATGTAGGTTGACACATCAGGCAAAAAACAATACAGAACATAAGGAGAAAGCGGGAAACGCAATTAAGAAAAACATGCAACAAGAGGGACTGCAACACTTGTAGGCATAGTATTGAGTAGGAGATAGGATGATAGCCAATACATCTATATCTTGCAGTGTTCAATAACAACACACCTGCTGAAGGGCGGCTGATCGTGCGTGCGCATCGGGAACATCATCGGCCGCAGTCATCCACTTGACCAGCTCTGATGTCAGGCAACGCCGTGTGATAGTTGCTTCGGCGTTCCTCTTGTTAGAAGCTCTGTACGGTCTCTTCATCAAGGCCACGTGCACGTGCTCGTAGACATCGGTGCAGTAGTGAATCGGGACGCCACGACGCCTGATGTCGTCACTAACGTGAAGCATCGCGTGAATCTTGGGGACATTGAAGTTTGATGCTTGATCATCCACCGTGAACTCATTCATCAGCATCGGAACAAGCCTGCACGTAATGCAATGGCACGGTACATAGCGATGCAGAAGTTCGATAAGGAATGTTACAACGGACAAACGACACAATTATATTATGGCATGCACATGGATGCGAGCAATCGTGTATCGTACTCACGTGCTCGCCATGTTGTCAAGGTTCGCCAAGGAGGCGTCGGTGTGGTACGTGCGATGCCATGCCTCCCTGTGCCACGTGCAGAAGAGCTCCACAGATGCCACAATCCGTGCGTCAACCTTCGCCATCACCAGGAGCACTGGCAGCACCTGCATCACCGCTTGATGGTGGAAGGCCTTGAAGGTGTTGTGGCCGCTGAAATAGCCAGCTGTGTGTGCAGGAATCTCAAAGAAAGACTGCCTGCTGTACTTGGTGATCCGCTCGAGAGAAGCATCGAGCTCCCGCAGGGTGGAATCATTCAGCTTCGACTTGAGACCCTCCAGGATGTGCTTGTATACGCCGAGGAGAGACATGTGCATGATGTCGGACGTGAGTTGTCGGTACGGGTTGCCGAAATCCTCGTCGCCAAAGCGTTGCCCCCATATAGCACTTTGCGATGCGCACGCATGCACGCACCCACACACTCACACACACCCATACACATCCACACACACACATCTACCCATCCACACATTTACACACACCCACCCACACACCCACACACCTACTCATACACACACCCATACATCCACACACACACGCACACCCACACACACCCACACATCCACACACACACATCCACGCATCCACACACCCACACACCCCCACACACGCATCCACACACCCACCCACACACCCACACACCCACCCACCCATACGCATCCACACACCCACCCACACACCCATACACACACACACTCACACACTCACAGACACACATCCTCGCACCCACACACCCACCCACACACACACACACCCATACACCCACACACCTACCCATACGCACACCCACACACCCACCCACCCACAGACACACACCCACACACCCACACATACACACACTCACACACTCACAGACACACATCCTCGCACCCACACACCCACCCACACACACACACACCCATACACCCACACACCTACCCATACGCACATCCACACACCCACCCACCCACAGACACACACCCACATACCCACACACACACACACTCACACACTCATAGACACACATCCTCGCACCCACACACCCACCCACACACACACACACCCATACACCCACACACCTACCCATACGCACACCCACACACCCACCCACCCACAGACACACACCCACACACCCACACACACCCACACACCCACACATCCACACACCCACACACATACCCACACATACCCACACACACCCACACACACCCACACATACCCGCGCACACCAACACACACATCCACACACACATCCACACACACATCCATACACACATCCACACACTCGCATCCATACATACCCCCACACACCCACACACACCCACACACCCACACACTCACACACCCACACACACACATCCACGCACCCACACACCCACCCACACACCCACACCCCCACACACACACACATCCACACACCTACACACATACCAACACATACCCACACACACCCACACATACCCGCGCACACCAACACACACATCCACATACATATCCACACACTCGCATCCATACTAAACCCCACACACCCACACACACCCACACACACACACATACACACACACGCACGCACACACACACACGCGCGCACACTAACACACACAGACATACATACACACAAACGCAGAAACTGACACAGAAGCACACACATCAGTTTGGGCATCTAGCAAAACCCTAGGTCAACATGTTATGATTATAAGTGCATGACTACGCGACAAACAACAAGTGTAAAGTACCTTAACGAAGTGTGTACTGTAACGCTTTGTCAAGTCGTTGCGTGCTGTAACCCTCCTCTCGCGTTCCATCTCCATGACTCGCTCCTTTTGTAACGCTTCCGTTCGATACACCAGCGGGAACGCCATGTTGTTCAGCTCTTCCTTTGGAACGGTGCACCTGGGGCATGGAAAACGGGTCTTGATGCCGGACTTGGTGCCCGCCACTTTGCACTGCTCCGGATAGTCACCAATGTAAGCGTACGTGAGCGGAAAGACCATACGACGAATGCCGTATGGATCTGTCAGCTCCACGCCACTGCATGCAAGACAATAGAGAATCGATAAACACATTTGCACAGTATACAACAGTTCACAAACGTAGACAAAACAACCAAAAGCAGAGAGAGGGAGGGGAGGGGGGGGGCTTGGGGGGTAGGATCTTACGTGTTCTGGGCAATCTTCAAATCCGCCATGATAAGATCCAAGGCCTCCTGGAATACTTCAAGGTGCCGCCGCTCCTTGTCCGCGTGCGTGAAGAAGCTCCCGTCATCATCGGGTAGGAGAGCGCATAATCGATGCCCATGGGGTTTCCATCGATTCCCTGGCGCAATGTTGGCTAACGAGATGTACACAGGCCAACCCTTGAGTCCGCCATCAGTCGTGAGAGTTGTTTCGTCCGAGTAGATGATCACTGCAGCGACTGCCTTGCCTGGATCAGTAGCTGGCAGTTTACGGAGTACCTCCCGCCACCAACTCCCCGTCTCAGGACCCTTGTAAATCCGTTTCGCCGGATTGAAGTTCTTGGGAGGGCGCACAACGAAACCATGCGCATTCGCCGCGTTCTCGTACAAGTTGGTGACACGCGTGAGCGTCGAACGCCGCCACAGGATCACGGGCTTCAGATCTCCCGGCTTTGTGAGTTCCACCTGCTCAAACGGTTCAATGTTGGCCCCTGCCAACTTCGCCTCCTCGTACTTGTCGAAGTCTGCTAGAGACTTGAGCGTTAGCCGGCCTGGGTTGCGCAGAACCTCGACGAGGATGGATATCAACTCCATAATATCTACGCGTGAAAGGCCGGATCCTCCAGCTGCCGTGCGAATGAAACGGTACGCCCGAGCATCAATGTCAACCGCTGTAGCATCACACTCTGGGGCGAACTCGTAGCCTGTGGTGTCCTCGTTCAACTTAGCCGTGTCAGGCTGCTCATCAAAGCGGCTCGGCCCTGGCTGCGTTTCAAGGCGTGTGCGCTTGGTGCCTCGTGAAAGAAGACGGTTTGCAGCTGCTCTTAACCTTTCCACTGCTCCCCCCTGGCTAGAATCATCACGCAATCCTTCAGATGCTGCCTCTTCCACCCTATTCTTGTGCTGTCCTATTCCTCATATGCCGTGCTTTCTGATGTGCATACGAGAATGTCGCTACACATTGGGGGTAGAGGTCACACTTGAATGGCCTGTTGTCATCCGCCATACTGCAAAATATACTGGAAGCCTTGCAGGGTTTTTCCTCAATCAAATTTCTCAATTACAGAAGATTCGTACAGCACACCAACTCCAAGCTACTATCAGTGACTCTAACTACAGCCCCTACATGCAGATGCGGCCTGGCAGAGGGGACCCTTCTCAGCAGCCTTCTGCAGATCTGCAGGAGCACACCAAAACACATACCGTACAAAACATGCCAGAAGCGTCTTAGACCACAGAACAATGAGGAATAGAAAGTTACCAATACAGAAACCACACAAACAACGGTCACACCGGATTGCAGATTGGGTGTGCAACCATCTAACATTTCCTCACCAGGCTGAAACTGTAGGAGTAGATATTTGGACAACAGCGGATCTCTTCGAAAGCAACCCTGCAGACACGAAACAGTAGTTTGAAATTATTTACATGCATAAACAGTTCAGTCAAAGGGTGCACCTGAACATAATTTATGATTTTCCAAAAACGAGGATGTTAATAACCAGCACACTAAGAGGTGATACGAAATGAAGCAATGTTTATGTGGATTTGAAACACAGAGAACACAAAAAAGCGATCAAAGGGTTGTGAATGGAGACAATACAAGTAACAGATGAACAATTCCACCCGGGCCAGTCACATACTTGGAGACTAACAGATCGATCGTTGCAGGATACAACACACCACCAAGCCAACAGAAAAAACTAAGTAAGCTGGGAGGGAAACTGTCGGTCTGAGAGAGTAAAAATGGTAGACAAATTTTCCTGAATGACAGAATGGCCAGTCGTGGAAGAGTACCCCCTGGCTGGTTGGTTGGGAAATGGGTGAGGGAGGGGATGGGGGTAGGGAATTGGGACCTAACATTATAGTTTTGAGCCCAGCCAAAGTGTTGTGAGTAGTTCTCAATTCAGTGAAAAACATGATAAACCGTACCCCACCTCACAGTTCGGAAATCGCACAGGAAGAGAGATCTGGGCAAGGTCGACCAAGGGTACGAGTCTTGTTCCCATTGGTCCAGAACCGAATGCCGCGATTGCCATTCGTAAAAAAATCAGGCCCGTTCTGTGCTGGCAAGGGTCGTTGTCGCTATCACTAGCGACGGGTTGACGGACGGGGCTACTCGCCAGCTGGAACTTGTCGTGATGCTAGACACGTCAGTCAGTTCCCGCCCCACCTGTACAGGTCGGGTGTACACCCCACCCAGCCCAGGGTTCCGCGTCGTATCCGCTAAAAATTACAGCAGCGCCTCGGCGAACAATCGCGCGAAATGGAGGCGTTGTGCGGAAACACCTGACACGCCCTTTTTGTCTTTGGCGAATGAATTTCAGGTCGCGAACCCACCTCTTCTGTTGCGCGCAGGCAAACTTTGCGTCGCCCCTTGTATGCACCAGGACAAACCTTCACCAACCACCTGGGTCCACGCGCAACCAATCCGCATGTGAGTGCCTGGCAGGTGGCTGTCAGGTGTGGGAGGGTCCATCGAGAGAATTTGAAGCGGCCAGGATCACCCGATCCTGATCCTCCCTCTACATGTGCCGTAGATTCTAAGGCACTTCCCGCAGAAGGGCCAACCGCCTCTAAAGGCAACGCCCTTGTGAGTAAGTTCACTCGGGTGTTTCATTTGGGTATACCAAAATGCTATTCGAGTGACTTATAAGTTATATATAAAGCAGTGCTACAAGTATGCTAAATTTACCGCAGTACCTGCAATGATTATCGCCACTATTATATTCATCAACCAATTCATCACTACTAAACGGTACATTGTATTTGGTCACAAATCTATTGTCACAAAAAAAAAACATACAACATTACCATGCTTGCCACACGATATGTCACTTCATATAGACAAAGCTATTTCATCTCGCACCAAAATTTACACGTCGGGTCTACTTATCGAATATAAATGGCCTCACAGACCAGCGTGGCTGTGACCAATTTCGACCAACCATATCGTGCAAGCGTGGAGCTGCTTGACTGGCCGAAATATTCTCTGGCACTTCCAAACCTGGGCCCGACCTATTTCTTGCCACCCATGCCTCGGAAACAGGTACGACGCGTGCCAAATGTCGCACTTGCGCTCGGCAAAACGCAACAAAACGCCTCCGAACCTGCGAAATCGCAAACCACTGGCTAAAACCAATGGTTTGTAAGCGTTAGCGAGTGGTTTTACCCAACTAGATGCTGGCGAATAGCTTTCGAGTCGAAAGCGGGACAAGCAAGTTTGGCGATGAACTCTTGGAGCAGTTCAACACTTGGAGCGGCTCTAACACTTGGAGCTGTTCAGAGGTTCAACACTTCAACACTTGGGCCCAGTTTGGCAGGCATAAAAAAACGGGCGAGGGAGATGGGCTACAGTGAACCGACCACCCTGGAGCCTTTCTTGATAAGCGCGTTATCGGCTATCAGGGCTCGATATAAGCGGACTACGCCGAACCTAACAGTAATGGAATGCCAACAAACACCCCTTTTTTTGCAGGCGTTCTCAACCGCCGGAATCTACACCCAAACGAGTTTCTCTGGCAAAGTGCCCATTTTCTTGCTCCCCGCACCATGCGGCCTCGAGGCCACGCACTATGCGGGGTATGAGTGATTCGGGGCAATCAAAAGTAACTGGTCAAATATGCCAGCCAATCACATGATCACGCGAACCATCATGGCAACTGTTTACCATCTTCCACAAACCCGAAATATCGATAGATGCCATCAATCTACACCCAAATAATGCCAACCAAACACTCCACCCCGTTTTTCCGAATGTGCACTGCAGCTACTAGCCGATTTCGATGCTGTTTCTCGAAATGCCCAGGCGGCATTTTTGGGGGCCCGTTAGAAATGCCCATTGTGGCCATAATTGCCATGATGCCTGCCAAACAGGGCCTTGGCCGCACAGACAAAGCTGTTCAACACTTCGAGCTAGTTGAGCGGCTGGCGTTCTGTAGCAGTTGAAGAGTTAGGAACTTAGCGATGTTTTGTGACTTGTATTTTATGAAAATTTAGGATGCCACCCTGGAATTAAGGGTGCCTTGTTCTATGGTTCGAACGATTGATGCGAGATGCTTCTTCGTCATCATCATTTCTCTATTCCATTTATCAGTCTCTGTTACGGTAGACCTGAGCGCTAAGCGCTCGTGACTTCTTGGATTTCCACCCTCGCGGCTTCTCGTACGTGATGTCAGTCGCGGTTATCAGCCGTATATTAATTTTCGCCGTTTATTAATATTCTCTGTACGGTATATTCATTTTCGCCGCTTCAGGTAGTGAACCTAGTACCGCCAGTTGCGTGCTTCAGATGTTTGCACAGTAGCCAGTAGCACGCGTTTTTTTAAACCGATGCATTGCGGAACGTCGATTCGCGGGCACAATAGTACCATTTGCGGACACAATACTAGCATCGATTTGCACCAAATTTAACTCCATATATCTGTGAGCACATACCATGCGGACGCATTATTAGTCTCAATTCGTAGGCGCGCGATTCGCGTCGGCAGTGCGGCCGGTTCAACGTCCGTTAACAAGCGAAGGCGGTGAGTAAGCGAATGCACATCATTTTGGGCCTTGAGCAAGGGAAAGGTTGGGGGAGTGTACGGGATTGTGGGGAAGAGAGGAATTGGGTGGGAGTAGAAGGGGGGAAGGGGGGAGGGGGAGGGGGGGTGGGGGGGTCCCAGTCATGCCAACCATACCTCTCCTTAATCTCCTCTTTCCCCTCCATCCTTTCCCCAACTTACCTCTCATCTCCCCCACACTTTCCCCTTACTGTTCCCCTGCCGTGCATCTCTCTCCTGATTCAAGATCTCCCTTTCATTGCCTCTATCTTCCCTCGACCTCCCTTAACTATCTTTCACTCATCGTTTTTCCATCCCTCTTCCCCCTCCCTCATTGCCTTCCCTCAACCCCCCCCCGCATCTACCTTTGCCCAGGCTCATCCTGCCTTACCTACGGTACCGTATATGACTCTGTGACGTGCCTTAGTGAATTCCCTTGGTGGCTTTGCCTTGGCTGCGTTTTAATTACTTTATTTGTTGTTCAAGTCAGTACGGTACAACCCCTCCTGTATTGTGTGACTGCAGCTAGCCCATATATGCATATTCCATCTCTCAAATTATCCTGATAACAAATTATGTTCCACATTTATCTTCACCACCTTCACAAGTTCTACAGCTATGCCACCATAAAATCTCCTTTATCCCAAGTCGCCCACCGTCCATCAATTGCACTCAACGCACATGCTATCTGCTAACAGCTGGGCTAAGCGGCTTCATAGGCACCGGTGACGGTATGTTTCTCGCAAACAGCTCCGCCTTGCGCTGCTTGATCGATGGAATGCTCCCATTTGAACCGCTCTCCACCGCACTGGCTACACCTTGCACAGCAGACCCTGGCGTATCTGTGAACTCCTCAAACTCCAGCCGAGCTACAGGCATGGACGCATCTGAACTTGCTGTGGATGCAGATGAGTTGAAGGAGCTCGAAGCAGCAAAGGAAGGGATAGTGGTGCCAGAGTCGAGGGATTCACGTAGAGCCTTGTCCTTCTCCTCCTTAAATTGCAGGTAGAACGCCATGATTGATGCTGTGAGCATGAGAATCATCTTGGGTCGCACCTGGGGAGGGAAAAGAAACGCAGGAGGGGCGGGAGGAATGTGGAATAGAGATTAAGTTGGAAAGGTGGTGGGTTAGAAGCAGCTGTGGGGGTATTGGTCAGAGGGTGCGAGATGGTTGCCTTTCTATACAACTGGAACCAAGCAGTGATGCACGACTTGAAAGCAAGCAAGGAAAGAACAAGAGGATGGGGAAAGCACATGCCAATGATGCTCGGGGGTGACTAAACATGAGACACACAGGACGGGCATATGGTTTTCTAGACACGTGTTACTGCACGCACCTTGACAATGTCACACAATGAAAAAGGGCAACAGGAACACAAAGCACAGCACAAAGCACCCCAGGTGTCAGCTTCACTCGGTGTTGACACACAAGTGCCATTTGAATCGAGCGGCTTTTGAGTTCCCGCAAAAGTCCCAACACACGCACGCACCTTGACAATGTCGTTAGGCACCAGGAACACGGAGCACCCCAGCTTCCTGGCCACGCTGATCACATAGTGCGCGTTCTGCAGCTTCTCCTCCTCTGCATGGGGCGCAGGGAGGGGGTGGGGAGAGCACAAGCGGTGGAAGGAGATGATGGGAAGGCAAACACAACAAGGAGTCTAGGAAGAGCAGTCCTAGCGGCAGCCTCAGGGTGTCTTCTTACACGACTCAGTTTCTTTGGCGCCTCAGTTGTGGAGGCACCCCAAAAACCCTGGCACACCACATCACACCGCACGACACCACACCACCTACCATTGGCACCGTGGGTGACAATCTCCCAGTCGATCAATCTCGGCTCCACTGCAAACATGAGGTCCAGAAAGAACAGCCCTGACGACAACCCTTGACAGGACTTCCAAGGCGCCTGAGACACCCAGGCACACCACACCACACCACACCACACTGCACCACACTGCACCAACCCACCGTTAGCGCCGCGGGTGACTATGTCCCAGTTGATCACTCTTGGCTCCACTGCAAACATGAGATCAAGGAAGAACAGCCCTGACGACAGCCTCGGATCCTGCATCGCCCAGCCACGGCAGCAGGTTCGGAAGGAGGGTTGGAAGAGGAATAAAGGCGGGTGGTTGGGAAGGGACGTCGAAGTGCAGTGGTGAGGCGCGTGGGACAGGGGAAGGAGATTAAGGCGAAAACATGCTAGGTGTGATAGATGCAGGAAATACGGGAAGTACAGGTTTGTAAGTGGATTCAGCCAGAATAAGGTTAGGAGGAGGAAGGAACGAAGGAAGGAAGGAAGGAAGGAAGGAAGGAAGGAAGGAAGGAAGGAAGGAAGGAAGGAAGGAAGGAAGGAAGGAAGGAAGGAAGGAAGGAAGGAAGGAAGGAAGGAAGGAAGGAAGGAAGGAAGGAAGGAAGGAAGGAAGGAAGGGAGGCAAGGGAAGGGGAGCGGAGTGGAGGAGAGTAAGAGAAGAAGAGAAGAAAAATGAGATGTGGTAGAAACTCGAGTGGTAGGGGGCGGGGGGAGGAGAAGAGGGGGAGGGGAGGGGGGGGAAGGCGGAGTTAATTTATGACATCCTCGCACTCTTGCTCTGCAATAATTTTTTGCCTTTTCCACGCAAACTCTTGCTCTGCAAGAATGTTTTGCCTATTTCACTCGCACACTTGCTCTCGCATACCTTGAAACTCTGCATGCGTGAGGACCGCTTTGCCTTCTCCACCCGCTCATTCGCCCACTGCAGAATATCCCCATCGCTCAACTCATGGTTGTGCCTGAGGTGCTGCAGCAGCGACACCATGTGCAGATGCATCAGCTGCCATAAGAACCCCAGAATCAGCTTCCGGTTCCCCGATACGATATCGTTGCCGCCCGTGCCGACCAGATTCAGCTTCAGCTGCCGCCCGACCCGCAGCGCCTGCTCGCAGTTCTCGATTTTTTTGTAGACTGCCCGCAGGTGCTGCTGCCCGCCCGAGGGCCGTGCGACTGTTTTCCACTCCACACACCCTGGGCGAATCTTATCCATAACCTCCAAAAGAACAATACTGCTCAGGGGAGAGGAGAGGAGAAGAAGGGGAAGAGAGGGACAAGGGGGGGGGAGAGGGTGGAAAAGGGGGAGGAGAGGGCGGAAGGGGGGAGGAAATGGAAAGGGGGGAGGAAATGGGAAGGGGGGAGGAGATGGGAAGGGGGGAGGAGATGGGAAGGGGGGAGGAGATGGGAAGGCGGGAGGAGATGGGAAGGGGGGAGGAGATGGGAAGGCGGGAGGAGATGGGAAGGCGGGAGGAGATGGGAAGGGGGAGGAGATGGGAAGGGGGAGGAGATGGGAGGGGGGGGTGGAGAGGGTGGGTTGAACTGTCATTCTTCAGAGAAGGAACGCACGGTGTGTGGATGAGTGGAAAGATAAGAAGAGGTTGCAAGAATATCGATTCCCCTCCAACAACCCCAACTCTCTCATCCCAGGAACCTGGAACCAACTCGCCCCTCCTCCATAACCCCACTTCCATTCCAACCCACCCACTCTCGTGCACGTCCACCCACAACCCAAGGCATTCTGCATACCCATCGCGCACGTCCCGGAAGAGATCACAAACAGGAGTGGACACGCCCACGCTGTTGATCCAGAAGCGGTACACGCGCTCCTCGTCACTGTCCAGACTGCGATCCACCTCCAGCTCCGCCTGCTGCACCACTCCCAACCGCACCGCACCTGCTGCTGCTGCAGCAGCTGCTTCTGCGTTCTCAACACCCGAATTGTCGTCCACTGCATTTGCCTCCTCCTGTGCCTTGAGTGTGTGCCTGGGGGCCATGGGAGAGGCATGGGCGCCGTTTTGGGAGGGGGTGATGGTGTGAGGGGCAAGTGAGCGGGTGGAGGGATCCAGAACTGACCACACCCACACCCACGCACCCACCCACCGAACACCCACGCACTTGCACACACACCCACACCCAACACACCCACACCCCCCTCCTCCCCCCTCCCCCCCACCTCCCCATCACACACACACACACCCAGACGCACCTCATGTGGAAGAGGTTGGCAACAAACGCCAGATTCAGATTCATGCTCCCGTCCACGATATCCTGAGCCTGCACATACTCGCATTCACACCCACACACACACCACACCTACGCACACACTTACACCCACACCCACACCCATCCACACACCCACACCCACACCCATCCACACTCTCACAACACACCCAAGAACCCACCAACCTTCCCCCTCCTACTTCTCCCCTCTCCCCCCCACCCACCTCCCCATCACACACACACACACCCACACGCACCTCATGTGGAAGAGGTTGGCAACAAACGCCAGATTCAGATTCGTGCTCCCATCCACAATATCCTGAGCCTGCACATACTTGCAGCACCCTATCCTATCCGCCTGCTTCAGCACCTGCTGCGCCCGCTCCAGCCCCGGCTGGTACTGCATCGGCGACAAGTCACACATGTCTGGCGACAGCTGGTTCAGCAGGAGGGTATACGCCTCGCCGTCTTTGATATCCTGGCTGAAATTGGAGACTTCCTTGTGGTAGTTGGCCTTTTTGAGGTGCATGTTCATCCACCGCAGCAGCAGCTGCTCGCTTGACTCGTGTCGCACGTCCTCCCCTGACTGGGAGGAGGAGGGTGAAGGGAGACGCAACTGTTAGGTCATGTGTCTCAATAGAAAAACAGAGGTAAGGTCACGGGCTTGGGGTGACGAAGCGGCTTGGAGTTAAAGAGAGAGTTTAGGGCAGGCTTCGTGCATGCGTTCAATCGATTGGGCATAGCGAAGAAATAAACGTGACACCATTCATGTCACACACTCAGAGCAGCAGCAGCAGCAGCAGCAGCAGCAGCAGCAGCGGTATCTCACCTCTTTCTCCAATTCCTCGATGAGCTCAGGGGCAGCAGACACGCTGACGAATGACAGCAGATGCACCTGCAATAGAGTGCAAACAGCGGTGCAAGAGGGCGAGAGAGAGGAAGAGATGGTGGGGGAGGGAGCAACGCGGGAGGTATGTGGGAGGGAAGGAGGCAAGAGGGAAAAACGGGGGAAAGAGGAGAAAGGGTGGGAGTGTCAGGGAGCAGGGTGGGAAGGTAGTGCAGGGAAAAACAACAGCGGATCGAAGGGGTAAGTGAGGGAGCGCGTATGATGAGGCAGTTGCATGCATGCACGGGAAAAAACGGACACACACACACAGAGTCCCTCCTCTGCGTTGCACGCCTCTACTGCACATTACCGCGTTCCGAGTTGCCTAAGATTCCTACTACTATGTGCAGTCACTCTGTGTGTGCATGACTCTCTATTACATAATACCTTGATAATTTGTGCGATGAGGCCCAAGAGCAAGTGTTCCTGCCAGAATCCGGCGAGCAGGAAGGGAAAGAGAAAAGGGAAAAGAAGCAAGAAATACAGGAATTTGGGCAAGGCAAGAAAACTGCTGATAGTTTTCTTTCTTCCTTCTTCAAGCTGACGTGGCACCAAAGATCCACCTGTTTCACGCCAGCTGTCCTCCTTATACTGCTGTGCGTGCACCCCATCTACCCTCGTCACACATCCTTTTTGAGAATGCCAACCAACCAGCACCTGACACCTGGACACCTCGGATCGCCTTCCCCTGCTCTCTCTCTCCCTTCTTCTTTCCTCACGCTCTTCCCTTCTTTCTCGCCCCTCGCCCCTCTCCCCTCTCCCCCCGCACGCACCCTGCGCTCTGCAATGTCCCGTCCGCTACGGTTGACCACCTGGCATGCCAGTGCGCACGCGGGGTTAATGAAGACACAAGTGACAATATTCCCTGCTCCCTTCATCCTCGCCTCTCTCGCCTCCCCCTTCCCTCTCCACTCCCCCCCCCCCACTCACCCTGCGCTCAGCAATGTCCTGTCCGCTGATGTTCACCACCTGGCACCCCAGCGCGCGCGCGGAGTTGAGCGCGAGCGTATGGTTCTCGCTGCGTTGCCACGCGTTCAGCTGCGCCTTGCTGTTGATCGCGCGTTCGTCTATGGTGCCCGGCGCTGCGAGATTCACCAGCTTACTGGCGGGGGGAAGGGGAGTTGAGGGGGACGAGAGGGGATTACTCGAAGGGAGGTTTTAAATCGACTTCCAAGCTGCACCTTGCTGTTGATTGCGCGCTCGCCTATCGTCCCCAGCGCTGCCAGGTTCACCAGCTCGCTGGCGACAGAGAGGAGTTGAGACTGAGAAAAGAGAGGAAGGAACTTGGGGGAAGGTTTAGCGTCAAAACAGTCGGAGGGGAGGACTAGCACGCGCGTGCATGAGTGCCGAACGGAACGTCACCGGTACAAACCGAACCTGACTGCTCGTTGCTTACCAGAGCAACACGCCTGACTGCACTTTATCCAGCAGGTCCCCCCCCTCGGGCGCAATCGGCAGCAGCGCCGCGACATGCTGATCCTCCGCCATGTTCGCATTGATATGCTCGATATACGCGCGTTTCTCGGATTCGTTAATAACGTGCACTGTAGACGTGACTGGCGAGCGCATAAAATCCTTGGCTGCAGAATTTCGGGGCTTGCTGAGCGGGGAGAAGTATGACGTGCCCTTGTCTATGTCCGCTTGGAGCTGGTGGGGGAATAACGTAGTAACGGGGGTAGTAGAGGAAGCAGGGGAACTCATGACGAGAGTGTTAACAACGAAAAACGGAGGAGGACGGCAGAAAGACGGAGAGCTGTTAACAGGCCGAACAAAAAAGCGGGTTCATAAGGCCCGTCGGGCTGAAACGGATGGCGTGACATGGTAATTTACAATCAGACTCGAGGATTGATTCGAGTTTGGTAAACTCACGCGAAGGTACCCTTCGAACGTGAGCACGCCCTTGTCCTTGCTGCCGAATTCCGCAATCACGCGATCAGCATCGGGTTCGCTCAGCGGCGTCGAGAAACCCAGGCGGACGGAATTCGCCCGTATGCTTGCCGGTGTCAGGGGGGTTCCGGGCGAAGGAGACGCGCCATCGAACTGGAAATAGTCGACAAGATACACGGGGTGGAAGCGGAAAGAAGAGTGGGAGAGGAATTGGCGGGAACTGAGTGACAGACGCGAAAAGGGTTGAGCGATGGAAGGCTAAGAAGGCTTTGTGCGAAACAATTGGGTCGGAAAGTGCTGAATATGTGATATTATAAGCCAACTCCTTGGCACGCTCACGGGATTGCTGAATTACAAATGCTCGAAATGACACTGGTGTAGGTAGGGAAGATCTGACACACTAATAATGATAATTTGAATAAGGACTGACGATGCTAGAGATACGCACGGATCTGCGACACATTGTAAACCGACGAAAGGGTAAGAAGGGAATGACGACCGAAATGGTTGGAGCAGCACCTGCGATTTGAGCTTTCGTAGTTCGCCTTGCGTGAACTGGTTCGCTAAGTTCGCATCCGCCACGTCGATGCTTGAAAACAACATGTTGGCGGGAATTTGCAATTGCGAATTGCCGAGCAGGAAAGGCTAATGTGATCGGATATTAATCAGCAAAAGCGCAATCAGTCTGGATTGTTTTAGCACTGTAATGACTGAATTCAGTGCCTGATGAAGAAGGCTGACATGGCCGAGACCCAAGAGAACGGTCTTTATTGAAGCAGTGGTCCGGATATAGTCACCGTTTCACGTACGTCACTCTGTCCTGGTGCTGCTGCTGATAGTGTGCGAAACGTCAGGGAAGGCGACGTGACGTGCAACCCAGTGACCACGGAGATTCCCTTCTCCCATGGACGGGGAAAGAGTGGGAACGAATGCTGGATTTGTGATGATCCAACCAAGAGGAAGAAAGGGGAGGGTGAAGAGGAAAAGGGACCTCGGGATTCTCTTCCTCTTTGTGTGCCAAGGAATTGCCGTGTCCAAAGCTCTCCATCTTCTTGACTCTTTCCGAGTCGCCAGAACCAGCTTCCTCCCTCTTGGGAACTCATCTGCCCATAAATAACCTCCACTTGTAAGGCTGAATGGCACCCATGTGGCCTTGAGATGGTCGGTTTCGATTGATCCTCTCGGGATGGTCGTCCAATGGGCAGGTTATGAATTTCCCGCTCAATCGAAGAGTTGTGTGACCGTCCATGCAGAATGCCGCCCTATACATCTGCGTGAGCACAGGTTCCGACACATCAGAGTTGCATGCCCGGACTGCTGCTACAACAGTTGTAATGAAAAGTTTTGAGCTCTATAAGAGCTGTGTTAAAGCTAGTTGTAAGGAAAATTCCTTTTCCTTACTTCGCGCCCCTGCTCAGTACGTACACTACTGTAGCACCACAGTCAGCATCGTTACCACTCGTAACCCTCGCATCGACAATCCACCCGCCACCTTCGCACGTCGCACCCGGACCTCACGGCTCAGCGGGTAACCTGCGCTCCGAGCCTCCGCCTCAGGCAGGCCTCTTGATATAAGGGTGATTCACCCTTATGACACTTACTATAAGGGTGGGTTTTCTTATGCACCCTTTTTTACCAGAGTGGCTTTTCCATTGACCCTTACAAGAAAAAGTGTTTAGATTTACGACACTGATATTTCAGAGTGCTGTTGAGCAACTCCATGTAGTTACACTGACGGTTCTGATCTAGTTCTTACCAAGTCTGTCAGAATTCCACGCGAAAAGAGTATTGGCGAGCGCCTGCGGCTAGTTTAGAACCCGAGTGCTCACTACAAATTACCACTCCTACACAACTGGACACCATAACTCGAGTTAACTATCTTGTAAAAAGGTCATTGACAACTTGTTTAAAGTTCCACCCTGATTTATAAGTGTGTTCTGAATTTGTACCCTGATTGAAAGAGTGAAACTAGGATGTTGGCCTTATGGGAAAGACCAACTCAAATCCTATCCAGAGGCCTGGCCTCAGGGCTCTCGTTAGCAGACTAAATTAGTCTGTTGGTCTAGGTTTCAAGCACAAAATGTATAGTTCATATGTTGCGGCAGACTTTGCCTTTGGGGCCATATGAGAGCCCAGACAAATGCTATATGTTCATATGTTTTTTCAGGAGAGTTATAGCAAGGGAGCTGATCAAGTAGAAATCGCGTATAGTTTCGTATGAAAAAGACAAAATGGCCCACTTTGCCATTGGAGCAGCGATGTGTTGCCTGTGTGATCACGCGTAATGATTTTTGCGGGGGTTAGTTTTGGATTTTTCATGCCAGGCACTTCGCATCTGACTCAGTTGCTGCCACGCATCTATCGGGTAGCGGTTGTTGGCGCCGCTGCTAGGCCGTTTCCACCTCCCTCGCTGGCAGAGTGCAAGGACAGTCGGTGTACAGCAAACAAGGCATGCATGGGCTGCCATTGCACTTTTGTGAGACCCTCGTCAGAGAGGCGCGGTTCGTGACAAGACGGTGTCAAACATTATATATGTTATGCTTGTGTAGGCTACAGTGGGTTAGCCTATAGGGGGTACACAATTCTAGGGTTTACTACTTGTACTCATTTCACTTCTAGTTCATTCATTCCTGTTCGCTTATTCTCACATGGTATAGAGCGGGTCCTTCTACGGACCGTTTTTTTTTTGGCCCACCGAAGCGCCCCCCGAGGCGCGATTTTTTTTAGCGACCCCTCGGGTCGCCATTTCCTCTGCGGCCCCGCCGCCTTCACTGACGCGGCCCCGCCGCCCTCTCTGTCGCGGCCCCGCCCCGGCCTTTACGTGGCCCCGCCGCCTGCTCTCACGCGGCCCCGCCCCGGCTCCTTCGCGGCCCCGCCGCCTGCTCTCGCGCGGCCCCGCCCCGGCTTCTACGCGGCCCCGCCCCGGCTTTCACGCGGCCCCGCCGACGGCTTTGTCGCGGCCCCGCCCAGGCCCTTACGCGGCCCTGCCGCCTGCTCTCACGCGGCCCCGCCCCGGCTCCTTCGCGGCCCCGCCGCCTGCTCTCGCGCGGCCCCGCCCCGGCTTCTACGCGGCCCCGCCCCGGCTTTCACGTGGCCCCGCCGACGGCTTTGTCGCGGCCCCGCCCAGGCCCTTACGCGGCCCCGCCGCCTGCTCTCACGCGGCCCCGCCCTGGCTCCTTCGCGGCCCCGCCGCCTGCTCTCGCGCGGCCCCGCCCCGGCTTCTACGCGGCCCCGCCCCGGCTTTCACGCGGCCCCGCCGACGGCTCTGTCGCGGCCCCGCCCAGGCCCTTACGCGGCCCCGCCGCCTGCCCCCGTCGCGGCCCGGTCGCCTCCTGACGGCCCTGCCGTCCCTTCGTGACGGCCCCGCCGTCCCTTCTTGACGGCCCCGCCGTCCCTTCCTGACGGCCCCTCCGTCCCCTCCTGACGGCCCCGCCGTCCCCTTCTACCGGCCCCGCAACTGCACCTGCTGGCCCCGCCGCTGCACCTACCGGCCCCCCACCCCCCTTTTCCCGTCGTCTGTCGAGGCGACCTGAGCGGCCAGCAGAGGGGTGGCAGGTGTGTGGCCTCCCTAGCTTCTCCTCCTCCTTCATCTCCCACTGCAGCAGCCGAGCCGCTCACCTGCAGCAGCCGAGCCGCCCCACCGCCGAGCTGCCCTGCACCCGAGCCGCCCAGCAGCCGAGCCGCCCTGCCGCCGTGCCGCCGGGTCGCTGAGCTGCTGAGCTGCAGTTGCTGCCGAGCCGCCCTGCCGCCGAGCCGCCGAGTCACCGAGCTGCTGAGCTGCGGTTGCTGCCGAGACGCCTTGCTGTCGAGCCGCCCGAGTCGCCCGAGCCGCCGAACCGCCGAGCTGCCGAGCCGCTGAGTCGCCGAGCCTACTCTTCCCCCCACTGGTGAGCTCTTGCCCTGCTAGCACGTTGCGCGTCGCCTGCTTGCCTGCCTGCCTGCCTTTTGGCTTGCCTGGCTGCCTGCACTCCTACTACCACTCCTGCTGCTTCTACTCGTGGTGGCGGCCAGATGCAGCTCCCGCGACCCTCTCGCGTGTCTCTCACGCCTCGCCAGCTTCGTGAGTGGTACGCTCAGAGTGGAGGGTCTCTCAGTGCTGTTCGCTGCTCTTACGTGATTCGCACTGGTACTCGGACTGGTCAGCCTTGTGGGACACGTAGTCATACACCGTCCCGCTGCTTCGCCCGTCTGAGCGACGCCTGGCGTACCGTGTTTGGCGACGAGGCTGAGCTTCCCGACTGGGTGGAGTTGCTTAGGCAGAGGGTAGATATATATGCTCTTGACTATGATGCTATTCTCACTGCCATGTATGCATTGCCTACTAGTGCTGACTGTGCCGGTCACCTGTGCGTCCCGCCTGACCCAGGTATAGGACCTGCTGCTCTAGCTACTGGTGAGGCTGCTGCTCTGGGTGCTAGTGAGTCTCCTGCTCCAGGTACAGGTGCGGCTGCTGCTCTAGGTGCTAGTGAGTCTGCTTCCTCAGGTGCGGGTGAGGCTGCGCTCTCAGGTACCGCGTTGGCTTCGGCCTCCCTCACCTTTACACTTGACTCTGGGGCTTCTCGCTCCTTCTTTCGGGACCGCACCACACTCACGCCGCTTGGTCGGCCGATTGCAGTCTCCGTGGCTGACCCCTCTGGGGGTCCTGTCCTCGCTCACTTCTCCACTGTCCTCCCGTGTCCGGCTGCCCCCTCGGGCACCCTGTCTGGCCTGTACCTCCCCTCGTTCTCGACGAACTTGGTGAGTGGTGCAGACCTACAGGATGCGGGGGTTCACCAGTTCACTCCTGTGAGTCAGCGGGTGACCCACTGCACGGACGCACGCACAAGCCGGCACCTGGCCACGTTCTCGCGTCGGCCGGGGTCGAGCCTCTACACCCTGACCACTGAGTCTCTTCCTGTCCCCGCGTCCGGTCGGGAAGCAGCGTCGGGTCAGGTGTTTGCTGCTGCGTCCAGGTCTGGTCCTGAGTCTGCCCCCTGTTCGTGTCGCCTCCTGTCTCACGAGACTCTTCTGTGGCACCACCGTCTAGGCCACCCCTCCTTGCCCCGTCTTCGGGGCATGGCTTCCCGTGTCCTTGTCTCTGGTCTTCCCCAGTCCCTCCCTCCCCTTCCTTTGGGACCAGGACCTTCCTGTGTCCCCTGTGTCGAGGGGCGCCTCAGGGCTGCTCCTCACTCCTCCCAGTTTCCCCCGACAGAGGCTCCTCTGCAGACGCTTCACATGGACGTGTGGGGCCCGACCCCCGTCCGTGGGCAGGGTCACGAGCGCTACTTCCTGTTGGTGGTTGACGACTACTCGCGTTACACCACAGTCTTCCCCTTGCGCAGCAAGGGTGCTCTCACTGAGGTGCTGATCGACTGGATCCGCGAGGCTCGTCTCCAGCTCAGGAGGAGCTTCGGCTCGGACTTTCCTGTTCTGCGTCTGCACTCTGACCGAGGTGGGGAGTTCTCCTCTCGCCTTCTGCGAGACTACTGTCGTGCACAGGGGATCCGCCAGACCTTTACGCTTCCGGACTCTCCACAGCAAAATGGGATTGCTGAGCGCCGCATTGGCATGGTCATGGATGTCGCTCGTACGTCCATGATGCATGCGGCTGCCCCCCATTTTCTGTGGCCGTTTGCGGTTCGGTACGCAGCGCATCAGCTCAACCTTCACCCCAGGGTCTCTCGGCCCACGATGTCCCCAGTGTTACTGTGGACGGGGAAGGTCGGCGATGCGTCTGCGTTCCGTGTCTGGGGATATCGGGCGTTTGTCCGCGACTTGTCTGCGGACAAGCTGTCCCCCCGTGCTGCTCCCTGTGTCTTCCTTGGCTTCCCCCCTGACGCTCCAGGGTGGCAGTTCTACCACCCCTCCTCTCGTCGTGTTCTGTCCTCCCAGGACGTCACGTTCGACGAGTCAGTCCCCTTCTACCGCCTCTTCCCCTACCGTACTCCTTCCCTCCCCCCCCCATCGGACTTCCTGGTACCAGTTCCCCCCCCGGTAGACCCCCTCCCCCCTCAGGTTCCTGCCCCTTCAAGTGTGTCCCAGGTAGACACGGTCGAGCCAGTCGAGGTTGCTGCTGAGTCTGGTCCTGCTGCGGGTGCTGAGCCTGGGGGTGCTGCTGCTGGGGGTGCTGCGCCTGGGGGTGCTGAGCCTGGGGGTGCAAGGCCGGAGGGTGCTCCGTCAGGAGCTGCTGAGCCTGGGGGTGCTGGGCCTGGAGGTGCGGAGCCTGCGCCTGCTGGACCTGGGGGCTCTCCGGTTCTTTCGTCTCGGCGGGAGCCGCTCTCTCCACAGGAGCTGCGCGAGTGGTTTGCTCGCCGCTGGAGGCGTGCTGCTGGAGCTGGAGCTTCTTCGCCTGCTGAGGGTGCTGCCGGTCCCGGAGCTGCTGGGCCTGCGGGTCCTACTGGAGCTGGAGCTACTGAGTCTGGGGGTGCTGAGTCTGGAGCTGCTGAGCCTGGAGGTGCTGAGTCTGGAGCTGCTGAGCCTGGGGGTGGTACGTCTGGAGCTGCTGTGCCTGGGGGTGCTGGGTCTGGAGCTGCTGAGCCTGGGGTTTCTCCTGCTGCTGCGTCTCGCCGGGAGCCCCTCTCTCCACAGGAGCTGCGCGAGTGGTTTGCTCGCCGCTGGAGGAGTGCTGCTGGAGCTGGAGCTTCGTCGACCGTCGAGGGTGCTGGTGCTGCCGGTCCCAGAGCTGCTGGGCCTGCGGGTCCTACTGGAGCTGGAGCTGCTGAGGGTGTTGGTGCTGAGACTACTGCTGTCTGTCCTGGCGGTGGTTCTGTTGCTGGTGCTGCTGGAGGTCCTGCCGCTGGAGGTGTTGGTGGCGCTGGTGCTGTTGCTGAGGGTGCTGGTGCTGTCCCTACTGAGTCTGGAGCTGCCGCGCGGCCTCGGCCGTACTTCGTTCCGCTCCTACAGCAGGTTCTTGGTCTTTCTCCTTCGGTAGAGTGTCCACAGCCTGTCCAGTCGCAGTCACTGTTGGAGCCTTCCTCTCCTCTGCCTGCTCCCTCTCCTTACACTGGTCCTACTGGAGGTCTTGCTGAGCGTCGTGAGCCTGCGTCTCGTCCCGCGTCGCCTGTTCGTGCTGCTCGCGCTAGTGGTCACGGTTCGCGTCAGCGTCCTCCTCCTGTCCCTGGCACGCACCGGATGTCTCTGCGTCCGTCCACTGCTCCTCTGCGTGCCCCTTTGCCTTCTCCTCCTGAGTCCTCTCTTCTTGCGCTTGCCGACCCTGAGTCGGACTCTCTTCGCGCTGCCAGTCCTACTGTCACGCGTCTGCTTGCTACTGTCGTCACTGACCCCTCTTTTGAGTCCACTGCTGCGTCTGCTCTAGTCGCTGAGCTCGTTGACTTTGCTGCTCGCTGTCGTCTAGACTACGCTGCTAGTCTTGTTGCTGAGTCTGCGTCTGTCTGTCCTCCGTCCGTCGGGGGTGAGTGTGCTCTTGGCACGGACGTCCTAGAGGCTAGACAGGAGGAGTTACAGTGTCTAGCGGCTGCTTCACCTCATCTCGCGTCTGTACTGCTTGCCCCTGAGGGAGACCCGGATGCACTTGACATCCCGACTCCGCGTTCTTACGCGGAGGCCGTAGAGAGTCCCTACTCGTCTCAGTGGCAGGCAGCCATGGATGCAGAGATGGCTTCCTGGAAGTCCACAGGCACCTACGTTGACGCGGTTCCCCCTCCTGGGGCGAACATCGTCAGTGGCATGTGGATCTTCAGGGTGAAGCGGCCGCCGGGCTCTCCACCTGTCTTCAAGGCGCGTTACGTTGCTCGTGGCTTCAGTCAGCGGCAGGGAGTTGACTACTTTCAGACCTTCTCTCCCACCCTGAAGATGACCACTCTTCGGGTGCTGCTGCACATAGCCGCTCAGCGCGACTACGAGCTTCACTCTCTCGACTTCAGCACTGCGTTCCTGCAGGGTAGCCTGCACGAGGAGATCTGGCTGTGCCGTCCACCTGGCTTCACTGGGACTTTCCCTCCTGGCACCCAGTGGAGCCTCCGACGGCCAGTCTACGGTCTCCGCCAGGCACCGCCTGAGTGGCACAACACACTGAGGACTACGCTTGCGGCTCTTGGGTTTGCTCCTTCTACTGTTGACCCGTCGCTGTTTCTGCGCACCGACACTTCATTGCCGCCGTTTTACATCCTCGTGTACGTCGACGACTTGGTCTTTGCCACAGCGGACACTGCTGGACTCGCCTACGTGAAGTCCGAACAGCTGAAGAGACACACGTGCACAGACCTGGGTGAACTGCGCAGTTACCTTGGCTTGCAGATCACTCGGGATAGAGCACGCCGCACCATTACCTTGACTCAGTCACACATGGTGCAGCAGGTCCTTCAGCGCTTTGGCTTCACGTACTCCTCGCCTCAGGCCACTCCTCTGCCTACTCGCCACTCACTCTCAGCTCTGCCTTCGGATGAGTCTGTAGAGTCGAGTGGTCCGTATGCAGAGCTTGTTGGCTGCCTCATGTACCTGATGACCTGCACTCGACCTGACCTTGCATACCCTCTGAGCATTCTTGCACGCTATGTTGCTCCTGGGAGACACCGACCAGAGCACATGGCTGCAGCGAAGAGGGTATTGCGCTACCTGTGCAGTACGTCGGGCATGGGGCTAGTGCTTGGAGGGCGGAGTCCAGTGGTCCTTACAGGGCACGCGGACGCTTCTTGGGCTGACGACCAGGCTACACAGCGGTCGTCACAGGGTTACACCTTCAGTCTTGGTTCCGGCTCTGTCTCGTGGTGGTCTACTCGCTCGTCTTCAGTTCTCGGCTCCAGTTGTGAGGCTGAGATTTACGCCGGGGCCATGGCTGCACAGGAGCTTCGCTGGCTCACCTACCTGCTGACTGACCTTGGAGAGCCGCCTCGTTCTCCTCCAGTGCTGTACGTAGACAACAAGGCCATGCTGGCCTTGTGTCGAGAGCAGCGCTTGGAGCACAGAACGAAGCACATTGCTCTCCGCTACTTCCTTGCTCGTGAGCTGCAGCAACGTGGTCAGTTGCGACTTGCGTACGTGGCCTCTGAGGCCAACACTGCTGATGTGTTCACCAAGGCACTCGCGCCTTGTGATCATCAGCGCTTTTGCACCCAGCTGGGTCTTGTGCCTGTCTTGCCTCACTTGCTCTCCTCTTGACTTTACTTGTACTGTGACATATATATATACCTGCTCTTGCTTGTCTAGTTTTATATATATGTCTGTACTCCTGCATGTGAACTGGCCTCTGGCCCTGCTCTTGTGCTCGGACTGTGTGGTGACTTTGTGATCCACCCTGAGCTTGCTTTGCTTTGCTTGACTGGTCTTGTGACCCCTTGTTCTCCCCCACTTTGCCTATGGGGGTGTGTCAAACATTATATATGTTATGCTTGTGTAGGCTACAGTGGGTTAGCCTATAGGGGGTACACAATTCTAGGGTTTACTACTTGTACTCATTTCACTTCTAGTTCATTCATTCCTGTTCGCTTATTCTCACAGACGGTCCTTACCACCCATCCTTTCATCTCCAAGCCTTTCTTTGACCATCCTTGCTCTCTCTCCGTTACAATTCGTCCCGTCCTGTCCTCATGCGTCTCACCACACCACACCATGCTAGCCGAACATGGCGCACCCGCCTCAACCGACAACGCTAAGCGTGAATCACCCGCGGTACCTGAGGCGCCCCTGGTATCCGCGTTAGAATTCTTAACGCGGAAAGCTCCCACCGCGATTCCAGTAACCACAACTGCCGCAGTAGGGACTCCTCCGCCTGTAATTCCTCCCTCCAACATCATTTCGTCCTGCAACAACGAACCTATTATCCCCTCGCCATCCACGTCAGATGCGGCAGATACCTCGACCCAGCCTAGCACGGCTGAAGATGAGTCGTCACCCCCGCCCGTTTAGGCATCTGTGGCTACCACCGCACCAGCAATCTATTTTTCTCGCGTTAGAGTTGGGAACGGCAATTTCAAACAGCGTGTTCTCAGTTTTGCCTGTCCCACTCCAAGTGTCGCCCCAACTACCGTCCCCCGCTTCACACCTCGTCCAGGCCCATCAAAACCTGCCGCCGCCGACAAGGACGACAAGTACCCCCATGTCCTGACCGTCGGGCAGTGGCAGGAGAAGGCGAAGGAGAAATGGCTCAAGCACTTCCCGTGGCTCATCATCTCGTAGACCTCATGGGGTCAACCCTGTATGAGGTGCTCAATCTGCATGGTGCACGGTGACCCCAGCTACCAGTACGGCCGCAACGGGGAGGGTGGGCTCGACATTCAACGACAGACGATGCGGAAGCACCAACATTCAATCAAGCATGAGGTGGCAGTGGACCGACAACAGTTACGAGACGGTAAGAATGTGGCTCAGAAGACTATTGTCGACTTCGAAAACAGTGACGCGGAAGCCAACCGTTTGGCAAAACTGTTGGCAACAGTTATTTTCATTTGCAGAAGTGACTCACCCATTGTGCTGTTTGTGTCGCTGGTCCAGTTCATGGCAGAAATGGGCACGCCAGACATGCCCCTGAAGGATTCCGGCACATACTACAGCGAGTACGTGTTGGTATGCTTTGGGGGACCCGCTTGTTAAAACCCGCTTGTTTCTAAGAAGGTTGTTTCTGATCGTTGCACGTACAGGTTCACGCAGCTGGTAGAGACATTCGTCGTCTACCTTCGTGCTCAACAGATGAAGCACATTCGGGAGAGTCCTTACCTGGGCATTCAGTTGGACGAGAGCACGGACCGTCGACGCGGAAAACACCTCATCGTCTATCTGTCATTCCTCCGCAACAGCATGCCAGTCACTGAATTCTTCGCGCACCTAACAGTTGAGCAGTGCGATGCTGGTTCCCTGCAGGCAGTCATTCTAACCCACTTAGAAGGAACCGGCCTCGAACTTGAACGCGTCAGTGGCATCAGCACCGATGGTGCAAGCGTCATGGTCGGTTCTCAGACGGGCCTGGTGGCGCGCCTTCGAACACGAATTCCACACCTCGCCGGGTTCCACTGCGTCGCGCACAGGTGTGTAACCCGACATCTGTTATTTTTTCCATGTGTTGCATGTTTATCTAACTTATCGTTTTTCCCGTGTTGTGTCAGGGAAGCTTTGGCGGCAAAGGATGCCGCCGAGGCCTACCCCGACCTTGACCTCGTCGACAGAGTCGTTCGCTCCTTGGCGGAGCAGCTTGGACGGTCGAGCAACTTCCACCTATGCTTCAAAGAGCTGCAGGAGGTGCTCTGCCAAACAAACCTGGAGCTGCAAGGCATCCACAGCGTCAGGTGGCTTTCACGTGGTCTGGCGGTTCAGCGTCTAGCGGACAACCTTCCAACAGCTGTCATTCTGCTGTACGAGAACGACCCGAAGGCCTACCTCCTTGTAACCGGCTTGAAATTCCACTTCCTGCTGTTTTTCTTGGCTGATGTGTTGAAGGAACTCGACGCACTCAACCTCAAGTTCCAGCGACGGCAGGTATGTTGTTACGCTCGTTGCTTTGACAGGTTTTTTATTGTATTGTTGAACCGAATTTCTGTGACACTGACCCGTGCAAGCCTTTCCACGGCCTCTCATGTGTGTAGCAGGTCGACGTGACACATGTGCTGCAGATGGTGGACAGCACCAGGCTCACCCTCCGCAACCGTTACCTGAGTGACACGGACGACTTCGGAGAGGGGAGCAACGAGCTGAGCGCCTTTTTGGCGAAGCATGCGTCGTCGGAGAAAAGGGTGGTGAAGGTGACGGGCACCGACTCGACTGGGGCGCCAACCACTCATGAGTACACCCTCCATGAGCAGAAGATTAAAGGTCAGAAATCTGGCGGGGGCTTGGACGACTACATCACACTGGCGAAGGGGTACGTGAAGGAGCTACTGAAGCGTTTGGAGAGCCGGATGAAGGATTTGGGCTCTCTCGAGGGCGCCAAGCTGTTCACGCAGGGGGCGTACCCGAAATCTCACTCGAAGCGGAAGCGGCGGTTCTTGCAGTGGCTGGAGGCTCTCCGCAATCTGTTTAAGTGAAAACCGACCGACCCTGACACCCTGCCAGGTACGTCTTCGATGTCGGTTGTGCCTGATTGAGTCGGACATGTTGTTTGTGTCGCCATATGCCTCGTTGATTTCTTTGAGCCTGATGACTTATGAACACTAGCGCGGTCTAACATTACACTCTCTCTGATTCGCACCCTGCCACCAGGAGTCAAATGGACGAGGGCACAGAAGGAGCTCAGCAGTTTCACCAGCATCATGTCATACCATCAGCAGGAGCTGAGCTTCCAGGCAGCCTGAAGCAGATGCTCAGCTCCCCCGACTGGTGCACTGCCTACCCCAACCTGGTCCGCCTTTGGATGGCAGTCTCAGTGCTGCCCCTGAGCACCGTGGAGTGCGAGTGGGGCTTCTCCCGCCAGAACATCATCAAGAGCTGGCTACGCGGCAATCTTAACGACGTGAAGCTGGGCGACCTGATGACCGTCTCCATGCTGAAGTACGAACCTGACTGGCCCGCCCTTGTGGAGATGTGGAGAGGCGCGAAGAGGAGGCGTCCAGCCAAGGATGTGGTGATGGTGCATGCGCAGAGGCCCGTGAAGCGCACGAAGAAGACCCTTGCGATGCTGGCCGCGAAGCAGGCGGCAGCAACAGCAGCAGCAGCAGCTGCAAAAGAAGCAGCCAGGCTAGAGGAGGAGTTGGGCCCCTGGCAAAGTGCACATGGCTTCAGATTCAGGGGGACGGTGAGGAAGATTGTTCTCATGATAGTGATAGTGAATCCTAATTCGTTTTCTTTGTATGGTTATCTATAGTAATAGAGTATGATCGATGTGTAGAGTAGAATACATAGTTAAATAAATGTCTGATTTCATAAAAATCTGTCTGAGCAGACATACTAACTTAGAAAATCCGTCTGAGGCAAAGACCACCAGGAATCCTCCATATGAGGGCCAGACGATTTTTTTTTTTTTTTTTTTTTTTGGAAAACGTCAGACGGGCCTAAAAGTTAGCAAGAGCCCTACTCCGCCTCGACATTTCCAAACCACAGTCCCAACCTCATTTCCAAGTCCGTAGCACGTCACCCACAGTTCATTACCGTTACCACTGTAGTTTCGCTATATATTCTTGGCTCATGCCTTCGCTCATTGTACTCTCGCTTCGATAGTGCAATTCTCGTTCGATCACTCAATTGCACTTGTAACACTTGGTATTCAGAGCCTACGATCTCTTCTCGGACCGCACGTGCACCTTCGCTTCCCCACTATCTCAATTTTTTGGAGGGGGTACACGTCTCTCAGTGACACAGCACCGCCGCTCGTAGTGCTCTCTCGTAAGCACGTACGGCCACGACAGAGGCTCTCACTGTGCTTGCCCGACACCCCCGCCATGGCTGAATTCACTCTCGCGACACTGACGCATGAGCAGCTCGACCGTCTCGTGCGCCAAGTTGAAGAATCGGCGCTCGAAATTGCGACGCTCACGGTGGAACGTGACTCCGCGCGTCAGCATTTCACGGTTTATACTCCGGCACCACCACACTCTTAGAAACTAGGCAGGAATGATAGAACTATCGAGAGAATTGGTACAAGGAGAAAGCCCTAAGGGGTTATACCCCACATTATCTACCCCACTACAGCCTACCCACAAATATAATATATGCATATGTTTGATACACCCCCATAGGCAAAGTGGGGGAGAGCAAGAGGTCACAAGACCAGTAAAAAAAAACAAAGCAAGCTCAAGGTGGATCACAACGTCACTGAGCACAAGCAAGAGGCCACAAGGCCAGTTCACATGCAGAGATATATATGCAGCAATAGCACAGTGATAACTATCTAGCAAGAGCAAGCATGCAGGTATATATATATGGATCACAGAACAAGCAAAGTCTACAGCAAGTGTGGAAACGTAGGCACAAGGCTCAACGAAGTACAAAAGCGCTCACGACCACCAGACGGAAATGCCTTGGTGAATATATCAGTAGTGTTGGCCCGAGTGGCCACGTGAGCAAGACGAAGCTGACCCCGCTGCTGCAACTCTCAAGCCAGGAAGTAACGCAGAGCGATGTGCTTCAATCTGTGCTCCAGTCTGTGCTCCTGACATAAGGCAATGGTTGCCTTGTTGTCGACGTATAGAACTGGAGGAGAACGAGGCCTCTCTCCCAAGTCGGTCAGCAGGCAGGTGAGTCAGCGTAAATCCTGTGCAGCCATGGCTGTGGCGTAGATCTCAGCCTCACAACTGGAGCCAAGAACAAAAGACGAGCGCGTAGACCGCCAAGAAACAGAGCCAGAGCCAAGGCTGAAGGTGTAACCCTGTGACGACCACTGCGTAGCCTGGTCGTCAACCCAAGAAGCGTCCGAGTGACCAGTGAGGACAACGTCGCCCCGTCCTCCAAGCACGAGCCCCATGCCCGATGTACTGCACAAGTAGCGCAGTATCTTCTTAGTAGCATCCATGTGCACCTTTCGGTGCCGACCAGGAGCCACGTAGTGAGCCAGAAGGCCAAGAGGGTACGCGAGGTCAGGACGAGTGCAGGTCATCAGGTACATGAGGCAGCCAACTAACTCTGGATAAGGACCACTCGGCTCTACGGACTCGTCTGAAGGTGGAGCTGAGAGCGAGTGACCTGTAGCCAGAGGAGTGGCCTGTGTCGAGGACCAGGTGAATCCGAAGCGCTGAAGGACCTGCTGCACCATGTGTGACTGAGTCAATGTGATGGTGCGGCGTGCTCTGTCCCGGATGATCTGCAAGCCAAGGTATCTGCGCAGCTCATCCAGGTCTGTGCACGTGTGTCTCTTCTGCTGCTCCGACTTCACCAGGGTGAGAGCCTCAGTGTCAGCAGTGGCAAAGACCAAGTCGTCGACGTACACGAGGATGTAGAATGGCAGCAGTAAAGTGTCGTTGCGCAGAAACAGCGACGGTTCAGCAGTCGACGGAGCAAACCCAAGAGCCGCAAGTGTCATCCTCAGTGTGTCGTGCCACTCACGTGGCGCCTGGCGCAGACCATAGACCGGCTGCCGAAGGCTCCACTGGGTACCAGGAGGGAACGACCCAGTGAAGCCAGGCGGGCGGCGCAGCCAGATCTCCTCGTGCAGGCTGCCCTGTAAGAAAGTTGTGCTGAAGTCAAGAGAGTGAAGCTCGTAGTCACGCTGAGCGGCAACGTGCAGCAGCACCCGAAGAGTGGTCATCTTCGGGGTTGGGGAGAAGGTTTGGAAGAAGTCAACTCCCTCTTGCTGACTGAAGCCTCGAGCAACGTAACGAGCCTTGAAGACAGGCGGAGAACCTGGCGGCCGCTTCACCCTGAAAATCCACATGCCGTCGACGATGTTCGCCCCGGGAGGGGAACCTCATCGACGTACGTGCCTGTGGACTTCCAGAATGCCATCTCTGCGTCCATGGCTGTTTACCACTGAGAAGAGTACTCACCCGCGATCGCCCCAGCGTAAGAGCGCGGGGTCGGGATGTCTGGAGCATCCGGGTCTCCCTCAGGGGCAAGCAGCATGGCCACGAGATGAGGCGCAGCGGCCGCAAGACACTCAAGGTCCTCGTGCCTAACCTGAAGGACGTCCATGCTAAGAGCACACTCACCCCCGACGGACGGAGGACAGACAGACTCAGACTCAGCAACAAGACTAGCGGCGTAGTCTAGACGACAGGCAGCAGCAAAGTCGACAAGCTCAGCAACTAGGGTAGACGTAGCAGTGGACTCAAACGACGGGTCAGTGACAATACTGGCTAACAGACGCGTGACAGTAGGGTGCTCAGTATGAAACTGGTCAGACTCAGGGTCCGCAACGTCTGGCAGAGAGGACGCAGGGGGAGACGGTAGAGGAAAACGCTGTGGATGAGAGGAAGGACGGTGGACTACAAGGTGGGTGGTGGGGACAGCCGGCTGACGCGGATGAGGAACACGACGACCGGAATGGCCAGAACGTACAGGCGAGACAGGACGCGACGCAGGCTCACGATGCTCAGCAAGACCCCCTGTCTGGTCATTTTAAGGAGAAGGAGCAGGCAGCGGTGAGCCAAGCTGTAACGAAAGACCAGTAGACGAAGGGAGACTAAGAACCTGGCGAGTCAAGCGATGACTGAGACGACGGAGACGGCGGAGCGAATAACAGGCGCGGCTGTGCAGTGCCACGAGCACCAGCAGCCCCAGCACTTCCAGTAGCTCCAGTACCCCCAGCAGCTCCAGCACCTGCAGTAGCTCCAGCACCTCCAGCAGCTCGAGGACCCTCAGCAGCTCCAGTACCCTTAGCAGATCCAGTACCCTCAGCAGCTCCAGCAGCTCCAGCAGCTCCAGTACCCTCAGCAGCTCCAGCAGCTCCAGTACCCTCAGCAGCTCCAGCACCTCTAGCAGCTCCACAACCCTCAGCGCCTGCTCCTCCAGGACCAGCTCCACCAACTGCAGCACCCCCAGAACCAGCACCTCCAATCCCAGGGTCTCCAACCTTAGTGCCTCCAGCAGTAGCACCCTCAGACACAGCACCTCCAGCCCCGACAGCTCCAGTACCTCCAGTACGAGCACCTCCGGGACCAGCAACTCCAGCACCTCCAGTAGACAAAGGAGTGTGAAACCCTGTGCACTGGCGACCAGCGCGGGGACCTGCGCAAATGATTTAGGGGCAGCGACCAAGACCCCGAGACGCCCCACGCCCGACATACCAGTCAACAAGCTGCTGGGAAGTGGGGGTCTGGCGCTTACGCTGATTCGGCTGCTGCTGCTGCTGCTGCTGCTGCTGCTGTCCCTGGCCACCACCGGCCTCACCCAAGCCCCCACCACCGCCGCCACCACCACTCCCCCCTCCGCCACCACCGCCGCCGCCACCGCCACTGCTCCCGGCACCACCACCATCCCCACCACTACCTCCACCCCCACGACCACCGTCACTACCTCCACTGCCCCCGCCGCCTCCACCACCGCCCCCTCCACCGCCACGTCCGCCACCCCTACCACCCTTGCCTCCCTTGTAGCCGCTGCGCTTCCCACTCGGAGCGGAAGCAGCTGCGACCTTCTCAGCACCAAGGAGGTCGACAGCAACAGCTGCGGAGGCGTAGGAGGGGGAAAGAGTGGAGGGGGAGCACCCCTCAAAGAGGGGAGTGCGGGGAGTACCACGAGCAGCACCTACAGCTAGAATGTTCTTCTTGGCTGCTAGGAGGTGCTTCTCGAGGTCGTCGACAGTGAGAGAATGGGGGTCAAGGGCGAGGAAGTGGTCCCTGACTGAGCGAAGAGTGTCAGGGAGGCGGGTGATGAGGAAGTAGAGAGTAAAGTACATCGGGGGGTGGTTCTCTGCGAGGAACTCGGCTGGAAGGGCGGCACGAAGGCGAGTGTCACTAGCGTGTAGGTGAGAGATGAGGTCCTCAGCGGTGGTAAACGAGGACAGGTCGGGGAACAGGTAGGGTAGCATAAGTCGACCGAGGGCTGAAGTGGCCGGGGAAGAGTAGCGGGCAACTACAGCGTCGTACAGTGCCTTGGCAGTCTTGTGCTGGCTAAAATGCGCGCGCTCTGTGATCGGCAGATGGTTGCGAAAAGCGAGGCGGGCAGCAGCATCGCGGCTCTGCCACTGGGAGCGGTCTAGAGCAGGCTCAGTGTCAGCAGGAACAACGGCAGTGCCAGACACGTAATCGAACAGGGAAACACCGTCCTTGGCATCAATCAGAAGGAACAGTTGCAGGTCGTCGAGCCAGGTGGCGAACTCTATTAGACGACCGTCAGGATCGAACGCGAGCACGTTGAGAGTCGCCATGCTTGCAGCGCAGGTAAGACTAGCGTCAGGCGGCAAAGCAAAGTGCAGGCCAAAAGAGGTTGCGTGCAAGGCTGCAGTGGTGGCACACAAGCTGCAAGGGCGGCACGCAATACAGCAGTGGGCCGCGTGCGGGCTCCTAAGGCGGCTCACGGGGCAGCAGCGGGCCGCAGACGAGCTACTACAGCGGCGCGCGGGGCAGCAGCGCGCCACGCGCGCTCCTAAGGCGGTGCACGGGGCAGCAGCGGGCCGCGCGCGCTCCTAAGGCGGTTGCCGGGGCACTAGCAGGCTGCGCGGGTGGCGAACGCGGCGCGCAGAGCGGCAGCGGGCTGCGGACGGGTGGCAAACGTGACGCGCGGGGCAGCAGCGGGCTGAGCGGGCGGCGAACGCGGCGTGCGGGGCCTAATCGGGTTGCGCATGGGCAGCTTAAGCGGTGCGCGGGCCGGCAGCAGGCTGCGCGGGCGGCTGACGCGGCGCGCGGGGCCGAAAACGATTTGTGCAGGCTGCCTAAGCAGCGCGCGCGGGAAAAAAAGGGTTGCGCGTGTGCAGCCAAGGCGCGCACGGGCAGCAGGAAAGGCAGGCAGGCAGGCAAGGCCGTAGGTGAGGGAACGCGGTAACCGGTGGGCCCTAATCTTAGGTCCTAAAGACCTACTGCCCTAGATACCATCTTGGAAACTAGGCAGGAATGATTGGACTATCGAGAGAATTGGTACAAGGAGAAATCCCTAAGGGGCTATACCCTACATTATCTACCCCACTACAGCCTACCCACAAATATAACAAATGCATATGTTTGACACACACGCACTTGCAAATGCACCTGCACAATCGGAGGAGCCGATCATCATCTCATCAGGCACGCCGACACAAAATGACAGCGTGGGACAGCGCTCCGGCGCAGCGAGTGATGGCGCCGCCCACTCAATGCCTAGTATGGAGAGCAACAGGGTCGCGCCAAGCCCGCAGGAGCCTCGTGAAACCCGTCGGCATGTGGAATTCGCGGCGACAAGTGGCGACCACGTCATCATGGCACTTATGCCACTCAAGCCGCAGCGCCCGCCGTGCTTCGACCCGAGCCAGCGTGAAGGTCCAACGGTTCAATCGTGGGTCTTCACGATGAACCATATCTTCGACGCAAATTACGTCAAGTCGGACGCAACGAAGATCAGATACGTCGTCACGCTGCGGAGGGGCCCCGCCATAGACTGGTGGCAAGTAATTGTGACGTCGCCAAGCGCCTGCGAGCCACCGTCGAAAGAGGAAGGGCCCACGGGTCCAGCCGTCACCTGGAGCTGATTCTGCGAAACCGCCCAGTACATCACGTGGGATGCGTCGTGTGCAGGACTTTCGCGCTTCGAGCCGGTTGCAGCTTCTATTTCGGCGAGTCAGAGACTGCGAACTTGGCGACAGCTCGGGTCGGTTCAAGACTACACGGGCGGTTTTCTCGCATCATGCGAGCAAGTCTGTGAGGATCTAGGATCGAGCTCAGAAAAGAGAGTTTGAATTTAATGATCACCTGGGTACAACACGAGGCTATATATAGGCTCGACACAAGGCCCAGTAACCAGGTGTTACGCGAAGGTTCCGCGGGTCGCGAAGCGTCCCGAATAGATCCTTCCCGAATTCGGTAGAAGGCAATTCGATGGCAACCGAAAAGCCAGAATTCGGTGCACGCAACCTAGCTCGGTGCTATAACTATAAGAGAATATAGGAAAGCACCTAGCCTAGGAAATCAAGCAGTTCCTGCATGCATATAATTATCCTATGCTAGAAATAGCATGATAAAGTAAAGGCAAGCAAGCATAGCTGGCATAAGCCGTCATACTCTCACAAAGTCGGGTACATGCACGAAGTGGAGTGGGTGGACCGTTACGTCGGAGGGCTGAAGCCGGACATCTCGAACGAGTTCATGCTATGCGGACTCTCGAATTTCAACAAATTTCTCGCGCTCGCCGAGAAAATTGACATTTTGCGCCGTCCGAGACCGGGGTCCTACTACGGACATCGCCCTCGGGGACCGATCGAGCACGCCACCGTACATGCCGTTGCGAGAAATGCAGTTGCCGTGCCATTGAAGGGGCGCTGCTTTGCTTGCAATAGGCCGGGCCATCGCAAGATTGAGTGCCCAGAGGAGCTGAGGTGCCACGGAGCAGAGCAGGGGAGGGAGTCTCCAAGGCAAGGAAACGCCAGCAGTCAGTAGGAATCGGGCCAACTACTGACGAGACTGCCTGCTCGCCCAACCCCACCGACCCTCATCGAGTCACAGTACCGATTCATGCTATCGATTGGTCGCGGACGAATAAGGAGGGCACATTGACGAATTACCCAGTACTAATTCACAGGAAAATACAGGGAGCGGCAGTGAAGATTTTTATCGACGAATGAGCAAGTCACAGTTTAGTTAATACCGCAACCGCACGAAAACTGCAACTGGCACTTAGCTGATGCTTACCAGACATAGACGCACGCTTAGTTGACGGCACACCACTGGCCATGCGGGAGAAGGTGGAGAGAGTAGAAGTCCGCTGTGGGGGAAATTTCGGGTTTACACAGGAAATGCTCGCGACGACATTAGATGGGCACGATATTTTACT
Source organism: Closterium sp. NIES-65 (assembly GCA_948144175.1). Taxonomy (NCBI): domain Eukaryota; kingdom Viridiplantae; phylum Streptophyta; class Zygnematophyceae; order Desmidiales; family Closteriaceae; genus Closterium; species Closterium sp. NIES-65. The sequence goes on from CANXME010002037.1 coordinate 256,198, forward strand.
GGGACGTGATTGGCTGCAATGGTATAACCCGCGAATTGACTGGACGACGGGTAGCTGCACGGTGCGAAGTAGCGGTAACTGGGTTCGCTGGCAGTCGCCTGAGACTTCAACGGTACATGTCAACGCCGTCACCACGAAATGGGCTGTCGCCGCTGGAGCTGACGTGTACGCAGTAGACATTTCAATGGTAGCGGAAGCAGAGCAGCCGAGCGATTTCAAGAAACTGCTGGCAGCAGTACCGCCCGAACTACATGAACTGTTGAAACGATACCTGAGGATTTTTCCCGATGATTTACCGGAGGGACTGCCACCTCAACGAGCACACGACCACCGAAAAGAATTAGACCCGGGGGCACATCCAACCGTACAGCGACAGTTCAGAGTGACAGAAACCGAGCTTGACAAACCGAGGATGTGTCCACCGCCGCCTCCACCGCCCCCGCTAGCTCCGCCAGTGCCCCTCCCCCCCTTGCCCTTGCCAGGGCGGCGTCTCCCGCTAGGGGTAGACGCCGCACCGACCGACTCAAGACCATCGAGGTCGGCCGGCCGCAGCAGCAGAGGCAACAGAGGGCAAGAGAGGGAGAGGGGGAGCACCCCTCAAAGACAGGGGCGCGAGGTTCACCACGAGAGGCTCCTACAGCGACTATGCTCTTCTCTGCTGCTAGGACACGCTCCTCGAGGAGGTCAACGGTGAGGGTGGTGGGGCAAACAGAGAGAAAGTGGTCCCTGACCGGGCGGAGGGTGTCAGGGAGTCGGGTGACTATGTAGTAGAGAGTGATGTACATAGGGGGGGGGGTTCTTGGCGCAGAACTCAGCGGGAAGGGCAGCGCGGTAGCGAATGTCACTAGTGCGAAGGTGCGTAATGAGGTCAGCGACTGTGGGAAAAGCTGCGAGGTCAGGGAAGAGGTACGGCAGGATGAGGCGGCTAAGTGCAGCAGTGGCAGGGGAAGAGTAGCGTGCAACTACAGTGTCGTACAAGGTCTTAGCACTCTTGTACTGGCTAAAGTGCGCACGCTCAGAGGTAGGCAAGTGGCGACTGTCAGAATAATATATAATTCTGTATATTGTTTTGTAACTGCCTGTAGTGTAGACTACTGTAGTTATATAACGTTCTGTTTGGTGGTGCACCTTTCTTCTTTCTTGCCTATTTGTACTGCTCGCTCTATAGTGAAACCCCTCTTTTTGTTGCAAACTCCTCCCTCACCTTAACTCACTCGAACTCAACCGCTCCTACCCAACTTACCATGGCTTCTAAGCCTTCCTACTAAGAACTATTCTCACAGCGACGCACAGCAAGACGTGCAGCAGCATCGCGTGTGGCCCACTGTGAGCGAACAGTGGCGTCAGCATCAGCAGCAAGGGCAGGAGAGGCACCAGAAGTGAGGTCAAAGAGAGAGAGATCGTCTGCCCTTTCACACTGTAGGAAAAGCTGCATGTCATCTACCCAGACGTCAAAGTCAATGGCCCGACCCTCAGCGTCAAAAGCGAGGACACTGGGGGTAGCCATGACAGCAGTAGACTAGCAGCGCGAGCAGCAGGCTAAGGGCAGTGCAGTGGCAGAGGTGCTGCTCTTACCGGGCAGGCGAGAAGGACCGAGGCTCGCCAGCAGGAATGGGGCCGCGACCGTAGTGACAGGGTGTAGCGGACAGGGCGGCTCGGCGGCTCGTCGGTACCAGCGACTCGGCAGCAACGGCGGCTCGGGTGGCTTGGCGGCAACGGCGGCTCGGGCGGCTCGGCGGCAATGGCGGCTCGGGCGACTTGGCGGCAACAGCGGCTCGGTGGCTCGGGCGAGTGCGGCTCGGGCGGCTCGGCTGCTGCAGGGGCAGCGGCTGCTGCTGCAGGGGACGGCGGTGGCCGCTGCTGCAGGGACGGCGGCGGCCGCTCCTGCAGGGACGGCGGCGGCCGCTGCTGCAGGGACGGCGGCGGCCGCTGCTGCTGGGGCGGCGGGTGCTGCTGCAGTGGGGACAGCGGCCGCGGCCGCTGTAGCGACTGCGGCTACTGCTGTTGCAGAGGCGGCGACGGCGGGCCGAGAGAGGTCGCGAAGGGCGGCGGACGGGCCGTGAAGGGCGGCACGAGGGGCCGCGGAGGGCGGCGACCGGCCGTGAAGAGGCCGCGAGGGGCGGCACGAGGGGCCACGAAGGGCGGCACGAGGGGCCGCGAAGGGCGGCTTGAGGGGCCGTGATGGTCGGCGACAGGCCTTCAGGGCGGCGCGAGGGGCCGCGAAGGGCGGGGACGAGCCGTGAAGGGCGGCGCGAGGGCCGCGAAGGGCAGTGACGGGCCGTGGGGGGGCCGTAAGGGCGGCGGGAGGGGCCGTAAGGGCGGCGCGAGGGGCCGTAAGGGCGGCGCGAGGGGTCGTAAGGGCGGCGCGAGGGGCCGTAAGGGCGGCTGGAAGGGCCGTCAGAGGGGCCGCTAAGGGCGACACGAAGGCGCCGTAAGGGGCCTAGAGAGGGCGCGACGGTACGGAGGGCACGCGGGGCACGACTCGGGCAGGAGCGAAGCGCGCTCCGGGCAGGAAAAAAAAAATCGATTGGGTGGGCCCTAGGAAGCGTTCCCACGAGGGAACCCGCTCTATACCATGTGAAAACTATGAGGAATGGAAATGACTAAGGGAAAGTTGTGTACAAGTACAAACCCTAGAAAACTGTACCCCATATGTGCTACCCCACTATAGCCTACAGCAGCTATGTCATATAAATCCGACAGAGGAAGTAGTTAGATTATCTTTTAGAGAAAAAATTCATCCGACCGAGTTCGTCACCGTTCGCCGTACCGATACTGTTCACACCGAAAAAAGACGGAGGGTTTTGCATGTGCATCGTTTACAGATCACTGAACAGGGTAACAGTCAAGTCGCGATACCCCATTCCCCGCGCCGACGAACTAATGAAGCAACTGCAAACAGCACGGGTTTTTTTTCGAAAATAGATTTACGGGGAGGTTACCATCAGATTAGAGTCAAACCATCGGACTGCGCCAAAACAACTTTTTGGACTAGGTATGGGTCGTTCGAGTACACTGTGATGCCCTTCGGGCTGACCAACGCACTAGCGACATTTCATATGACCATGAACAAGGCTTTTAGGCCACTTTTAGATAAATGCTTGATATTTTTCCTCGACGACATCCTCGTCTATAGCCGCGACAAGCAGCTGCACCTAGCAGACCTGGAAGCAGTGTTTAAAATTTTAGACGAGCATCGACTACTGACAAAGGGTTCAACGTGCGAGAATTTTCAGGACAGGCTAGAGTTTTTGGGGCACGTTATTTCGGAGGCTGGGGTCACTTTTACGTGGGGGGAGAAAGAGCATGCTGCATTCTCTGCCCTGAAAAATGTCCTTTGTTCACTGCCCGTAATGCGCATCGCCGACCCACACCGCCAATTCGAAATAGTTACAGACGCAAGCGACATCGCCATCGGAGCCGTACTACTACAGGATTTCGGCAACGGGTTACAGCCCATCGCATACGAGTCCCGCAAACTGCACCCACCCGAAAAAAACTACCCGATACACGACCACGAAATGCTCGCGATTTTGCACGCATTCAAAGTGTGGCGTTGTTACTTGACCGGCGCGGACCTAACAGTACAGACAGACCATAAATCATAACAGTACCTCCGAGCACAACCACACCTCAACCCGCGACAGATCCGCTGGCTCGATTTCCTCGAGTCCAATTTTCACTACACGATCACCTACCAAAAGGGAGCATCGAACATCGCTGATGCACTGACATGCCCCACTGCCCAGATCCATGCGATACTACTTGCCCAGACCAGCCCACTACTGACAGGACTATTTACCCATGGGTACCAAACAGATCCATCCTTCACAGGAGGAAATTCGCAACAAATCGCAACAACAAAGGGATATATTACGTAAAAGCCGGGACCGAATGCACCTAGATAGTAGTCTAGACGACAGCGAGCAGCAAAGTCGACAAGCTCAGCAACTAAGGGAGACGCAGCAGTGGACTCAAAAGAAGGGTCAATGACAGTAGGACTGGCAGCACGATGAGAGTCAGACTCAAGGTCTGCAAGAGTAGGAAGAGAGGACTCTAGAGGAGACGGCAACGGGACACGAAGAGGAGCAGTGGAAGGACGCAGTGCCATCTCGTGTGTGCCGGGGACCGCAGGAAGACGCGGGCGCGGAGCACGACCACTAGTGCGAGCAACACGAACAGGCGACGCAGGAGAAGACGAAGGCTCACGACGCTCAGCAAGACCTCCAGTAGGACCAGTGTAGGGAGTAGGAGCAGGCACGGGGGAGGCAGGCTGTAACTGTGACCGCGACTGGACAGGCTGTGGACACGCTAAGGGAGGAGCAGGGCCAGTAGAGGGCGGGAGACCAAGAACCTTCTCAAGGAGCGGAACGAAGTACGGCCTCGGCCGCGCAGCGCCTCCAGAACCAGCAGGGACAGCACAAGTACCCCCAGCGGCAGCACTAGCGCCAGCAGCACCTCCAGCTCCAACAGCGCCAACTCCAGCACCCTCAGAAGCACCAGCGCCAGCAGAACCACCAGCGCCAACACCCCCAACAGCTCCAGCTCCAGCAGCTCCCGCAGCTCCAGCAGCACAACTCCAGCAGGACCGTCAGCTCTAGTACCGCCAGCAGCGCCAGCAGTACCTCCACTAGGACTCCCAGTCCCAGGAGCTCCAGAACCGCCAGGACGAGCACCTCCAGGACCAGCAGCAAAAGTAGTACCTCCAGCTCTAGCAGCACGGCTGCAGCGGCGGGCAAACCACTCGCGCAGCTCCTGCGGAGAGAGTAGCTCCCGCCTCGACGAAGCACCGCCAGAGGCCACACGAGTAGACCCAGCACCCCCAGGCTACGCACCCCCAGGCTCAGCACCCCCAGGCTCCGCACCCCCAGGCCCAGTACCCCCAGGCTCCACATCCCCACACTCAGCACCCCCAGGCTCAGCACCCTCAGACTCAGCACCCCCAGGCTCAACACCCCCAGGCCCCGCACCCCCAGGCTCAACACCCCCAGGCCCCGCACCCCCATACCTGGCACCCGCAGGCTCAGCGCCCCTAGCAGCACCAGAGTCAACAGCTACTGCGACAGGCTCAACTGCGTCTACCTGGGACACACCTGACGGGGCATGACCCTGAGGGGGGAGGGGATTTACCGGGGGAGGACCTGGCGCAAGGAAGAGCGGCGGTGGGGGGAGGGGCGCAGTGCGGGAGGACAGAACACGGCGCGAGGTGGGATGGTAAAACTGCCAACCAGGCGCGTCAGGGGGGAAGCCAAGGAAGACGCAGGGAACAGCACAGGGGGACAGCTTGTCCGCAGACAAGTCGCGGACAAACGCCCGAGATCCCCAGACCTGAAACGCAGACGCATCGCCAACCTTACCTGTTCACCGCAAGGTGGGGGAGGTCTCAGGCAAGTAGACCCGGGGCTGAAGGTTGAGCTGATGCGATGCGTACTAAACCGCAAACGGCCACAGAAAATGGGGAGCAGCCGCATGGATCATGGACGTACGAGCGACGTCCATGACCATGCCAATGCAGCGCTCAGCAATCCCATTTTGCTGTGGAGAGGCCGGAAGCGTGAAGGTCTGGCGGATGCCCTGCGCACGACAGAAGGCTCCCAGACGGGCAGAGGAAAACTCCCCGCCTCTGTCAGAGTGCAGACGCAGAACAGGAAAGTCCGAGCCCAAACTCTCTCTGAGCTGGAGACGAGCTGCGCGGATCCAGTCGATCAACACCTCAATGACGTCACCCTTGCTGCGCAAGGGGAACACTGTGGTTTAACGCGAGTAGACGTCAACCACCAACAGGAAGTAACACTCGTGACCCTGGCCACGGACGCGGGCGGGGCCCCACACGTCCATGTGAAGAGTCTGCAAGGGAGCCTCTGTCGGAGGAAACTCGGAGGAGTGAGGGGCGGCGCGCTGCCGCCCCTCGACGCAGGGGACGCAGGTAGGGGCAGGCCCCGGAGGTAGGGGAGAGAGAGACTGGGGGAGACCAGAGACAAGGACACGGGAGGCCATGCCTCGGAGACGAGGCAGGGAGGGGTGACCAAGGCGGTGGTGCCAAAGGAGAGTTTGGTGGGACAGGAGACGACACGAGCAGGGCACAGACTCAGGACCAGACCTGGACGCTGCAGCAAACACCTGACTCGACGCAGCTACCTGACCAGACTCAGCAACAGGAGGAGACTCAGTGGTCAGTGTGTACAGGCTCGACCCCGGCTGACGGGTAAACGTGGCCAAGTGTCGGCCCGTTCTAGCACACGTACAGTGGGTCACCCGCTGACTCGCAGGTGTGAACTGATCAGCTCCACTGACCAAGTTCGTAGAGAACGAGGGGAGGTAGAGACCTGACAGGGTGCCAGAGGGAGCTGCCGGACACGGTAAGACAGTGGAGAAGCTAGCAAGAGCAGGACCCCAAGAGGGGTCAGCCAGGGAGACCGCAACCGGCCGACTAAGCGGCGTAAGCGTGGTGCGGTCTCGAAAGAAGGAGCGGGAAGCACTCGAGTCAAGGGTGAAGGCGTGCAAGGCCTGAGCCGACGTGGTACATGAGAGAGCAGACGCACCAGCACCTGGGGCAGCAGACGCACTAGCACCTGGAGCAGCAGCCTCACCAGCACCTAGAGCAGTAGCCTCAATGCCCTTGTCAGGCGGAACACACAGGTAACAGTCACCCTCATCACTAATAGACACAGCATACATGGCAGCAAAAATAGCATCATAGTCAAGATCAAAGATAGCAACCTCCGCCCTAGACAGCTCTCCCCAGCGAGGGAACTCAGTGGCGTCAGGGAACTGATGACGCCAAGCGTCCGTCAGGCGGCCAAAGCAGCGCTGGGTGGAGTGCGTGCCCCCGCACTGCTCACCAGCGCGGTCGCCTGTACGGAGGACGTAGGTGCAGGGACCAGTGCCCCCACCCCGCTGACGCCCAGCGTACCACTTACGAGGCTGCTGAGGGAACAGGGTCTCAGGACCGCGCTGCTGCTGCTGGCGCGGACCACCAGCGGAGCCACTCCTCTGCGCAGAGCCGTGACCAGCTCCACCGCTGCCTCCGCCACCTCCGCCACCTCCACCACCTCCGCCGCCTCCGCCGCCTCCGCTCCCTCCGCCACCACCGCCGCCTCCTCCGCCTCCACTGCTGCCACCGACACCTCCGCCCCCGCCACCACTCCCACCACCACCCCCACTCCCTCCACCGCCTCCACCACCATCCCCACCATCCCCACTAGCCCCCCCAACGCCTTTGCTCCCCTTGCCCTTGCCGGTGCGGCGCTTCCCACTAGGGGCAGACGCAGCACCGACCGACTCGAAGCCAACGAGGTCGGCCGCAGCAGCAGAAGCAACAGAGGGCAAGAGGGGGGAGGGAGAACACCCCTCAAAGACGGGGGTGTGAGGGTCACCACGAGAGGCTCCTACAGCAACTATGCTCTTCTCTGCTGCTAGGAGGCGCTCCTCGAGGAGGTCAAGGGTGAGTGTGGTGGGGCAAACTGAGAGGAAGTGGTCCATGACTAAGCGAAGGGAGTCAGGGAGCCGGGTGACTATGTAGTAGAGGGTGATGTACATGGGGGGGGGGGTTCTTGGCATAGAAATCAGCAGGAAGTGCAGCGCGGTAGCGAGTGTCACTAGTGCGAAGGTGCGTAATGAAGTCAGCGACTGTGGGAAAGGCAGCAAGGTCAGAGAACAGGTACGGTAGCATGAGGCGGCTAAGCGCAGCAGTAGCAGGGGAAGAGTAGCGTGCAACTACAGCGTACAAGGTCTTAGCACTCTTGTACTGGCCAAAGTGCGCACGCTCAGTGGTCGGTAAGTGGCGACGCACAGCAAGACGTGGGTCTGCATCACGCGTGGCCCACTGTGAGCAAACAGTGTTGTCAGCAGTAGCAGGCGGGGCAGGAGAGGCACCAGAGGTGAGATCGAACAGGTAGAGTCTGTCTGCCCTATCGCACTATAAGAACATCTGGAGGTCATCGACCCATACCTCAAAGTCAACAGCACGACCCTCAGTATCAAGGGTAGCCATGACTGCAGTGGCCTAGCAGGGAGTGAGCTCACCAGTCCAAGGGAGTAGGGCCGGGGCGCGCCGGTAGGACCAGTAGCGGCCAAACGGCAGGGCGGCTCGGCGGCTCGGCTGCTGGGCGGCACGGCGGCTCGGCGGCTCGGAGGCTCGGCTATTCGGCGGCTCGGTTGCTGGGCGGCTCGGCGGCTGGGTCGCTGGGCAGCTCGGTGGCTCGGCGGCTCGGTTGCTGGGCGGCTCGGCGGTTGGGTTGTCGGGCGCCTCGGCTTCTGGGCGGCTGGCGGCGTGGTGGCTCGGCTGCTCAGTTGCTGGGCGGCTCAGCGGTGAAGGGTCCGGTAGAGGCGGCGACGGGGCCGCAAAGACGCGGCGACGGGGCCGCGAAGAGCGGCGACGGGGTCGTTAGGGGCGGCGACACGGCCGCTAGGTGCGGCGACAGGGCCGCTAGGGGCGGCAAATGGGACGGTAGGGTCGGCGGCGGGGCCGCTAAGGGTGGCGAGGTGGCCGCGAAGGGCTGCGACGGGGCCTCCAGGGGCGGCGACGGGGCCGCTAAGGTCGGCGACGGGGTCGCAGAGGGGCCGTAGGGGGCCTAGAGGGGGCGGCGACGGCGCTGCAAGGTGCGGCGATGGGGTTGCAAGGGGCGGCGACGGAGCCACGAAGGGACCGCGAGGGGCCTGGAGGGGCGGCGACGGGGCCTAGAGAGGCGGCGACGGGGCCGCGAGGGGCCTAGAGGGGCGGCGACGAGGCCGCTAGAGGCGGCAACGGGGCCACAAAGGGGGGGCGCGACGGGCCTAGAGGGGCGACGACGGGGCCGTAAGAGGGGCCGTGAGGGGCCGCAAAAGGGGCCGCGAGGGGCCTGAGGAGGGCGCGACGGGCCGCTAAGGGCTAGGGGCGCGACGGGAGGGAGGGCACACGGGGCGCGACTCGGGCAGGAGGGAAGCGCGCTCCGGGCAGGAAAAATTTTCAGTGGTGGGCCCTAGGAAACGTTCCCACTAGGGAACCTGCTCTATACCATGTGAAAGAACGAGGAATGATTGCATTGAGCAGCATGAGGAGTACAAGTAGGAAACCCTAAAGTGTTGTACCCCATATGAGCTACCCCACTACAGCATACACATACTATAGCATATAAGTTTGACATAGACGAAGATGTCATCGAGGTAAACTATTACGCATTTATCTAAAAGTGGCCTAAATGCCTCATTCATGGTCATCTGAAATGTCGCCAGTGCGTTGGTCAGCCCGAAGGGCATCACGGTGTACTCGAATGACCCGTACCTAGTCCTAAAAGCCGTTTTGGCGTAGTCCGATGGTTTGACCCTAATCTGATGGTAACCTCCCCGTAAATCAATTTTCGAAAAAACCCGTGGTGTTCGTGTCAGAATGTAATTGTATACATTACTTTATACCTGCCTGCAATATAGACTTAGTATAGTTATCTTGCTTGTTAGGTGGTGCACCTTTCTTCTCTTCTTTCATATTTGTAGCCTTGAGCCTATAGTGAAACCACCTTTTTGCCTTGACAACTATCTCGATACTCTCCTCCCTAGTGCAAACCCTAATGCCTTCTACTAGTTAACTACCTACTGTGACAGTTCTCAGTTGGTCTATCAGTTCGTCGGCGCGGGGAATGGGGTATCGCGACTTGACTATTACCTTGTTCAGTGCTCTGTAATCGATGCACATGCGAAATCCTCCGTCTTTTTCCAGTGTGAACAGTATCGATGCAGCGAATGGTGACGAACTCAATCAGATGAATTTTTCTCTAACAGGTAATCTAACTGCTTCTTCAGTTCGTCGAGCTGGGGTTGTTTCAGTCTGAACTGTCGCTGTACGGTTGGTTGTGCCCCCGGTTCTAGTTCTATTCGATGGTCGTGTGCTCGCTGAGGTGTGTCAGAATATCATCTTATTGTTCTAGCCTGTAGTGGGGTGCTCTATAGCGAGTACAACCCTTCTAGGGTTTGCTATTTGTATCCCCATTTCTGCTAGTTCATTCCTCTTCCTTCTTCTAACTTTTGTCAAGGTGGCAGTCCCTTCGATAAGTCATTGGGAAAATCCTCGGGTACCGTTTCAACAGTCCCTGCAGTTCGGGCGGTACTGCTGCCAGCAGTTTATGAAAATCGCTCAGCTACTCTGCTTCTCCTACTACTGCGATGTCAACTGCGTGCACGTCAGCTCTAGCGACGACGGCACGTTTTATTGTGATGGCGTTGACGTGGACTGTTGCAGACTCGGGCGACTGCGAGCAAGGTAGCTCAACCCAGTTACCGCTACTTCACACAGTGCAGCTACCCATCGTCCAGTCAATTCACAGGTTATAACGTCGCAGCCAATCACGTCCCAGTAAAATGTCGTGCCCATCCAATGTCATCGCGAGCATTTCCTGTGTAAACCCGAAATTTCCCCCACAGCGGACTTTTACTCTCTCCACCTTCTCCCGTATGGCCTTCGGTGTGTCGTGAACTAAGCTTGTGTCTATCTCCGGTAAACATTGGCTAAGTGTCAGTTGCAGTTTCAGTACGGTCGCAGTATTAACTAAACTGTGACTTGCTCCTCCGTCGATAAAAATCTTCACTTCTGCTCCCTATGTTTTCCCGTGGATCAGTACTGGGCAATCCGTCAATGTACCCTCCTTATTCGTCCGAGCCCGGTCGATAGCATGAATAGGTACTGTCTCTCGGTGAGGATCGGTGAGGTTGGGCGAGCAGGCAGTCTCGTCAGTAGTTGGCCCGATTCCTTCTGAGTCATGGCGTTTCCCTGCCTTGGAGACTCCCTCCCCTGCTCTGCTCCGTGGCGCCTCAACTCCTCCGGACACTCACTCATGCGATGGCCCGCCCTATTGCGAGTAAAGTAGCGCCCCTTTAACGGCGCGACAGCTGCATTTGTCGCAACGGCATGTACGGTCGCGTGCTAGATCGGTCCCCGAGGGCGATGTCCGTAGTAGGACCCCAGTCTCGCACTGCGCAAAATGTTGATTTTCTCGGCGAGAGCGAGAATCTCGTTAAGATTCGAGAGTCCGCGTAGCATGATTTGGTACAATATGTCTGGCTTCAGCCCTCCGATGTGTCGGTCCGCCCGCTCCTCTTCGTGCATGTAGCCAAATTGCTCGCATAATGCGGGAAAACCGCTAGTATAGTCTTGAATCGACCCAAGCTGCCGCCAAGTACGCAATCTCTAACGCGCCGAAATAGAATCCGCGATCGGCTCGAAGCGCGCCCGAAGCCCTGCGCACCACGCATCCCACGTGCTGTACTGGGCGGTTTTGCAGAATGAGCTCCACGTGACGGCTGAACCCGTGGGCCCTTCCTCTTGCGACGGTGGCTCATAGGCGCGTGGCGACGTCACGATGACTCGCCACCAGTCCATGGCGGGGCCCTTCCGCAGCGAGACGGCGTATCTGATCTTCGCTGCGTCCAACTCGACGTAATTCGCGTCGAAGAAGACGTTCATCGCGAAGACCCACGATGGAATCGTCGGACCTCTACGCTGGCTTGGGTCGAAGCAGGGCGGGCGCTGCGGCTTGAGTGGCATAGGTGCCATGGTGGCGTGGTCACCACTTGTCGCCGCGAATTCCACGTGCCGACGGGCTTCACGAGGCTCCCGCGGGCTTGGCGCGACCCTGTTCCTCTCCATGCCAGGCATCGAGTGGGCCGCGCCATCACTGGCTGCGCTTGAGCGCTGTCCCACGTTGTCATTTTGCGTCGGTGTGCCTGATGAGATGACGATCGGCTCCTCCGATTGTGCGGAGTCACGTTTCGCCGTGAGTGTCGCAATTTCGAGCGCCATTCTTCGACTTGACGCACGAGACGATCGAGTTGCTCCTGCGTCAGTATCGCGAGAGTGATTTCGGCCATGGCGGGGGTGTCGGTCAAGCTTAGCGAGAGCCTCTGTCGTGGCCGTGCGTGCTTACGAGAGAGCACTACGAGCGGTAGTGTTGTTTCGCCGAGAGACGTGTACCCCCTCCAAAAAATTGAGATAGTGGGGAAGCGGAGGTGTGGGTGCGGTCCGAGAAGAGATCGTAGGCTCTGAATACCAAGCGTTACGAGTGCAATGAGCGAGCGAACGAGAATTGCACTATCGAAGCAAAATAGTAAATGAGCGAGAACTAAATAGCGAAGGCCATAGTGGTAACGGTAACGAACTGTGGGTGATGCGGGACGGGCCTGGAACTGTGGTCGGGACTGTGGTTGGAGAATGTCGAGGCGGAGGCCCGTAGCGCGGGTTATTCGCCGAGCCGTGAGGTCGGGGTGCGACGTGCGAAGGTGGCGGGAGGATTGTCGAAGCGAGGGTTTGCGAGTGGTAACGGTGCTGACTGTGGTGTTACAGTTATGTACGTGCTAAGCAGGGATGCGGCGTAAGGAAATGGAAATTTCCTTACAGCCTCCTATATATGAGTGCTTTGTGTTGCTTTTATTCAAATAACATCTTGTTCCAATTATACTGTTCATCAGCCAACTATTTCAGAACCCCCACAACAGTTCCACACGAACAGGCCCCGCAAACCATCACGTGTCTTTGTCCCACGACAGCCCATACCCCCGCCTTCATCGCCTGCAACGCCGCCGACGGTCGTTCCCGAATTAATATCCGACAAATCGCTCGCACCATCTTCACTCCATCATACCGTCGGTGGTAAACATGCCGTACGAATCGCTCCCTCCATTCGTTCTGATCGCGTCGATGCTGTGCGCCGCGGGTGGCATCCAGCACCTTGTCAACCGGACCCTGTACGGCAAGGTACACCTCTTTAAGAAGGCCTCCTAATTTCCGTTCCATTCTTATGTTTGTAATTTGGAATGGGGGCTCGCGCGTCGCGGCCAAATCATCGTTTGTAGGTAACCCTATTATAGAAACTTAGGGCTGGATTTGCACGACTGGGGTAACAAGGGTAGTCCAGATCCGTGTGTTGTAGGGACGGAACCATTTACTTGTGCGAGGTGGTTCACTTGGGACGGAACTACTTACTGATTGCATGTCAACTTTCATGGATCCACCTTCAGGGTTCGATGCGCACCGTTGGTGACAGTGGTATCGGTTCTCCCTTCTTGTTGTCCTGGGCGTGTCATGCGTATGGGGAATTATTGGTGGTTGCGATGCGTGGGGTGTGTACGATGCGTGCGATGGGTGCGTTGCCATGCGTGGTGAGTGCAGCCGAAGCACCCGAACTCGGACGCATGGGACTACGCCATGGAGGCGCGTGACAAGCGGCTGGTGGAGGAAACACGTGCTCGGGTATGAACTGTCGAGCCTGGCCTTTGCTCATCTCATTGATGCTGTTGTGGTTTAGGCTCCCGCTATTGTCATGTTCAGTTTGGATCCACAGTGACATTACAGGCTGAGCATTCTGTTCTTTGTTATTGCTTTCTTGCGTCCATTCCCTGCCTCCCCATGCTACAGCGTTGACTCCATTGGGCTTCCAGTATCAATCTTTCCGTGTGATCTAGCATGAAGCGGGTACATCATTCGTTGTCTGAAATGTTCAGCATATTGTAAGAAATAAGCACCTTCTACTGTCTGATAGGTTGGGGGTGGGCAGGGCCGTGACTCGTGGTGCTGCTGTGATTGCCCTTGGATTATGCTGCTATTTGGAGCATTTAAGCTACGGTACCCAATCTGATCTGAACACTGGGTCTCTGATGGCATTGTGTTTCCTGGTGGAGAGGTCCAGCCGCCACACTCATCAAAATTAAGCTGGTGGTTATGTAATTGGATGCATTGTCTTGTTTTCTGTGGGCACTTTGTCCTGGTATGGTATGGTAAGAATGCATGCCCGGTGCCGCACTGACCAGGATTAATCCTCCTGACAGGCCTTCGTTGGGGAGGGGAGTTGCGTTCACCAGATGTACCGTTTTTGCCCGGAACTTAGTCGAGAGGGCAATACCGTGTAGGCAAATTATTGCAGCCTTAAATTGAAGTCTAGAACCGTAGTAGTAACGTACCAGTAAATTACAAACAATGCTGAACCAGAGTGGGAGCCCTAACTGTGTCAGGTTGGTTGGACCAAGGCCAAGGTACTGTGCTGCTGGCACAGTCTACACTTATCAAAAAGTGACTTCAGCTAGGCATGTGCAGGGGTTGAGGTGATGGGCTCCAAATTGCCACCAGAGAGTTTTATCTTGTGTAGCTATTTCACTTGAATTTCTTTATTCATGTCAGACTAAAGGGCTATAAGCAGACCCAAGTCGAAGTTCTTCTGTCTATAAATGCGAGCCCCAAGCATATGGATATCCACACTCAATCGGAGATAATGACTCACGTACCTTGTTCCGATATCATGTTCCACGAGTGTTCCGCATTGGACCAATCACTCCCGTCGAAATGATTTTTATCCACTCCGTACAGCGAGCTCCAGGTCATCACACTGCCTTGAAATGGTAGAAATATCGGAAACTCGAATTTGACGGTTGTTTCCAGTTCACCCCTCTTTCGCTCTCCGCAAGCTGCCTTCAACGGCTCGTTTCGTCTCGCTGGGCTCAAATTCATCTGCCACTGACACACAGGAACTGCCCGTTGATTCAAGCGGCGTCGCTTGTGTCAGATGGGCGTCGGTTTGACGAAACTTCCGTCAAGAAGGTGCTCATTCGGATTGCCGACGCTGATTGCCCATCGCTGATTTGGAGCACCCGAACTAAAAAGGTCGTGTAACCAATCAGAATTCTCCAGAAGGTTGAAGGTGTGGGGGAAATCGTCGCACAAAGCCGCTCTCGACGGAGTACACGTTAGGCTTGACCCCGTGTCTGTGGGGTTACGCTCCCCTTCACTGGCGCAGGCACAACTGGATGGCTGTGCGACTCAGCGCCACGAACCATCCTTGTCGTCTGCACTGAACCATTCGTCTTCTGACGCCCGACGACAGTTCTCTTTGCGACCGATGAAGGTCCAGCCAGTGTCGCAGGCAATCTGTGGAGTGAGCGGACTTTCACTACCCTTCTTCGCCAGCAACCAGCTCCCTGACTTCGCAGCTCGCAATTCGTAATTCCCTTTCGCGTCGGAAAGGAACGCGTCGTGTCGCCGTCAGCGTGTCGCACGGAGGAAGTGCGGGAAACAGGCGCAATTCGGAAAGGCGCCTTTTCCTCCACTGCCCTCCCATCCCAACCCATCCCATAATTCCTTCCCCTGCCTGTTCTTTTTTCGCGCGCTGCTGAATGGAGTTGAATGCCTGCAAGCTCTCGAACGAGCAGACCAGCAAGGAAGCTGACCATGACGCAAGCATGCTGAATCATCGGACCCACCCCAGTCAATGATGCCAGGTATAGAGAGCCACCATTCTGCACTCTTTTGAGCTGTGTGCCTGCCAAATAGACTGCAAGCTAGAGCATGTCTCTCCAACTTAGGATTCTTCCATTAGAGAGTGATTTTTAGTTGTCTAGTACGACAGCTGGTGTTCCTTTAACTACCATCTATCCCCTCTGGTCCCGCAGCTGCTGTGCTCGCGGCGGATCATTCTCGCCTATTTAAATAAACTAAGCTTATACTCATGCAAGTCCCTTTAGCAGCTCGCTTCTCAGCATTAGTAGCCCGCGAATAACAGTTACGTCCAGTCACGTCCCAGCGAATAATAAGGCTTTATTCCAGCGCACTTTTGTGTCGCATCTTATTGGCTGCGAGGCACGCAGCACCCAGCGACAGTCCGACCACAATCAGCCGTCTCACAATCATCTCGCGATTACCTCTAGCCCTGCTTCACCAGCGTATTCCTGATAGTATTTTCACGACGAAGGTTGCGCGGAGAGGACTATCAGCATAACCTGGAGACGCATAGCCTTCAGAGCGCACCCAACCCGCGCTCGCCCGTACGCCAGCAGGAAGCGGAAGTCCGCGCAACAATGGGCGCGGCTATCGCGCCAGCAGCTGGAGACGGCTGTGGCCGAAAGGTGGGCGCGCGCAAGCGGCCCGCCGATTTAAACCAGGGTCCCTGGGTTCGTCGCGCGCAGTCGCTCGGTCGCCTGTGGTGGCCGCTCCTCCCGCTCTTGCTCTTCGTCATGATCATCACACATGGCCAGCTGCTCGCTTTCCTCTTCCTCCGCATTTCCCCGAACCCCATCTCCGCATCCTCCGCCGCGTTTTCCGCTTCTTCCGTCTCCGCCACAGCCGCTGGACTCGTCAAATCCGTCCGTCAAAGTATTTCGGCGTTCTCCTCTTTCTCCTCCGCAGCCGCCGCCAGCGGCCGAATCGCGTGGTTGTTCGCCGTGGTTCTTATCCGCGGCGTGTGCGAGCCGATAGCGGCGCTACTGCTGCTCGACTCGCTACTGCTCACGCTCTCCGGTCTCGTGCTCTGGCACAGGGCACGACGGCAAGAGCGCCTGCAGACAGCAGCCGCAATTCGCGCCAGAGCTAATAAGAGAGCTACTACGGCTCCTAACGGGGTAGATAGCGCGGTTGTTGGCAGTGGTGACGTGTGGGAGGAGAGTGGTAACAGCATGGCGGTTAACTTGGGCGTCGCTGCACCCGCCGGTTGCGACTGGGATGGCGCCGCCGCGTCCGCCGCGTCCGGCGGCGCGCTCCCCGCGACGTCCACGTGGCCCGCCGTGCTGGTGCAGCTGCCCATGTACAACGAGCGCGAGGTGTACGCGCGCGCGATCGCCGCGGCGTGTAATCTGGAGTGGCCGCGGGGGCGGCTCGTGGTGCAGGTGCTAGACGATAGCACGGACGCGGAGATTTCGCGCGGAATGCGCGCGGAGGTTGCGCGGTGGCGGAGCAAGCTAAGGTGCGGGGGCGCGAGCAAGGGCGCGCGGAACAGCTTCGGCGGAAGCATCGACGTGCGGTACCGCCACCGCACGGACCGCACGGGGTACAAGGCGGGGAATCTCCGCGAGGGGCTGACGGAGCCGTACGCGCGCGCATGCGCGTTCGTCGCGATTCTCGACGCGGATTTCGAGCCTTCCCCCGACTGGCTCCTCCGCTCCGTCGCGCCGCTCGCGCGCGACCCGCAGCTCGCGCTCGTGCAGACGCGCTGGGCGTTTAGTAACGAGTCGGAGTGCCTACTAACGCGTCTGCAGGCCGTGGAGCTCAAGTGGCACTTCTTAGCGGAGCAGCTGTTCAGCTCATCCGCGTTACAGTGCTTCGGCTTCAACGGCACCGCGGGCGTGTGGCGCACAGCGGCAATCACGGACGCGGGGAGCTGGCGCGACGACACGACCGTCGAGGATATGGACATCGCAGTCTGCTCCGCGGCGAAGGGATGGCGCATGCGGCTCGAGCCCACCGTGGAATGCGCGAGCGAGGTCCCCGCGGGATACGGCGCGTACAGGAAGCAGCAGCACCGGTGGACGAGCGGCCCCGCGAATCTGCTGCGGCTGCGCGGCGGGGTGGTGCTTACCGCGGAGCGGTCCGCGCTAAGCTGGCCCGCTAAGCTGTATTTCGTGGGGATCTACATGTTTCTTCGCCGGGCTGCCCGCCACTTGATAGGAATCTCCTTCTGGCTCTTCGTCCTGCCCGCGTATCTCTTCTCCTCCGCGCTCCCGTCCGCCTTTTCCTCCGCCTCCACTTCCGCCTCCGCGTTCCCCTTCCCCTGGGCAATGGCTGCGCTGGTGCTGGTGTACCCGCTCTGCCTGTTCGCATTCTCCCCCTCGAAGCTCCGCCTGCTCCCCGCGTACTTCCTCTTCCTCGGCGCGCTCCTCCCGCTGCGCGCGTACGCCACGGTGGCAGGACTGCTCAACCTATCCAGCTCGCACACGTGGGACGTAACTCAGAAGCTGGGCCGGCGCGGCGCGGGCGGCGCGAAAGGAGAGGAGGAGGCGCATGGGGATGTGGAGGGTGAGGGGGAAGAGGAGACGAGCGAGGAGGAGGTTTTGCTGAGTGCGGGTGAAACGAGTGAGGAGGGGGGAGAAGAGGGGGATACAGAGGAACAGGAGGCACATGATTCAGAGGAGGGTGAAAGGGAGAGTGCTATTGGGCAACGGGAGCTGAGATTGCGGCCGAAGCGGGCTAGTAAGGCAAGCCGCGATGCATCCATGACGTCAGCAGCATCATGCTCCTCTTTTTCCTCTTCTTCCAGTGCTCCCTCCCTCTCCTCCTCCACCACCTCCTCTGCCCCATCCTCTCCTGCCCCTCTCTCCCCACAACCCTCGACAGTGGAGTTGATGTCTCTCTCTGCTCCGTCCACAGCAGCTGCAGTAGCAGCAGCACTGGCAGCACAAGAAGCAACTGTGAGAAAAGCAGGAACTGCGTTTATGCCAGAGCTGCTGTTTGGCTGCTATCTGCTGCTGGTTGCTGCTGCGGGGATGGGAATGAAGGGGGTTGGAGCTTTGGTGAGGCCAGGAGAGGGCTCAGGAGATGCTGCTTGGTGGCTAACAACAGGAGTAGTGGCCTTGCAAGGAGGGTGGGCAATCTGGGCCGGATTGGGAAACCTGGGCATTAGTGATTGAAATTGAGGCCTGAGTAGGTTACATGGATTACAGGTGGTTGGTGGAAGGTGGCGTTTGAGTTGGTCGTGAGGTTGTGTTTCTGATATTGGTGCTTTTGTGTGAGGTGGCTTGGTATGAGGTGCCTATTGCAGGCACCATTAGCGCTAGTGTACAACGACAATAGAGGGTTAGCCTGCAAAACTGATAAATTAAACCAACTAGCCTTTACTTTTAGTGTCTTCATTTGGTGTTTGGCATGGCTTCAAACTGATGCAATGCCATGATTAATAGTGAGTTCTCCAGTTCCCTCGACAATAAGATGCCCGCTTCACGGTTACTGAAGTAGTCTTTTCATTTTGTAGAGAAAGGATATTCTGAATCGAAGCAGTAATCCTTGCTCGTACCCATACCTGTTTCAGTGTGACCATTTGCTCCCACAGTTCTGGAAATACTTGCTGGCCTTGCGAAATGCTTGGGTGAGAGTGGCTGGGCAAAACTCCTGTGCCATGTGGCGCGATTTGGTGCCTCATCCACTTTGACACGACAGGCAACATGCCAGTTGCTGGGACAAGTAAAAAGATACCAGAAGTGCTCATCGACATGGATCATGCTGACGTAAACCCTAACACGAGACTCACATGCCAGGTAAGCAGCTTGTTTGAGATTGACCCTCAAGAAATGTCCTTTTCAAATCTACCGTGTCGCTCCCTGACTCGAGGGCTGGCTTCCTTTCCCTACCACGTGGAATATCGGTGCTGAAAGTTCCAGGGTGCCCCCAATGGCCACGTCCATCTCCAAACACTGAAATCGCGTCCAATCCTCTGTTGACAACTACACAGGCTCATCATCATGATCTGTTTGGGCGGGCAAACAGCAGCGGCCATTATCTTTGATACTCAGATTTCGCCTGAGCGCGTTCTCAGGTGTAATCACCAGCAGAAACACAGTTTTTCGATATAGTGTGAATCTATTCTGTGTGATGTTTGTATACAATCACTCAAAAAGAGGAAGTCTAGCACTTGCAATAAATAAATATAATGCCCGTAGCGAACCTCTATGTTTTCCGGGAAGGATCAACCCTAATCACCGAAAGCCTCCAAATATTTTGGAAAAAATATTGCAACCCACTTGACCAAAAAAAAAAAAAACCACCTCGGAAAAGGATGCGACTCGGGAGGCATCAACCCTGAAAACAATGCCCAGTTCCGTGTTTAGGGCTGATCCTTCTCGAAAATGCATCCAGGTTCCCTAGGGTTTTTATTTTTTTTCTGCCATGGCCGAATAGGTCTCTGTAGCGTCGTCTAGTGCTTTCGGAAGCGTTGTTTAGCGGTCAGTTGCGCTACTGAGCACTACCAAGTGAATTATATGGGCTTCATTCTCTTACTACCTTAATTTCCGTACATATATCCAGGTCGGGAGGGTAAAGTGGATGGTTTTGTTTTTGTCACCTCCTAATGAGTTCGACCAGCGTGAGAAATGTGACTAAAACGCGATGACCAATCAACGTTGAGAAACTCCAGGCTGATTACACCTGAGAGCACGCTCAGGCAAAATCTGAGTATCAAAGATAATGTCTGCAAACAGCAGTGTAGGGAGATCAATTCCCAAGATGCAAATCTCGACGTCGCATGTGTGGAACAAACGAGCTTCCTCGGGCCTCGTCATTTGGGACGAGTTGAAAAAACCGTAGTAACGTAGAAACCCTACCCAAGCGCAAAGAACCGTAGAAACGTCGCTTCGGAATGCACAGCATCGCACTCCAGCGACAAATCTAGAAGCGGTGAAAGATCATAGACGCGACGTGATGCAGATGATAGGAGATGAAAGACATGCACCAGTACCGCAGCAGAGTTAAGTCTCAAGGTGGATTGATTGGCCAAGGCAAGGCAAGGACAGAATGGTGTAAAATCAAGGGCCAGAGCAAGCAGTCCTTCCTTCTGCTTTTCAAATCTCATTTCTGGTTTTCTTTCCTGGTCAGGGCAGCAGCACATACCATGGCTTGGAAGAAACGGTGTACGACATGACATGGCCACAATGCTATTGAGAACTAATTCTTGCGCGAGGAGAACCCGTGCGGATCAGTTGTGCTGTGTTCAGTAACACGATATTTTGGTTGCTGAAGGCCAGTCCTTAGAATCCAGGTCGTGAAATCAGTGTGCACAGTGAGCAGCGAAAGTACGTCTTTAGTCTCATCTATGCAGATTCAGTTGACGTCGATTTTCTGATTTCCACAGAGAGAACGTTTTCCGTCAGGCAAACTCTCACCTAATTCGTCGATAACTTCGCTGTACTCACGCAACAAGCTCGTCAAGCGTTCCGTGTCCTTGCACTAACGTAAACGGAGAATCTGTAGTGAGCTCTCTTGCACTACGTCGACCTCCTCGAGACGCTTTTGCCCGGTCTTACCTCACCGGAAAAGTACCCACCACTACGCTTAAAAACGCATCACTGTAAACGAATTACGGGCTGTTGCTCTTAAGGCAAGCCGGCTGTCAATCCTGACTCTGCTCAGAGTTCGCACGCTCCTGAAATTTCTCGGTCAGTGACGGGGTAGGAAGTCGCGACTACTACACAAACAGCGAGTGTCAACGGGAGGATAGGTGGCAGCACGGGAGGCTCCTCTGGTGCATCCCCCGGTGCATGGCCGTCCCTCTCAACCTCACCTAACGCCGTTCCCTTGCTTGATACCGCATTCAGCCGTTCCTCCGCCTCCTCGCCAATTCCCACCTGCTCCCAGCGCCCACCGCGTCGGTTCCTCTCTCCGTCCGCCCTGCTACCACCGCGCAACCCATGGCTCAACCCATGCCTCAGAGCATGAACCAGGGCGTGAACCACGCCGTGACTCACGGCGTGAACCAGGGCATGGGCCAGCCAGGCATGAATCAGGGCGCGAGTCAAGGCGGAATGAGTCACCCGATGGGCCAAGGCATGGGCCCTGGTCCGGGGGGGATGCTACAGCCGGGGCCTGTGATGCAGTATATGCAGCAGCCGAACAGCAACCCCATGCCCGTGCAGTCACCCGCTCAGCCAGGTGAGGGGGGAGACAGAGTGAGAGAGATGGTGAGAGGAAGAGAGACGGGGTGAGAGAAATGGTGAGAGGGAGAGAAATGGTGAGAGGTGGAGAGATGGCGTTTAGGAGAGAAATGGTGCGAGGGAGAGAGATTGCGTTTAGGAGAGAAATGGTGCGAGGGAGAGAGATGGCGTTTAGGAGAGAGATGGTGAGGGAGAGAGATGAAGTGAGGGAGAGGCTTCCCCTCTTTCTTCCCCCACCACCCTTACCATCTCCCTCTCCCCTGGTCCACCCCCCTCCTCTTTTCAGCAGCGCAGTCGCAGATTGTGTGCACGGGGTGCCGCACGCTGCTCGTCTACCCCAACAACGCCGCCAACGCCTCCCCTCTCCTCCTTCCCCTCCCCTCTTCCCACTTTCCCTATCCCCTCCCTCCTTGCCGTGCAGCAGCGCAGTCGCAAATCGTGTGCACGGGGTGCCGCACGCTGCTTGTCTACCCCAACAACGCCTCCAACGTCCGCTGCGCGCTCTGCAGCACCATCACGCCCGTGCCGCAAGCAGGTCAGGTCGGGCCATAACAGGTCAGGTCCGGTCAGATCAAGTCAGGTTTGTTCAGGTGAGGTGACGTCCTGGTTCAGTTCGGTTTGGGTCGGTAAACTTTCCTGCTTTCTGATTGAGCTGTGTGATAGTCACATGCCCGTTGCAACAGCACCATGACCCCCGGTAGTACCAGCATTACAAGTGGGTTGGGTGTGGTTGGGTAGGTCTGATTCAAATCCAGCCACATGTTGGGTAGTAGCACCCCATGTCCTCATGGGTTCCTCATGTCATCAATGCTCTGCACTGCCCACTCACGTTCTGAATGCCCCTCCGCCCGCTGCTCCATACCAGGCACGGAGATGGCGCAGCTGGTGTGTGGGGGCTGTCGCACGCTGCTCATGTACGTGAGGGGCGCCACTAGCGTGCAGTGCTCCTGCTGCCACACCGTCAACCTCTCCTCCGACCGTGAGTCTAACTCCTACGTCCACCTGCTCCCACCGTGTCTCCACAGCGTACCCGTGCTCCCACCCGCTCCCACCTTCTCCCACCTGCTCTGCACAGCCACCTGCTCGTGCCACAGGGGTGCCCTGGCTTGCTTGCATGCCTGGTCCGCACTGCCTGCATCGGCGATGGGATGCACCTCCTGTTGCCTCCTCCAACACACTGACTCTCCCTCACCCTCGGAGTTTTTGCCCCGTCCCTACTCCGTCACCCTCTCCTGCTCCCGCGATTGCATGACGCTCCCCCATGCACTGAGAACCTGCACTTTCTATTGTTTCCTCCACACACCTTCTGCACAACCCCATCCTCTCTCTCGTTCCCCCTCCTCCTCCCTCTCCTTCTCCCCAATCTCTCCCCCCAGACCTGCAGCAAACCACGTGGCGCACATCAACTGTGGGGGCTGTGGCATGACGCTCGTGTATGCACAAGGGATGTGCACTTCTGCTGCTTCATCCACTCAGTGACTCCCTCTCACAATGCACTCTCTGTTGCTTTCTCTCGCCCCCCACCCTGCAGCAAACCAAGTGGCGCACATCAACTGTGGGGGCTGTGGCATGACGCTCGTATACGCCATGGGTGCACGCAGCGTCAAGTGCGCCGTGTGCCAGTTTGTCACCCAAGTCATGGTGCGTGCTACTTGTTTAAGTGAACTCATTTCTGAGTTGACTACTTAGGTGATTCCAGAGTCAACTCGAAAGCTGGGTGCATTTAACGTCAAGTGTGACGTGTGCCAGTTCGTGACCCAAGTCATGGTGCGTACAGCTCAGTCACTGTACGGCTCAGTCACTGTACGGCTCAGTCACCGTACCGCTTGCTTGCTCTGATTCGGTGGCCGTGCTTCCATGATCCATCCCATGCTCAAATTCATGGGCTTGGCCCTGCATGCATTAGTCTCGATTGCCCATTCTCGAGTCATAGGCAAGTCTGAAGCGTGGAGTGTGCTACACACTCCCCTCTAGTGATTGCATCACAGCCTAGGCTTCCCCAATTGACTTTTGAGAATTCTCAGAAGCCATTGCAGTGATCGCATCACACCCTTGGCCTTGCTGAATCTGCTTTGTTTGTACACGAAGTTTGAGCACCCTGTGCCTGAGACTTAAAGTGTGCGTGGCGATGCTGGTTTGTGTTTGCTTTTTGCGTGTTGCAATCTGTGATGCAACAGGTGCCACCAGCAAACATACAGCCATTACAGCAGCAGCAGCAGCAGATGCAATCACAGCAACAGCAACAGCAGTACACACAGCAGCAGCAGCAGCAGCAACAGCAAGTGCAGGTACATGCGAGTTTTCTCCCTAGTTATGCTTTTTCCTTTACTCCTACGTCTGCCTCCAAACATCCTTCATGCACGGATCCCAGTTTTGTTCTTTGCTCTTGTTCCCTCCTTCTCCCATGTTCCCCCCTGGGCAATCCTTCACACTTCCCCTCCATCTGCCTCTCCTCCTCTCTCCCCGTTTCCCCACTTCCTTCCATACCCGAACCACACTTTTGGCCTTCTTTCCATCCTTTCGCACCCATCATTTTCTCTCTATACCCAAAACTTCAGACACAGCACATGGGCAACAGGACGTGAAGGAAGCATCACATCTGTATGCTGTGAGAGGTATTGCAGCATGGAAGGAACGCACTGGAGTGCAGTTAAGCGCGGTGGCATGCAGTGGAGTGCGGTGCAGAGGAATGTGGTGGATGGCGGTGCGTGCGGTGAAGTGCGGTGGCTTGCGGCGGTGGACGCATCGGAGCAGCGGATGGGATGGGCCTGGATTTATCTGTGTTGCTGTGCCGTGCCGCCACGGCATAGCCCTCTGTGTTCTGTGACAGCAGTTGCACAGGGTTGCTGTGGCAGGGTTGCTGTGGCAGGGTTGCTTGCAGTCACCCTGCTTCAGCTGCTGCATCCAGCAGCTACCGCACTGCTGAATGCTGCTGCTGCACCAGCTGAGTCGGAGGGAGAAGGGGGTCAGTTGCATTGCATGGTCGCATCAGAAAACGTGTCTGCTGCATCAATCAGAGCCTGGAAATGAGAGAAATAAGTGCAGCCAGACTACCGTATCATTCAATTTTGTAGCAGCTTTATCATTCAATATGTTGTTTGTTAGAACCACCAAAAGTGGAAAAGGGGCGCTACAATCAAATACGGTAGTAGCAGAAACTGTGACGCATAAACAGAGAAGTATGCAGGGGAGATTGTTGCATCAGACGCTGCTGCTCTTGCTTGCATCATGCAGCAGTGAGCTCAGTGCAGAGCTGGTATACTCCAGCACAGAGGAACCGAGAGTCGTCACACAGAGAAACACAACTACCGGTAATTTGCAACAACGGCATGATATTGACCAGTGCCAATCCCAATGCACTGATTTGTGGCAAGGTGCTGTAGCTGAACTGAGACTGTTTCACAAGCTACATAGCATTAGCAAATTCAGTGCAACCTCTAAGAAAGAGCTTACTTGGTAACAAACAAGCTCATCCACAGCAGTGGATGAAGCAGCAGCCTGTTCATATCGAGTAAACCCTGTGAAGTGAAGTGTACTGTACACGCCTGCCTGCAGGCAGTAGGTACAACCAACCAACGCACCCTAGTGTACCGTACCTACGTACGTCCTACCGTGCAAGCAATTTACCAGTAGGAATCTACAGAGAGATGGTGGTAGTGAGATGGTACTGTATCAACTGAGTTGCTGCTTCTGGTTTTCACTTCTCATCTCACTAGCAATACCACACTTGTCTTTTAAGGGATTATGTGCGATGCGAAATCCTTTCGGCTGGAGGAGTCCTAACACAACCCAACCTCACCTACCGGTACCAGTGCTCACTCCTTTCCACTCCACTACACAGGTGGTACCGTAAGCCCCCGGATAGAAGCGCAGGCCTCGGATAAGCGCCGGCGCGTATAAAAGGATGAGGGCGCTTATATCCGCTCCTCGATTATAAGCGCATGCTTCGAGCCTTACGGATTATAAGCGCACCCCTACTACCATACACATTATAAGCGCCACCTTTTAAATACCACATTTTTAAGTTTTACGCTGTTACAATTAATATCCTACGTTTTCTCTTACTATCCGACTACATCTTCGCATTTTCTACATTTTCTACAACATTTTCACGTCTTACATATTTCTACTTTACCCACACAACCTAGGCATCCTCCTCAGCAGTGGCAGTGTCTTCGTCGGCGGTCTCACCGTCCGACTCTGGCTCGTCTACGTTGTTGCAGCAGAATCCATCTGCTGCAATCTCGTCGTCAAGATCCACTTCGCCTTTGACGGCGTCCCGCCGGTGCTGCAGGCAAAGACCGTCCTGAGACCCGTCCAAGGCGTTACTGATGCCGCAGGTCAGAAACGAGCGCTCAATCAACTCCTTGGGCACCGCCTTCCAGGCCTTGGAGATCCACTTGAGCGTCAGCTCTGGTGGTGGCTTGCGGATGTTGCCTGCCACACGTACCGTAGAAAGATTCATCAGTTAGAACAGGATCAATCATTGAAAAACAATCAGTCCTAAATCTTAATGCTCACCTCTTTCAGTCAGGCAGTCAACACCCTCGCTCTCGAACCATTCCTGGTACTGTTGTCGCACAGCTGCTTTGAAGGAGCGGTTCACCGCGACGTCCAACGGTTGCACCTCCGATGTGCAGCCAGCTGGTATGACGGCCGGCACGATACGCAGCTCGCCGAATTTCGCCCTCACTTGATCAGTCAGGTGCCCGCGGTAGGAGTCAAGCACCAACATCGCCCTCCTGTTGCGCACTCCGAACCTCGGGTGGACGTACGGGCCCACCGTACCGTCGAGCCACGCGAGGACGCCTTCCGCGTCCATCCAACCGTTGGGATGTGCGGCGACCACGACATCTGCACATCCGCAGAACGTTGAGATTGACATCAGTAAAAAAAAAAACAACACATGCAAATCCTACCGGGACTGCACAAGCTGCTCGGCTTACCGGAGGGGAAATTCCCCTTTGGAACTGTCTTGCGCTTAAAGAACACCCAGGGCTTGAGCTTCTCGCCGCTGGCGGTGCAGGCGAGCATCACCGTCACGCGTTCCTTTTGATAGCCGCCGCTGCGGATGGGCACGGAGCGGACCCCCACCTCCTCGACAGTGCGTTCAGCTGGCATTTCGAGCCAGAGCGGGGTCTGATCCGCATTAATGATCCAGCGGTTGTCGATTCCGTACTGTCGGCGGGTGTGTCGCACGAACTTCCAGAAGTTTCGCACTTGCGTCTTGCACTCTGGAAGGGACGGGGAGGCAGAAACCATAAAAAAACATTACCACATCGACCGGTTGGCAAAGGGGATAAACAAGAGCGAATAAAACACGCCCACTCACCGGAGGATAGTTTCTGGCCGACACGGGTCTTCGCTCGGGTAGTGAGATTCCAACGGCGCCGAAAACGCTCGGTCCACCTCTGAGATCCCGCCCACTTTACCTCAGGATGCAGGCTCTTCATCACCTCTCGCGACCACTGCTGCAGGCGGCCGACCGACACTGCGAGGCACTTTTTTCGGGCGGCAAGTACTCGTGAGTAGACCTGGATCTCCATGTCGCGATACCATGACGACCGACCACGCCCGTGAAGACGCTTGCGAGCCTCATGCGCGCCCTCCAGATCACCCTTCCGCGATTTCCATACTGCCAGGGACTTTCGGGAGATACCAGAGTCGCGTGCCATCTGCCGCATACTCACAGCACCGGACTCCAGCTGTGAAATCCAGTGCAGCTTCTCCTGGGAAGTATAGGAGTGCCGCTTGTGCCTTTAGCGCCTGTTCCTGGGAGACGGGGGGCGGGAATCACGATTCTGGGTGCAGGGGTGGGGCCTTTTTTTATTGGGCGGGGGAAAACTTGGGACAGGCAAGTCCTCGGGAAGACCGTCGGCCGCCCACCACTCAACATCGTCTTCGGCACCGGTGGCGGATTCGTCGTGCGGGCAGTCTTCCGGGTCTCCCCAACGTGGCGAAAGACCGGGACCGGTTTCATCTTCGTCGCTGCGCTCGGGCTCGTGCTCGGGCTCGGAGATGTACGCATCGAAAGCAGAGTAGCCGCGAGGGAGAAGCTGCAGAATGGGCACACCGTTGATGACGACGATAGGCGGAGCGGGAGGAGCAGGAGGCGCTGGAGGTGCAGGAGGCGCAGGAGGAGCAGGAGGCGCAGGAGGAGCAGGAGGTATTGGCGCTGGACGACTCTGCCACTTGGAGTAATCGGGAGCTTTGTCAGCAGCACCTCGGCGATTAAAGAGGAAATGGGTGCCTGGTCGGCCCGCCATAGCTAAGGCAGGCCGATGGGAAACAAGAAATCTGAAGAAAACAGGGAGAATGACGCATGTTTGAAACCCTTGCCCGAGACCCCTCCAACTTCGCGGCCCAGGTTCCTCTGCAGGCTAAGGGGAGAAACAGTCAAGATCTCCCCGCAGTGGAGCTGATGTGGTGAGGTCCAAGCATTGTTGGCAAGGAATCTTGCCGCATACCGTATGCCCCGTTTGTGGTTTTACTGCGTCGTGGCTAGCTCGACAGTCGGCCCTGATTGGGCAGTCGCACACTAAACTGCGTGTGCGTTGGCATGGGCCAGATTCGGTACGATGAATCTGGCCAGGCGAGCAAGGCGTGGCGGGCGTGATTCCACGCCTTGTTGGCAATTTGACGCGCGTTTCATGCACAAACTCGAACGTTCTAGATGTGGATTGAATCCCCGTTTGAAAAGGCTTCAAATACATGAAAAAAAAAACCATTTCAATTTTGACATTTTATAGTCGCCGGCGCTTATAAAATTCCTCAATTACCGTATAAGCGCACCCCCTAAAAAACAGTGTTTTATTATAAGCACAGGGGCGCTTCTATCCGGGGGCTGACGGTACCGACCAACGCTGCTGCGTTCACTTGTAACGCACTTCTCACACTGCTTCAGGTGCTGCTCCCGCTGCTGCACCTCCTGATGCAACTCCCTCTCCTTCCTCCCCCCGGTCCTCTTCTGCCCCGCCTTCTCTCTCACCCAGTACCTCCCCTCCTTTCAACAAGCCTCTCTCTCCTACCTCCTCACCCACCCCCTCTCCTTCCACACCTCCCATCTCAACTGCTCCCTCTCCTGCTGGCACTACCAGCACTGGAGGCACCGGCGGCAGTGGTGGTAGAACCCCTTGCTCCCTTAGCTGCGCCTCCCACTCCCTCAGCTGCTGCACAAACCCCGCATTCGGGTTCGCTTCGGGCCGCAGTCCTCTCACGAGCGCCAGAGCCTCATCCACAGTCATGGCGCGGCGGGCCATGAGATACGCCACCACCACGGTCACGCTGCGGGAGCGCCCGGCGAAGCAGTGCACGAGCGCACAGCCCCCCGCTGCTTTGGCTGTGTCGATAACAGCGAAACACTCTTGGAAGCGGGAGATGAGGTCTACTTCGGGGGAATCTAGAACTGCAGGAGAGGGGGACAGGTGGTAGTGAGGGGGGAAACGGGCGAGAGATGGAAGTGTGAGAAGAGGACAAGTGGCCTTGGCTGTGTCGATAACGGCGAAGCACTCTTGGAAGCGGGAGATTAGGTCCACTTCGGGGGAATCGAGCACTGCGGGAGAGGAGAGGAGGGGGGAAGGGGAGACGGGCGAGAGATGCAAGCATGAGAGGACGACAGGTGGAAAGATGAAGATGGGGGGCACGGGGGTGTAGGGGCATGGGTGTGGATGCCTCGGCAGCGAGCCATGAAGGAGAGTGAATAGATACCCTCCAACGCACCCCACTCTCACCATTGATGAGCGTGTAATGGAAGTCGCGGGGGTGCGCCGGCAGGATGGAGTTGGCGACTGTGAGCACGTGAGTCACGTTGCTGCGCTTGAGCAGGTCCCTGTTGTGCGCCGCGCCTATCGACCCCAGGTACAGGCCCTGGTGCACGAAGCACGAATATGCACACACACGCACAAGGGAGCGAAGTGAGAAAGGAAGTGAGAGAGGAAGTGAGAGAGTAAGTGAGAGAGGAAGTGAGAGAGGAAGTGAGAGAGTAAGTGAGAGAGGAAGTGAGAGAGGAAGTGAGGAGAAACGTCACACACCTCGTCCACAAGGCACGGGACGCTGTCTGTCTTGATGTGCCGTGCCTGCAGGAACGCTCTCAGCAGTGCCACCATGCGCGCCTTCTCCACCGCCCTCACCACCTCCACGTGCCGCGCCATGCGCTCCGCCACGCTCTCAACCCCTCCTCCCGCTTCGTCCCCTTCCCCTGCTTCCCCTTCTTCCCCTCCTCCTCCGTCCCCTCCCCTTCCCCCCCCACTTTCTCCTCCATCCCCATCTGCTCCTGATTCTGATCCTGCTCCTCCTGCTCTTTCTCTTTCTGCTTCCCCTTTCTCCTCCTCCCCCGCACACTTTTCTTGCTCCGCCCCGTCTGCTGCCCCTCCCCTCGCTCGTTCCCTCTCTTCCCCACCTCCCCTTGCGTCCCCCCCTCCGGTCTCCACATCTCCGCCATTAGCTCTCCCCCCCGCTCCCCCAAACCCTTCCGTCCCCTCCCGGATAGCTTCCCTCGCAGTGCCCCCCCGCTCCCCCCCATCGTCCGCATCCGCACCAGCCGCCTCTCTTTCCCCCACCTTCTCCCGCGCGCTCCCCCATTCCAATCCCCCGCCGCTTCCATCGTATTCTCCGCCACCACCAGCGCAAACTGCTCTCTCCTCCGCCGATCCCCCTCCCGCTCCGCCTGCGGAGGCTCCTCCGCCGGCCTCCGCTCCCCCGTGCGCGGCGCCCGATCCGCGCCGCGCACACCCAAACACTCCCCCGGTCTCGCCGCTGCCGGCCATTGGCTGCTCACGACTGTTTTTTATTCACTTATGCTTCTTTAACGTCTGCCTCGCCAAAAAACAAAAATCAAGCAGATCGCGGCTCAACAGCTTACTCGTCGTTGTTCACGACGTCTGCTCACTAATCGTCCACGCCTAGCAGAATTCGCGTAACTGCAGGTTACCGGATCGGATGCGACTCGGAAAGACGCCGCAAGGCTGAGCTATGGCTGAAGGCCATTATGCTAGCAGCGATTGGGATTGGAGCAGACAAGATGAATGATCGCGGGGGAGTTGGTTGTGGTTCAAGATTTCTCTCAATCCAGCAGTTCTAACTCCGGCTTCACTGAATACAGAATCATCCCATCACCCTTGGCACGTCAAATACACGGACCAATTCAGCGGCTCCGCGGAACAGACTCCGGAGGAGGGGAAACGGTTATCTGCGGTACAGCGCATGTCGATAGAAGTCAGTGACGGAGCTGAAGGACTTACTAATCAAGATCTTGGCAATAGTTTTTTTAATTAATGATATATATATACACCGAAATGAACAAGCATATATCACCATAACGGTCGTAACCGCGCGTGAGGAACAGAGGGTGAGCTACTGTTCCAGGTGAGACATTTACGAACTGGAGGTGCTTGCCCTCCGCCTGGACCACAGTGCGGCAAACGCACTTGTCCACTTCCAGCTTTTGCCAGCCAATTTGATCTTCCCCAACATATTCTGCTCCTCAGCGAAATTCCTCTTGTGTCGTTTGTGATGAGCCGCGCCAAACTTGCGGGTGTAGATGCGTGCATGCTGCCTGAATGCGAACTCAATCTTGTGGAGAACCCGATTCGTGCGAAACTTCTGGCCTCGGAAAACTGCTTCGCACCTTTCAACCCACAGCTGATGGAAGGCGATGGACGTGAGCGTCAGCTCCGGGAATGCTGAGCTGGAACCCATTTTCCGGAACAGCAGGTCCCCGAGCGTAGCTGTGGGGCGGTTGGGATTCAGCATGCGCAGGGCGTGCCTGAGAGCGGGGGTAACTGTCTGGATCCGAGGGCAGGTGAGGAGGCAGTGGTCCAGTGTTTCTTCTCCCCCGCAGTAAGGGCAGGATGGTTGCCCGCTGAGAAAAGCAAGGCGTTCCCCCACCTGCAAATTTAAGCCGTGGATTCGGAGGAGGACGTCACGTGGACGGCTGGGAACGGCCAGCGAGTCCCGTGTAGTCACCACCCGCCTCCAGTTAATGTGCCTTCCCCACCTTCTGGCCCACTTTTCCCTCTTGCGTGACTCCTGGTAGGCCGTTTTCCAGCACTCCCTCATCCTCTTGATGGGAATCACCCCCCCACCCTCTAGAATGTTCAGCGGAGGAGTAGAGTCAGCCGAGCAGGGGGGAGCTGAGGGAAAACCCAGCAGTTGCAACCACGCCGCTGGCATGGTGACTAGCGCCTTCACCGCAAGTCTCGCCGGACCGCTACCACCAAGTTGGCGCGAGAGCTCCCTCTGCTGCTTCAACACCAGCTCTCCTCCGATGTCCACCAGCAGCTCTCCGACGCGTGTTTCCAGGAGATTCTCACTATCTTTTTGTCCGCCGATAGGGGTGTGAAGCAAAGATGCTTTATTGAACACCAACCTCTCTCTTAAGACCGCTTCTCTGCTGTCCGCCGCTGGCCGGACACAGAACGGGGAGCTGATGAAGCTGTCACACGTTTGCTTCCATCTCATGCTTCTCCCCTTCCAATGTTTCAGCAGATGCGTATGAGAGGAGAAGGTGTCTATCCCTAGAGGAAGGTCTGCCGCTTGCGCCATGATCGCTTTCTTCATGGGGTTCCGTTCCGTGAGATACAGGCCCACTCTTCTGGCCGCGAGACAAGTAATCACGATCTCCGGGTCCTTTACACCGATACCCCCGGCCTCCCTTGGGGTGTAAAGCAGGGTTTTACTCTAGAGGATGAATCCCTTCACCGTCGCAACGCGGTTACCCGACGTGAAGCTCAGTAACAGTCTGATGACCTCCTCCCATATCTCCGCCGGTGGGGGGTAAATTTGCGCTTGGAATGCCAGAAGTGGAGTGATGTAACCGTTGACGACTGTAGCTCTCGCTGTCGTCGTGAGGTATTTCAGCTGCCATTTTGTTAACTTCCCCATGATTTGTTCCCACGCCTTTTCCCAGGTCGGCAAGCCGCTTCCGGACGGTGTCACCCAGACCCCCAGCAGCCGCTGTGCTTCATCCGCATCGGAACACTTGAAGCAGCTGGAGCCATCACCTTTCGCACCCAAATTCACACCCAGAGGTAATAAAACTGATTTCGCTTTGTTAGTCGCCAAGCCAGACGCTTTCTCGAACTTGTCCAGTACCTCCTCCGCCTTGACGATCTGATCCTCTCCTTGCAGGGCCAGCGTTGTATCGTCGGCGTAACCAAGATAGTTGAAGCGCAGTCCCTGCTTGGACAACCCGAGCTCCTGTCTCTCCACTGTCAAAAGTTAGAAGAAGAAAGAGGGTTGAACTAGCTGAAATGGGGACACAAATAGCAAACCCTAGAAGGGTTGTACTCGCTATAGAGCACCCCACTACAGGCTAGAACATAAGAATAACATTCTGACACACCCCCATAGCCAAAGTGGGGTGTAATCAGCAGAGCAAGCAAAGCAGTACAAGCTCAGGGTGGATCACAATGTCACCACACATTCTGAGCACAAGTTCAAGAAGCAAGTTCAAGTGCACAATTATCAGCAAAGCTAGTGGTGGTCACAACGGGCAAGTGAGGAGGAGGAGTGAGAGCGAGAGGAGTTGGGAGGCGACGGCTGAAGCTGCAGACACACGGGCAACAGGAGGCACACTGGCACAGCGGCTACCGGGCGAAGCCCCCGGACTACTGGAGTAACTGGCCCCGCGGCTAAAGTAGCGGCAGACGAGCAACGGACCCACGGGCGGCTGGCACAGCTGGCTACGACTGGGCTACCGGGCGAAGCCCCCGGAATACAGGTGCTGCTGACGACACGACGGCAACCTCCATGCAGCTTCCCTAACTATCCAACTCCCCCAACACACACCCGCTGATACACCCCTAGCTCCACTCCCACGCACCCCCCTTAAACCTTAAACCCGAGTCTCCCACACAACCACCCCCCTCAGCGACAGCTGCAGCAGTGGGAGACGGAGGAGGAGGAGGAGCAAAGGGAGGAAGGCCCACCGAGCACCCCCATACCCGCCACCCAACAGCTCGCCCCTCCCGTCGTCCGTCGTGGCGACCTGAGGGGGCCGCTTGCGGCCCCCGAAGGAGCCGCGACGGGCGACGGGAAATGGCAGGGAGGGGAGAAAAGGGGGGAGGGGGGGGGGGGGGGGGGGGGGGGGGGGGCCGATGCCGCGACGAGGGGCGGGGCCGCGACGGTCGGGGCCGCGACATAGGGCGGGGCCGCAAAGGTAGGGCGGGGCCGAGCCGGGCAGGCGCACGGGCGGCGACGGGCCGGGGCGGGGCCGCGACGTAGAGCGGGGCCGAGCCGGGCAGGCGCACAGGCGGCGACGGGCCGGGGCGGGGCCGCGACGAAGGGCGGGGCCGAGCCGGGCAGGCGCACGGGCGGCGACGGGCCGGGGCGGGGCCGCGACGTAGAGCGGGGCCGCGTCGAAGGGCGGGGCCGCGACGGTCGGGGCGGGGCCGCGACGTAGGGCAGAAGCCCGCCGCGCGCCTCGGGGCGCACAGCGGGTAAAGAACCGCCGCGCGCCTCGGGGCGCACGGCGGGCAGAAAACCGCCGCGCGCCTCGGGGCGCACGGCGGGAGGAAAAAAAAGTAGCAGCGGAAGCGAGGTGGGGACACACCCACAGGATCGATCCAAAGGGATCGACCTGCTCTGATAGCATGTCAAAAGTTAGAAGAAGAAAGAGGGTTGAACTAGCTGAAATGGGGACACAAATAGCAAACCCTAGAAGGGTTGTACTCGCTATAGAGCACCCCACTACAGGCTAGAACATAAGAATAACATTCTGACATCCACCTCCCTTGCCAACGGCTCTACTGCGCAGAGAAACAGGTAAGGGGCTAGTGGATAGCCTTGCCGCACTCCCGACGCCACCTCTACTCCTTTGCCCAGCCATCCGTTGACCAACAACTTTGTTGATGTATTGTCATGCAGACCCTTAATCCATCCAACGAAGCGCGCTGGAAAACCCATCCGGGACATTACTTCAAACAGGAAGTCTCTCGATACCGAGTTGAAGGCTTTCTGGAAGTCCACCAAAATGAGGAACCAGTCCTCGTTGCCATTCTTCGCGGCGTCAATCACGTCAGCCACCAAGGCCACCGCATCCGATAGGCGCCGCCCCGGAATGAAGCCGTATTGCTCCGGGGAGATGACCATGTGAAGAACCGACTTCATCCTGTCGGCAACCACCCTCGCCAGGACTTTATAGGTGAAATTGAGCAGGGTAATCGGTCTGTAATTGTTGAGCTCGTCCTTCTGTGAAAGTTAGAAGAAAGAAGAGGGCTTTGACTAGCAAGAATGGGGATACAAATAGCAAACCCTAACAGGGTTGTACTCGCTATAGAGCACCCCACTACAGGCTAGATAAGAACATTCTGACACACCCCCATAGCCAAAGTGGGGTGTAATCAGCAGAGCAAGCAAAGCAGTACAAGCTCAGGGTGGATCACAATGTCACCACACATTCTGAGCACAAGTTCAAGAAGCAATAGTTTAAAGTTAAGAATTATGAGCAAAGCTAGAGGCTATCGCAGAGGGCAAGTGAGGAGGAGGAGGCGAGAGTGAGAGGAAAGGAGATAGGAGGCGACAGATGAAGCTGCAGACACACGGACAACAGGAGGCAGACTGGCACAGCGGCTACCGGACGAAGCCCCCGGACTACAGGGGTAACTGGCCCCGCGGCTAAAGTAGCGGCAGACGAGCAACGGACCCACGGGCGGCTGGCACAGCTGGCTACGACTGAGCTACCGGACGAAGCCCCCGGACTACAGGTGCTGCTGGCGACACGACGGCAGCCTCCATTCAGCTTCCCAAACAGTCTCACCCCCCCTTGCACACACCCCCTACTGCACCCCTAGGGTCACTCACACCCCACCCCCTAGCACGACTCCATCGACTCCCACACACCCACCCCCCTCAGCAGCAGCTGCAGCAGTGGGAGACAGAGAAGGAGGAGGAGCAGGGAAGACCACACACCCGCCACCCCCATACTCGCCACCCCCTACTCGCCACTCCCCAAACCCTAACAGAGGCAGGGCGGGATGGCGGGTAGGGAGGTTACGGGGGAGGGGGGGGGGGGAGAGCCGACGCGCGGCCTCCCAGGGCGCCAAGACAGGCAGCAGAAGGGGGACGGCGCTCGCCCCCCTCCCCCAGCTGCCCCCGAGGGTCGCCTCGACAGGCGACGGGAAAAGGGGCCGCAGGCGGGACCGGGGCCGGGACGGACGGCGCACGGGCGGCGTGGGGCCGGGACAGCGGCATGGGGCCGGGACGGGCGGCGCACGGGCGGCGACGGGCCGGGGCAGGTGGCGCACGGGCGGCGACGGGCCAGGGCAGCTGCGCGGGGCCGGGACGGGCGGCGCACGGGCGGCGACGGGCCAGGGCAGCTGCGCGGGGCCGGGACTGGCGGCGCACGGGCGGCGACGGGCCGGGGCTGGCGGCGCACGGGCGTCGACAAGCCGGGGCAGCGGCGCACAGGCGTCGACGGGCCGGGGCAGCGGCGCGGGGCCGGCGTGCGGGTCCCCGTCGCCCGTCGCAGCGCCTCCCGAGGGCGACGCGCCGAGCGACGAGGCAGAAGTCCGCCGCGCGCCTCGGGGCGCACAGCGGGGAGAGAACCGCCGCGCGCCTCGGGGCGCACGGCGGGCAGAAAACCGCCGCGCGCCTCGGGGCGCACGGCGGGAAGAAAAACTGCCGCACGCCACGGGGCGTGCGGCATAGAGAGTAGCAGTTGCAGCGGAAGCAACGAGGTGGTGGGCCCACCCACAGGATCGATCCAAGGGGATCGACCTGCTCTGATAGCATGTGAAAGTTAGAAGAAAGAAGAGGGCTTTGACTCGCAAGAATGGGGATACAAATAGCAAACCCTAACAAGGTTGTACTCGCTATAGAGCACCCCACTACAGGCTAGATAAGAACATTCTGACACCTTCTCCTCTTTCTTATGCAGCAGAATAGTGACCGCTTCTTTGGTCTCTGTTGGCAGGGTGGCTGACGCCTCGAAGCTCTTCACCAGGGCCATGAAGCTCCCCCCCAGCAAATCCCAGTGCACCTCAAAGAGTTCCTTTGGCAACCCGTCTCCCCTCGGTGATTTATTTTTTGCCATTGCTGCGAACGCCTTTTTAACTTCCTGCTCCATCCAATCTGCTGACACAATCTCCGCAACTTCACCATCCAACCGCCGAAGTGAGGAGAGGTCCCAGTCGAAGAAGTCAGATTGGCGGTCCTTGCCGAAGATGTTCTGGAAAAACGCAGAGGCTGCGTCCAAGATCTGCTGCGAGCCGGACACCCTCTCTGCACCGACCTTAAGCTCCTTGATCTGAGTACGAGCTTTCCGTGCCCGAACCTTCGCCGACAAGTGCTTCGAAGCCAACTCCCCGGTGAGTTCCGCTGTAAGGCCAGACTGAAGGTACAGACGCTCGGTTCTCGCGGTATTGTACTCCTGTAGCTTTGTCTCCCTTGCCTCCAGAAGCGCTCTTGTGACTGCGCAGTCCAGATTCCACGTCATTTCCTGCTTTAACAACGCCATCATGGTAGAAAGATGCAGAAGCGTCTTCCTAACTCGTTTGCTCTCCTCTTTTGCGTAAGATCTGAGCCCCGCTCCCAGGCGCTTCAGGAGCAACTCGAAGCTGCAGCCGTCGTTCACTGGGGTGCGTCGCACAGTTGCTTCAATGATTTTCCGAACTCCCGGGTGGTGGATCATCGAGGCGTGCAGACGCCATAGGCCTGGGCCGCGACAATGCTCCCCGTCAAGACGAAGAGCGACGGAGATCGCAAAACCGTGATCTGCGATAGGTTCGCGAGGCAGGATGTGAGACGAGTAAGAGAGGTATGGAATCAGTGATTGGGATATTAAAGCTCTGTCAATGCGGGTGCTAACTCTGTGGCTTTTCGCGAAGAATGTGTACTTCCTGCAGCCCGGATGAAGGATCCTGAAGGCGTCTGATAGTTGAGAGGCTGCGCAGCGTTGAAAAAGCCGCTCGTTTTCTAAGGCTTTACAGTGTCCTCTCGAGTTGTCTAACATGGGGTTCTCTATGATGTTCAGGTCACCTATCAGCAGCAGATGTTCCGACGGTGAGATCTGGTCAAGCAGGGGTCCGAGGGAGTCTCTAAAGAAAGCGGATCTGGCTAGAATGCTAGAAGGGAAGTAAACGGCGAGGAGAGTGATGTCAAGGCCAAGTCCTCTGACCGTGGTTTGAACTATTCTACCAGACTGGTGAGCTATGGAGTTGTGAAATGAGATGGCAGGGTTGCGGCTGAGGATCGCTACACCTCCTGCGCTGGTTCTAGGCGCAGTGGCTACGAAAGAGGTGGGTGAGGTGGAGGACCAGAAAGGGTGATCAGGGTCTAGTCTTGTGTCTACTAAAACTGCAATATCTGAGCCTGTCGTGAACCATGTTCTAACCCTAGACTGCTTGGTGATGTTGCTGCCTAAACCGTCGACGTTCAGGCTGGAGAGGTGAAGGTGGTTTTTGATATTCATGGGTAAACTGGCTTGCAGCCCCTGATCATCCACAGGCTGATAAAAGAAGCAGTATAGGCGACGCTAACTCCTAAACACCAACAAACAGCTGCATCCAGATAACGTTCAAACTCCATCACAGTCCGTAGTCTTTGCGGATGATGTCGAGGTTCAGCTTGTCTTGAGATGCCTTCGTTGCCGAGCACCCCTTCGACAGCTCTAGCAGGTGAGCAGCTGCCGAGATTGTCAGAATATTATCTTATTGTTCTAGCCTGTAGTGGGGTGCTCTATAGCGAGTACAACCCTTTTAGGGTTTGCTATTTGTATCCTCATTCTTGCTAGTTCAATCCTCCCTTTCTTTCTTCAAAATTTGTCATGCTATCAGAGCAGGTCGATCCCCTTGGATCGAACCTGTGGGTGGGTTACCACCTCGCTTCCGCTGCTACCTTTCCTTCCCGCCGTGCGCCCCGTGGCGCGCGGCGGTTTTCTTTCCCGCCGTGCGCCCCGAGGCGTGCGGCGGTTTTCTGCCCGCCGTGCGCCCCGTGGCGCGCGGCGGTTCTCTGCCCGCTGTGCGCCCCGAGGCGCGCGGCGGGCGTCCGCCCCGACCGTCGCGGCCCCGCCCTCGTCGCGGCCCCGCCCTACGTCGCGGCCCCGCCCCGACCGTCGCGGCCCCGCCCTACGTCGCGGCCCCGCCCCGACTGTCGCGGCCCCGCCCTCGTCGCGGCCCCGCCCTACGTCGCGGCCCCGCCCCGACCGTCGCGGCCCCGCCCTCGTCGCGGCCCCGCCCTACGTCGCGGCCCCGCCCCGACCGTCGCGGCCCCGCCCTCGTCGCGGCCCCGCCCTACCTTCGCGGCCCCACCCTACTTGTCGCGGTCCCGACCTGTCGCGGCCCCGCCCTGCGTCGCGGCCCCGCCCCGACCGTCGCGGCCCTGCCGCCCCACTTCGCGGCCTCGGCCCCGGCCCCGTGCCCCTACCTGCCACTCTCTCAGGTCCGTGGTGGGCCCTTTTCTCCACACCCCCCCTCCCCCCCATTTCCCGTCGCCTGTCGAGGCGACCTGAGGGGCGAGCTGTGGGGTGGCGGGTATGGGGGTGATCGGTGTGCCTTCCTCCCTTTGCTCCTCCTCCTCCTTCGTCTCCCACTGCTGCAGCTGTCGCTGAGGGGGGTGGTTGTGTGGGAGACTGGGGTTTAGGGTTTAAGGGGGGTGCGTGGGAGTAGAGCTAGCGGTGTAGCAGTGGGTGTGTATCAGGGGGGTGGGACTGTGTGCGGGAGGATGAGCGGAGGTTGCCAGTTTGTCGTCAGCAGCACCTGTAGTCCGGGGCGCTGTCCCGGTAGCCCAGTGAGCTAGACTTCTACGCCAGCCGCCTGTGGGTCCGTTGCCCGTCCGCCGCTGTTTGAGCCACGGGGCCTGTTACTCCTGTAGTCCGGGCGCTGTCCGGTAGCCGCTGTGCCAGTCTGCCTCCTGCTGCCCGTGTGTCTGCAGCTTCAGCCGTCGCCTCCTATCTCCTCTCCCCTCACTCTCCCTCCTCCTCCTCACTTGCCCGTTGTGACTACCACTAGCTTTGCTTATAATTGTGAACTCTAAACTATTTCTTCTTGAACTTGTGCTCAGAATGTGTGGTGACATTGTGATCCACCCTGAGCTTGTATTGCTTTGCCTGCTCTGCTGATTACACCCCACTTTGGCTATGGAGGTGTGTCAGAATATTATCTTATTGTTCTAGCTTGTAGTGGGGTGCTCTATAGCGAGTACAACCCTTTTAGGGTTTGCTATTTGTATCCTCATTCTTGCTAGTTCAATCCTCCCTTTCTTTCTTCAAAATTTGTCAGAGATATGATCTGCAACAGCCATAAGGCTCTTCCCCTTCGCCTTCCCGCAGCCCGCTTGCGTGCAGATCCAATCTTCCCTGCTGCTGCCGGTGGAGATAACAGCAATCGCCGGGTCTCGGAGGATTGGAAGAAAAAGCGAGGACGCTTTCAGCGACACAGCTGTGGATGAGCAGAGACAGGTTAGTGCGTGAGTAAGAAAAGCGGAGCGGGAAGCGAGCAGAGGAATGTCTGATGCCGTTACCATTGAGTCTGTGCACTTTGCCCAAAGTGAGGTTCCATTTACTAACATTATTCTGACGCTCAGTGACAAAAGCATCATGATACTTATCATAATGCTTGCCGCTACAGAGCGAGCAGGATAAGGTCAGATAATGAATCAGAAGCTTCTTCGCGCGGTCAGCAGGGTCAGCGATCGAGTGAATCCAGCGACGGTTACAGTTCTCCGGGTGAGCGTACACCAGACCCATCACGACGTCCGTATCAGCACCAGTGACCGGGTGCAGCACGCGATGCAGACAGTTGCAGCGCAGGAAGGCTGACCGCCGGGTACTCGTGAGCGGGTAAGTAGCCATACGATCGTGGATCATGGTCAGCTCGACCGCAGCAGATACATCCTTGATCATGAAGACGATCGCCTGTGGGTTTAGCGCCTTCTCGCGAGCAAAGGACGAGTGTTCAGTGTGTTGCCAGTGAAGCGTGATGAGTTGAGAGTGATTCTTGAGAGGCTGATAAATGACTTCTTTCTTCTTCACCCATTCCGCATCAGATTCCTTGACGAAAGAGACTTGCAGGCGGCAAAATCGCGTCTTGGCGATATAAGCCGTGTGGAGTTCCTGAAACTTGGTCGTCGACGCGGCGTCAGCTGACAGTTCTGAATACCATCCGTGTTTAATCAGTGCCATGACAGCATCAATCACGCAGGAAATCTCTTTATGCAACATGAACGGAATCAGCAGAATGGCGACAGAGCGCAAACCAGAGCCAGCCTCTTCGACCAGATCAATGACCATTTTGTCATCTGAATCATCGTCAATGAAGCCGTCATCATCGGTAAGACCAACAGCAGGAATGGTGGCCTTGTCAGCAGCAAATACCCCCAAACCTCGAGCAACTGACAATACCTTCCCAATCCACCCTTTTCTAGTGACAAAATAATAACAGCTGACAAGTGGATTTTGTAAGGATTTAAAAATCCTTACTGAGGCACTCGTTAGCGAGGTCATCCCGAGGGTCACGCGACAAACCTGTCTTACCTATTTCGTCGCACCGAACCACCCCCGAGTCGGCCTCCGCTCCAATCGTAACCATCACCGAGCCATCCCATCCCGAACCCCCGCCTAGCTAGCTTTTCCCCTATTTAGGCCTCTATCAAGATAAGAGCTTCCTAGGCTAGGAGAAACCCTAGCCTAGGAGCAAGGACCTAGTTACGAGAAGAAAAACGGGATTGCCAAAGAGGGGGTTCACTATAGAGCAAACAGTACAAATAGGCAAGCAAAAGCAAGAATGGTGCACCACCAACTAGAAACGCTATAACTACAGTAACCAATCCTACAGACTGTTACATATAGAAAATATAAACTTATATTTTCCGACACGCCCCCATAATTGGCTGTAGGAGAGGAGTATGCAGCGAGCGCCCCCTGAAGAGGTACACCATGATTGCACAGCGGAAATTACAGCAACAGCAACAGCAGGTACGGTAACAGAGCAGGTACAGCAGCCAAGGGACAGGCGACAGCAAGAAATTCCTGCCACCCCCTTACTCTCTTCCCCTCCCAGCCACAGGAGGGGCAGCAGGGACAGTGAGGAGGCGGGCTGGCTCTGGCTGGTCACCCCCTCCATTTCCTCACCCTCCCCCTCCCCCTCCCCCTCCCCCCCACACTGCTGTAGGAGCAGCAGAGGGGGGAAGAGAGGAGAGGTGGAGGGACAGCTGCTGGTTGGTCTCACACCCGCCACCCCAGTGCCACTCCCCCGGCTCCCCCACACCCTCACACCCTCCCCCCCAGCGGCAGCTGCAGCAGTGGGAACGAAAGGAGGAGGAGGGGGAGGGAAGCACACCACCCATCACCCCAACACCCGCCACCCCCATACCCTCCCCCCCACGGCTGCAGGGAGACGAAGGAGGAGGGGGTGGGCGGGGAGAAAGCCGCAGAGCGGCTACAGAGGGTCGGCGCGGGTAGGTCAGGGGCGGCTGCAGTGAGTGCAGGCGCGGGGTGAGGCAGAGGCGGCTGCACCGAGTGCAGGAGTGGGGGCGGCTGCTCCAAGGGTAGGCGCCGGGTGGTGCAGGGGCGGCTGCAGCGAATGCAGGCGCGGGTGAGGCACAGGCAACGCCGAGTGCGCCAGGGGCGGGTACGCGGCGGCTCAGGACACCGTCGCAGGCGCCAGGGGCGGTTCCGCGGCGGCTCAGGGCACCGTCGCGCACCACGGGGCACGTGACGGGCAGTTTAGGGCACCGTCGCATGCCACGGGGCGCACGACGGGCAGGGCACCGTCGCGTGCCACGGGGCGCACGACGGGCAGGGCACCGTCGCGTGCCACGGGGCGCGCGACGGGCAGAAAAGATGTCACTCGCCACCCGGGGGCGGGACAGGACGAAAATCGCCACGCGCCCGAGGTGCGCGACCGGAAAAACAGCAGCGGAAGCGTAACATTCGCATGTGAGCACGTAAGAACGGAGCCATTTAGTCGGAGTCCACGACTTCTTTAAGGCCGCCGCGAGCAGATCTGACGAGGAAGGGAGGCTGCATGTGCAAGAGAGCCGATATCCAGCAGTAGGGTAAAGCCCAGTGGTCCAAAAACAGATCAGCAGCACCGCTCCAGCCTTATGGCCACCAACTGAAGGAACACAATTCCATTGTTGCAACACATGAAATACACCGGTTAGCGAACGAAGAGTTTCGTTCACCATTGCCAACCATTCTTGGTCGTTTGCTACGGTGGTTCAGCTGATTCCACGTCAGCAAAGTCACAAGAAGTTTAGAATCTCTTTCAAATTATAGCTTCCAAGAATTAAAAAAAAAATTGGCGTTATGTTTATAATAGTACTTCCTAATTCTTTGATAATAACCTAAATCTGGGCCCATTGCCAGACAATATTTCATTCTTATTTTCCAGGTACCGTATCGAATGTTACAAAATGCGACGCATTTAGTCGGTTGATAATTATATTTATTGTCTGATTGTTGTAGAATCCTGTTATTTTGTCACTATATGTATTTTGCCAAATTTCAACCTTATAAAAAGACCTACACTCTACGCTGAGAAAACTGAAACAAGAATGAATGAACTATGAAAGAAGTGGGTAAAAGTACTTGTCAGATTTATATGACATAGTTGCTGTAGGCTATAGTGGGGTAGCACATATGGGGTACAGGGTTTCTAGGGTTGTATTTGTACCCAATCTTTCCTTAGTCATTTCATTCCTGTTTTCTTTGCTTCACATGGTATAGAGCGGGTCCTGCCTTAGGACCGTTTTTTTTTAGGGCCCACCGAAGCGCGCCCCG
This sequence comes from Closterium sp. NIES-65, assembly GCA_948144175.1. Lineage (NCBI taxonomy): Eukaryota > Viridiplantae > Streptophyta > Zygnematophyceae > Desmidiales > Closteriaceae > Closterium > Closterium sp. NIES-65. The sequence continues at coordinate 299,279 of CANXME010002037.1, forward strand.
AGGCGCGCCCTTTTTTTTTTAGCGACCCCTCGGGTCGCCTTTTCCCTCGCGGCCCCGCTGTCCCTCAGACGCGGCCCCGCCACCTCTCCTGATCGCGGCCCCGCCGCCTGCTTGACGCGGCCCCGCCGCCTCCCCTGACGCGGCCCCGCCGCCTCCCCTGACGCGGCCCCGCCGCCTCCCCTGACGCGGCCCCGCCGCCTCCCCTGACGCGGCCCCGCCTCTACTGCCGCGGCCCCGCCGCCGCCTCTGACGGCCCCGCCGCTGCACCCTACGGCCCGCCGCTGCACCCTACGGCCCGCCGCCTCTGACGGCCCCGCCGCTGCACCCTACGGCCCGCCGCTGCTCCTGCCGGCCCGCCGCCTCACCTGACGGCCCCGCCGCTGCTCCTGCCGGCCCGCCGCTGCTCCTGCCGGCCCGCCGCTGCACCTGCCGGCCCGCCGCTGCACCCAGCGGCCCGCCGCTTCACCTGACGGCCCCGCCGCTGCACCTGCCGGCCCGCCGCTGCACCCTACGGCCCGCCGCTGCACCCTACGGCCCGCCGCCTGCACCTGCCGGCCCGCCACTGCACCTGCCGGCCCGCCGCTGCACCTGCCGGCCCGCCGCTGCACCTGCCGGCCCGCCACTGCACCGGTCGACCCGCCGCTGCACCTGACGGCCCCGCCCCTGCATCTCCCGGCCGAGCCGCCCCAGCAGCCGAACCGCCCGGGAGCCGAGCCGCCCAACGCCGAGCCGCCCGGGACCCGAGCCGCCCTGCCGCCGAGCAGCCCGGGAGCCGAGCCGCCCTGCACCCGAGCCGCCCAGCCGCCGAGCCGTCCGGGAGCCGAGCCGCCCTGCGCCACAGCCACCGAGCCGCCCGGGAGCCGAGCCGCTGTGCACCCGAGCCGCCCGGTCGCTGAGCCGCCTTTCTGCAGAGCTGCACGACCTGCCCTGCCTGGTGAGCACAGTCCCACTGACACTGCGAGCTCTTTCCCTACTGCTTGCACTGCGTCGCTGTCGTCGCCATGGCTACCCCTAGTGTCCTAGCTTTCGACGCTGAGGGTCGCGCCATTGATTTTGAGGTCTGGTTAGACGACCTGCAGCTGTTCTTACAGTGCGACAGGGCTGACGACCTTTCTCTCTTTGACCTCACCTCTGGCGCCTCTCCTGCTCCTGCTGCTGATGCTGATCCCACTGTCCGCTCTAAGTGGGCCACCCGCGATGCTGCTGCACGTCTTGCTGTGCGTCGCCACCTCCCTACCTCTGAGCGTGCGCACTTCAGTCAGTACAAGAGTGCTCAGACCTTGTACGACGCTGTAGTTACGCGCTACTCCTCCCCTGCCACTGCTGCACTGAGCCGTCTCATGCTTCCCTACCTCTTTCCTGACCTCTCTGCCTTTCCCACTGTCGCTGACCTCATTACGCACCTCCGCACTAGTGACACTCGCTACCGCGCCGCCCTTCCTGCTGAGTTCTGCGCTAAGAACCCCCCCCCCATGTACATCGCTCTCTACTACGTAGTCGCGCGCCTCCCTGACTCCCTTCGCGTCGTCAGGGACCACTTTCTCGCAGTCTGTCCCACCACCCTCACCGTCGACCTCCTCGAGAAGGCCCTCCTCGCAGCGGAGAAGAGCATAGTCGCTGTAGGTGCTTCTCGTGGTGACCCTCGCACCCCCATCTTTGAGGGGTGCTCTCCTTCCCCCTTGCTGCCCTCTGTTGCCTCTGCTGTTGCTGCCGACCTGCTTGGTCTTGAGTCGGTCGGCGCGGCGTCTGCCCCTAGTGGGAGACGTCGCTCCAGCAAGGGCAAGAGGGGCAAGGGCGCGGGTGGAGCTGGAGGGGGCGGTGGCGGTGGCGGCGGTGGCGGCGGAGGGAGTGGGGGTGGCGGCGGGACTAGTGGCGGGGGTGGTGGTGGTGGTGGCAGCAGCGGCGGAGACGGTGGTGGTGGTGCCAGCGGTGGTGGTGGAGGCAGCGGCGGAGGTGGAGGCGGCGGAGGTGGAGGCGGTGGAGGCGGCAGCGGAGGAGGCGGTGGTGGTGGAGGAGGTGGAGCTGGTCGGGGTGGTACCCAGCAGCGTAGCGGCGGTGGTGGTGGCCAGCGCTCGCAGCGGCAGCACCAGCAGCGCTCGCGGGACATCCCTCCGCCTCAGCAGCTTCGTGAGTGGTACGCTGGGCGTCAGAGGGGTGGGGGTACTGGTCCCTGCACCTACGTTCTTCGTTCCGGCGACCGCGCGGGTGAGCAGTGTGGGGGTGCCCACGCCACCCAGCGCTGCTTTGGCCGCCTGACGGACGCTTGGCGTCAGCAGTTCCCTGGGGCTAGTGAGATCCCTCGCTGGGATGAGCTTCTCAGGGCTGGTGTAGCGATCTTTGATCTTGATTTTGATGCTATCCTTGCTGCTATGTATGTTGTGGATTATAGTGAGGAGAATGAGGGTTACCGTTGTTTCCAGCCCGACCCGGGCATTGGTACTGCTGCGCTAGGTGCTTGTGAGGCTGCTGCTCTAGGTGCCAGTGCGTCTGTGCTCTCAGGTACTGGTGAGACTGCGCTCTCAGGTACTGCGTCGTCCTCGTCCTCCCTCACTTTCACACTTGACTCCGGAGCTTCTCGCTCCTTCTTTCGAGACCGCACTACCCTTACGCCGCTCGGCCGGCCGGTTGCGGTCTCCCTTGCTGACCCCTCTGGGGGTCCTGTCCTGTCTCACTTCTCCACTGTCCTCCCGTGTCCGGCTGCCCCTTCGGGCACCCTGTCGGGTCTGTACCTTCCCTCGTTCTCTACGAACTTGGTGAGTGGAGCGGACCTGCAGGATGTGGGGGTTCACCAGTTCACTCCTGCGAGTCAGCGGGTGACCCACTGCACGGAGGCACGCACAGGCCGACACCTGGCCACGTTCTCGCGTCGGCCGGGGTCGAGTCTCTACACCCTGACCGTTGAGTCTCCTCCTGTCCCTGCGTCTGGTCAGGTGGCTGCATCGGGTCAGGTGCTTGCTGTTGCGTCCCGGTCAGGTCCTGAGTCTGCCCCCTGTTCTTGTCGCCTCCTGTCTCACGAGACTCTCCTGTGGCACCACCGTCTTGGCCACCCCTCCTTGCCCCGTCTTCGGAGCATGGCTTCCCGTGTCCTTGTCTCTGGTCTTCCCCAGTCTCTGCCTCCTCTCCCCTCCGGGCCAGGACCTTCCTGTGTCCCCTGTGTCAAGGGTCGCCTCCGGGCTACTCCCCACTCCTCCCACTTCCCCCCGACAGAGGCTCCCCTGCAGACGCTTCACATGGATGTGTGGGGCCCAGCCCCCGTCCGTGGGCAGGGTTACGAGCGCTACTTCCTGTTGGTGGTTGACGACTACTCGCGTTACACCACAGTCCTCCCCTTGCGCAGCAAGGGTGCGGTCACTGAGGTGCTGATCGACTGGATCCGCGAGGCTCGTCTCCAGCTCAGGAAGAGCTTCGGCTCGGACTTTCCTGTTCTGCGTCTGCACTCTGACAGAGGCGGAGAGTTCTCTTCTCGCCTTCTGCGGGACTACTGTCGTGCACGGGGGATCCGCCAGACCTTCACGCTTCCGGACTCACCACAGCAAAATGGGATTGCTGAGCGCCGCATTGGCATGGTCATGGATGTCGCTCGTACGTCCATGATGCATGCGGCTGCCCCCCATTTTCTGTGGCCGTTTGCGGTGAGGTACGCGGCGCATCAGCTCAACCTTCACCCCCGGGTCTCTCGGCCTGCGATGTCCCCAGCCTTGCTGTGGACGGGGAAGGTTGGCGATGCGTCTGTGTTCCGTGTCTGGGGATCTCGGGCGTTTGTCCGCGACTTGTCTGCGGACAAGCTGTCCCCTCGTGCTGCTCCCTGTGTCTTCCTTGGCTTCCCCACTGACGCCCCAGGGTGGCAGTTTTACCACCCCTCCTCTCGTCGTGTTCTGTCCTCCCAGGACGTCACGTTCGACGAGTCAGTCCCCTTCTACCGTCTCTTCCCCTACCGCACTCCTTCCCTCCCCCCTCCCCCGGACTTCCTTGTGCCGGTTCCCCCCCCGGTAGACCCCCTCCCCCCTCAGGTTCCTGCCCCCTCAGGTGTGTCCCAGGTAGACGCCGTTGACCCGGTCGAGGTTACTGGTGACTCTGGTGCTGCTGCGGGTGCTGAGCCTGGGGGTGCTGACTCTGGGGGTGCTGTGCGCGGGGGTGCTGAGCCTGGGGGTGCTACTGCTGGGGGTGCTGGGCCTGAAGGTGCTACTGCGGTGGGTGCGGAGCCTGGGGGTGCTGAGCCGGGGGGTGCTGTGCCTGGAGGTGCTGGGTCTGGGGGTGCTGGGTCGGGAGCTGCTGAGCCTGGGGGTGCTGAGCTGGGAGCTGCTGAGCCTGGGGGTGCTGCGTCTGGAGCTGCTGAGCCTGGGGTTTCTCCTGCTGCTGCGTCTCGCCGGGAGCCCCTCTCTCCACAGGAGCTGCGCGAGTGGTTCGCTCGCCGCTGGAGGCGTGCTGCTGAGTCTGGAGGTGCTGCTGGAGCTGGAGCTGGAGCTTCTTCGACCGTCGAGGGTGCGGGTGCTGCCGGTCCCGGAGCTGCTGGACCTGCGGGTCCTCCTGGAGCTGGAGCTGCTGAGGGCGTTGGTGCTGAGTCTACTGCTGTTGGTCCTGCCGCTGGAGGTGTGGGTGGCGCTGGTGCTGTCGCTGAGGGTGCTGGTGCTGTCCCTGCTGAGTCTGGAGCTGCCGCGCGGCCTCGACCGTACTTCGTTCCGCTCCTGCAGCAGGTTCTTGGTCTTTCTCCTCCAGTAGAGGGTCCACCGCCTGTCCAGTCGCAGTCCCTGCTGGAGCCTTCCTCTCCACTGCCTGCTCCCTCTCCTTACACTGGTCCTACTGGAGGTCTTGCTGAGCGTCGTGAGCCTGCGTCTCGTCCCGCGTCGCCTGTTCGTGCTGCTCGCGCTAGTGGTCGCAGTTCGCGTCAGCGTCCTCCTCCTGTCCCTAGCACGCACCGGATGTCTCTGCGTCCGTCCACTGCTCCTCTGCGTGCCCCTTTGCCTTCTCCTCCTGAGTCCTCTCTTCCTGCGCTTGCCGACCCTGAGTCGGACTCTCTTCGCGCTGCCAGTCCTACTGTCACACGTCTGCTTGCTACTGTCGTCACTGACCCCTCTTTTGAGTCCACTGCTGCGTCTGCTCTAGTCGCTGAGCTCGTTGACTTTGCTGCTCGCTGTCGTCTCGACTACTCTGCTAGTCTTGTTGCTGAGTCTGCGTCTGTCTGTCCTCCGTCCGTCGGGGGTGAGTGTGCTCTTGGCACGGACGTCCTAGAGGACAGGCAGGAGGAGTTATAGTGTCTAGCGGCTGCTTCACCTCATCTCGCGTCTGTACTGCTTGCCCCTGAGGGAGACCCGGATGCACTAGACATCCCGACTCCGCGTTCTTACGCGGAGGCCGTAGAGGGTCCCTACTCCTCTCAGTGGCAGGCAGCTATGGATGCAGAGATGGCTTCCTGGAAGTCCACAGGCACCTACGTTGACGCGGTTCCCCCTCCTGGGGCGAACATCGTCAGTGGCATGTGGATCTTCAGGGTGAAGCGGCCGCCGGGCTCTCCACCTGTCTTCAAGGCACGGTACGTGGCTCGTGGCTTCAGTCAGCGGCAGGGAGTTGACTACTTTCATACCTTCTCTCCCACCCCGAAGATGACTACTCTTCGGGTGCTGCTGCACATAGCCGCTCAGCGCGACTACGAGCTTCACTCTCTCGACTTCAGCACTGCGTTCTTGCAGGGTAGCCTGCACGAGGAGATCTGGCTTCGCCGTCCACCTGGCTTCACTGGGACTTTCCCTCCTGGCACCCAGTGGAGCCTCCGACGGCCAGTCTACGGTCTCCGCCAGGCACCGCGTGAGTGGCACGACACACTGAGGACTACGCTTGCGGCTCTTGGGTTTGCTCCTTCTACTGCTGACCCGTCGCTGTTTCTTCGCACCGACACTTCCCTGCCGCCGTTCTACATCCTCGTGTACGTCGACGACTTGGTCTTTGCCACAGCAGACACTGCTGGACTCGCCTACGTGAAGTCCGAGCTGCTGAAGAGACACACTTGCACAGACCTGGGTGAACTGCGCAGCTACCTTGGCTTGCAGATCACTCGGGACAGAGCACGCCGCACCATTACCTTGACTCAGTCACACATGGTGCAGCAGGTCCTTCAGCGCTTCGGCTTCACGTACTCCTCGCCTCAGGCCACTCCTCTGCCTACTCGCCACTCACTCTCAGCTCTGCCTTCGGATGAGTCCGTAGAGTCGAGTGGTCCGTATGCAGAGCTTGTTGGCTGCCTCATGTACCTGATGACCTGCACACGACCTGACCTTGCATACCCTCTGAGCATTCTTGCTCGCTTTGTTGCTCCTGGGAGACACAGACCGGAGCACATGGCTGCAGCGAAGAGGGTATTGCGCTACCTGTGCAGCACGTCGGGCATGGGGCTAGTGCTTGGAGGGCGGAGTCCAGTGGTCCTTACCGGCCACGCGGACGCTTCTTGGGCTGACGACCAGGCTACGCAGCGGTCGTCACAGGGTTACACCTTCAGCCTTGGTTCCGGCTCTGTCTCGTGGCGGTCTACTCGCTCGTCTTTGGTTCTTGGCTCCAGTTGTGAGGCTGAGATCTACGCCGGGGCCATGGCTGCACAGGAGCTTCGCTGGCTCACCTACCTGCTGACTGACCTTGGAGAGCCGCCTCGTTCTCCTCCAATGCTGTACGTAGACAACAAGGCCATGCTGGCCTTGTGTCGAGAGCAGCGCTTGGAGCACAGAACGAAGCACATTGCTCTCCGCTACTTCCTTGCTCGTGAGCTGCAGCAGCGTGGTCAGTTGCGACTTGTGTACGTGGCCTCTGAGGCCAACACTGCTGATGTGTTCACCAAGGCACTCGCGCCTTGTGACCATCAGCGCTTTTGCACCCAGCTGGGTCTTGTGCCTGTCTTGCCTCACTTGCTCTCCTCTTGACTTCACTTGTACTGTGACATATATATATATGTCTGCTCTTGCTTGTCTAGTTTTATATATATGTCTGTACTCCTGCATGTGAACTGGCCTCTGGCCCTACTCTTGTGCTCGGACTGTGTGGTGACTTTGTGATCCACCCTGAGCTTGCTTTGCTTTGCTTGACTGGTCTTGTGACCCCTTGTTCTCCCCCACTTTGCCTATGGGGGTGTGTCAGATTTATATGACATAGTTGCTGTAGGCTATAGTGGGGTAGCACATATGGGGTACAGGGTTTCTAGGGTTGTATTTGTACCCAATCTTTCCTTAGTCATTTCATTCCTGTTTTCTTTGCTTCACATACTAACCCTAATTGGGTTGTACCCCCTATGGGATACCCCATTATAGCCTACACAAAATGTATAAGCTACAATGTTCCGACACACCCCCATAGGCAAAGTGGGGGAGAACAAGGGGTCACAAGACCAGTCAAGCAAAGCAAAGCAAAGCAAGCTCAGGGTGGATCTCAAGGTCACCACACATTCGGAGCACAAGGTCAAGGCCACAAGGCCAGTTCACATGCAAGAGTACATATATATATAAAGCTAGACAAGCAAGAGCAGGTATATATATATATATGTAACAGTACAAGCAAGGTCAAGAGGTGAGCAAGTGAGGCAAGACAGGCACAAGACCCAGCTGAGTGCAGAAGTCTATACAAAGGGCCTCTACCCTTAGCTTAAACAACCCGCATCCCTTCTAAACAGTTAAGACACGAGATTAGGAGATGTTAGTCGATGAAGAACCGAAAAACAGATGCAGGCTTATGGAAAACCTGAAGCTAAAATCTTTGCAACAAGTTTACAACCTAAGCTTTAACGATTTTCATCCTTTAAAAGCTACCAATACGACCTAGACTAATATGCCTTAGGCCAACATTAAACTAGCTCGTAATCGCCTAACTTAATCTACTTGATGGGTTTAAGTAGTTCTCACCTTAGTAGTGTCAGATTTATATGACATAGCTATTGTAGGCTATAGTGGGGTAGCACATATGGGGTACAGCTTTCTAGGGTTTGCATTTGTACCCAACTTTCACTTAGTCATTCCATTCCTCGTTTCTTCTCATGGTTTCAGAGCAGGTTCCCTAGTGGGAACGCTTTATAGGGCCCACCTCGAGATTTTTCCTTTTCTGCCCAGAGCGCGCTTCGCTCCTGCCCGAGTCGCGCGCCGTGTGCCCTCCCTACTGTCACGCCGCCCTTAGCGCCCCCCCTCTCACGGCCCCTTGAGCCGCTCTTACGGCCCCGCGCACCGCCCGTCGGCCCCGCGCACCGCCCTTACGGCCCCGTGCACCGCCCTTGCGGCCCCGCGCACAGCCCTTTACGCCCCCTCGCACCGCCCGTCGGCCCCTCGCGCCGCCCGTCGACCCCGCGCGCCACCCTAGCGGCCCCTTGCGCCGCCCATCGGCTCCGCGCGCCGCCCTTGCGGCCCCTCGAGCCGCCCGTCGGCCCACCGTGCGCCGCCCTTGCGGCCCCTTGCGCCGCCCTAGCGGCCCCGACGCCTACTCCTGCGGCCCCGGCGCCGCCCTTCCCGGCCCCGGCGCCACCTCGGCTGGCCCCGTCGCCTACCCCTGCGGCCACGGCGCCGCCCTTCCCAGCCCCGGCGCCGCCTCTGCTGGCCCCGTCGCCTACCCCTGCGGCCCCGGCGCCAAAACAATACAAGTATCCTACAGATCATCATCCACTGTTTATCGTTTCATATTCCACATTAAAATTGACTTCTTGAAGGATACATCAAAGCTTCTGAGGAGAAAACAGGGAGAGAAATGGGAAATAGAATGGACAAAATGAGAGATAGACTACAAAATAATCAATGAAAACATCAGGAAATTGAAGATAACGAAAAAAGAAACACGTAACAACCAGCAAATACACGCTTGAACATCAGTACATAAAGTTGGAATCAAGAACATACGACTTATAAACCAGATACTAATCTACTGCTACCTATAGCGGGCCCACAGGCCAGGACGTAACTCGCTCTAATGCCATATCAAGATAAGAGCTTCCTAGGCTAGGAGAAACCCTAGCCTAGGAGCAAGGACTTAGTTACGAGAAGAAAAACGGGATTGCCAAAGAGGGGGTTCACTATAGAGCAAACAGTACAAATAGGCAAGCAAAAGCAAGAATGGTGCACCACCAACTAGAAACGCTATAACTACAGTAACCAATCCTACAGACTGTTACATATAGAAAATATAAACTTATATTTTCCGACAGCCTCGCTACTTCATTGTTTCTTCATTCAGTCATTCAGTAATCAATCATTCTTGTTATTCGTTTTACTGCGCAATCTGCAAGTTCATTCATAACAGATTAGATGGAGTGTAACAATCGAATCACCAGAATAAGATACTGTTCACTGGAGTGGGGGTTTGTTACACAAGCCGCTCCATATACATGCCTTTATATTTTTACAAGTCATTGCATAGGGAAGCATAGGGAAGTCTAGGGTGGGTATTCCCCCCCAGAGTGGCCCATGGGAGCCATTGAGTAAGCAGCTAATGTGAGAGGAGAGAGCGTTTACTGTGAGGAGTGCCCGGTGGTGGGGCGAGTGTGGGGGGGCAGGGGGCATATGGCACAGTGTAACGGCACGGCACGGAGCAGCTGGAAGATGTGGCACTGCACTTGAGCATGCCTTTTCCTGCTGGTGGCTCATTACGTTGGTGCAGCGGACTGCTGATGGCTCAATATATACGCTCCTCAGAGGAGAGGGAGGCGGCGTCTCTAAAGCGTTCCATCTTGAGCACTACGTTGGAAGTAGAGAGCAATAAATGCAAGAGGGAGCGGCGGGTGGCGGAGTGGGTGGGTTGAGTGAGGGCCAGGAGCAGTCTGAAGGTGTGGCTTCGGAGCATTCCTTCCTGCTGCATTATGTTAGTTCGATACCTAGCATGACAAAAGCAAGACAAGAGAATGGCGTAGGCGCAACCATTGAGAGAGGGAACTGCAGACAGAGGCATAGGGAGGGTCAACCGCAGTTACAAACAGTGTGTGTAGAAGTGCATTGAGGGCAGAGGGAAGGAGGAACACACCTAATGAGAGGGGTCAAAGCCCAGCCCCACTACCGCCACTTATCAACTGTAAGACGTCACCCCCCCACCACCTCCTCCCCCCCCCCCCCCCACACCTCTTCAATGCCCATGCTCGACATGCCACAACCCCTCTCCGGGAACACAAGGGCACGAGAAATATAAAGGAAAACAAGGGTATACAAAGGTATAGAAGGAAATCCAGGGAGACACAAGGAACATAATGGAATCCCGTATTCCTGTCGTGGGCGAGAGGTTAGGCAGGCGGGCGGACTGGCAGCTGGCGGGCTGGCGGGTTAGCGAGCAGGCGGGAGGGTGGGTTGTGCTTAGCGGGCGGGTTGGACAAAGTGCTCATTTGGACCAAGTGGTCACTTGGACCAATTGCTCAATTGGACCAAGTCGTCACTTGGACCAAGCTCACCTGGACCAAGTCGTCACTTGGACCAAGCTCACCTGGACCAAGTCGTCACTTGGACCAAGTGCTTGACAAAGTTTGAAGGCAGAAAGAGGGCTGAACTAGCAGGAATGAGGATACAAATAGCAAAACCCTAGAAGGGTTGTACTCGCTATAGAGCACCCCACTACAGGCTAGAACATAAGATAATATTCTGAGAGTGCTCACTTGGATCAAGTGTTCGCTTGGACCAAGTCGTCATTTGGACCAAATCGTTGCTTGACCAAGTTGTCAATTGTACGAATTGCTCGATTGGACCAAGTCAACACTTGGGCCAAAAGCTCACATGGACCAAGTCGTCACTTGGACAAATCGTCGCTTGGACGAAGTCGTCGCTTGGACCAAGTGCTCGCTTGGACGAAGTCGTCACTTGGACCAAGTGCTCGCTTGGACCAAGTCGTCACTTGGACGAAGTCGTCGCTTGGACCAAGTGCTCGCTTGGACCAAGTGCTCGCTTTGACCAAGTCGTCGCTTGGACCAAGTCGTTGCTTGGACCAAGTCGTCACTTGGACCAATTGCTCAATTGGACCAAGCCGTCACTTCGACCAAGTGCTCACCTGGACCAAGCTGTCACTTGGACCAAGTCGTTGCTTGGACCAAGTCGTCGCTTGGACCAAGTCGTCGCTTACACCAAGTCGTCGCTTGGACCAAGTGCGCACTTGGACCAAGTGCTCGCTTGGACCAAGTCGTCACTTGGACCAATGGCTCGATTGGACAAAGTCGTCGCCTGGACCAATTGCTCACCTGCGCATTTGGACCAAGTGCTCGCTTGGACCAAGTCGTCACTTGGACCAATGGCTCGATTGGACGAATTCGTCACCTGGACCAATTGCTCACCTAGACCAAGTCGTCACTTGGATCAAGTCGTCGCTTGGACCAAGTCGTCGCTTGGACCAAGTACTCTATGTGCAGGAAGTGCAGCGGTCGCTCTTCATTGGTGAGCGTCGATGACCGATGATGATTGCGACCCTCCCACGCCCTTGATGGCTTGGTACTAAGACCAGACGCACGTAGCCACGTGACTCGACGGAAGAAAAACGCTCCGAACGAGCTCTTCCACCGCCAAAACGCGGAATGAGCGTGCAGCGAGCGCTCTTCATTCGCGAGGGCTGATGACCGATGATGCTTGCGACCCTCCCATGCCCTTGCTGGCTTGGTAATAGGACCAGACAAGCACAGCCACATGACCCGGCGGAAGAAAAACGCTCCGAACGAGCACTTCCACCCCCTAAACGGGAAAGGATCCAAGCATGTGCATGAAGTGTAGCGTGCGCTCTTCATTAGTGAGCGCCGATGACCAATGATGCTTGCAACCCTCCCACACACTTGCTGGCTTGGTAATAGGACCAGAAAAGCGTAGCCACATAACCCGGCGGAAGAAAAACGCCCGTAACGAGCGCTTCCACCCCTAAACCGCGGAAGGATCCGCACATGTGCAGGAAGTGCAGCAGGCGCTCTTGATTCGCGAGCGTAGATGACCAATGATGCTTGCAACCCTCCCACGCTTTGCTGGCTTGGTAATAGGATCAGACAAGCGCAGCCACGTAACCTGGCGGAAGAAAAGCGCTCGGAACGAGCGCTTCCACCCCCAAAACGCGGAAGGATCCGCACATGTGCAGGAAGTGCAGCGGGCGCTCTTCATTGGCGAGCGCTGATGACCGATGATGCTTGCAACCCTTTCACGCCCTTTCTGGCTTGGTAATAGGACCAGACAAGCGCAGCCACATGACCCAACGGAAGAAAAACGCTCGCAACGAGCGCTTCCACCCCTAAAACGCGGACGGAGCCGCACATATGCAGGAAGTGCAGCGAGCGCTCTTCATTCGCGAGCGCCGATGACCGATGATGCTTGCAACACTCCCACGCCCTTGCTGGCTTGGTAATAGGACCAGCAAAGCGCAGCGTCGTGACCAGGTGGAAGAAAGACGCTCGGAACGAACGCTTCCACCCCCAAAATGAGGAAGGACTCGCACATGTGCAGGAAGTGCAGCTCGCGCTCTTCATTCGCGAGCGCCGATGACAGATGATGCTTACAACCCTCCCACGCCCTTCCTGGCTTGGTATTAGGACCAGATAAGCGCAACCACGTGACCTAGCGGAAAACAAACTCTCGGAACGAGCGCTTCCACCGGCTATGTGCAGCAGCACCCGAAGAGTGGTCATCTTCGGGGTGGGAGAGAAGGTCTGAAAGTAGTCAACTCCCTGCCGCTGACTGAAGCCTCGAGCCACGTAACGCGCCTTGAAGACAGGCGGAGAACCCGGCGGCCGCTTCACCCTGAAAATCCACATGCCACTGACGATGTTCGCCCCAGGTAGGGGAACCTCGTCGGCGTACGTGCCTGTGGACTTCCAGGAAGCCATCTCTACGTCCATGGCTGACTGCCACTGTGAGGAGTAGGGACCCTCGATCGCCTCAGCGTACGATCGAGGAGTCGGGATGTCTAGCGCATCCGGGTCTCCCTCAGGTGCAATCAGCATGGACACGAGATGAGGCAAAGCAGCAGCAAAACACTGGAACTCCTCCTACCTGTCCTCAAGGACGTCCGTGCCAAGAGCACACTCACCCCCGACGGACGAAGGACAGACAGACTCAGACTCAGCAACAAGACTAGCAGCGTAGTCTAGACGACAGCGAGCAGCAAAGTCGACAAGCTCAGCAACTAAGGCAGACGCAGCAGTGGACTCAAAGGAAGGGTCAGTGACAGCAGTAGCCATAAGACGCGTGACAGTAGGACTGGCAGCACGAAGGGAGTCAGACTCCGGGTCAGCGAGAGCAGGAAGAGAGGACTCTGGAGGGGACGGCAAAGGGACACGCAGCGGAGCAGTGGAAGGACGCAGCGCCATCTGGTGTGTGCCTGGGACCGTAGGAGGACGCGGACGCGGAACACGACGACTAGTGTGAGCAGCACGAACAGGCGACGCAGGACGAGACGCAGGCTCACAACGCTCAGCAAGACCTCCAGTAGGACTAGTGTAGGGAGAAGGAGCAGGCAGCGGGGAGGCGGGCTGTAACAGCGACTCAGACTGGACAGGCGCCGGACACTCTAAGGAAGGAGCAGGACCAGTAGAAGGCGGGAGACCAAGAACCTGCTAAAGGAGCGGAACGAAGTACGGCCGCGGTTGCGCAGCGCCTCCAGAGCCAGCAGGGACAGCACCAGCACCCCCAGTGGCAGCACCAGCACCGGTAGCACCCCCAGCGGCAACACCGCCAACTCCAGCACCCTCAGAAGCACCAGCGCCAGCAGCACCTCCAGCGCCAACACCCCCAGCAGCTCCAGCTCCAGCCGGACCACCGGAAGACTCAACAGCCACAGCTCCAGCACCTCCAGCAGCACCGACTCCAGTAGCACCGCCAGCCCCAGCACCACCAGCAGCTCCAGCACAAGGAGCACCCCCAGGCCCAGCAGCTCTAGCACCTCCAGCACGAGCACCTCCGCGACCCGTGGCACCAACACCCTCAGTAGCAGCAGAACCTCCAACTCCAGCAGCACCTCCAGCTCCAGCAGCACGGCTCCAGCGCCGAGCAAACCACTCGCGCAGCTCCTGTGGAGAGGGCAGCTCCCGCTGGGACGAAGCACCCGAGGGACCTCCAGACCTAGTACCGCCAGACTCAGTACCGCCAGACTCCACACGAGCAGGCCCAGCACCCTCAGGCTCCGCACCCCCAGGCTCAGCACCACCAGAGTCAGCACCCCTAGACTCGGCACCCCCAGGCTCAGCACCCCCAGACTCCGCACCCGCAGGCTTAGCACCCCTAGCAGCACCAGAGTCAACAACTACCTCGACAGGCTCGACTGCATCTACCTGAGACAACCCTGAGGGGGCAGGACCCTGAGGGGGAAGGGGGTCTACCGGGGGGGGACCTGGCGCGAGGAAGAGCGGCCGCGGGGGGAGGGGCGCAGTGCGGAAGGGGAAGAGATGGTAGTAAGGAACCGACTCGTCAAACGTGACGTCCTAGGAGGACAGAACACGGCGCGAGGTGGGGTGGTAAAACTGCCAACCAGGCGCGTCAGGGGGGAAGCCACGGAAGACGCAGGGAACAGCGCGGGGGGACAGCTTGTCCGTAGACAAGTCGCGGACAAAAGCCCGAGATCCCCAGACACGAAACGCAGACGCATCGCCAACCTTCCCCGTCCACCGCAGAGTAGGGGAGGTCTCCAGCAAGGAGACTCGGGGTTGAAGGTTGAGCTGATGCGCCGCGTACTGAACTGGGAACGGCCACAGAAAATGGGGAGCAGCCGCATGAATCATACACGTACGAGCGACGTCCATGACCATGCCAATGCGGCGCTCAGCAATCCCATTTTGCTGTGGGGAGGCCGGAAGCGTGATCGTCTGGTGGATGCCCTGTGCACGTCAGAAGGCCCCCAGAAGGCCAGAGGAAAACTCTCCGCCTTTGTCAGAGTGCATACGCAAAACAGGAAAGTCCAAGCCGAAACTCTCTCTGAGCTGGAGACGAGCTGCGCGGATCCAGTCGATCAACACCTCAGTGGCGTCACCCTTGCTGCGCAAGGGGAAAACCGTGGTGTAACTCGAGTAGTCGTCAACAACCAACAGGAAGTAACGCTCGTGACCCAGGCCACGGACGTGGGCGGGGCCCCACACGTCTATGTGAAGAGTCTGCAGCGGAGCCTCTGTCGGAGGAAACTCTGAGCAGTGAGGAGCGGCGCGCTGCCGCCCCTCGACGCAGGGAACGCAGGTAGGGGCAGGCCCCAGAGGGAGGGGGGGGAGGGACCGGGGGAGACCAGAGACAAGGTAACGGGAGGCCATGCCTCGCAGACGAGGCAGGGAGGGGTGACCAAGGCAGTGGTGCCAGAGGAGAGTCTGGTGGGACAGGAGACGACACGACCAGGGAGTAGACTCAGGACTAGACCTGGACGCTGCAGCAAACACCTAACCCGACGCAGCTACCTGACCAGACTCAGCAACAGGAGGAGACTCAGTAGTCAGTGTGTATAGGCTCGACCCCGGCTGACGGGTAAACGTGGCCAAGTGTCGGCCCGTCCGAGCACACGTACAATGGGTCACCCGCTGACTCGCAGGAGTGAACTAGTCAACCCCCCCATCCTGTAGATCAGCACCACTCACCAAGTTCGTAGAGAACGAGGGGAGGTAGAGACCTGACAGGGCGTCAGAGGGGGCCGCCGGACACGGTAAGACAGTGGAGAAGTGGGCAAGGACAGGCGACTATACTCTTCTCAGCTGCCAGGAGGCGCTCCTCGAGGAGGTCAACGGTGAGTGTGGTGGGGCAAACAGAGAGGAAGTGGTCCCTGACCGAGCGAAGGGAGTCAGGGAGCCGGGTGACTATGTAGTAGAGGGTGATGTACATGGGGGGGGGGTTCTTGGCGCAGAACTCAGCAGGAAGCGCAGCGCGGTAGCGGGTGTCACTAGTGCGAAGGTGCGTAATGAGGTCAGCGACTGTGGGAAAGGTGGCGAGGTCAGGGAACAGGTACGGCAGCATGAGGCGGCTAAGGGCAGTAGTGGCAGGGGAAGAGTAGCGTGCGACTACAGCGTCGTACAAGGTCTTAGCACTCTTGTACTGACTGAAGTGCGCGCGCTTAGAGGACGGCAAGTGACTACGCACAGCAAGATGGGCAGCAGCATCGCGTGTGGCCCACTGTGAGCGAACAGTGCTATCAGCATCGGCAGCAGGGGCAGCAGAGGCGCCAGACGAGAGATCGAACAGTGAGAGACCGTCTTTCCTATCGCACTATAGGAAAAGCTGTAGATCATCGACCCAGACCTCAAAGTCAACAGCCCGACCCTCAGCATCAAAGACGAAAACGCTAGGGGTAGCCATGACAGGAGTGGCAGCAGGCTAGGGGAAGCAGAAGCAGTAGCAACAGTAGGGGCGCGGCTCGGCGGTGCTCTTACCAGGGCAGGTGGGTAGAGGTCCGCAAGTGGTGGGGCAGGGCCGAGGCGCGCCGGCAGGGACGGGGCCGCTACAGGGCGGCAGAGGACTGCCGCTCCTCTCTGCAGGGCAGGGCCGGAACGGCGGCGGCGGCCCCTGCTGTCGGCGGCGGCGGCGGCTGCAGTCGGCGGCTGCGGCGGCGGCGGCCCTGGTAGTGGCGGCAGCAGATGCTGCTGTCGGCGGATGCGGCGGCTGCGGCCCCGGCTGTGGCGGCGGCGGCTGCTGCTGTCGGCGGCTGCGGCTCCCGCTGCAGGGGCGGTGACGGCTGCTACTGCAGGGGCGGCGACGGCAGGGCGGCAGGTCCGTGAGGGAGTCGAAAAGGGGCCGCGGAGGAGCGAAGAAGGGGCCGCTAAGGGCGGTGAAGGGGCCGCGAAGGGGCCGCGAGGGGCCGCGAAGGGCGGCGACGGGGCCGTGAAGGGGCCGCGAGGGGCCGCGAAGGGCGGCGATGGGGCCGTGAAGGGCGGCAACAGGGCCGCGAGGGAGCCGCGAAGGGGCCGCAAGGGGCCGTGAGAGGGGCCGCGAGGGGCCTCGAAGGGCGGTGACGGGGCCGCGAAGGGGCCGCGAGGGGCCTGAAGGGGCCGCGAAGGGCCGTGAGAGGGGCCGTGAGGGGGCCGTGAGAGGGGCCGCTACGGGGCCGTAAGAGGGCGCGACGGGCCGCTAAGGGCAGGGGACGCGACGGGAGGGTAGGCACGCGCGGCGCGACTCGGGCAGGAGCGAAGCGCGCTCCGGGCAGGAATTTGTTTTTTCAATTTTCAGCGGTGGGACCTAGGAACGTTCCCACTAGGGAACCTGCTCTATACCATGTGAAGATTACGAGGAATGAGTGCACTAGGAAACAGGTGGGTACAAGTAGGAAATCCTAAAAGTGTTGTACCCTATATTGTCAACCCCACTACAGCCTACACAGACTATAGCATATAAGTTTGACACGGCTCAATGGGAGACCCCTCCATGCTGAGGGTTTGGGGGTGCATGGCGCAGTACCGACCGACCTCGGCCACAATCGGCAAGTTCGATCATCGCGCGCGCTGGGGAATTCACCTGGGGCTCAGTCACGAGCACAAAGGGTGGCTCATTCTCTACATTGACAGCAAGGAGGATGTTCCTGCGCGTGACATTCTCTTCTACGAGCGGCTCACCTTGAAGCACTGGATCGAGGACGAGCGGCGGAACGAGGCACGCGGCTGCGTCAATAGCGGTCGCAGCTTTGCGACTCCATAAGACAAAGCAGCAGCAGCAGCACTGGACCGCGATGACACTGACGAACACCCCAGTATCCCGCCTCACCCACGCGACGACGACGACGATGACAGTGATGATGATCCCGCGCCAGGGTCGTCACGGCGCCAAGCAGAGCCAAGCACCACAACGCCCGGCTACGAAAGCGGAGACGATGACGTGGTGGAAGTCCCCACCAACACAGACACCACCAATGTGTCAGGCCTTCTACTTCTCAGCCTGCACACGTCCGTCACCACCCTCGCTCGGGCCGTGGAGCCAAAGAATCCTCGCCAGGCCCTAACCGGCCCTCACGCCAAGGAGTGGCGTATAGCGATGGATGCGGCGCTGAAAGTGCTGGAATCTCAAGACACATGGGTCCTAGTCGATCGTGCAGCAGTGAAGGGGAGGAGGGTACTCAGCGGAAAGTGGATTTTTCGCTTGAAGACCAACGCTGACGGCACCATCGAACGTTTCAAAGCGCGCTGGGTCGTACGAGGGTACAATCAGCGCCACGGCATCGACTTCGATCAGACCTTCGCTCCCGTCAGACGTCACACATCCGTCAGGATTCTTCTAGCCACTGCCGCCGCTAAGCACTGACAAAATTAGAAGAAAGAAGAGGATTGAACTAGCAGGAATGAGGATACAAATAGCAAACCCTAGAAGGGTTGTACTTGCTATAGAGCACCCCACTACAGGCTAGAATAGAAGATAACATTCTGACAAGCACCTGCCACTGCGGCAGATCGACGTGGAGAACGCGTTTCTATACGCGTTGGTGGACGCTACCATCTTCGTGGAGCAGCCTCACACCTACGGAGGAGGGGATCCTAGGGTCTGTCAGCTGAAGAAGTCCCTCTACGGGATCAAGCAGGCGCCTCGTCTCTGGCAGCAGCATCTGCACAAAATTCTCCTAGAGATCGATTTCAAGCAGCTGCCGCATGACCCGGGAATGTATCGCCTTCACTTTAGCGGCGATTACATTCTCCTGACAGTTTACGTCGACGACCTGCTGTACACGGGCACCTGCAACAAACTCCTTAACCAGTTCGAGGAGAACCTGGCGCAGCGCGTTGACATCACCATCGACCACAACTTGAAGCAGTTTTTGGGGCTGAACATCACCTACGCGCCAGAAGCAATTCACTTGTCAGCGTCCAAGTACGCAAAGCAGCTGGGGGAACGCTTCAACATCCCCGCACCACTCTCAACTCCCTACCGCAACCCCAGCGCCAACTACAAACCTCTGTCACCCGCAGGGCTTCAAATGTACCAGCACAAGTTGGGCTGCCTGCTATTCGCCTCTGACACCTGCCGACCTGACCTCTCGTACATTGCTAGCCAACTGGCACAGTATTCCCGCAAGCCAGTAGCTGAGAACCAGCTGGACCTGGAGCGCGCCCTGCAGTACTTCATCTCCACACCTGACATTGGGCTCTCCTACTCCACGCTGACGACGACCTCCTTCAACCTCAACGGCTACGTGGACGCAGATCATGCAGCTGACCCTGCAAATCGACGGTCCCGAACCAGCTTCGTTTTTCGCGTGGAACCAACTGGGCCAATCTCCTGGAACTCGCAGAAGCAGGAGCTAGTTGCCCTGTCATCGGCTGAAGAAGAATACATCGCAGCGACAGCAGCAGTTCGCGAAGACCTGTACCTGCAGGAACTGCTACAGGAGGCGAAAATCCCAACCTCGCCTACCTTTCGCCTCCACTGCGACAACCAGACTGCCATCAGGATCGCGAACAAACCAGGTTTCGTGAACCGCACGAAGCACATCGCACTTCGGTACTTTTTCGTCAAGGACGAAATTGACCAAGGAAAAGTTGACCTCGCCTATTGCCCGACTACTGAGATGGCAACAGACTTCCTCACCAAGCGCCTGCCACGTCAGCAGTACAAATACTGCTCTGACCTCACCGGAGTAGTCAAGCGAGTCAGCTCCTCCTGCGCCCAGGAAGGAAGGGGAGTGTTACGATATGAAGTTTTATGAGAAGGCATTCCTGTATGCTGCAGGAGCCGACTCTACCGAGTACGAAGTCGAGGAGTCAGAAGAGTCGAAGCGACGCAGCAACCATCTGACCAAGACCGACGCAAGCAGAAACATTTGAAGTGAAAAGAGCGGGAACAGGTTCGAAACGGGTTCGCGCGCCGCACGGTTTGAATTTCGTTGTAATAAGGGAATGTACCCCTTAGAGTACATGACTAGTCTAGGCCTTTTCGTATTCCTCTGTATTCTTATATAAACCCGATGTATGCATGCTTTTATCAACTCAGTCATCTACAATCACTCTGACCTGAGATTCAAACTTCCGCTGCAACACTACTCTGCGATCAACACTGGGTGATCCTTCGCTAAGTTCCACTTGGGATTGTAACAGACACACATGGGAACGTTTGGTCACACTTGATCACGCTTGGTCACGCTTGGTCACACTTGGTCACACTTGGCACACACCAGTAAATGTAGTGCAGTTCAAGAATTCAGATAAGGAACAGTCACATGCATGTAATTTCCACAGTTCATACGTTTTGTTAAACTTCGGTTTTTATATGAAAATATTGCTTTGTTTTATTAATTTTGAAATGGCTGTCTTGTCTCTCTCTGCTGTTTAGCGCGTCACTTCCAGTAATGCGCATCGCGCCAATTCAAATTCTGAAAATCGTCATTCAGACGCACAAACAGCAGAGGGAATGCCATCGCCATGCAACTGTATGCCATCACTCCCGCTCCCACCGCTCTGCCACCCTGCCAACCTGCCACTCCGCCAGTCATCATCCATTCATGGCGCACGCTCCCTGCAGGGTGTTATTTTGGGGGTTGTCTTGTGTGCTCAAACTATGTACCTTACGGTTCAGTATGTTTTCTCGAGATTCAAAACGGTCATAATGAAAATCCGCTTGGTAGCGTATCCCACCCATTGGAACCGTGTTAAGTTCATCGAGCGTGAAGGTGTTGCGCATTCCTATCCCAGCACAGCTACAATAAGTGAAGACTCAGCCTGCGAGTTAAACATAACCACGCTAGCATTCTTGGAGTTGGTTCTTAGTCGGAACAGTCCTGCGCTTCGTGTCGTATGACGGACTCGCCATATATTTCGCTCGCACGGAGGTCCTTCTGTCCACTACGCGTCCGTATTGAATCTGGCGGCGCTGGCGGAAACTTGGGTGCTTGACGGACGTCCGTTCGTTCATTGTGGTCGAAAATATCAGAGGTAACAAGGGCGACGTCTGAGATCTCCTATGCCTAGAGTTCATATCCGTTGGATAATTATATCAGTTTTCTCTTCGCCTATTGGGCTTCTTAAATGATGACTTGCGACGATATGTGCATGTTGAAAGCGTGTTGCTCCTGGTATTTGTCGATCTGATTCGACGCCATTGGTTTTTTTTTTTTT
Source organism: Closterium sp. NIES-65 (assembly GCA_948144175.1). Classification (NCBI taxonomy): domain Eukaryota; kingdom Viridiplantae; phylum Streptophyta; class Zygnematophyceae; order Desmidiales; family Closteriaceae; genus Closterium; species Closterium sp. NIES-65. The sequence continues at coordinate 320,235 of CANXME010002037.1, forward strand.
TCGCAGTGCAGAAGAGTTTGATATTGACATCTGAAGTTGTTTCGCTTCGTGAGCGTTAAGCGGGGATAACCGAACCGGCCTGAGCCGCGAAAGCTACAGCGTGCCAGAAGCATTAACTTGCCCTAGGCGACGTTAGCGACCAAGGCGACGAAGGCGACGACGACGACGATGGCGGCAGCAGACGGCGAGAACGAGGAGGTGATGTGCGATGATATCGGCAGCGATTTGGGCGCGAGCGAGGGCGAAGAGGAGGAGGAGGAGGTGGACGAGGCGGGCGAGGAGGAGGGCGAGCGCGACGAGGAGGTGGACTTGGAAGACGGCAGCGACGCGGAGGGAGACGCGGCGACAGCGGGAAGCAACAAGGGTTCCCCGCTCTCGGTGAGTGCGCGTTAGGTTCGTCAGGAGTCTGAAAGATTGTCGCGACAAGTACTAGGGAGACTCTGCTGTTAGTCAGCGTCATTCCGTTAGCCCGTCATTCTGTCTTTCATTTATTTCCTGCACAGCACTCTTTCCTTTTTTAACCAAAGACACATTATTGTCGTCACTATCACGTGAAAGCTGTATTCTGTTTGCGCTCGCTTGCACGTTTCTCGGTGATGTGTGTTCGCGACGTTCTTGCGATGTACTTTGGACGTCGGGGTCGCGACCTTTTTTCGCAAATATGTGTTACGCCTTTGCGGCATTCTCGATTCGTTACCGTGTCTGCGAATTACAGGATCGCGAGGGGCCGTGGACGGACGACGAGGTGCAGGCGCTGGTGGACCACCTCGTGCTGCTGGAGGAACAGGTGCGTGCGACGAGGCGTGCGACGCAGTTACTAGTCCGTGCGACGCCGTTGGCCATGCGTGCGACCGGACGGGAGTAAAAATTTGTGCGACGATGTTAAGAGTAGGCGGGAAGTGGGCAAGAACGTAAGCCGCACGTTTCCTGTTCAAGAGAGGAAGACGAGTTCCTCGCATTCGCGACAGCAACACGACAGCTTCTTATGTTAGAAATGTTTTCAAACATACGGTGCGCGTAAGCTGATCTCTTACAAGTGAAATCCGCTTTCCAACACCCTGCAGGCGGCGGAGGCGCAGGAATCGCTGGAGGAGGAGTCTATGGAATCCGTGCGCAGCAACGTTGCGGAAGAGATCCGCTCCGCGCGCCCGGACTGCTCCCCGGACCAGGTGAGCCTCGCGGAAGGTTACAGGGGGAACGGGGAGGGGTAAGGGATAAGTGTTGATGCACGCGAGTTCCGCCATTCACAGGAGATGTGTTCCTCTAGGCGCCTCAAAATGCTTCCCACCCTTCCCTCCGCGCCTCCCCTGCTACGGCCGTGTGTGTGCAGGTGGCGGTGCTGGTGGACGAAGAGATGGGAACTTTACAGGAGGTGTGAGACTTGAAGCGCCTCAAAGGGCCTTACCCGCCCTTTCTCCCTCCCTCCCTCCCGTCCCCGGGTCCGTGTGTGCAGGTAGCAGTGCTGGTGGACGAGGAGATGGCAACGCTGCAGGAGATGTGGGAGAGGGAGCTGAACGCGCTGTTGGATAAGATCTCCGAGGCCCAGGTGCGCGTTTGTAACACGTGAGGTGCTTTAAATCAAACAAGAGCTGAACGCATGCGTGCGTCTGTGCGTGTTTGAACGACTGAGAGGGGAGAGGGGAGAGGGGAGAGGGAAGAGGAGAGAGGGGAGAGGGGAGGTACGACGCGAAGGTGGGATTCCTGCTGTTCCGTTCGCTCACTATCGTGGCACACTGCCGTCTCCCGCTCAGCCTTGCTGACGGCATTCGCTACTGCATCTGACTGTGTTGACGGCTTGATGAACATCTTGGCGCTCTTTCTGTGGCAGCTGTTGCCATTCTGAAACGCACGGCTGCAGCCCTTTCTTGACGCATGCTCCCTCTTCATCTCTCCTCGCGCGTCTCTCCTCCTCCCTCTCCTTCCCCATTCCCCACCACGCTCCCCTCCCCTCATTCATCTCAGGAGTGTCTCGATACTGTTCCAGGCATAGACCTGCCAGCCGTATACGCCTTCATTGAAAAGCACACGTCAAAAGCAGCACGCACAGCGGCTTGGAAGGAGCGCTCGCACTGGATCACCGACCCTAAGCGCGACGCTGCCAAGGCTGAGGCTCGGCGGCAAAGGGAGGCTTGGAGGAGGGCCGAGGCTCGGGCGGCGGAGCGGAAACGGAGCAAGCGGGCGGCCAAGAGGAAGCGGGGAGAAGGGGAGGAGGAGGGAGATGAGAGTGAGGAAGAGAGTGAGGAGGGAGAGGAGGACGATGAGGATGAGGAGGATGAAGATGACTGGGTGCGGGCAGCTGAGAAAGTTTTGGCGCACGCACGGCCTATTGCAGAGTGAGTTTGGCCGTCTAACTTGGGATTTGTTGAGTGTGCTGGCAGGCTTGCAGCGAGAGGGAAGGGAGGACTGGTTATGAACGCCCTCATTTCCTTTTGTTCCTTTTCTGAGCGCCCTTTTCTGAGCGCCCTTTTCTGGAAAGTCATCCTATCTACTATTTTTTCTAGAAGCGATGGTCCAGTGCATGTTCTTGTTTCACTCCTGTTTTGAAGTCTAGTTTCTTTGACGCCCTCGTCCCTGCTGCGCCATCCCGCCCGCGCCATTATTCCGCAGTAATAAAGAATGAGAGTTTGGCGCGTATTCTATGCACAGCGGCACGCTCTTCCGCTCCTCCGCTATCAAAATTCCCCATGCCCCTCTCTCCCGACTTGCTCTGCGCAGGACGAGTAGGGGGCTGGCGCCGGTAGGAGCGAGTGGGTACCTGGAGCAGCTACTGCGCGATTGCGAGGAGAAGATGGTGGGCGAGGCGACCAAGGCTGCTGTGGATGCCATACAAGCAGATGCAGCAACAGCGCCTGACGCAGCAACAGCGCCTGACGCAGCAACAGCGCTTGACGCAGCAACAGCGCCTGACGAAGCAGCAGCAGCAGCAGCAGCAGGAGCAGCAGGACCTGATGGGGAGAGTAAGGGAGACGGTGCAGTTGGGGGTTGGAGTGAACAGGAGAACGGGACAGACGCGGCACCGGCAGGAGCAGGAGGTCAGCGTGCAAACGCATTACGAGCAGCAGCAACAGCATCTATGCTCAAGACTTGGACCGTATACGATTCAGCTGTTTCCAAAGCTGTCACTGCTGCCACCGCTTCTGCAGCCCCAGCGGCAGCAGCAGCTGCAGGAAAGGGACGAAAATCCAGCAAAGCGGCGGCTGCAGCTGCTGCGGCAGCGGCGGCGGCAGCAGCAGCAGTTGCGGCGCGGCCTGAGTTTGAATTGCTGAGATTGTACAATCTGGACTCCCCCTGTCAGGCAGCAGCGTTGGACTTGAATGCAAAAGTGGAGGAGATTGCAGAACCTAAGATGAATGAGGTGAAGGAGGCTGCAGCGGTGGTGGAGGAAGCAAAGAATGGGCTCACGTCACAGCAGATGGCCAGCATGGTCAAGGTGGGTGGGAGCTTGGAGCTACTAACATGGCTTCTCTGATGGTAAACTCACCTTCTTTCTCAGCTTGGTTTTCTGTATGTGGACGGGTGGGTGGGTGAGTGGGTGGGTGGGGGTGTGGGGTAGGCTGATGGTGTGTAGTGTGCAGTGGTCCTACTCGTGCTCCTCTCTCTGTTAGTTCTTGGGGCGCTTTTAAAATTGCTCCGTGGTGTGGCTTTGTGTGGTTCTGTGTGTGCTTGAATGTCTGACCGTGTGGTGGTTGTTGTTGCCTTGATGCAGATAAGAGATGGGGACGATGAGAAGAAGATGAAGCAAGCAAGGAGGAGGGTCAGGGAGAGGGTGAAGCGGCAGCAGCAGAAGCAGAAGCAGCAGGAACAGGAGATGGCAAAAGAGAGGGGCAGTGATGGGAAGCAGGGAACGGCAGGGAAACCGGCCCAAGGGACGGGTAAAGCTGCTGGGGAGAGCAAGGCAGGGAGGGAGGAGGAGGAGAGAGAGGGCAAGCGACCACGAGTTGTGCTGGTTGTTTCTACTGACAGCAGCGGTAGCAGCGACAGTGAGGGCGTGGAGATGATCCGTACTAGCAGCAGCAGTGGAATGGAGGTGGAGGGGGAGGAGTTGGAGGAGGGGGAGGTGCGGGAGGATCAGGTGGTGTTGGGATCCGATAGCCAAGAGTCAGACGATGTGATAGTAGTGGGGGAGACGCGTGGGAAGTCGGATAGGGAGGTAGAGAAGGGCGCAGTGAGGGGACCAGGCGTTGTGGGCAGAGTGGGACGGAAGGAAGGAGCGAAGGAAGAGGAGGAAGAGGAGGAGTGTTTGGTACGATGCACCGTATGCGGGCAAGAGACACCGGCTAAGAGGGCCCGAGTGCATAGCACCCTCTCGGTCCCCCTCTGCCGAACCTGCCACGTGTCACGCATCAATGTGACCTTTTCTGTGGACAAATCGGACGGTACAGAGCAGCAGTGCCACTGGTGCGGGCTGGGAGGCCACTTGTTGCTCTGTGACACGCCCAAGTGCCGCTTCACATTCTGCCGCACCTGCGTGTTAAGGAACTTTGGGGCGGCGGAGTATAGAAGGATAGAGAGCTCTGATCCAGAAGGGGGGAATCCCTGGAAGTGCTTCTGCTGTGATGCTGGTCCGCTGGCTGGGTTGCAGGCGGAAGGGGCGAAGGTGGTGGCGCGGAGGGGGGTGCGGGCAGCGAGGGGCGTGTGGGGGAAGAAGGAGAAGGAGGGTCAAGGGGAGGGGGAGAAGGGAGCGGGGTTGGAGGGAGTGCGGGAGGAGAAGGCGCGGGGAGAGGGAGGGGAGGGAGGCGAGAGGGAGGCGGAGGGAAGAAATGCTGAGAGGTAAGTTTGCGAGCTCAAAAGGGATTTGTGGCATGTGTGTGACTTGTGACAGACGTGTGACTGTGGTGGGAGTTGTGACTCGTGCTGCAGTGTGCCCTGCAACGCATGGTGCATGGGAATTTCCACTGTGCCCCTGCACCCCTAGGCCCATGCTGAGACGATTCTTAAAGCCTGTAACAACTCTATTATGCACTATCCCCCGATGCCCCGGCTGGTGGCAGTGGCAGCGGCAAGCAGCAGAGGAGGCGGGTCCCCATTATCAGCGACGATCAGCTTGGTGCCAAGACCAAACAGGCGCTGGAGCGAGAACGGGTAATGCCCATGCTGCCTTGCTGCTGCTCCTCTGCGCCACCCCCGTCCTTCTGCCCTCTCTGCCTGCCTCTCTGCCTACTTCCCTTCCTTCCCTCCCACACGCTCCCTTTGAAGGGCTCCCTTTCTTCCTTCGTCCGTTGCGCGCCTCCTCTAATTCTTTTTTCAATCACACCCCCCCCCACCCCCCCCCCTCTACCTCATTCCACCTCTCCCTCGCCTCCCCCCCCCCCCCACCCCCCCCCTCTACCTCTTTCCACCTCTCCCTCGCCTCCCCCCCCCCCACCCCCCCCCCTCTACCTCTTTCCACCTCTCCCTCGCCTCTTCTCACCAGCGCCGGCGAGAGCAGGAAGAGGAGTGGAGGAGGATGAGGGAGGAGCGGGAGAAGCTGAAGGAGCAGCCTCTGTGGCGGCAGAAGAGGCGCAGGCAGAGGATGGAGCAGGGGGGAGGGGGAGGGGAGGAGGACGAGGCGGATGAAGAGGAGGAGGTGCAGCAGGATGGGTGTGTGGTGATCAACAAGCTCAGGGCGCTGTCTGAACCTGCTGTGCGCATTCATCCGTTCCTCTCAGAGTGCCTCAAAGACCACCAGGTGAGATTGCGGGGAAGAGGATGAGGAAGAAGAGGAGGTGCAGCAGGATGGGTGTGTGGTGATCAACAAGCTCAGGGCGCTCTCTGAACCTGCTGTATGCATCCACCCATTCCTCTCAGAGTGCCTCAAAGACCACCAGGTGCGTGTGATGGGGGGAAGGGAAAGGGGGAGAGGGGCATTTATTAGGTGCCACAAAAAGGAGTCTGAATCGGCGTGCGTATCCACTCGTTCATCTCAGAGTGCCTCAAAGACCACCAGGTGTGTGCGATGGCAGGGGGAGAGGGGAGGGGGGGGGGGGGGGGGGGGGGTTGCGGAGGGCGTGCAAGGGGCTGCCAAGGCGCTACCAAGGGCACTTCCCACTGGACAACGCCCAGGAACGGTTGGGCTGTATTACCTTTTACTGGGCGGATATCTCACTGTCGTTTCCCATCCGTTCTCTCGCCTGTCCTCTCAGGTGGAGGGCGTGCGGTTCATGGGGCAGAACTGCATTCACCGCATGGCGCTCGTGAAAAGCGTTGGTTGTGCTGCCTTGTATTGGGCGGACGTCTCACCCTTTCTTCCTTTCCCTCTTTTTCTTCTCAGGTGGAGGGCGTGCGGTTCATGTGGCAGAACTGCATTCACAGCATGGCGCTCGTTCAAAGCGGGGACCCGGGGTTCGGGTGCATTCTCGCGCACTCCATGGGGCTGGGGAAGACCCTCCAAGTTATCACCTTCGTGCACACTGTGCTGAACCAGTTCCACTCGCACGGGCTCCGAACGGTGCTGATTGTCGCGCCTGTGAACGTGCTGCATAACTGGAAGGAGGAGTTTCGGCGGTGGATGCCAGTGGTGGGGAGCGGTGCTGCTGCAAAAGGGGCAGGAGGAGTGGGAGGAGCGGGTAAGGGAGGAGGCAATGGAGTGGGAGGGGGGGAGGGGAGGGCCAGCGACGTGGTCAGGGCCCAAGAGCGGGCAGGAGGAGCAGAGGGAGGAGGTGGATATACCAGTGTATCTGCTTGACGATGCTGGAAGGTGTGTAGTGCAATCGGTGGGGCAGTGGGGAGGGGACGGGTTTCGTTCCATTGACACCTGGCAGCATCATCAAGCAGGCGTTTCTAACTTTGTCGGGTATACCGGTGTATCTGCTTGATGATGCTGGCAGGGCGAACGCGGAGAGAGCGAGGCAGCTGAGGAGGTGGAAGGAGGGAGGGGGCGTGATGCTGATCGGGTACCAGGCGTTTCGCATGCTGTGCCTGGGCACTCACGTGCAGAAGGAGACGCTGCGACACACCTTCAGAACGTGCCTGCAGGTATGTGGGGACCTGCCTATGCAGGTATGTTGCAGGGGTTGCCTTATGAACATGCCTTTAGTGCCTTGAGACGTCTCGAGACACGTGCAGAAGGAGACGCTGCGACACACCTTCAGGACGTGCCTGCAGGTGTGTGGGAGGGTGCTGTTCTGTTCACACATGCCGGCAGGGCCCTGAGACGTCTGTCTAAATGCACTACGCACAATCGGGAGCAGCGACTACAGTGTTTTCAGGTAGCGCCACTGTGCATGTGGCCGAACCCCCTAATGTTGCCAGGCACACCATGCACCAAGCGCCAAAATAGAAGATTCGAAATGATCTGTTGACTTTGTCCTACACTGTGGCCAAAGATTCCACATCAAAACACACAAGAAACAGACAATTTCGAACACGGGTTCAAAGCACATACAGAATATCTAATGGAGCCCCAGATAGGAGCCATGTCTTTACGTGGCTGCGACTGAATCAGTCGCAGCCACGTAAAGACATGGCTCCTATCTGGGGCAATTCCGAACACGGGTTCAAAGCACATACAGAATATCTACGTTCAGTAGAAAGGGGTAATGTATGGTAGAGCGAAAAGCAACAGCAGCCAACCACACATGCGAGCGCACTGTACACTTCCTGGCCAGTCAAAGTCATGCACTACCAACGTGGCAGTCGTGATTGTGCTTGTAGGGTATGTGCTAGCACCATTCTAGGCACGTTGCAGTCACTACAAGCGCCCGGTTCATGTGGCGATTGTGCATGTGGTGAGAATGAGGGTGTATTTCGCATGCTGTGCCTGAGTTTAGGGTCACGTGCAGAAGGAGTTGCTCCGCTCCGCCACACCTTCAGAACGTGCCTGCAGGTATGCCGGGAGGGTGCTTTTTAAACATGCCTGCAGGGCTTGCTGCAGGTACGCAGGTGAGGGGTGTGCGGCATGCCTTGTACACGTGCAGAAGGAGATGCTCCGCTCCCCCACAACTGCAGAACCGCCGTGCAGGTATGCCTGAAGGTCTCTTGGCCAACACAGCGGTGCTTATTTTACACACCACTCCACACCACATGCAGCACACACACGAGACGCCACACAACACTCTAATCCAGTACCCTCCTCCCCTCGACCCCCCCTCTTCCCCCCTTCCCCCCGACTCTCTTCCTCTCCCCGTCCCGCAGGACCCAGGGCCAGACCTGCTGGTGTGTGACGAGGCGCACACGATCAAGAACGACAAGGCGGACACGACGGTTGCTCTCAAGTGTGTGCGCACCAAGCGCCGCATTGCTCTCACTGGCTCGCCCCTGCAGAACAACCTCACTGAGTACTATTGTGTGAGTGGAGGGGGGGGGGGAAAGAAAAAAAAGGGAAAGCGGGAGAAGCCGGGGAAGATTGGGGAGTGCAGACAGGGAAAGGGGGAGGGCGTGAATTGGGTAAGCACTACTGAAGCTTGTTGCCAACAAGTTGAAGCGCCGCATTTCACTCGCCAACTTGTTGCCCCAGACTTTATATGAAGTCAATTTTGTTGCTGTAGAACAACCTTCACTGGTCCTGCTGCTTACACCTCTACTACCCTTCTCCCTCCCTCACTCCCTCGCTTCCCTCCCTCCCTCTCTTCCCCCCACCCCCCTGCGCGCCCTCAGATGGTGGACTTTGTACGCGAGGGCACCCTGGGCACGCCACATGAGTTCAAAAACAGGTGCGTGTGGGATGGATTGGAATGCGGGGGGGTGGGATGGGATGGGATGGGATGGGATGGGATGGGATGAGGTGTGATGGGAAGGAGGATGGGAGGGAAAGGGAGGGACTCCAACTGCGTCCCTTTCATTTGCTTCGGTTCCCCCCACACTCACTTGTTCTGCGGTCCCCTTCCTTCCCTGGCCCCATCCAACAGCCTCCCAGGCCTCCCCTCTCCCGAAACCCAACCACGCCCACTTAGTTCGAAAAACCCATGGTCAATCCGCACTCTTCCTTCTTTCTCAAATAACCCCCTCCCTCCCTTTCCGCACCCAACGGCTCCAACACCCTCAGGTTTCGAGAACCCCATCGTCAACGGCCAGCGCTCTGACTCCCATCCCCTCGCTTTCCCCTCGCCACTCACTTGCTTCGCCTGCCTTCCACCCTTCCCTCCCCTCCCTCCCATGTTCAACCCCCTCCCACCCTTCCCACGCCCCCCCATCCCCACTACTTCCAGGTTCGAGAACCCGATCATCAACGGCCAGCGCTCCGACTCGGACAAGTCAGACGTGCAGCTCATGCGCGAGCGCTCCTACGTGCTCGCGAACCTCCTCAAGGGATTTGTGCAGCGCCGCTCAGCAGATGTTGTCGCGCATGAGCTGCCTGACCGATACGTCTACGTAGTGGTCGTGAGACTCAGCCCGCTGCAGCGCTCGCTGTACCTGCGGTTCCTGGCGTATCGCAGCTCTGCTGTCGCTGCTGCTGCCGCCGCCGCTGCTGCTGCTGCTGGTGGTGCTGCGACTGCTGGTGCTGCTGCTGCTGCTGCTGCCGCTGCTGCCGCTGCTGCTGCCCCACAGTCAGCCCGCAAGGGTTCTTCCTCCTCTCCACCACCACCCGGCACCTCGTCTCCCATCTCTCCTCTCCCCCCCCACCCGTCGGCCTCTGTCGCTGCCCCCGGATCCTCCCCTCCCTCTGCTGCGCCCCGCACCTCCCCCAAGCTTGCTGCCTGCTCTAGTGGCCGGCTCTCACCTCCCGGAAGAAAAGCAGCCGACTCTGCTGCCGCTGCTGCTGGCAGTGGTGCTGCTCCTGCTACTCCTCCTGCTGGTGCTACTGCTGGTGGTGCTGGTGGGGGTGGGGCGGCGTCGGGGGGAGTGGAAGACAAGAGGAGGACACTCTTTGCGTCCTATGCGGCACTCGCCAAGGTGATTCTAAGACTCGCCAAGGTGATTCTAAGACTCGCCAAGGTGATTCTAAGACTCGCCAAGGTGATTCTAAGACTCGCCAAGGCAATTTGATGCTAAGCTATCAATATGCTGTCTGATGCTCTGATCCATCTCCCGCCCTACAACCATAAGCCTCTTCGCTTGTTCCCCACTCTCGCCCCGCCCCTCCCCCCCACCCCCACCCGTCGCCCCTCGCCGCTCGCCTGCACCCACACTTCTCATGGCCGTTCAAGGGCCACGTGTTCACCTTGTCTACTCGCCAAAGCTGCTACCAAGGCTGCTTCTGCCCTGTAGCCATACTTTTGTTTGTTCCTCACTCCCCTCCGTCCCTCGCCCCTTTACCTCTCGCCCAACCTCCCCCCCCCCCCCCCCCCCCCCTCCCCCACCACTTTGTACCCCCAGGTGTGGACGCACCCCTTCATCCTCACCATGCGTCGCCAGGAGGCTGATGAAACCGAGCCTGATACTGACGCTCCTGCCGATGCTGCCTCGCCCCTCGCCCCACCTGCTGCTGCTGCTGCCACTGTGTCGGCTCTTGACAATGTATGTAGCTCGAGGAGAAGGCGGAATGGGTGTGTTTGTAGGTGTCTCAACTCGCCCCACCAGCTGCTGCTGCCACTATGTCGGCTCTTGACAATGCATGTGGCAAGGACTGACAGAGTATCAGCTGGCATGTGTGTGCATGAGTTTGTGAGACGGATGTGCATGGTTTGAGATTCCAGCAAGCGTGCTCGCCCCTCTCCCTGTTCCCTGTTCTTCCTCCCTCTCCCCCTTCTCGTTCTCTCGACCCTTCACTTCGTCACCTTCTCACCCTCCCGCTCCTCTCTCCCCTCCACCCCTCTCTCCCCCAGTCGTGGTGGCAGGAGGAAGAGGAGGCGATACGGCAGGGCGGGTTGGGGGTGAGTGGCAAGCTCACAATCGCTCTGGATATTCTCAAGCAGGCAGCAGCAGCGGGTGACAAGGTGCTCTTCTTCAGCCAGTCGCTGCTCACACTTGACCTCCTGGAACTTCTACTGGCCGACATGCTCGACCCCAGTGGTGCTGCTGGCGGTGTTGGAGCCAAGTGGACGGCAGGCGTGCACTGGTACAGGTATGTTCTGACCTCCAAGCATGTTTCTGAGCAGCAGCGGGAGACAAGGTGCTCTTCTTCAGCCAGTCGCTGCTGCTCACTCTCGACCTCCTGGAATTGCTGCTGGCAGACATGCTCGATTCCCTTGCTGCTGCTGCTGCTGCTGCTGCTGCTGCTGCTGCTGCTGCTGCTGCTGCTGCTGGAGCTGGTGTGGGTGCCAAGTGGACGGCAGGCGTGCACTGGTACAGGTATGCTCCGTTCCTGTTCCTGCTGCACGCCTGGCCTGATCATTTCCAAACCGATCCCAGACTTTCCCGTCTCCTTTCCTCTTCTCAACCCCTCCTACCCTCTCCCACCCACCCTCCCCCTTTTCACCTCTTCCCAGAATCGACGGGTCTGTGAGTGCAGTGCACAGGCAGACGATAATGAACCGGTTCAACGAGCCGCGCAGCAACTGGCAGGCATAGGCAGATGCCTCCAGACACCCCACTCCTGCCTTCTGCTGTGCACCTGACTGGTCTCCCGTCTCTCGTCCTCACCCCTCCCTTTCTTCCAGGATCGACGGGTCGGTGAGTGCGGCGAGGAGGCAGACGATAGTAAACAGGTTTAATGAGCCGCGCAGTAACCGGCAGGCGCGGTGTGTGCTGATCTCGACGCGCGCTGGGTCGGTGGGGATCAACCTGGTGGCGGCTAACCGCGTGGTGCTGCTGGACGGGTCCTGGAACCCTGCGCATGATTTGCAAGCCATGTTCCGAGTTTGGAGGTGCGTGGGGGAGGTGGGGGTGAAGGAGGGGGGGTGTGAGGGAATTGGGGAGGGGGGCAAAGGGGGAAGAGGGGAGGGAGGACGGGGGAGAGGGGGGAAACGACCTGCAGGCCATGTTCCGTGTGTGGCGGTGCATGCGCTGGAAGCCGGAGAGGGGGCAAAAGGGGGGAAGGAGGGAGGGAGGATGGAGGAAGCGGGGAAGACAAGGGGTCGTGGTTTTTTCAGGGGATTGTCTGCATTTCCAAGAAAATGTGGGGGATGGAGAGGCGACACTCTGTTTCATTCAGTTCTATTATTGGCTGGTCAGCATGTGTCACTCCCTTTCCAAGAGGCCCCTTCCCCTTTCCACAGATTTTCCTTCTCCTCCATCCTCCCTCGTCCGCATTCTCATCCTTGCCTATCCTCCCCATTGCTGCATGGCACCCATCGGCATGTGAGCAGGTACGGGCAGAACAAGAAGGTGTTTGTGTACAGGCTGCTGGCAGCAGGGACCATGGAGGAGAAGATCTACAACCGCCAGGTGCGCCACGCCACCTTGCCACCATGCCACGTCCATACCTCATCATTCCTATTGTATTATCATCATCCAATCGTCACTTCTTCATAGTATCATATCATTCGGAGATCGTTTTGTCATCACATCATATCATGTCGTCACATGGGCACGTGGCAGGTGCTGAAGGAGGGTTTGTCAGCACGAGTGGTGGATGAGCAGCAGGTGGTGCGGCACTTCACAGACCGTGACCTGGACGGGCTCTACTCCCTTGATGATGAACATGCTTCTCATGCTCACGCTTCTCATGCTCCACACCACACCGGTTCGCACGCGGAGAAACACGCAGAGCAGCAGCAGGAGGGTGTGCAACAGCAGAAGAGCGAGGAGGGAGGGTCGGGGAAGCAAGGGCAGAGAGGCGGGATTGAGGAGGGAAAGGAGAGGGAGATAGCAGATGCAATTATGCGGAAGATCCTGGCAGATCACAAGGACAGGTGGGATGCTCTCTCTTCCACACACCTTTCACATTACGTCGTCCTTGCCTCTTGCTTTGTGCCCCCTCCACGTCCACCTCTCTTTGTTGGACTCTCCTTTCCACTCCTCGCATCACCTTCTGTGCCTACTCACGCCTTCTCAAAACCTTTCTGTTTTTTTTTTTTTTCAGGTGGATTGTCAGGTGGCATGAGCACGAGCCTCTGCTTCGGGAGGTGGAGCATCATCTGTCTAAGGAAGAGCAGGAGACAGCTATGAAATCGTACTGCGATGCCGAGGATAAAGAGACCATGGATAACACAAAGATGCTCTATCTTGGCTGCACGTACCAGCCCGGACAGTTCATTCTAGTCCCTCCGCTTGGTGTTCCCGGCCTTGCTACTGGTGGACATGGTGGGTTTGGTGGAGCTGCTGGTTTGGGGAAAGGCACGATGGGTAGATAGCTGTGATAACCGGTGATTTGTGATATGTCTAGAACGTTTCTGGCTGATGGCTGGTTTGACAGTTCTGTAAAATATGCTTACGTAGTTGTGGTGTGTGGGAGCTTATATATTCTGGGGTTTTTCTGCACACTAGATCGCTCTTCGACATAATATCGAATTGACGAATTGATCCCTCATGATCGCGTTGTAGCTGTGTTCACCGCGTGGTCGAACCGGCTGCGTCCACCGCGATTCATGTGCTCCTCTCCTGTCCACTAAAATCCTGTGACACCTCATCACGAGGTGCAATGATGTGTCGACTCGTCGGAACCTGCTCTGAACAGCGACAGTCTTCTTGCGCCCCCGCGCAGAGCTGCCCAACCACAAGGGGCAGACCCCAATCTGTGGATAACTTTCTGCATTCCTACTGGTTGATTGTTAAATTGGGCAGGCAAATTGGGAGGTTGCAGATTTTCCTCGTCCACTCTCGTCTGAAAAGCCGAACAACAATCAGCAACGACATCCAAACGAAACCATTACTGTACAGTGCTTACAGAGGAGAGGACACTTCGACTGTGTAGTTGTACAATACTGTGCTACACTGGTATATCGACTAACAATAGTTTGTGCTTCAGACACTGGCAACTACGAACCCCAACGAGTGCGTCTGGTTTCTGACCTGGAAAAACTCAAATTACTGGGCGCATTGCTCCTGCCTCTTAGTTTCTTCTCCTCTGACTCGTCAGGAGTTGAAAAAACTGGGCCATACTGCTGTATCACTTGTGTGCCGCCCAACTCTCCGCCTCCTGCGCTCTATCGCCATGGCTGTACCGGCGCACCTTCACGCACTTCCGCCGCTACCCTATCCTTCCGCACTCACATTCCCATCGCGCACGTCGCGCGCACTGGGCGCGCCGCAATGCACTCTGCCTCTTAGACGACGGGTGCACGACTTTCTCAGCGGCGAGCCTGCGCGTACAGCAGGGAGCATCCATGGAGAATGGAATAGATCCGCGCAGCGAGGATTCCGGGAAGGAGGGCGACGCGCCGGCAGTAGGGAGTCAATTGTCGCTGCGATTGGGGGATCTAGTGGGGGGACTGCAGCGCCGTCGCGTGGACAAGGGAGCGGCGTCCCGCAAGCCAATCACACGTCGAGCTCATCCGACTCGGACTCTGACACTTCTCCTGCCCGTCAATCCTCCTCACTCTCCGCCTCCGCCGCCTCCTCCGCATCCGCAGCTGCCGCCAATTCCGCCTCCGCGCGCCACCGGCTCCGCGGGTTGCGCGCCGATGACATCCGCCACCCGCTGGACCGCCAGAACACCGCGCTCCTGCGCGCAATTCCCGGGTTAAACGACCTCGGCCGCGTGCTCTTAGGCCCGGTACAGGAGCAGATTCTCGTGCTGGAAAATCTCGGGTCGGGAGTGCTCGTTTCCCCGCAGCAGCTGCCGTCTCTCCACGCGCTAATGGAAGAAGCGGCCGCCGCGCTCGACATGCCGTCGCCGCCGGACCTATATGTGCGGCAGAGCCCCGTTCCTAACGCGTACACGCTCGCGATCAACGGCCAGAAGCCGTTTGTGGTGGTTCATACAGCGCTACTAGACCTCCTCTCGCCGATCGAAGTCCAGGCCGTGCTCGCGCACGAGTTAGGGCACTTAAAGTGCGAGCACGGGCTCTGGCTCACCTTCGCGAATCTCCTCGCGCTCGGCGCCGCGAGCTCGCTGCCGGGATTCCTCGGCACGATGCTCGCGCGCGGGCTGGAAGACCAGCTGCTGCGGTGGCTGCGCGCGGCGGAGCTGACGTGCGACCGCGCGGCGCTGGTCGTCGTGCGCGATCCCCGCGTGGTCGTATCCGTACTGATGAAGCTCGCGGGCGGAAGCACTAGCGGAGGCGGAAGCGGATGGGGTGTGGGGCGCGCGGGGGGAGGCCCCGGGGGAAATGACTGGGGCTGGGCGGGGATGGGGGGAGCCAGGGCGGGGTCGTCCGCGGGGGCTGCTGGCGCAGGGGGGAATGAGGGCGGGGGTAGCAGGGGTAGCTGGTGGGCAGAAGAATTGAGTGTTGACGCTTTTTTGGCGCAAGCGAGGTCTTATGACGAGGCTGCAAATAGCGGGCCACTAGCGTGGTACCTACGGAATGCGCAGACGCGACAGCTGGCGCACCCGTTGCCCGTCCTGCGCGCTAGAGAGGTGGACCGATGGGCTAGAAGCCCGGAGTTTAAGGTGCTGATGGGGCGAGGTAATGTTCCATCAGCAGGTATGGTGGGGGCAGCCAAAGGGGCAGGCGCTGGTGGTGGAAGAACTGCTGGGAGCAGTGAGGAAGCTTCTGGGAATGGCATGTCTGGCTCTGCTAGGAAGGACAGTGGAAGAACGATGGGTGATGGGCAGACAGGGTTAGGGAATGAGATTGGGACTGGCCCAGCAAGGTGGAGGTCTGAAGGGACCGCTTTTAGAGAGGGAAGACCTTCAGGTTCAGGGAAGAGGGACTGGTGGAGCTGGTGAGGTCAGAAGGTCAGGAGCTGAACTGGATTGGTGGAATATTGTATCCATGACTTGTATTGATTAAAGTTCGATTCCATTGTTTTTCTTTGTATAATTCTGGATTGTATGGTATATACTGTCAGGTAATTTGCTTCATCTCTTCTAAAATGTCTTGCTGATCGATATTATTCTCGATTATATATGTATATGCACAATCATAAGAACCACCGAATGAATCTGTTCGATGGAATGCGTAATGCACAGAAGCACCAAACGCATCTGCTAGTGTCAAGTACATGGGATCCCGGCGAATTCATTCCAGAATCAGCCCCGAGATTCATCGCCACGTCAACCACACCTGGTGAAACCTTGTTGACCTTCGACTCCCAAGCCCTCGTCCTGTCCAATGGATACTGTGAACCGACAAACTTCAACGCTGCCCGTGAGTGAATCAAGCCATCATTGAATTTCACAGCTGCCCTACCTGCCAGGTCAGCACAGCACACTCCCCAAACCAAACGGCACTGCGACCGCTAAATTCCCCGCGACCCTGCCACGCGGAGACCTCCCCTTTCACAACAGCTCCGAAAGGTCCCCGACCGAGCACATTTGCGCTTTCCGACTCTGCGCGTGGGCTCCCTCGTCTTGCTCTCTTGCTTCGTGGTTCAGTCTCCTGTCCGCCAACTTCCGCATCCCCCCTGCTTGTTGAACAAAGATCACTGGCGCAGCGCAGTGCGGTGTGCGCAAATGCCTTCCGCCGAATCGCACACCTCAATGCGTTTTTTCTCCTGCCCTCGACCGACAAAAGCAGACTCGGAAAAAAAAATAAAAAGAGCTGCCTGCCAACTCGCTTCATTCGCTGTTGTCCGCGCGTCACTCACTCCTCTCCTCCCGACTCCCCATATCGCTTCCTCAAAAGCCAAGACTGCTCGACGGGTCTTTCATCTCCTCCTCCTCACATCGTGTTCTCGAAATACTGCGTTCTTTCGTGCCGCAGCTGCTGGTCCATCCCGGCCAACAGCCAAGGAGGAGGAGGTCGATCATCCCGCAAAATCTTGCTGCAGCCGAAAACGAACATCGTCAGCTCACGTCGGGTCCTTCGTCCCTCACCGCGCCGCTCGAAAACCTGTACGAATCCAGCTGCGTCGTCATGGCATCCATCGCCGCCACAGCCCTAGCGCCGACTGCGCGGCTCGCCACCCCTCCCTCCGCTTCCGCGGCTTCTGATGCTTCTTCCGCCGGTGCGACCCCTCTTCTTCCGCTCCGCTCCGGATCATCCGGTCGTCCACTCTCCCGCCAGAGCGCAGCGTTCTCCACGCCTTCTCTCGGAGAATTCGCGCAACCTTCCGCCGCTTCCGCGCGGGGGCGTCGAGGCGCAGTGCTTGTTCGGGCTGAGTCGGTGGAAGCCAAAGTGGCAAGAGAAGAGACACAACCTGGCGCGGCAGCGTCTGCATGTTCAGATTCCGAGGGCGAAGGTACGCCGCGATAGCCGTTTTTTCTTTCTTTCTTTTGCCGACTCAGATATCAACTCTGCTGCTACAGCGCTGATTTCTCAAAACCAGTGAAGCAGGCCAAAACGCACCGAATGCTTGACCACTACGGACTTAAGACGTACGTGGTCACTTACAGCTGTAAGTGATTGGCTGTGCACTCCATGTGATGCAAACGAGGCGTCATTCAACAGGAATGAGTCTTCCGGAAATCGCACACACGATATGCGTCTGTCGTCCCTACACCCTTCCTGCCTCCATCGGCATACCCGCTTCTGCCGCTGCTGATTTTCTCATTCCCCGTATCCCCTCCCCCGCCACCTTCACCCCCCCTCCTCCCCCCATCCCACCCCCATTCCTCCCCGGGTCCCCGCATCAGACGCCTCCGCTCCGCGTCTCACGGTGGCGCAGAAGCTGCAGCTGCAGATGTCCTCCCCGACCTCCCTTCCCGACGGCACCACCATCCCGCTCCCCATCGGCGGGCGGCGGCGCGTGCTCTCCGCCTCGTACCCGCTCGCGGCTTGGACGCCCGCGCAGAAGCGCAACCTGGCGCGCGCAACGCTGCTCAGCAAGGTGGGGGAGCGGAACGACTCGCCGCTCTTCGCCACAATCGGCGCGCTTGTTCTCGGCCCCCCAGTCGTCATCCTAGCCGTCGCTTTTTTCTCCGGATACGTCGACTTTCTGGGCTGAACCCGTTCTGGCCGCAGTTCCTCTGGCCCTCTCGGCGAAGCTTCCCAGCTGTTGCTTTGGGCTTTCCGGGTGGGGACGAGACAAGAGCACGCGTGTTACGCTTGTAATTTGTAGTCTAAAGTGTGTGAAAGGTGTGTGGTGTGGTGGCATGCAAGATAGAATGGTTGCACCTGGCATGGCGCTGTAAAGGATCTGGAGCTGGCGAGATGCGGAGCAGCTGCAGTGGCGTGGGTTGCGGTGGAGTTGGATGGACTGGGATGGAGTCGGGTATTGATTACTGATCAATGGTCGTTACCTCGATGGTGACGTGCCAGTGGAATGGTGCTGCCAGTGTAGAGTACGTGTTGCGGACGAGGCAGTTTTTCTCCTTGCTACGTCACTGGGGTTGCTATCTGTGTGCTTCGGGAACCCAGCTACTCTGGTTGTCCGCTTAGCCGGGAAATATGGGCTGCAAAATCATGGGTGCGACCTGTGCCTTGTATTTAGCATGCTACTAGGCCCACTATAGTGAGTGTGCGTTGTGTGAAGTGTGAGTGCGTTGGTGCGAACACTGCAGCAATCCTGTGTACTGATTTTCATGTAGCTACATGTGCAATACAAATGGCTTGCTAGATAACACCTACTGCAACCACTTATCTGTATCTGAAAGGAATTTTCTCGATATTCCTTGGCGCACCCTGCAACATCACGTATAGCAGCAGCCGTTGTTCGCCCGTTACTGCTAACGGGACTTCGCCAACTTCGCGCGCACTGTTTCACCAAACATCGAACTGCTGGCATGGCCGTGTCGGCTTACGCTTCGGGACTAGCCCGAGCCTTCCAGCGTAGCACTAGCTAGCTCGCATGCACCACGTTACCGTTTGCATGTTTCGCGTATACATGTTCGCTCATGCCTTCGCTCACATTTTCTACTCGTTTGACACCTTAGTGCTATTCTCGCTAGGTACTTCGATTCATTGCACCCGTAACACTTAGTATTCAAAGCCTCTTTCCTTTTCGGACCGTGCATCTCCGCACCCCAGGAAATCACTCGAAGGGACTCACGTACCTTAGCACCTAGGAGCCGCTGTCCTCACGTTCTCTCGTAAACGCGTGCAGCCACGACTGCGCCTAGACTAAGACGAGCCGACGCCTTTCAAAATGGCTGAACATATCAACGTTACGACTCTCACGCAGGAGCACTTGAACGATCTGCTGCGACAAATCCGCGAGAGCGCCGAGGAAATTGCGACGCTGACGGCAGAACGCTCGTCCCTGCAAAACGACCTCACACAAGCACAATCCCAAGCACCTGGCACTCCGATTCAGCCCGCACCACAGGCATCACAGCACGGAGGTGTGGGGCCACCCGCGAGCGCCGCAAGTGATGGCGTCGTCTGTCGAGATTAGCTAGGAAGAAGTGTGGATTAGGTGAGAGGGAGGGGGTACAAGGATGTCGAGAGAGTTGGGTTGTACCCTCTAGGTGTGACCCCTACACAACCTAAAGTAACATGAACAAACAATATGTTTTGACACACCCCCATAGGTGAAGTAGGGGATAGCCAAACCGAACAGTGGTCACAAGACCAGTCAAGCAAGAGAATAAGCAAGGCAAAGCCCAGGGTGGATCTCAAGGACACCACACGATCTGAGCACAAGAAGGCGGCCACAAGACCAGTTCACATGCAGATTTATAAATAGCAAGGCAGTACACTGATCACAACCTAGCAGGAGTAAACATGCAGGTATAAATATATATAGCAGTGTACAAGAGCAAGTCAAGCAACCAGCAGGTGAGGCAGAGTGGGCACAAGCCTAAGAGCAGTGCAGAAACGCTGACGATCACCAGACCCAAGGGCCTTGGTGAAGACATCTGCAGTGTTGGCCCGAGAGGCAACGTAAGCAAGGCGCAGCTGACCACGCTGCTGCAGCTCACGCGCAAGGAAGTAGCGAAGAGCAATGTGCTTCGTTCTGTGCTCTAGTCCCTGCTCCCGACACGAGGCAAGCATTGCCTTGTTGTCGACATACAGAACTGGAGGGGAACGAGGCCGCTCCCCCAAGTCGGTCAGTAGGTAGGTCAGCCAACGTAGCTCCTGTGCAGCCAAGGCCCCAGCGTAGATCTCGGCCTCGCAGCTGGAGCCAAGCACAGACGAAGAACGAGTGGACCTCCACGAGACAGGACCAGAGCCAAGACTGAAGGTGTAACCCTGTGACGAACACTGAGTCGCCTGGTCGACGGCCCAAGAAGCGTCAGAGTGTCTGGTGAGTACCACTGAACTCCGTCCTCCAAGCACGAGCCCCATGCCCGATGTACTGCACAAGTAACGCAGTACCCTCTTCGCAGCATCCCAGTGCACCTTTCGGTGTCTACCAGGAGCCACGTAGCGAGCCATAAGGCTGAGAGGGTACGCGAGGTCAGGTCGTATGCACGTCATCAGGTACATGAGGCAACCTACAAGCTCTGGGTACGGACCACTCGGCTCTACGGACTCGTCCGAAGGTGGAGCTGAGAGCGAGTGGCCGGTAGACAGAGGAGTGGGCTGAGGCGAGGAGAACTGGAAGCCGAAGCGTTGAAGGACCCGGTGCACCATGTGTGACTGAGTCAAGGTGATGGTGCGTCGTGCTCTGTCCCGGGTGATCTGCAAGCCAAGATAGCTCCGCAGCTCACCCAGGTCAGTGCAAGTGTGTCTCTCTTGCAGCTCCGCCTTCACTAGGGCCAGTGCCTCAGTGTCAGCAGTAGCAAAAACCAAGTCTTCGACGTACACGAGGATGTAGAACGGTGACAGAGTAGTGTCGGTGCGTAGAAACAGCGACGGGTCAGCAGTCGAAGGAGCAAACCCAAGTGCCGCAAGTGTCGTCCTCAATGTGTCGTGCCACTCGCGGGGCGCCTGACGCAGGCCGTGCAATGGTCGCCGTAGCCTCTACTGGGTACCAGGAGGAAACGACCCAGTGAAGCCCTGTGGACGACGCAACCAGATGGCCTCGTGAAGGCTACCCTGCAAGAAAGCTGTCGTGAAGTCGAGGGAGTGCAGCTCGTAGTCACGCTGAGCTGCAACGTGTAGCAACACCCGAAGAGTGGTCATCTTCGGGGTGGGGGAGAAGGTATGAAAGAAGTCAACCCCCTCACGCTGACTGAAGCCTCGATCAACGTAACGTGCGTTGAAGGCAGGCGGAGAACCCAGCGGCCGCTTCACCCTGAAAATCCACATGCCATTGACGATGTTCGCCCCAGGTGGGGGATCCTCATCGACGTAGGTGCCTGTGGACTTCCAGGAAGCCATCTCTGCGTCCATAGCTGTCTGCCATTGAGAGGAGTAATCACCCGAAATCGCCTCCCTGTAGAAGCGCGGGGTGGGGATGTCAAGTGCATCCGGGTCTCCCTCAGGGGCAAGCAGCATGGTCGCGTGATGGGGTGAAGCGGCCGCAAGGCACTCGAGCTCATCCTGCCTGTCCTTAAGAACGTCACAGCCAAGGGCAGTACAGCCAAAGGCAGTCTCACCCCCGACGGACGGAGGACAGGCAGGGACAGGGTCAGAGACAAGACTTGCAAGGTAGTCGAGGCGGTACACAGCAGCCAAGTCAAGGAGCTCAGCCACTAGGGCGGACGCAGCTGGAGACGAGAACGTAGGGGCCGTCACAATTGTAGCAAGAAGGCGAGTAATAGTCAGACTGGACGCACGGGCAAGGTTAGACGGAGGGTCGGCAGCATCAGGCAGCGAGGACGCGGGAGGTAAAGGTAGGACAGCACTCTGAGGAACAGAGGAAGGACGGAGTGTCATATCGTGAGTGCCGGGGATAGCCGGAGCACGCGGACGACGAACACGAGGAACACGAGCACGGACAGCAGCTCTAGGCTAAGGCTGAAGGTCAAAGCTAGACTCAGGCTCTCGACGCTCAGTGGTGTCAAATTATAATATTGTGTAGGCTATAGTGGGGTAGCCCATATGGGGTACACATTTCTAGGGTTGCATATTTGTATCACTTCCATTCCTTAGTCATTCATTCTCGTTCACATTTTCTCATGGTATCGAGCAAGTTCCCCCTTGGGAACTGTGCCTAGGGCCCACCACATCGACCTTTTTTTTTCCTGCCCGAAGCGCGCTCCGCCCGAGTCGCACTTCGGGCTCTCACCTCGTCAAGCCGCCCTAGCGGCCCCCTTTCCCCTAGTGGCCCCGCCGCGCGTCGCCTCGGCCCCGCCGCCCGTCGCTTCGGTCCCGCCGCCCGTCGTCGCGGCCCCGCCGCCCTACCACGCGGCCCCACCGCCCTACCTTGCGGCCCCGCCACCCTACCTCGCGGCCCCGCCGCCCTACCTCGCGGCCCCGCCGCCCTACCTCGCGGCCCCGCCACCCTACCTCGCGGCCCCGCCGCCCTACCTCACGGCCCCGCCGCCCTACCTCGCGGCCCCTTCGCCCTACCTCGCGGCCCCGCCGCCCTGCTCAGCGGCCTCGCCGCCCTTCTGCAGCGGCCCCGCCGCCCTACTCCTGCGGACCCGCCGCCCTGCTCCTGCGGCCCCGCCGCCCTACTCCTGCGGCCCCGCCGCCCTACTCCTGCGGCCCCGCCGCCCTACTCCTGCGGCCCCGCCGCCCTACTCCTGCGGCCCCGCCGCCCTACTCCTACGGCCCCGCCGCCCTACTCCTACGGCCCCGCCACCCTACTCCTGCGGCCCCGCCGCCTTACTCAGCGGCCCCGCCACCGTTCACCAGCGGCCCTGCCGCCCTACACCGCCTGCGCCGCCCGAGCTGCCAGAACAGCCCGAGCCGCCCGAGCCGCCCGAGCCGCCCGAGACACCCGAGCCGCCCGAGTCGCCCGAGCCGCCCGAGCCGCCTAAGCCACCCGAGCCGCCCGAGCCGCCCGAGCCGCCCGAGCCGCCCGAGCCGCCTGATCAGCCGAGTCGCCAGTGCCGCGGAGCCGCAGTCGCTACTGAGCTGTCCGACTTGCCCTGTCTGGTGAGACCAGCGCTTCTGTCACTGCACTGCCCCTGTCCTACAGTTGGTCTGACTAGTCTACTATTGTCATGGCTTCCCCTAGTGTTCTCGCTTTTGACGCTGAGCCTCGAGCCATTGACTTTGAGGTTTGGGTAGATGACTTGCAGCTCTTCTTACAGTGCGATAGGGCAGACGGTCTCTCCCTCTTTGACCTCACCTCTGGCGCCTCTCCTGCCCCTGCTGCTGATGCTGACCCCACTGTTCGCTCCCAGTGGGCCACGCGCGATGCTGCTGCACGTCTTGCTGTGCGTCGCCACCTGCCTACCTCTGAGCGCGCGCACTTTAGTCAGTACAAGAGTGCTCACACCTTATACGACGCTGTAGCTGCGCGCTACTCTTCCCCTACCACTGCTGCACTGAGCCGCCTCATGCTACCGTACCTCTTTCTTGACCTTGCTGCCTTTCCCACAGTCGCTGACCTTGTTACGCACCTCTGCACTAGTGACACTAGCTACCGCGCCGCACTTCCTGCTGAGTTCTGCGCCAAGAATCCCCCCCCCATGTACATCACTCTCTATTATATAGTCACTCGCCTCCCTGACTCCCTTCGCGTAGTCAGGGACCACTTCCTCTCAGTCTGTCCCACCACTCTCACGGTTGACCTCCTAGAGAAGGCCCTCCTCGCAGCGGAGAAGAGCATAGTCGCTGTAGGAGCCTCTCGTGGTGACCCTCGCACCCCCATCTTTGAGGGGTCTTCCCCTTCCCCCCTGTTGCCCTCTGTCGCCTCTGCTGCTGCGGCCGACCTCGTTGGTCTTGAGTCGGTCGGTGCGGCGTCTGCCCCTAGCGGGAGACGCCGCTCTGGCAAGGGCAAGGGGGGCAAGGGCGCGGGTGGGGCTAGCGGGGGTGGTGGAGGTGGCGGTGGGGGCGGCGGGGGGAGTGGGGGTGGCGGTGGGAGTGGTGGTGGGGGTGGAGGTGGCGGTGGCAGCGGCAGAGGCGGAGGCGGCGGTGGCAGTAGCGGTGGGAGCGTAGGCGGCGGTGGCGGCGGAGGTGGAGGCGGCGGTGGTGGAGGAGGTGGAGCTGGTCGGGGTGGTACTTCTCAGCGGAGCGGCTCCGGGAGTGGTCAGCGCCACAGCAGCAGCAGCAGCAGCGTTCTCGGGACATCCCCCCTCCTCAGCAGCTCCGTGAGTGGTACACGCAGCGTCAGCATGGTGGGGGTTTTGGCCCGTGCACCTACGTCCTCCGCTCTGGCGACCACGCGGGTGAGCATTGTGGGGATGCTCACCCCACCCAGCGCAGCTTTGGCCGCCTGACGGACGCTTGGCGTCAGCAGTTCCCGGAGGCTAGTGAGATCCCCCGCTGGGGAGAGCTGTCTAGGGCAGGCGTAGCTATCTTTGATCTTGAGTTTGATGCTATCCTTGCTGCCATGTATGCTGTGACTATTAGTGATGAGGGTGACTGTTACCGGTGTTTCCCGCCCGACCTGGGCATTGGTACTGCTGCTCTAGGTACTGGTGAGGCTGCTGCTCTAGGTGCCACTGCGTCCGCGCCCTCAGGTGCTGGTGAGTCTGCGCTCTCAGGTACCATGTCGGCTTCGGCCTCCCTCACCTTCACACTTGACTCAGGGGCTTCTCGCTCCTTCTTTCGAGACCGCACCACACTCACGCCGCTTGGTCGGCCAGTTGCAGTCTCCCTGGCAGACCCCTCTGGGGGTCCTGTCCTCTCTCACTTCTCCACTGTCCTCCCGTGTCCGGCTGCCCCCTCTAACACCTTGTCTGGTCTTTACCTCCCCTCGTTCTCTACAAACTTGTTGAGTGGTGCTGACCTGCAGGATACGGGGGTTCACCACTTCACTCCTGCGAGTCAGCGGGTGACCCACTGCACGGACGCTCGGACTGGCCAACACCTGGCCACGTTTACACGTCGGCCGGGGTCGAGCCTGTACACACTGACCACTGCGTCTCCTGCAGTCACCGCGTCTGGTCAGGTAGCTGCGTCGGGTCAGGTGTTTGCTGCAGCGTCCAGGTCTGGTCCTGAGTCTGCCCCCTGCTCGTGTCGCCTCCTGTCTCACGAGACTCTCCTCTGGCACCACTGTCTTGGTCACCCCTCCCTGCCTCGTCTCCGAGGCATGGCTTCCCGTGTCCTTGTCTCTGGTCTTCCCCGGTCCCTCCCTCCCCTTCCTCTGGGGCCCGGTCCTTCCTGTGTTCCCTGTGTCGAGGGGCGGCTCCGAGCTGCCCCTCACTCCTCTCAGTTTCCCCCGACAGAGGCCCCGCTGCAGACGCTTCACATGGACGTGTGGGGCCCGGCCCGCTTACGTGGACAGGGTCACGAGCGCTACTTCCTGTTGGTGGTTGACGACTACTCGCGTTACACCACAGTCTTCCCCTTGCGTTGCAAGGGTGATGTCGCTGAGGTGTTGATCGACTGGATCCGCGCAGCTCGTCTCCAGCTCAGGAGGAGCTTCGGCTCGGACTTTCCTGTTCTGCATCTGCACTCTGACCGAGGCGGAGAGTTCTCCTCTGGCCTTCTGCGAGCCTTCTGTCGTGAGCAAGGCATCCGCCAGACCTTTACGCTTCCGGACTCTCCACAGCAAAATGGGATTGCTGAGCGCCGCATTGGCATGGTCATGGACGTCGCTCGTACGTCCATGATGCATGCGGCTGCCCCCCATTTTCTTTGGCCGTTTGCGGTTCGGTACGCGGCGCATCAGATCAACCTTCACCCCAGGGTCTCCAGACCGGAGACCTCCCCAGCCTTGCTGTGGACGGGAAAGGTCGGCGATGCGTCTGCGTTCCGTGTCTGGGGATCTCGGGCGTTTGTCCGCGACTTGTCTGCGGACAAGCTGTCCCCTCGTGCTGCTCCTTGTGTCTTCCTTGGCTTCCCCCCTGACGCCCCTGGGTGGCAGTTCTACCACCCCACCTCTCGTCGTTTTCTGTCCTCCCAGGACGTCACGTTCGACGAGTCAGTACCCTACTACCGCCTCTTCCCCTACCGCACTCCTTCCCTCCCCCCGCCACCGCACTTCCTTGTGCCAGGTCCCCCCCCGGTAGACCACCTCCCCCCTCAGGGTCCTGCTCCTTCAGGTGTGTCCCAGGTAGATGCAGTTGAGCCGGTCGAGGTTGCTGGTGACTCTGGTACTGCTGCGGGTGCTGAGCCTGGGGGTGCTGACTCTGGGGGTACTGCGCGCGTGGGTGTTGAGCCTGGGGGTGCTGCGTCTGGGGATGCTGCGACTGGGGGTGCTGAGCCTGGGGGTGCTGAGCCTGGGGGTGCTACGACTTGGGGTGCTGAGCCTGGGGGTGCTACGACTGAGGGTGCTGAGCCTGGGGGTCCTTCGCCTGGGGGTGCTGCGTGTAGAGCTGCTGAGCCTGGGGGTGCTGAGTCTGGAGCTACTGAGCCTGGGGGTGCGGAGCCCGCAGCCGCTAGACCTGCTCGTGTGGCGTCTGGCGGTGCTGGGCCTGCTGGTTCTCCGGGTGCTTCGTCTCGGCGGGAGCCACTCTCTCCACAGGAGCTGCGCGAGTGGTTTGCCCGGCGCTGGAGGCGTACTACTGGAGCTGGTGCTTCTTCGGCTGCCGAGGGTGCTGGTGCCACCGGTCTCGGAGGTGCTAGTCCTGCGAGTGCTACTGGAGAAGGAGCTACTGAGGGTGTTGGCGCTGAGGCTACTGCTGTCAGTTCTGGCGGCGGTCCTGCTGCGGGTGCTGCTGGTGCTGCCGGAGGTACTGGAGCTGGAGGTGCTCTTGACGCTGGTGCTGTCGCTGGGGGTACTCGTGCTATCCCTACTGTGTCTGGAGTCGCCGCGCGGCCTCGGCCGTACTTTGTTCCGCTCCTTCAGCAGGTTCTTGGTCTTCCTCCTCCCTTAGAGTGTCCACCGCCTGTCCAGTCGCAGTCGCAGTTACCACCGGTCTCCCCACTGCCTTCTCCTTCTCCGTACACTGGTCCTACTGGAGGTCTTGCTGAGCGTCATGAGCCTACGTCTCGTCCTGCGTCCCCTGTTCGTGCTGCTCGCACTAGTGGTCCCAGTTCGCGTCAGCGTCCTCCTCCTGTCCCTGGCACGCACCGGATGTCTCTCCGTCCGTCCACCGCTCCTCTGCGTGCCCCTTTGCCCTCTCCTCCTGAGTCCTCTCTTCCTGTGCTTGCCGACCCTGAGTCGGACTCTCTTCGTGCTGCCAGTCCTACTGTCACGCGTCTCCTTGCTACTGTCATCACTGACCCCTCCTTTGAGTCCACTTCTGCGTCTGATCTTGTTGCTGAGCTCGTCGACTTTGCTGCTCGCTGTCGTCTAGACTACGCTGCTAGTCTTGTTGCTGAGTCTGCGCCTGTCTGTCCTCCGTCCGTCGGGGGTGAGTGTGCCCTTGGCACGGACGTCCTTGAGGACAGGCAGGAGGAGTTCCAATGTTTGGCTAGTGCTTGGAGGGCAGAGTCCAGTGGTCCTCACTGGGCACGCTGACGCTTCTTGGGCTGACGACCAGGCTACGCAGCGGTCGTCACAGGGTTACACCTTCAACCTTGGTTCCGGCTCTGTTTCGTGGCGGGCTACTCGCTCGTCTTCTGTTCTCGGCTCCAGTTGTGAGGCTGAGATCTACGCCGGGGCCATGGGTGCACAGGAGCTTCGTTGGCTCACCTACCTGCTGACTGACCTCGGAGAGCCGCCTCGTTCTCCTCCGGTGCCGTACGTAGACAACAAGGCCATGCTAGCCTTGTGTCGGGAGCAGCGCCTGGAGCACAGAACGAAGCACATTGCTCTCCGCTACTTTCTTGCTCGTGAGTTGCAGCAGTGTGGTCAGTTGCGACTTGCGTACGTGGCCTCTGAGGCCAACACTGCTGATGTTTTCACCAAGGCACTTCCGCCTTGTGATCATCAGCGCTTCTGCACTCAGCTGGGTCTTGTGCCTGTCTTGCCTCACTTGCTCACCCCTTGACCTTGCTTGTACTCTTACATATATATATATATCTGCTCTTGCTTGTTTAGCCTTATATATATATATGTGTAGTCCTGTATGTGAACTGGCCTTGTGGCCTTGACCTTGTGCTCGGACTGTGTGGTGACGTTGTGATCCACCCTGAGCTTTGTCTGCTTTGCCTGACTGGTCTTGTGACCCCTTGTTCTCCCCCACCTTGCCTATGGGGGTGTGTCAAATTATAATATTGTGTAGGCTATAGTGGGGTAGCCCATATGGGGTACACATTTCTAGGGTTGCATATTTGTATCACTTCCATTCCTTAGTCATTCATTCTCGTTCACATTTTCTCAAGGGGTGGAAGCACGAGTCTTAGGCTCTCGACGCTCAGGGGTGGAAGCACGAGTCTTAGGCTCTCGACGCTCAGTCAGTGACTCTGACACCGCAGTGTAAGGAGCAGGAGCAGGCAGTAGGGAGTGCGATAGCAGTGGCGGTAGTGACTGGTCCGCCGGTGGACACAGCAACGGAAGAGTAGTCCCTGCCACAGGGAAGCTAGTAGCACCTGGCTGAAGACTGAGGAGGTGGCGAAGAGCACCAGTAGCTCCACCAGGACGTCCAGTACCTCCAGCACCTCCAGCCCCAGCAGCTACACGTCCTCTAGCACCAGTAGCACCTCCAGAACCTCTAGCGCCTCCTGTTTCTCCAACTCCAGTAGTAGTAGCTCCTCCAGTACCCCCAGTACCAGCAGCTCTCCGACCTCCAGCAACAGCAGCACCTCCTGTACCTCCAGCACTAGCAGCTTCACGGCCTCCAGCACCAGTAGCACCTCCAGGACCTCTAGTACCAGCAGCTACAGTACCTCTAGCACCTCCAGCACCAGCAGCACCAGCAGCTCCAGTACCCCTAGCAACTCCAGCACCTCTAGCACCAGCAGCTCCAGGTCCTCCAGTAGGAGCTCCGACGACACCAACACCAGAAGGACTCGCAGCACCCCCAGAATCAGAACTCTCGGTCTCAGTACCCTCAGGCTCAGTACCCTCAGTCCCAGCACCCCCAGGCTCAGTACCCTCAGTCCTAGCAACCCCAGGCTCAGTACCCTCAGTCCCACCACCCCCACGCTCAGTACCCTCAGTCTCTGCTTCAGTGTCCACAGCAGCAGGCTGCAGAGGCGGCGAAGACGGTAGAGGTGGGAACCCGGGGGGAGTAGCCAGACGAGGAGAGCGGGCACCCCCAGACTCACCACCCCCAGCCCCAGCTCCAGTAGTCCCAGCTCCAGAGTCCACAGCAGCAGGCTGCGGAGGCAGCGAAGACGGCCATGGCGGGAAACCCGGGGGGGTCTCCAAGCGAGGAGTGCGGCGAGTGGTCGCCGTGTCATCGGCGACGGCGTCACCCCCCTCAGGTGAGTCAAAGGAGTCAGAAGAGATCTCAACTGGCTCATCCACGGGGGGTGGGTCTACCTGAGACACACCTGAGGGAGCAGGACCCTGTAGGGGAAGGGGGTCTATCGGGGGGGGGACTGGTACCAGGAAGAGAGGTGCGAGGGGGACCGGGTGGGACGCGTGCGGGTGAAGTCAGTAGTAACAGACCGACTCGTCGAAGGTGACGTCATGAGAGGACAGAACACGACGCGAGGCAGGGTGGTTAAACTGTCAGGGTGGAGCGTCGGTGGGGAAGCCCAGGAAGACACAGCGGAGAGTGCGAGGGGAGAGCTTGCTCGCTTTGGTATCGCGAACAAGGGAGAGCGCGCCCCAGACCCGAAACGACGATGCATCACCAGGCTGTCCCGTCCAACGAAGTGTGGGCGAGGTCTCTGGAGCAGAGACATAGGGCCAGAGGTTGAGCTAATGCGCGGCGTATCGGACCGCAAACGGCCACAGGAAATAGGGAGTAGCCGCATGGATCATGGAGTACTCTGCACGAGCAAGACGCAGCTAACTGCCCTAACGCAGACGTTCGACTCGACGTAGCTACCTGGCCTGACTCAGCCACTTGTGCAAACGCAGTGGTCAGTGTGTATAGACTAGACCCAGGCTGTCGAGTGAGCGTAGCCAGGTGACGGCCAGCCCGGGAGCACGTACAGATCGCCACACGCTGCCCTCCAAGAATAAAGGTATCAACCCAGACATCCTGAATGGCAGCGTTGCTCACCAAGTTCGTCGAGAACGTGGGGCGGTGGAGACCTGACAGAGAGCCGGAGGGGACTGCTGGACAAGGGAGGAACGTGGAGGCTCTCGCAACCACTAGGCCCCCAGAGGGGTCAGCCAGTGAGACTGGGACAGGTGCTGTGAGTGGTGTGACTGTGGTGCAATCACGGAACGTAGACGCACTAGCACCTAGAGCGTCGGTAGCCTCTTTAACGGGACGCGCCTGAGTCAAGCGTGAAAGTGTGCAAGACCTCAGCTGAGGCAGGACCTGTGGTGGTAGACGCACTAGCACCTAGAGCGTCGGTAGACTCACGGGCACCTAGAGCTGCAGCAGACTCACTAGCACCTGGAGTGGCAGCAGACTCACTAACACCAAGAGCAGCGGTCCTAACAGAACGATAACCTCCACCACCAGGACGACCTCGCTGAATAACCCACTCACGAAGCTGCCGAGGGGTGGGGTCGTCCGGGAGAAGCAGTGCCCGCTGCTGTCCACCCCTGGCCGCAGCAACTGCCGCGGAAGTGGCCATGACAGACAGTGACTATCAGGAGTAGGTCCAGCACCTCCAGCTCCTACAGCGCCAGCAGCACCTCCTGCAGTCCCAGCAGTACCTCCTCCACTCCCAGTAGCATAAGAAGCAGCAGCAGCAGTAGTAACAGCACTAGGGCGGTTCGGTGGGGGTGGGAGGCCGCACCTCCACCACTCCCAGCAGTACTCCCTCCAGCAGCAGCAGTAGCAGTAGTAGTCGCAGTAGCAGCGGTGACAGCTTGGGCTGGGCGGCGCGGCAAGTGCAGTAGTAGGAGTTGCAGTAGTAGCACGAGCTGTAGCAGCAGTAGCTTCAGTCAAATAGTAGCAGCAGCAGTAGTAACAGCAGCAGGGCGGTTTGGTGGGGGTGGGAGGCCGCACCTCCACCACTCCCAGCAGTAATCCCTTCAGCAGCAGCAGTAACAGGGCGGCTCGGGCAGCAGCAGCAGACCGAGCAGCAGCAGCAGCAGCAGCAGCAGCAGCAGTAGACCGAGTAGCACTAGCTGTAGCAGTAGTTGTTGCAGTAGCAGCAGTAGTGACAGCTCGGGCTGGGCGGCGCGGCTTGGACACAGTGGCAGAGCAGCAGTACCTTCAGTCAGTAGCAGCTGTAGCAAGTGCAGTAGTAGGAGCTGCAGCAGTAGCACTAGCTGTAGCAGCAGTAGCTTCAGTCAATACTAGCTGTAGCAAGTGCAGTAGTAGGAGCTGCAGCAGTAGCACTAGCTGTAGCAGCAGTAGCTTCAGTCAATAGTAGCTGTAGCAAGTGCAGTAGTAGGAGCTGCAGTAGTAGGAGCTGCAGCAGTAGCACTAGCTGTAGCAGCAGTAGCTTCAGTCAATAGTAGCTGTAGCAAGTGCAGTAGTAGGAGCTGCAGTAGTAGCACTAGCTGTAGCAGCAGTAGCTTTAGTCAATAGTAGCTGTAGCAAGTGCAGTAGTGGGAGCTGCAGCAGTAGCACTAGCTGTAGCAGCAGTAGCTTCAGTCAATAGCAGCTGTAGCAAGTGCAGTAGTAGGAGCTGCAGCAATAGCACTAGCTGTAGCAGCAGTAGCTTCAGTCAGTAGCAGTAGTACTAGCTGTAGCAGCTTAGATGAATTAGCACTAGCAGTGACAGCTCGGGCTGGGCGGTGCGGCTCGGACACAGTGGCAGAGCAGCAGCGGCACGTAGCAGTAGCAGCCGGCGCACAGCAGCAGTAGGTGCGTGCGGGCTGTGAGCTAGCAACCTAAGGGCGCGCAACAGGTGCGCGCGGAGTAGCTCAAAAGGAGCGCGCAGCAAGTGCGTGCTAGGGGCTGGCGAGCAGCGTGAGTGGCGCACGCAACAGCAGGAACGAGGGGGGACCAGGCGTAGGGGCTAACGGGCCGCGCGAGAGGCGCACAGGGCAGTTAGGGTGCGGTCAGAGGGGGTCGTACGTGACTAGGAAGAAAAATCGCGTCTAGGGCAGAAAAAGGAACCGTCTCGCCCAGGGCACGTTTTCGCATTTCGCGTTTCTCCTAGGGGCGCGACTCGGGCAGCAGATCGAAATAGTACTGGTGGGCCCTTTTAAAAAATCGGTCCTAAGGAGCATTGCGCTCTTAATACCATGTTGAGATTAGCTAGGAAGAAGTGATTAGGTGAGAGGGAGGGGGTACAAGGATGTCGAGAGAGTTGGGTTGTACCCTCTAAGGTGTGACCCCTACACAACCTAAAGTAACATGAACAAACAATATGTTTTCACATCGTCCGCCATGACGGAGACGATGACCACGGCACGACACACCCCGATGCGACGAATGCGGCCAGGAATCAGCCTCGAGTCACGATTTCAGTGCCGGCCGGCGAATCAGTTCTTCCGTCGCCGATGCCGCTAAAGCCGCAGCGTCCGCCATGCTTTGACCCAAGTCAGCGGGGTGGTCCTACCGTTCAGGCGTGGCTCTTCACGTTGAACGTTTTCTTCGACGCGAACTACATCTCGGAGGATACGGCGAAGATTCGTTACGCCGTGTCGTTGTTGCGAGGATCCGCCATGGATTGGTGGCGCGTCATCGTCACGAAGCCGGTGGACTACGCGACTCTGCCGACACGGGAAGGACAAACCGGACCCTGGGCGCCATCGTATTTCGTTGAGGTGCCCCAGTATCGCACGTGGGACGCGTGGTGCGCAGGTCTGCGCGCTCGTTTCGAGCCAATTGCGGCTTCGATCGCGGCGCGACAGAGGCTCCGCACTTGGCGCCAACTCGGTTCCGTCCAAGACTACACGAGCGGGTTTCTGGCGCTATGTGAGCAGGTGGGATATATGCATGAGAGCGAGCGCATCGACCGCTACATCGGCGGCTTGAAGCAGGACATCGCTCAGGAAATCCAGCTTCGCGACGTCACCGATTTTCAGGAGATTCTCGCCATGGCGGAGAAACTCGATTTCTTCCGCCGACCGAGACCGGGGTCCTACGGAAGCAGCAATTGGGGACATCGGCCTCGTGGGACGAACGAGGGCGCTACGATACGTGCCGTCGCCGCAAATGCCGCTGCCGCACCGTTCAAAGGGTGCTGCTTTGCGTGCAATCGGCCGGGACACCGCAAGAACGAATGCCCGGAAAACGCTAAGGGAAAGGGGGAAGCTGAGCAGCAGAAACAGACCAAGCAGCAGGGAAACGCTGGGAGTCACTAGCAGACGAGCCCTCTACTGACGGGTCACGCCGCTCGCCCGACCCAACCGATCCTCACCGAGTGATTGTGCCGGTTCACGCAATCGACCACACCCGACCGAATAAGGAGGGTACTACGGTAGACACCCCTATACTGCTTAGTGGGAAAATTGGGACTGACTTAGTTAAAATATTTGTAGACGAGGGAACCAGCCACAGCCTCATCAACACTGCTACAGCACGAAAATTGCGACTGCCACTGGACATATGCTTACCTGAAATCGACGCAAGACTAGTCGACGGCACGCCATTGGCGATACGGGAACGTGTGGACCGAGTTCGGATTCGATGTGGGGGTAGCTTCACGTTTAGCCAGGAAATGCTCGCAACAACCCTCGACGGAACCGATATTTTACTCGGGCGTGATTGGCTGCGACGACACAACCCGCGAATCGACTGGACGACGGGTGACTGCACTGTGCGAGTGAACGGTAACAACATCGCCTTACCTCGCTGGGGCTCGCCTGAGTCATCGTCGGTGTGTGTTAACGCGATCACGATGAAACCCGCCATAGCGGCAGGAGCTGGCGTGTACGCGGTTGACATTCGGGAAGCCGAGGCAGCAGACAAAGGAGGGGATTTACAGAAACTGCTAGCCGACGTACCGAGTGATCTGGCAGCACTGTTGAAGCAGTACAGCGACATCTTCCCGGATGACTTACCGACGGGACTGCCACCTCAGCGACCGCACGACCACAGGATAGAACTAGACCTGGGGGCACAGCCGACAGCCAGCGACAGTTCCGACTGACCCAACCCGAACTGGATGAACTGAGGAAGCAGCTGGATTACCTGCTAGTTCGTTGCCCTTCGCAGCACCGATACTGTTTACGCCGAAAAAAGACGGGGGATTTCGCATGTGCATAGATTACAGATCACTGAAAAGGGTTACCATCAAATCTAGTTACCCCATCCCGCGAGCCGACAAACTGATCGACTAACTGCGCACAGCCCGGGTATTATCGAAAATCGACCTCCGAGGAGGCTACCACCAAATCCGCGTCAACCCACCCGACTGCCCTAAAACCGCATTCCGAACACGCTACGGGTCCTTCGAATATACCGTCATGCCCTTCGGAGTGACCAACGCCCCCGCCACTTTCCAAATGACCATGAACGAAGCCTTCCGCCCGCTCTTAGATAAGTGCGTCATCGTATACCTGGACGAGATCCTGATTTGCTGCCCTGACAGAGCACGGCACTTACAGGACATCGAAGCAGTTTTTAAGATACTGAGTGAGAACCGCCTACTGACAAAAGCGTCTAAGTGTGAGTTTTTACAGGACCGACTGGAGTTTCTGGGACACATTATTTCAGCTGCAGGAGTGGAAATAGACCCGAAAAAGATCGCAACGATTCAAGCGTGGCACGCACCGACCAACTTGACCGAGTTGCAGAGTTTTCTAGGGTTCGTCAACTACGTGCACCGGTTCGTCCCCGACATGGCGAAACTGACTACCCCGTTGACTGACCTGCTGAGGAAGGGGGTTGAGTACACGTGGGGGGAGAAAGAGCAAGCTGCCTTCTCGGCCCTCAAAACTATTTTGTGCTCACCGCCCGTACTTCATATCGCAGATCCGCACCGCCCGTTCGAGCTCGTCACTGACGCTAGCGACATCGCTGTGGGAGCAGTACTGTTGCAGGACTTCGGGAACGGCCTTCAGCCAATCGCGTACGAGTCCCGCAAGCTTCACTTGCCCGAATGCAACTACCCGATACACGACCGTGAGATGCTGGCGATCGTGCATGCGTTCAAGGTGTGGCGATGTTACCTCACGGACAGACCACCGATCCCTACAGTACCTCCGTGCCCAACCGAATCTCAACCCACGACAGATCCGCTGGTTGGACTATCTGGAGTCCAATTTCCACTACACGGCCACGTACAAAAGAGGCGCATCCAACATCGCCGACGCACTCACACGCCCCACCGCCCAACTCCACGCCATCCTACTCGCCCAAACCAACCCACTGTTTACAGGCCTATTCACCCACGGATACAGTACCGACCCATTTTTCACGACCGGAAATTCACAGCAACTGGCAGAGGCCAGAGGAGTCTATTACGTAAAAACAGGCACCAACCGCATATGGGTACCCGCGTATTCACTACTGAGGGAACTGTTACTGCAGGAGGCACACGACGGGATTACCTCGGGACATTTCGGGGTAGAAGAAACGCGACAGCAACTGCAGGGGTATTACTACTGGCCGGAGCTGTTGACCGACGTACAGCACCACATGGGGTCGTGTCCTACGTGTCAGGTGATGAAGAGCTCACGAAAAAGAAAGGCGGGTCAATTGCAGCCGATTCCACCGCCTGAGCGCGCCTGGCAGCAGGTTACTATGGATTTTGTCACAGGGTTACCTTCGAACCCTGGAGGTAACGACGCGGTTATGGTCGTCGTTGACACGTTGACAAAGATGGCACACTTTGCTGCGTGCAAGAAATCGATCTCGGCCGAAGAAACCGCTCGCATGTTCATCACAGCCGTCATTCGACTGCACGGGATACCAGCTGCAATAATTAGCGACCGCGACACGAAGTTCACCAGCAACTTCTGGAAGAACCTCTGGGAGCAATTCGGGACAAGGCTAAAGTTCAGCTTGTCGTACCACCCTGAGACCGACGGTCAAACGGAGCGGACGAATCAGACGATGGAGCAGTTGATTCGTGCCACGTGCGACGACCCAACCATTTGGGAGCAGCAGCTGCCGCTGATCGAGTTCGCGCACAACAACGCCACGTCAGCGACGACGCAGCAGTCCCCCTTCTATCTGAACTACGGGCAAAACCCTACAGTGCCCATGACGCCGAGTCCGGACAACCCAACGCCACGTGCACAGCGATTCGCCGAAATTCTGCAAGCTGCCCGCACCAGAGCCGCAGAAGCAATTAAATAAGCCAACGTCATCGCTAAGCGCAATGCTGACCGCCACCGCCGCCCAGTCACGTACCAGTCAGGAGATTACGTACTGCTCGACACACAAAACAGTACCGAAATTACGACCCCGCTACTGTGGACCATTCCAAATCAGCCACATGATTACCCCAGTAAGAGCTCATCTACTGTTGCCGGCAGGCTGGTACATTAGCCCTTCGTTCCACGTCAGCTTGCTTCGCCCATACATCCCAACCACAAGCCAACTGCCTCGCCACCGCCCGCCATCCATGACTCGCCCTGCATCAGAGTCGATCATCGAGCCCGAAAAAATCATGAGCCATCAGATTCGACACCCCACGGGAATCAGGAGGATTGAATTCCTCGTTCGCTGGAAGGATCGCATGCCAACTAAGGACAGCTGGGTGCTCCTGGCAAATATAAAAAACCACCCTGCCCTGCAAGTGTACCTGAGGAGCCGGGGCTTCCGCGATATACACGCACTCGCGTAGCGGAGGGGGCTTTTTGAGGGGGGGGGGGGGGGGGGGGGGGGGGTAGTGTAAGGGATTTTCTCGATATTCCTTAGCGTACCTTGCAAAATCGCGTACAGCAGCAGCCGTTGTTCGCCCGTTACTGTTAACGGGGCTTCACCGACTTCGCGCGCACTGTTTTACCTAACCTCCCACTGCTGGCCTGGCCGTGTCGGCCTACACTTCGGGACTAACCCGAGCCTCGCTTCCAGCGTAGCACTAGCTAGCTCGCACGCACCACGTTACCGTTTGCATGTTTCGCGTATAAATGTTCGCTCATGCCTTCGCTCACATTTTGTACTCGTTTGACACCTTAGTGCAATTCTCGCTACTTCGATTCATTGCACCCGTACCAGTGTCCCACCCAAGATGTTTTCTGTTATTGGAAATCATGATACCAGTGTAATCCTGTGGGTGTGGATGATGTGCACAATATACTAGCTTCAGTCAATGGTATAGACAGCCCAACTGACTAACAGCACATATTATAATAGCTCCTCCTATATACCGCAACTCCCAAAATTCCCAACATCAGCCCAGACACACATACCAGCCTGCATTCTACAGTGCAAAGCGAGGAACAGTACCATCCCTCTACAACTAGCACAAGCACTGTTTGGATACCTGTAACACTAGCAAATATTATCTACACCCCCATGTCACTTCAACTTTCATCCCTAACCTAAACACACAACACTGCATTTCTCCACTTTTACCCACCCCATACACCTCCACTCGGTCACCCAGTCTCCACCCCCTGATTCTTGTCTCACTTAACCTTCTGAGCCGCCTGAAACAACAGGACAACAAATAAGGCCCACAAACAGGGCCATAAATTCTCTGGATCATGATTCGTTATCAAATCTCCACATCAGTGGTGGTGGGGTGCCAAGCTGACGTGGTGGGTTGCCATCTGGCAGGCATCGAGAACAGCACCAATCCTCCCGTCTTCATCTCCTCCTCCCCCTCCCCCATCTCCACCTCCCCTGCCCCTCTCCCACTGCTCCCTGCACCACTACCCACCCTCTCACTCCCCGCCCCCATGCTACCCCACCCTGCCCCTCTCCATCCATTATCACCCCCGCTCCAGTTCCTAACCCTCTCCCACACACCGTGCCCTCCCCACGACCCTCCCCAGTCGTTCCCTTGCATGCCTCCTTCCCATGCACCCCCTCCCCCACCTGCTGCCCCTGCTTCCTCATCCCCACCCCCAACAGCCTCGCCTCTCACCCCTCCTCCACTTCCGCTCAAGCCAGAAGCCATAACAGAATCTATAGTGCGGGATTGCTGACATAGAGAGCAGCTGGTACAGCAGAACATCACGCAGAAATCTTCCGCTCCCGAACCTCGGATTCCGAGCCTCCGCCGAACGTCCGCGCGCCATTTCCCGAGCCAGAAAGAAAACCCGATGATCGCACCCCACATTGCCACACTCTGCAAGAACAACGCCCAGCCGGAAATCTGAAGCTTCCCCTCCGCATCCTGCCACCCTCCCCCGACAATCTGAAAGAAAAACGTCACAAACCCCACGAGAAGAAACAGCACGAGAAACTGCACACCGGCTCTAACCCCGTCGCCTAGCCGAGCGCGATTCACAATCCTTGCGAAGGTGATGCAGGGGAGAACGGCGGTGATGGCGCAGAGAGGCAGTGTGTCGTGGTACCAGCACTGGCACAGCCCGCCTTCCCAGTCGCGTGTGTGGTTGTCATCTTTGAACTTGAGGCGCACCACGTGGTCGTCTGACTCGCCGTCGTTGCCGTCCCCTGATACGTCTTCTAAGCTCCTCGTGATGTCAATGCCGCTCATGGTCTGTGGAGGGGTATGAGTGGTGGGGGGGGGAGGAAAGTGGTGAGGCGAAAGGGGAGAGGTAGCAGATGGTTTTGACCTGTTGCTGATATAATGCCAGTTGCGGTTTGTGGTGGGGACGGAGAAGGGGGAAGAGGGGAGAGGAGAGAAGAGGGAAGAGACGAGAGTGGAGAGGGGAGGAGGAGAGGGGAGAGGCAAGAGGGGAGAAGGGAGAGTTAGCAGATGCTTTTCTGCCTGCAGGTTATTTTGATGTCAAGTACCTGTCTGTGGTGGGGACGGAGAGGGAAAGGGGAAACAGAAGGGAGAACGAAAGGGGAAAGAATCGGATGATGTGTGGAATGAGGAAAGGGCCGTTCATGTGATGCTCGTGATGACAATCCATTATTCAATTAAGACACAGACGCGGCTCTATTCTTCTCGTTTCATCAGTGACAGCCGTGGTCTGCCCTGCAATTGGAAGAAAGGAGAGAAGGGAGAGGGAACGGATACGCCCTGGCTGAAAGTGATGCCAATGCCGGAACTTGAGGAGCCTCAAAATGCGTCGTATCTGCTATTGATGTAAATGCGGGTCAAGGACTGCAGCAGGGAGGGAGGGAGAAAGCAAGGGGACGCGGAAAGGAGAGACATGGGATAGAAGAAGAATAGTGTCAGGAGAAAAAGGCGGGAGGAGGAAAGGGAGGACAGAAAAATACGGAGAGGAGAAGCACGAGGAGGACGGCAGGATGGGGGGGATGTGCTGAAAAGTATTGATAATGTCTGAGGAGTTAATCGCTAATGCTTGACAGAAGGAAGGAACGGAAGGGAACAGCAGACTAGAAGTCAGGCAAGAAAACAACGGCGACTAATGCCGACGGGAATCACTGTCAAAACAAGCCGATTCGGGCTCAATATTTTTTTAGCTATGCTCGCATTCTACGAGATCAGTATACCATGGGATACTCTGGCGCTATGAGGCTTGTCCTTTCCCCTTCAGCCACTGCTGCAGCCGCAGCAGCAGCAGCCGACGACGCGGTAGCGGCTGCGATGGCCTCCGCCGCTGCCGCTGCCGCAGCTGGCGACCTGTCGTCGATGGTCGCTTTCGTCGCCGGTTCGTCGCGGATCTCATCGTCGCCATCGCCGTCGTCGTCGCGACGGTGACCACTCTCGTCGTTTATCGACACGGTTTCGAATTCCTCGTCTAGAGTTCCTTCCGAGACCTCCGCTGGTTCTCCGACGAGCGGCGCCTGCGCCTGCTGCTGTTGGTGTAATGGCGGAGACATAGATCCAGAAGTAGACTCTTCCTCCGTTACCTTGCCAACGATCACCATGTCATCAAGTATGTCTGACATGGCTCCTTGCTTCGGACCATACACTCGCCAGCAAGAATGCTTGGTTGCTAACGCAACGTGAATCTGGCTTGGAAGTGAAATGAGGAGGGCACTTCAGTTTGTCTGACGTTGTACGAGCTTGGAAACTGGGGAGTCGGCAGACAACGCGAACGCGAGTAACCATTCGACTTGCTAAATGGCAACTAAGGCTTGTGGGACGATCCAAGAGACTGGACGTGAGCTGTCAGTCTGTCCGCATGATGCCATACATTGGACAGGTGATGCCCTAGAATTGCCGGTGTAATACTGGATAATGGTTTGACAGAGCCTTCTCAACTGCTATTGCAATGGTTCGACTGTTAAAACAAAAGAGGTTGCTAGGAGATTATAAAGACTCACCATGAACCATACAAGTAGGCAACATGATTCTTGCTTCTTGTATTTTCACGATTAACCATCCTGATATGGCTACTAGAGTACCTAGGCAATGAAAAAAGCCACGAAGTATCTGAGGCAATGAGAAAATGATTCTAACTCCACACAAACAGAACTGCTAACCTAAACTGAGGTTGCAGAATCGATGCTCTTCCGGAAACCAAACCGCTAATATCCAGTTCCTCCAGTCCCCTGATTACAGCCGTAGCGCAGCCTGAGCGTTTGGAGTAGGTGCGGAAACCTTGAAGCACTCAAGACTCCCGATATTGCCATGAACACTCAAATATGCACCGATACCAGCCGGGGGGTCACACAAAGCATCGCTCCTTGGAAATATCCCAAGGCCGTTCAGATCCGATCCACCTTATCAGCCTTCACGACGGGATTTGCTTTAGCAATCAAAGCACGGCCTGCCGTTTTGTAATCGAAGTTGCACTCGTGTCGATCGGAGTAACGATGCGCCGAGCAGAAAACACCGTCGCAGCGACACTTAAAACCGGTGAGACCCACGCGACGGTTGCACTTGCCGCAACGGTTCACTGGACGAGGAGGCGAGCAGTGCGAAGACACAGCTGAAGAGGCGGCGGATCCTCCTGCAGCGGCAGCGGCAGCAGATGACGCCGCTCCAGAACACCCAGATCGTGCTGCTCCAGGAACAGCAAGCGATGTGTAGGTAGTGGAAGACGGTGTGCCCAGAGAAGGTAACGAGCTTGACTCTCCGAGACTCTCGGTGGTGCGAACCGAAGACGCGTCCATAGCAGAAGACGACGCTTGATGAACAGATGTTGTTTGGGGAGCAGAAGATCTGAGGGATGGTTCAGGGACAGCCGTGGCTGATGCCGAGATTTGAGGAGTGGAAGAAGGCGGTGCTGCGGCTGTTGCTGCTGTTTGCATGGTTTTAGCTATATGTGCGGTGTAACACTTGGAGCACATGTTCAGGGTGGTGGCACTGCCAAAGAAACCGCAGTTGTTCGCACATAAGATGCCACGGTCGGACTGCTGGCAGCCGGCAGACCCCTGCTCCCTGTTCCACCCGTCCTGGGCCATGGGATAATGACTTCACAACGCGAAAACTAAGCTTAATCACAGAAGGTAAACAGCTAGTGCAGATCTAAGATAAGAGCCAAACGCCAACACCGGAAATGTGCGAGATCTGGGAGGAGAATGCCTACTAGAGTAATATGATTTTGCTGGAAAGCGCAACCAACCGAGGGAATATAAAGCAGAGGCTGATGAAAGGTGAGCAAGGTGATGGGGGTGGTGCACCCACCCACACGCAAGCCTAGCAACAACGGAGGACCCTTCAGCCAACTGAAACGCGCAACCGACCGAAGCAACTAGTGCTGCCAAGTGCACAGTACACACAGCACGAAGGAACGAAGGTTGCAGAAAAATGTGGTAGGTTCGGCGGAGGTTGATGTGAAGGGCAGTTCTGGTTCGGTGTCTCGGTTCGGAAACGTTGGTGGGTTGGATTGGGGTGAACGCGGCGGAGGGAAGTTGGGGAAGGCAGGTCGAGGAACTTGGTGGGGTGGAGACAATCGGTGGTTAGGTTTCCGTTCAATGGCAGGGTGTGGTGTGGAGGAAGGTGAAGGCGACGCGGTGAGGGTTGTTGGATTTGCGTGCGATGGGTGGGTGATGTTGATGTGATGTGATGCAACGGCCAAGGCGAGAGGATGGATGCGATGATTTGATCCGAGGATGATGGGTTTGGATGGATGGGATGGAGGCAGATGGAATGCCTTCACTCGACCAGAAACACAAGGCTATCAACAAATGAATGTACGTACAGTACAATCCAGCTACTGTGTCATGGTGGCTGTGGTTCGGTTCGGACTTACGGAATGACATGTCTAAAATTCTGGGCTCCAGCAAAGACAGCCTTCATTTGTGAGGGTGGATCAAATTCACTTGAAAGAACTAAGGTTCCCGTAAATGAAGGCGCTAGTCAGGGAGTGTGCGAGAGAAACCGGGCATCGGCCTGATCACCATCATGCAAAACACAAGTACGACCTTGGCAATTATCCAGCTTTCCGTAAGCTCGTTGTGGTGGCTGTGCTGATTCCGAAGGCCTTGGACGTCGGATATCGGATGGGTGGACGTTATCGGAAGTTGGAACGGGTTTTGAGCAAGGGAGAATGCAGAGATGGAGACACGGTGCGGGGACGTGGATCGCAACGGGAGTCCCTGCGATTCGTTCATTTTCCTCTCGAGCTCACCTTTCTCGCAATTGCTGATTGGTGGTAGCCAGGACGACTGCGTAGGAGGAATATGATTTGCAGGAGCGCTGAAAGCCCGGCTCCACGCGGCATCACTCTCGGTTGCTGTTAACACGTGTAATGCCAGTTCGTTTTGCCCCACTCAACCAAGACCACCAGGCCGCCTCGTGTTGGCAGAAATGCTCCCAAGATTGTGAGGCGAAGTGAGATGTACAGAACAGCTTCAAGCCGTCGACGCTGACTTCTACTGTAGCACCGTCGCAAGGCCTTCCTCGAAACTACTTGCGATTCTTGGTGACGACAAAGCGCCAACAGTTGCTGAGTTTCTGGTGACACCAATTGGGATTCGGGGCAATTTGTCTGAGTTTCCGGTGCTGCTCCTATCGAGTCTCCCGTTGTTGTGCCCTTCCACTTCTTTATAAGCGTGTTCGAGGTACTGCACCAGCTCGACGTCGAAGTATGTCGGTGAATCGTGACGGTTGAAACCGTAGATCCGAGGGTTGAAATTCACCGAC
The DNA here is from genome assembly GCA_948144175.1 of Closterium sp. NIES-65. NCBI lineage: Eukaryota > Viridiplantae > Streptophyta > Zygnematophyceae > Desmidiales > Closteriaceae > Closterium > Closterium sp. NIES-65. The sequence goes on from CANXME010002037.1 coordinate 362,792, forward strand.
ATCCCTCCACGTCGAGGAATGCAGTACTTCGAACACGGTTTTAGTATTTGCTGTATCATTGTTACGATCGCCGCTAGCAAAAAAGAACACATAAAACCAAAACGGCATAACAGAAATTCCATAACGAGGATCCATGCCCCGCAGGCGCGGTCATGCTGCTTTTCTTTGCAAAACTCCCCACACCCAGCTGGTGTTAGCGTCGTCAAGATCCATGAACCGTAGAAGTTATCTCCAAGTTGCTGGGGTGCTTCCTCGATCGGATGGTGCTGGTGAATCCACTTACCACGTGGACGACTTTCAGGACTCCACGGGGACTCTTTCAGGGCTGCTCGTGTGAACTGCGGGGCCAAGAGAAGTGGTGTGAATATCCTTATGGTGACGTGGCGATGACCCCAGTTCACCCCCATTATGCAGTTGAAGAATTCGGAAATAACCCTTTGTGGAAGGTGTGGACTCGAACGCAGGAAATGTCTGAATTCGGATCAAACGCTGGTTACTATTTCACCGAGTCCTGAAAGCATATTGCATTGGCGTTCCAGCAGTCTTGACGTACGGAAATTAGTTAAACATCATGAACACTGACTAAATTACAGGAAAATCTTGAGTTTCTGTCTAAATGGCGAACATAGATTCGGTCACAAATGTTTGCCCCATGCCATGGTGATGGAGGGTGCGTGGAGCATATCCCGTGCTCAGAATCTTTATTCCTGTAATGCTCGCAGTCATAAAATGGCACAGTTATTGAACTAATCTCCACCACCCTCAATTGACCACTGGCCCGCAAGACCCGACCTTGCAATCTTGAACATCTCCCCGTAAGACTCCCGTTCTTCCACGTTTCCCTAAAACACAACCACCCAGAGTCCATTCACCTAGCGCGATCCCGCTTAAAATACCACGAGGCTACCAATGGAGGCGTCGTGTCGGCCAGCAATCCTCAGAAGTCCCGCCGCGTCGTCCCTGTCAACAGTAGCTCGACATGTGTCCTCACCGTCCTTCTTCCCCTCATATTCCGCGACTACCTCTCTTCACACTCCTCCATTCTTAGGTGCCGGTGCCTCCTGTAACCCACGTATACAGGCACTGGGTGCTTCTTCCGCTGCGCCTTGCGCTGCGACTCTTAGCATCGCTCAGTCAGAGATCAACGGCTCACGGCTGTTTTCAAGAGGCTCCAATGCAATCACTCCCGCTGCCGCCTCTCACTCTAGACATCGCCTCCCGCGATGGCGACGTGGTGGTAACCAGCTCGCCCGCGTTACTGTTACAGCAGCGGCTGCAGCAGAAGGCGGGTCCGGAGGAGGGGAAATGGAAAATGCAGGAGTTAGCAGCAGCAGCGGTAGCAGCAGCGGCGATAGCAGCAGCGGGAGCACGGGAGCAGGAGGGCTTGGCAGCAGCAGCAGCAGTAGCAGCAACGTTGGTAGTGGTGGCGTGTCGAGCAGGAGTGAGATTAGCGGTCGAGAAGCGGGCTCTGCGGCGACTGATGTGCAACAACGAGAGGAGCAGCAGCAGATAGAGGAGATCCTCGCGGTCTTGGAACAGCAGCTTAAAGACGCGACTGCGGAGGAGGTGAGATTTTATGATGCTGATGCTGCTCCCTCTCACGTTATCTTTCCTTTGTCCCCCTCGGTTTCCCCTTCGTTTCTCCCGGTCTCCCCGTTTCTCCGACTCCACGCCTCCCCGTCTCCCGGTTTCCCGGCGCTTCATCCCTTACTACCGGCAGAATTACCGCGAAGCGGCTCGTTTGAGGGACGCGATTCGGGAAGTGAAAGCGCGGGATCCGGTGCGACGACTGCAGCAGCAGCTGGAAGCCGCGATCGCCGGGGAGCGGTACGAGGTGAGACCCGATATGATCTGAGATATGACGTAACACGGGATTCGATCTACTCTGGCAAGATGCGGATGAATCGCGTCAGAAACACACACATAAAAAAAAACCTCCCAAAAAAATTATATGTCCTAGAGTAAGGAGCGACTGTACGAAGCCGCAGTGGCGAGTGGAGGGTAGATGGGTTGCTAGGTAAACAGAACCAGAACAGACGTGAAGAGCCAAGCCATGCCTTCAATATTCAACCGTCCATTGCGCCAATGCCGCATTTCCATTCCCGTCTACCCCTTCGCTTTCATCCACCCCTTCGCTCCTCACCGCCCTTCCCCTCCGATCTCTCAGCTCCCCTTCCGCCTACCGACTCTCCGAGAAGTCCCGCTTGTTCAGCTCATTCCCCCTATTGTTTCTTCTTACCGTGCGCCTGTCCGCGCGCCCCTCACCCCCGTGTGGCTCCCCGCGCGCCATCAGGAGGCGGCGACGCTCAAGGAGGAGCTTGCGCGAATCGCCCCGCCCCCGCCTCCCGCGCCCGCCCTCCCCGCTTCTTCCTGCACCAGCGACACTCTCACTGAGGTGCGATTTTCTTTGCGCCTAGAGAAGTGGGATAACGAAAAGCATAACAACCCACACGCACGCGCGCACGCTAAACGCGCCTCCTCTTCTCATCAGAAATTCCCGCTACACCCAGCCTGCACGACACGCTCACCCTCGCCCTTGCAGGTTGACACCCTCACTGGGGTGTGGGCGGAACCAGCTACCCTCTGCATTTCCATTCCATGTGTCCAGGCCAAGTATAGAGGAGCAGTTTTCAGCTGCACGAGTGATAATTTATTCAGCCTAGAGTATAGACTGTGCTATCTGCCTGCACGGCGTTACCACTCTCAGCCCCCATCCGCGTAGCCCTTTTCACTGCGGCACTCTCTATACCTGCGCCCATTCCCCCTTCACTTCCCGCCACCCGTTCCCCATCATTCCCCCGTTCTCCAAGGGTATGTGATCCCTTTTCCGAGCCATCTCATGTGTAACATCAACTCCCAGAAAGTTCAGCATCGCTGTGACCCTATCTGGTTCCTCCTTTATCCCTCTCCGCCACACCTTCCCCCCTCCCTCCCCCTCCTTTTCATGCTTTCTCCCCCACTTCCCCCTCCTTCTTTCGCGCCCCAGGGAGTGCGAGTGGTGGTGCGCAGTGTGTATGTGCGGCACCGCAGTGACCCCGAACGCTCGCACTTCTTCTTTGCATACCGCGTGCGCATCACCAACGAGGGCTCTCGCGTCGTGCGCCTCGTCAGCCGCCACTGGCTCATCACCAACGGCAAGGGGCGCGTGGAGCATGTCAGGTGGGCATGAGTGTGTGTATGGGGAAGGGATGGGTGCTCTTCTCTCTGTATTGGAATGGGATGCACCAACGGTTCTCGTCAGCCGCCACTGGCTCATCACCTTCGCAAGGGGTGCGTGGAGCACGTCAGGCGGGTGGGGGAGCATCAGGAGGGTGAGGGGGGGATGGGGAGGAGGCTGGGCGGGAGCAGGCATGTAGGACGTCTGATGGGCGCATGCGGTATTGATGTGGGCGCATGCGGTATTGATGTGGGCGCTAGCGCATGCATGGAGGGTGGCATGATGTGTTCATAAGGGTGGCAAAATCGCACATCAGGTGCCGGCTAACACGTCAGGTGGCACCCTTGTGGCAAATGCCTTGTGGCAAATGCCTTTTGGCAACACGTTCAGGTGAATTGTATGTTGATGTGTAAATCTGCATCTTCCCCTTTTGGATTCACCTCTTGACATGGGAATGCGATTCAACAGATCGTATTTTAGAGTTCTGAGTGGCAGGGCAGCTGCCAGTGCTACCAGTGCTGCCAGTGCTGCCAGTGCTGCCAGTACTGCCAGTGCTGCCAGTGCTGCCAGTGCTGTCTGCGATGTGATCTGGTAGTAGGCCATGTGTGATTAGACTCTGTCCTCCGTCAACCTCCTCTCCCCTCCCCCATGAACCCTCCCACTTCTCCCCTGGCCTCGTCCCACCTGCCTTCCTGCACCCGTCCTCGCATCATGCAGGGGCCCTGGAGTGGTGGGACAGCAGCCAGTGCTGCCACCAGGGGCATCATTTGAGTACACGTCTGTCTGCCCTCTAGACACTCGCAACGGAGCTATGGTAACCACCCTCCCCTCCCCCACCACCCACCCAACCCCCCCCCCCCCCACCAACACCACCACAGCCGCCACCGCCACCACCACCACCACCACCACCACCACCACCACCCCCCCCTCACCCCCGCTGCTGCCCGCGCCCGCCGCCTCTCCTTGCTGCCTCCGCATGCCCTGCCAATGCTCCTCTCTGCTCACCTGGGTTCCATCATTGGCTTTACTGTCCTTTACACGTGTTTTCACACACCCATGCATCCATATCTTTCTCATGGTGAAATGAATGGACGTTGTTCACTTGGTGTGATTTGGGTTGCTGTATGTGGCTAACTTGTGTGTGGTGTTGCTTGCTTGCTTGCTTGCATGCTTACAGGAAGGCGAGTTTGAGATGATGGACGTTGCAACATCAGCTGCTTTTGAAGTCAAGATAGGCGCGTTCGCCCTTGACGTGGATCAGGATGGCTTCTGATCGGCAGAATACGTACAGTACAGTACACCTACCGGTATTCTTGTCACACCTCTTAGGTGACATACATTATTTGCTTGTGCATGTGCTAATGTTCAATTCTCCTGTGCTGCCGCAACGAGTCACTGTAATGCCACTCAGCCAAAACACACTCAATCAGCACCTGCTACAACACCATACGAAGAGCGGGCCACACAAGGCCTCAGATTTCAGGAATTCTACCCTGATTTCCTGAAGTTTTACCCCTTTTTTTTATTGTGACCCTGATCTATCAGCCTTTTTTTATTTTCACCTCTGATGAATCAGTGTTTTTTATTTTCGAAGACTGATTCTCCAGTGTTTTCTGTTAGACAACCAAAAACTCCGTGATTCTTGTTGTTTTGCGCACCTCATCATTCATGTACCCACCCTGCACCGACGCTACTCTGCGCCTCGCCCAGTTACCGTCATCGCCCGGATATAAGACAGTGTTGAATAGTAGACAGGGGTTGTCTATTATACGGGTGTCTCTTATAAACAGGCTAGCCTTTTTATACGACACCTACCGTATTTGTGTGTATGAGATACCGTAAGACATATGTGTCTTATAATCGAAACTGCAATGTGTTATGGTGAAAAATGAACTACCGCGTACAATTTTACACTTGCGACACGCGAATCCTGCCACGTGCTGACTCACGTACTACCAAATCTGCCTCTGCAAGTATTCGGGATGATGTGGCGTCCCGAACAATGGTTGCCGAAGTGGCACCTTCGCAACATCCACACTCTTAATGAGAAACTCTTTTCAAGATGCGTGAAAAGATTTCTAAGTAGTTTTAAAAAGTTTCCATTTATAAGACTTATAAGACACCCAAAACCTCCCCAAATACAAGATAACCCAAGCATATTTTTTAGTGTATGAGATAAGACATTTATGTCTTATATCCGGGCGATGACGGGTACAGCTGATCGGGGTAATTTAGGGCACAGTTGGCAAAACGGCGCAAAGAGATTGGCTGTCCAAGCTGATGGAATGTACCGTTGTCACTGAGGATAACCATCAGTTGTCATTTCTGGCCTTGAATGCGCACAAACACGCCTAGTGGCCCAGTGGACTAGTCCTTGTCCTTTTCACCAAGCCAGGGCGTGCTGGGGCAGTCCGCTCAGTCACCCCACACAAGGGGTCTCGTGATTCTCTCATTCTAGCTCTCCAGACTCCATCCCTCTCGGAAACATCCCTCTCTGCAGTCTCTCGGAAACATCCCTCTCTGCAGTCTCTCTGAAACCATCTCAGCAATCTCTCTCTCTCTCTCTCTCTCTCTCTCTCTCTCTCTCTCTCTCTCTCTCTCTCTCTCTCTCTCTCTCTCTCGCTCTCTCTCTCTCTCTCTCTCTCTCTCTCTCTCTCTCTCTCTCTCTCTCTCTCTCTCTCTCTCTCTCTCTCTCTCTCTCTCTCTCTATATACTACTCTGCGATTCAGGAAGTTGGAGTGAAGGCACCATGGCGATCACCGGTGAGAACAGCACCGGTGATGAAGACGACGATGCCCTTAACGCCGCCACCGAGATGCGGGAGGCCAAAACAGGACTAGACTTTCTAGTCTCCGTGCTCTCCCATGAAAAAGAGAAGCAAGCTCCCCTCACTTCAGGAGCATACACTGGTGAAGCGTCTGACCTCTGCCGCGGCGACGATCGCCCCCAGCCCGCGCGTACTGCTCAGCCGGTCGTGGCGTCAGCAGCTGGCCCGAGCGTCCACTTGCCATCTCGTACCTCGTCGTCGAAGCCTCCGCCTCGTTACAAGCAGGACGTGCTCCGCTGGGCCGATCCAACAGCTCGTGACCGTGCTCTCGCTAATGCCGGCGAGTCGGTAAGCCATGTTATGGCCACTCCCTCCAAGTCAAAAAAACCGTCACTAACCGCTATGATTTACGAGGATGCATTGGACTCGTTCAAGTCCACGTGGTCGACAGACTACCCATGGCTCGTACTCATCAAAAACACTTCTAGCATGCCTGCGTTCAAGTGCAGATTGTGCATGGACTTTGCAGGTGACGGGGGCAAGTGTGGCAAGAGTGGGCATGGTGCAACCGATCTTCAGACCCAAGCCTTCAAGCGGCATGCCGCAACGAACAAGCACCAGTTGGCCATCGAGCACCAGATGAAGATGCTAGCTCAGGCTGGGAAGTAGTCGCGGATTGACCAGCATCCGCTCGCCAGGGATGACGAGACGACCCGCATCATCGCCCTCCTAAACTCCCTTCACTTCACAACCCAGAACCACCTGCCGATGGAGACGTGGGTGAGCCTCATTCGGTACATGGCTAAAAACGAAGTGCCCGACTTCCCCAAAAAGGGATACGGCACTTATTACACCACGTAAGTTCTTGGTATTCCATCCGCGCATGCAGTGAAGTGCCTCTCATGTTAACAACCACATAACTGTAATAAATGTTTCATGTGTCTCTACAGGTACGGCTTCGGGGAACTCACACGGGCAACTGCAGTGTGGCTGCAGACCACACAACTGGAGCACATTCTAAGAAGCCATTACATCAGCCTCAGCTGCGACATTCTACGGACGGATGCCGTGGGAAGCATTGTCAAACTCTTATGCTATAGTCTGTGTAGGCTATAGCGGGGTAGACAATATGGGGTACAATACTTCTAGGTTTTCCTACTTGTACCCACCTGCTTGCTAGTTCATTCATTCCTCATTCTTCACATGGTATAGAGCAGGTTCCCTAGTGGGAACGCTACCTTGGGCCCACCACTGAAAACTTCCCTTCTGACCGGAGCGCCAATCGCTCCTGCCCGAGGCTCGCTTTTTTTTTGCCGCCCTTTCCAGGCCCCTAGTGGCCCCTAGCGGCCTCGTCATCGCCCCTCACGCGGCCCCGTTACCGCCCCTAAGCGGCCCCGTCGCCGCCCTTAGCAGCCCGGTCGCCGCCCCTAGCGGCCCCGTCGCCGCCTCTCACCCTACGCGGCCCCGTCGCCGCCCCTAGCAGCCCCGTCGCCGCCCCTCCGCGGCCCCGTCGCCGCCCTTAGCGGCCCCGTCGCCGCCCCTAGCGGCCCCGTCGCCGCCTCTCACCCTACGCGGCCCCGTCGCCGCCCCTAGCGGCCCCGTCGCCGCCCCTCCGCGGCCCCGTCGCCGCCCTTAGCGGCCCCGTCGCCGCCCCTAGCGGCCCCGTCGCCGCCTCTCACCCTACGCGGCCCCGTCGCCGCCCCTCCGCGGCCCCGTCGCCGCCCTTAGTGGCCCCGTTGCCGCCCCTAGCGGCCCCGTCGTCGCCCCTCACCCTACGCGGCCCCGTCACCGCCCATACGCAGCCCCGTCGCCGCGCCTAGCGGCCCCGTCGCCGCCCATGCTGACCCCGTCGCCGCCTCTCACCCTAAGCGGCCCCGTCGCCGCACCTAAGCGGCCCCATCGCCGACCCTAAACGGCCCCAAGCCGCCCCTACCGAGCTGCCCAGCAGCAGAGCCGCCGAGCCGCCTAGCAGCAGAACAGCCGAGCCGCCCAGCAGCAGAGCCGCCGAGCCGCCCAGCCGCCGAGCCGCCCGACAGCCGAGCCGCCCAGTAGCAAAGCCGCTGAGCCGCCCAGCCGCCGAGCCGCCCGACAGCCTAGCCGCCCAACAGCCGAGCCGCCAAGCAGCCCAGTAGCTGAGCCGCCGAGCCGCCCTGCCGTCAAGCTGCTACCATTCCTACCGGCGCGCCCCGGCCCTCCTTACCTGAACTGGTGAGCTCACTCTTTGCTAGACCTCTGCTGTCATGGCTACCCCCAGAATTCTTACCTTTGACACTGAGGGTCGTGCTGTTGACTTTGAGGTCTGGATCGATGACCTCCTGCTTTTCCTCCAGTGCGATAGGGCAGACGGCGTCTCTCTGTCCGACCTCACCTCTGGTGCCTCCCCTGCCCCGCCTGCTACTGCTGACAGCACTGTTCGCTCACAGTGGGCGACACGCGATGCTGCTGCCCGTCTTGCTGTGCGTCGCCACTTAGCAACCACTGAGCGTGCACACTTTAGCCAGTACAAGAGTGCTCAGACCTTGTACGACGCTGTAGTTGCACGCTACTCTTCCCTGCCACTACTGCACTGAGCCGTCTCATGCTACCGTACCTCTTCCCTGACCTTGCTGCCTTTCCCACAGTCGGTGACCTCATTTCGCACCTCCGCACTAGTGACACTCGCTACCGCGCTGCGCTTCCTGCTGAGATCTGCGCCAAGAACTCCCCCCCCCATGTACATCACCCTTTACTACATAGTCACCCGGCTCCCTGACTCTCTTCGCTTAGTCAGGGACCACTTCCTCTCAGTTTGCCCCACCACTCTCACCGTTGACCTCCTCGAGCAGCGCCTCCTAGCAGCAGAGAAGAACATAGTAGCTGTAGGAGCCTCTTGTGGTGACCCTCGCACCCCCGTCTTTGAGGGGTGTTCCCCCTCTCCCCTCTTACCCTCTGTTGCTTCTGCTGCTGCTGCCGACCTCGTTGGTTTCTACGGGGTCGGCGCTGCGTCTGCCCCTAGCAGGAGACGCCGCCCTGGCAAGGGCAAGGGGGGCAAGGGCACTGGAGGGGCTAGCGGGGGCGGTGGAGGTGGTGGTGGAGGCAGTGGAGGGAGTGGGGGTGGTGGTGGGAGTGGTGGCGGGGGTGGCGGCGGCGGTGGCAGCAATGGAGGCGGAGGAGGCAGCGGTGGTGGCGGAGGGAGCGGAGGCGGCGGAGGTGGCGGCGGCGGCGGCGGTGGAGCGGGTCGCGACTTTGCGCAGAGGAGTGGGTCCGGTGGTGGTCCGCGCCAGCAGCAGCAGCGCGGTCGTGAGACCCTGTCCCCTCAGCAGCTTCGTGAGTGGTACGATGCGCGTCAGCGCGGTGGGGGTACTGGTCCCTGCACTTACGTCCTCCGTACTGGCGACTGCGCTGGTGAGCAGTGCGGGGGCCCGCACTCCACCCACCGCTGCTTCGGCCGCCTGACGGATGCGTGGCGTCACCAGTTCCCTGAGGCGTCGGAGATCCCTCGCTGGGGAGATCTGTCTAGGGCGGGGGTTGCCATCTTTGATCTTGACTATGATGCTATCCTTGCTGCCATGTATGCTGTGACTTCTAGTGTTGAGGGTGACTGTTACCTGTGTGTACCGCCTGACCCGAGCATTGAGGCTACGGCTCTAGGTGCTGGTGAGGCTGGTGCTCTAGGTGCTAGTGCGTTTGCTGCCCCAGGTGCCAGTGCGTCTGCTGCCCCAGGTGCTGGTGAGTCTGCTCTCTCAGGTACTACGTCGGCTCAGGCCTTACACACCTTCACCCTTGACTCGGGTGCGTCCCGCTCCTTCTTTCGAGACCGCACCACGCTTACGCCGCTTAGTCGGCCGGTTGCAGTCTCCATTGCGGACCCCTCTGGGGGTCTTGTCCTTGCTAGATTCTCCACTGTCTTACCGTGCCCGGTAGCCCCCTCTAGCACCCTGTCAGGTCCCTACCTCCCCTCGTTCTCTACGAACTTGGTGAGTGGAGCGGACCTACAGGACAGGGGGGTTGACCAGTTCACTCCTGCGAGTCAGCGGGTGACCCACTGCACGTGTGCTCGGAAAGGCCGACACTTGGCCACGTTCAACCGTCGGCCAGGGTCGAGCCTGTACACCCTTATTACTGAGTCTCCTCCGGCTGCTGAGTCTGGCCAGGTAGCTGCGTCGAGTCAGGTGTTTGCTGCAGCGTCCAGGTCTGGTCCTGAGTCTGCTCCCTGCTCGTGTCGTCTCCTGTCCCACCAGACTCTCCTTTGGCACCACCGCCTTGGTCACCCCTCCCTGCCTCGTCTCCGAGGCATGGCCTCTTGTGTCCTTGTCTCTGATCTCTCCCGGTCTCTCCCTCCCCTACCTCCGGGGCCTGGCCCTACCTGCGTCCCGTGTGTCGAGGGGCGACAGCGCGCTGCCCCTCACTCCTCCGAGTTTCCTCCGACGGAGGTTCCGTTGCAGACTCTGCACATAGACGTGTGGGGCCCCGCCCACGTCCGTGGACAGGGGCACGAGCGTTACTTCCTGTTGGTGGTTGACGACCACTCGCGTCACACCATAGTCTTCCCCTTGCGCAGCAAGGGTGACGTCACTGAGGTGTTGGTCGACTGGATCCGCACAGCTCGTCTCCAGCTCAGAGAGAGTTCCGGCTCCGACTTTCCTGTTCTGCGTCTGCACTCTGACCGAGGCGGGGAGTTTTCCTCTGCCCGTCTAGGAGCCTTCTGTCGTGCACAGGGCATCCGCCAGACCTTCACGCTTCCGGCCTCTCCACAGCAAAATGGGATTGCTGAGCGCCGCATTGGCATGGTCATGGACGTCGCTCGTACGTCCATGATGCATGCGGCTGCCCCCCATTTTCTGTGGCCGTTTGCGGTTCAGTACGCCGCGCATCAGCTCAACCTTCAGCCCCGGGTCTCCTTGCCTGAGACCTCCCCCACCTTGCGGTGGACGGAGAAGGTTGGCGATGCGTCTGTGTTCTGGGTCTGGGGATCTCGGGCATTTGTCCGCGACTTGTCTGCGGACAAGCTGTCCCCCCGTGCTGTTCCCTGCGTCTTCCTTGGCTTCCCCCCTGACGCGCCTGGTTGGCAGTTTTACCACCCCACCTCGCGCCGTGTTCAATCCTCCTAGGACGTCACCTTTGACGAGTCGGTACCTTGCTACCGTCTCTTCCCCTACCGCACTGCGCCCCTTCCCCCACCCCCGCTCTTCCTTGCGCCAGGTCCTCCCCCGGTAGACCCCCTCCCCGCTCAGGGTCCTGCCCCGTCAGATGCGTCCCAGGTAGACGCAGTCAAGCCTCTCGAGGTAGCTATTCACTCTGGTGTTGTTGGAGGTGCTGAGCTTGGGGGTGCTGAGTCTGGGGGTGCTGAGCCTAGGGGTGCTGAGTCTAGGGGTGCTGAGCCTGGGGGTGCTGTGTCTAGAGGTGCTGAGCCTGGGGGTGCTGAGTCTGGAGGTACTGAGCCTGGGGGTGCGGAGCCTGGGGTTGCGGAGCGTGGGGGCGCTGGGTCTGCTCGTGTGGCCTCCGGCGGTGCTTCGTCGAGGCGGGAGCCACTCTCTCCACAGGAACTGCACAAGTGGTTTGGCCGGCGCTGGAGCCGTGCTGCTGGAGCTGGAGGTACTACTGTTGCCGCTGGTCCCGGAGGTGCTCGTCCTGGCGGTACTGGTGCTGCTGGGGCTGCTGGAGTTGGTCCTGCTCGAGCTGCTGGCGGTACCGGAGCTGCTGGTCCTGCTGGAGTTCGTGCTGCTGGAGCTGCTGGGGGTGTTGGCGCTGGTAGTTCTGCTGGCGCTGGTGCGTCAGAGGGTGCTGGAGTTGACGCTGTGGGAGCCGGAGGTCGTGTTGGCGCTGGTACTGCCGCTTGGGGTACTGGTGTTGTCCTTGCTGGTTCTAGAGGCGCTGCGGGGCCGAGGCCGTACTTCGTTCCGCTCCTTGAGCAGGTTCTTGGTCTCCCGCCCTCTACTGGTCCTGCTCCTCCCTTAGAGTGTCCACAGCCTGTCCAGTCGCAGTCATAGTTACAGCCCACCTCCCCCCTACCTGCTCCTTCTCTCTACAATGGTCCTACAGGAGGTCTCGCTGAGCGTCGTGAGCCTGCGTCTCGCCCTGCGTCGCCTGTTCGTGCTGCTCGCACTAGTGGTCGTGCTTCGCGTCCGCGTCCTGTTGCGGTCCCAAGCATACACCAGATGGCACTGCGTCCTTCCACTGCTCCTCTGCGTGTCCCGTTGCGGTCTCCTCTAGAGTCCTCTCTTCCTGTTCTTGCTGACCCGGAGTCTGACTCTCTTCGTGCTGCCAGTCCTACTGTCACGCGTCTCCTGGCTTCTGTTGTCACTGACCCTTCCTCTGAGTCCACTGCTGCGTCGGCCCTAGTTGCTGAGCTTGTCGATTTTGCTGCTCGCTGTTGTCTAGACTACGCTGCTAGTCTTGTTACTGAGTCTGAGTCTGTCTGTCCTCCGTCCGTCGGGGGTGAGTGTGCTCTTAGCACGGACGTCCTTGAGGACAAGCAGGAGGAGTTCCAGTGTTTTGCTGCTGCTTTGCCTCATCTCGTGTCCACGCTGATTGCCCCTGAGGGAGACCCGGATGCACCAGACATCCCGACTCCTCGATCGTACGCTGAGGCGATCGAGGGTCCCTACTCCTCTCAGTGGCAGTCAGCCATGGACGCAGAGATGGCTACCTGGAAGTCCACAGGCACCTACGTCGACAAGGTTCCTCCACCTCGGGCGAACATCGTCAGTGGCATGTGGATTTTCAGGGTGAAGCGGCCGCCGGGTTCTCCGCCTGTCTTCAAGGCGCGTTACGTGGCTCGAGGCTTCAAACAGCGGCAGGGAGTTGACTACTTTCAGACCTTCTCTCCCAACCTGAAGATGACCACTCTTCGGGTGCTGCTGCACATAGCCGCTCAGCGCGACTATGAGCTTCACTCTCTTGACTTTAGCACAACTTTCCTGCAGGGCATCCTGCACGAGGAGATCTGGCTGCGCCGCCCACCTGGCTTCACTGGGTCGTTTCCTCCTGGTACCCAGTGGAGCCTTCGTCGGCCAGTCTACGGTCTCTGCCAGGAGCCCCGTGAGTGGCACGACACACTGAGGACTACACTTGCGGCTCTTGGGTTTGCTCCTTTTACAGCCGACCCGTCGCTGTTTCTGCGCTCCGACACCTCTTTGCCGCCGTTCTACATCCTCGTGTACGTCGACGACTTGGTCTTTGCCACTGCTGACACTGCTGGACTCACTCACGTGAAGTCCGAGCTGCAGAAGAGACACACGTGCACAGACCTGGGTGAACTGCGTAGCTACCTTGGCTTGCAGATCACCCGGGACAGAGCACGCCGCACCATTACCCTGACTCAGTCACACATGGTGCAACAGGTCCTTCAGCGCTTCGACTTCACGTACTCCTAGCCTCAGGCCACTCCTCTGCCTACTCGCCACTCGCTCTCAGCTCTGCCTTTGGATGAGTCCGTAGAGCCGAGTGGCCCGTACCTAGAGCTTGTTGGCTGCCTCATGTACTTTATGACCTGCACACGACCTGATCTTGCATACCCTCTTAGCATCTTGGCACGCTATTTTGCTCCTAGGAGACACCGACCAGAGCACATGGCTGCAGCGAAGAGGGTGTTGCGCTACTTGTGCAGTACGTCGGGCATGGGGCTAGTGCTTGGAGGGCGACGTCGAGTGGCCCTCACAGGTCACGCTGACGCTTCTTGGGCTGACGACCAGGCTCTGCAGCGGTCGTCACAGGGTAACACCTTCAGCCTTGGCTCCGGCTCTGTTTCGTGGCGGTCTACCCGCTCGTCTTCTGTTCTCAGCTCCAGTTGTGAGGCTGAGATCTACGCAGGGGCCATGGCTGCACAGGAGCTACGCTGGCTCACCTACCTGCTGACTGACCTAGGAGAGCCGCCTCGTTCTCCTCCAATTCTGTACGTAGACAACAAGGCCATGCTGGCCTTGTGTCGGGAGCACAGACGGGAGCACAGAACGAAGCACATTGTTCTTCGCTACTTCCTTGCTCGTGAGCTGCAGCAGCGTGGTCAGTTGCGCCTTGCTTACGTGGCTTCCGAGGCCAACACTGCTGATATCTTTACCAAGGCACTTCCGCCTTGTGATCATCAGCGCTTCTGTACGATGCTAGGTCTTGTGCCTACTTGGCCTCACTTGCTTACTTCTTGACCTTGCTTGTAATGTGATGTTTCTATACCTGCACTTGCTTGTTTACCTTTATATATGATCTTGCATATGAACTGGCCTTGTGGCCTTGCTCTTGTGCTTGGACTGTGTGGTGACGTTGTGATCCACCCTGAGGTTGCTTTGCTTTGCTTGACTGGTCTTGTGACCTCTTGTTCTCCCCCACTTTGCCTATGGGGGTGTGTCAAACTCTTATGCTATAGTCTGTGTAGGCTATAGTGGGGTAGACAATATGGGGTACAACCCTTCTAGGTTTTCCTACTTGTACCCACCTGCTTGCTAGTTCATTCATTCCTCATTCTTCACAAGCATCTCATCATCTACGCCATATTCATCTGCGATGGTGCAGTAGTTACTGAGTTTTGTGCCCTGCTAACCTTGGACAAGGCAGACGCCGCCTCGCTGGTGGGGTTGCTCTTATCCCATGTCAATGCTGTTGGCATTGACCTACGCCGAATCACTGGCATCAACACCGATGGAGCGAGCGTGATGGTCGGATCCAAAAACGGCCTGGTGGCGAGGCTAAGGACGCGCATACCGCATCTTGTTTCCTGCCGCTGCATCGCCCACATCTTGTTTCCTTGCTTGTGTTAATCGCAAGGAAGCGCTCGCGGCCAAGGACGCGGCAGAGTCCCTTCCGGAGTTTGGCATGGTCGACAGCTTCATCTGCTGGCTCTCCACCTACCTCGGCTCATCTGGACCCTAGCACCAGCGGTTCCTGGACCTGCAGGAAGTCTTCACTCAGACTAACCTGGAGCTCCAAGGGATCAATGATGTGCGTTTGCTCTCGCGCGGAGATGCAGTCGGGCGACTTCTTGCAGTCCTGCCGGGTGTCGTTGTGATGGTGCACGAGCTGGGAAACAAGCCCATGTACCAGATGGTAACAAGCTACAAATTCCAATTCATGTTGCGCTTCCTCGCTGACGTGCTGGAACAACTGAACGTGCTCAGCAATGATGGAAAGCGAGCAAATCTGGAGAGCGTACAAGAGATTAAGTCCGCCGACTTCGACGGAACATTGCGTGCAGCTCACGTAACCTTAAACTATGAGCAGGTATGCGTTTGAAAGGTCTTACTCTCTACTTTCTAGAATGATAATGTACGCTTTCAACCAAGATCCAGGCCGATCGCTATCGCGATTTAAGTGCGACGGTGTATTCTGGCGTAATTAATAGGCAGCCATGGATTAGATCAAGAGACTAGCTTTAGCAAGAGTTCAGATCTGAAAAGTGACGAGTTGTTCAAACCCTACTATCCCAACCGTCGCCCTACAACAATCCCCAAAAACCCAAAGTGGTAAACTAGCAACACCAAAGGTGTTGTAGTGAATAGCGAAGGTTTGTTGGCGCTTGTTGGGTGCGGGATCAATTCCAGCCCGCAACAAGTCTAACCACCACATTTTGCCCAAACCCTTAGCCCGCAACCAGCTAGAGCAAAATACCACAACCACCTACACAATCAACAAGCAAGACGTTCCAGCATCGACATGTGAGATTCTGCCTTTGCTGTGATTCCCACGACACTGCACATTCATGTGTGCAAGCACCGGCCATGAAGAGTTTGACGCATGCGCCTCTGGCTCCTGTTTGTTTTGCTATGTGATTGAAACTTAGCTCTCTTTTTTTTCTACTGTTTTGTGTGGCAGATTGACCTGCTGGCGGTTCAAGGCCAGATCCGTCGCACGACAACCCACATCAACAGCCGTTATGTGGATTGTGGCGACGACTTCGGAGGCGGCCTGAGCGAGAAGCTGTCGCCCTTCATTGCACGACATCAACCGAACGGGGTGCGGAGAGTGGAGGTCGAGTGGGTTGACTCCGACGGACGCCCCACTTCCCACTGTTACATCCTGCATGATTCCCCCCTTGAATGCTACCCCACTGCAGGAACCCATGACCGATGCGTGGACCAGTGCACGGCGATGGTGAAGACCCTCGTGCATCACTTGGATGAGCGGCTAGGTTCTCTCGACAAGCTGAGCGGTGTGAAGCTGTTCATGCCCGACGAGTGGCCCCATGGACAGCAGGAGCGACCCATGGTCTGCACGGAGCACCTCGAGTCACTAACAACGCTCTTCAAGGCCCAAGAGTGCGACGAGATCGTTCCAGGTTCGTGCTGCCTTACAGGCTGTGCATCGTTCTTTGTGCTGTTCACTTGTGTAGCAACAGAACCGTGGCACCACTTGTGTGCAGAGCCTTGCTTACTTTGATGATTTCCTTGTGCATGCGCACTCCCCGAACTGCAAGTGTCAACAAGCAGAAGGCGTTCAAGGAGCTCCGCTTGTTCTGCACGGTTCTCGCTGGAGCTCCAAAGTCTGAGAGGAAGTTCTACCCAGGTCTCTCGGCCATGCTGAAGTCTCCCGATTGGGAGGACGCATACCCCAACCTGGTGAAGCTGTGGGTGGCTGTCGGTGTGCTACCGTTGAGCACAGTCAAGTGCGAGCGGGGGTTCTCGCTTCAGAACATTATCAAGAGTTGGCCGAAGGGTGCCATCAAGGATGCGCGGCTGTCGGACCTCATGTGCATGGCATTGCTGCCGTACGAGCCCAACTGGGTGGAGGTGGTGAAGATCTGGAGGGCGTACAAGAAGCGCAAGCCCATCACAACAGTGGCAGCACCAAAGAAGCAACCAAGTGCTAAGGGGAAAGAGAAGGTAGACGAGGATGATGCTGGTGCTCGCTCTGGGTGGGGGATAGAGACCCCCATGCACGTGTCTTTGAGTGATGGTGCTAGTGACGATGATGATGACATGTGAGGTTGTGAAGCAAGGAAAACAGGAATGAAATGACTAAGTCAGAGTTGGGTACAAATACAACCCTAGAAAGCTGTACCCCATATGTGCTACCCCACTATAGCCTACAAACATGCATCAGCTATGATAATCTGACACACCCCCATAGGCAGAGTGGGGGAGAACAAGGGGTCAGAAGACCAGTCAAGCAAAGCAAAGCAAAGCAAGCTCAGGGTGGATCACAAAGTCACCACACAGTCCGAGCACAAGAGCAGGGCCAGAGGCCAGTTCACATGCAGAAGTACAGACATATATATAAAACTAGACAAGCAAGAGCAGGTATATATATATGTCACAGTACAAGTGAAGTCAAGAGGAGAGCAAGTGAGGCAAAACAGGCACAAGACCCAGCTGGGTGCAAAAGCGCTGATGGTCACAAGGCGCGAGTGCCTTGGTGAACACATCAGCAGTGTTGGCCTCAGAGGCCATGTACGCAAGTCGCAACTGACCACGCTGCTGCAGCTCACGAGCAAGGAAGTAGCGGAGAGCAATGTGCTTCGTTCTGTGCTCCAAGCGCTGCTCTCGACACAAGGCCAGCATGGCCTTGTTGTCTACGTACAGCACTGGAGGAGAACGAGGCGGCTCTCCAAGGTCAGTCAGCAGGTAGGTGAGCCACCGAAGCTCCTGTGCAGCCATGGCCCCGGCGTAGATCTCAGCCTCACAACTGGAGCCGAGAACCGAAGACGAGCGAGTAGACCGCCACGAGACAGAGCCGGAACCAAGGTTGAAGGTGTAACCCTGTGACGACCGCTGCGTAGCCTGATCGTCAGCCCAAGACGCGTCCGCGTGGCCGGTAAGGACCACTGGACTCCGCCCTCCAAGCACTAGCCCCATGCCCGACGTACTGCACAGGTAGCGCAATACCCTCTTCGCTGCAGCCATGTGCTCTGGTCTGTGTCTCCCAGGAGCAACATAGCGTGCAAGAATGCTCAGAGGGTATGCAAGGTCAGGTCGTGTGCAGGTCATCAGGTACATGAGGCAGCCAACAAGCTCTGCATACGGACCACTTGACTCTACGGACTCATCCGAAGGCAGAGCTGAGAGTGAGTGGCGAGTAGGCAGAGGAGTGGCCTGAGGCGAGGAGTACGTGAAGCCGAAGCGCTGAAGGACCTGCTGCACCATGTGTGACTGAGTCAAGGTAATGGTGCGGCGTGCTCTGTCCCGAGTGATCTGCAAGCCAAGGTAGCTGCGCAGTTCACCCAGGTCTGTGCACGTGTGTCTCTTCAGCAGCTCGGACTTCACGTAGGCGAGTCCAGGAGTGTCCGCTGTGGCAAAGACCAAGTCGTCGACGTACACGAGGATGTAGAACGGCGGCAGGGAAGTGTCGGTGCGAAGAAATAGCGACGGGTCAGCAGTAGAAGGAGCAAACCCAAGGGCCGCAAGCGTAGTCCTCAGTGTGTCGTGCCACTCACGCGGTGCCTGGCGGAGACCGTAGACTGGCCGTCGGAGGCTCCACTGGGTGCCAGGAGGGAAAGTCCCAGTGAAGCCAGGTGGACGGCGAAGCCAGATCTCCTCGTGCAGGCTACCCTGCAAGAACGCAGTGCTGAAGTCGAGAGAGTGAAGCTCGTAGTCGCGCTGAGCGGCTATGTGCAGCAGCACCCGAAGAGTAGTCATCTTCGGGGTGGGAGAGAAGGTCTGAAAGTAGTCAACTCCCTGCCGGTGACTGAAGCCACGAGCAACGTACCGTGCCTTGAAGACAGGTGGAGAGCCCGGCGGCCGCTTCACCCTGAAGATCCACATGCCACTGACGATGTTCGCCCCAGGAGGGGGAACCGCGTCAACGTAGGTGCCTGTGGACTTCCAGGAAGCCATCTCTGCATCCATAGCTGCCTGCCACTGAGAGGAGTAGGGACCCTCTACGGCCTCCGCGTAAGAACGCGGAGTCGGGATGTCTAGTGCATCCGGGTCTCCCTCAGGGGCAAGCAGTACAGACGCGAGATGAGGTGAAGCAGCCGCTAGACACTGTAACTCCTCCTGCCTGTCCTCTAGGACGTCCGTGCCAAGAGCACACTCACCCCCGACGGACGGAGGACAGACAGACGCAGACTCAGCAACAAGACTAGCAGCGTAGTCGAGACGACAGCGAGCAGCAAAGTCGATGAGCTCAGCGACTAGAGCAGACGCAGCAGTGGACTCAAAAGAGGGGTCAGTGACGACAGTAGCAAGCAGACGCGTGACAGTAGGATTGGCAGCACGAAGAGAGTCCGACTCAGGGTCGGCAAGCGCAGGAAGAGAGGACTCAGGAGGAGAAGGCAAAGGGGCACGCAGAGGAGCAGTGGACGGACGCAAAGACATCCGGTGGGTGCCAGGGACAGGAGGAGGACGCTGACGCGAACTGCGACCACTAGCGCGAGCAGCACGAACAGGCGACGCGGGACGAGACGCAGGCTCACGACGCTCAGCAAGACCTCCAGTAGGACCAGTGTAAGGAGAGGGAGCAGGCAGTGGAGAGGAAGGCTCCAGCAGGGACTGCGACTGGACAGGCGGTGGACCCTCTACTGGAGGAGAAAACCTGCTGCAGGAGCGGAACGAAGTATGGCCGAGGCCGCACGGCAGCTCCAGACTCAGCAGGGACAGCACCAGCACCCTCAGCGACAGCACCAGCGCCACCCACACCTCCAGCGGCAGGACCAACAGCAGTAGGCTCAGCACCAACGCCCTCAGCAGTTCCAGCTCCAGGAGGACCCGCAGGTCCAGCAGCTCCGGGACCGGCAGCACCCGAACCCTCGACGGTCGAAGAAGCTCCAGCTCCAGCTCCAGCAGCACCTCCAGACTCAGCAGCACGCCTCCAGCGGCGAGCAAACCACTCGTGCAGCTCCTGTGGAGAGAGGGGCTCCCGGCGAGACGCAGGAGCAGGAGAAACCCCAGGCTCAGCAGCTCCAGACGCAGCACCCCCAGGCTCAGCAGCTCCTAGCTCAGCACCCCCAGGCTCAGCAGCTCCCGACCCAGCACCCCCAGACCCAGCACCTCCAGGGACAGCACCCCCCGGCTCAGCACCCCCAGGCTCCGCACCCTCCGCAGTAGCACCCTCAGGCCCAGCACCCCCAGCAGTAGCACCCCAAGGCTCAGCACCCCCGCGCACAGCACCCCCAGAGTCAGCACCCCCAGGCTCAGCACCCGCAGCAGCACCAGAGTCACCAGTAACCTCGACCGGGTCAACGGCGTCTACCTGGGACACACCTGAGGGGGCAGGAACCTGAGGGGGGAGGGGGTCTACCGGGGGGGGAACCGGCACGAGGAAGTCCGGGGGAGGGGGGAGGGAAGGAGTGCGGTAGGGGAAGAGACGGTAGAAGGGGACTGACTCGTCGAACGTGACGTCCTGGGAGGACAGAACACGACGAGAGGAGGGGTGGTAAAACTGCCACCCTGGGGCGTCAGTGGGGAAGCCAAGGAAGACACAGGGAGCAGCACGAGGGGACAGCTTGTCCGCAGACAAGTCGCAGACAAACGCCCGAGATCCCCAGACACGGAACACAGACGCATCACCAACCTTCCCCGTCCACATCAAGGCTGGGGACATCGCAGGCCGAGAGACCCGGGGGTGAAGGTTGAGCTGATGCGCCGCGTACCTCAACGCAAACGGCCACAGAAAATGGGGGGCAGCCGCATGCATCATGGACGTTCGAGCGACATCCATGACCATGCCAATGCGGCGCTCAGCAATCCCATTTTGCTGTGGTGAGTCCGGAAGCGTGAAGGTCTGGCGGATCCCCCGTGCACGACAGTAGTCCCGCAGAAGGCGAGAAGAGAACTCTCCGCCTCTGTCCGAGTGCAGACGCAGAACAGGAAAGTCCGAGCCAAAGCTCTTCCTGAGCTGGAGACGAGCCTCGCGGATCCAGTCGATCAGCACCTCAGTGACCGCACCCTTGCTGCGCAAGGAGAGGACTGTGGTGTAACGCGAGTAGTCGTCAAACACCAACAGGAAGTAGCGCTCGTAACCCTGCCCACGGACGGGGGCTAGGCCCCACACATCCATGTGAAGCGTCTGCAGGGGAGCCTCTGTCGAGGGGAAGTGGGAGGAGTGAGGAGTAGCCCGGAGGCGCCCCTCGACACAGGGGACACAGGAAGGTCCTGGCCCGGAGGGGAGAGGAGGGAGAGACTGGGGAAGACCAGAGACAAGGACACGGGAAGCCATGCTCCGAAGACGGGGCAAGGAGGGGTGGCCAAGACGGTGGTGCCACAGGAGAGTCTCGTGAGACAGGAGGCGACAAGAACAGGGGGCAGACTCAGGACCTGACCGGGACGCAGCAGCAAGCACCTGACCTGACGCAGCCACCTGAGCAGACGCAGGGACAGGAGGAGACTCAACGGTCAGGGTGTAGAGACTCGACCCCGGCCGGCGCGAGAACGTGGCCAGGTGTTGGCCTGTGCATGCCTCCGTGCAGTGGGTCACCCGCTGACTCGCAGGAGTGAACTGGTGAACCCCCACATCCTGCAGGTCCGCTCCACTCACCAAGTTCGTAGAGAACGAGGGAAGGTACAGACCCAACAGGGTGCCCGAAGGGGCAGCCGGACACGGGAGGACAGTGGAGAAGTGAGACAGGACAGGACCCCCAGAGGGGTCAGCAAGGGAGACCGCAACCGGCCGGCTGAGCGGCGTAAGGGTAGTGCGGTCTCGAAAGAAGGAGCGAGAAGCCCCGGAGTCAAGTGTGAAAGTGAGGGAGGACGAGGACGACGCAGTACCTGAGAGCGCAGTCTCACCAGTACCTGAGAGCACAGACGCACTGGCACCTAGAGCAGCAGCCTCACAAGCACCTAGCGCAGCAGCACCAATGCTCGGGTCGGGCTGGAAACACCGGTAACCCTCATTCTCCTCACTATAATCCACAGCATACATAGCAGCAAGGATAGCATCAAAATCGAGATCAAAGATCGCTACACCAGCCCTAAGAAGCTCATCCCAGCGAGGGATCTCACTAGCCCCAGGGAACTGCCGACGCCAAGCGTCCGTCAGGCGGCCAAAGCAGCGCTGGGTGGCGTGGGCACCCCCACACTGCTCACTCGCGCGGTCTTTGGAACGAAGAACGTAGGTGCAGGGACCAGTACCCCCACCCCTCTGACGCCCAGCGTACCACTCACGAAGCTGCTGAGGCGGAGGGATGTCCCGCGAGCGCTGCTGCTGCTGCCGCTGCGAGCGCTGGCCACCACCACCGCCGCTACGCTGCTGGGTACCACCCCGACCAGCCCCACCTCCTCCACCACCACCGCCTCCTCCGCTGCCGCCTCCACCGCCTCCACCTCCGCCGCCTCCACCTCCGCCGCTGCCACCACCACCACCGCTGGCACCACCACCACCGTCTCCGCCGCTGCTGCCACCACCACCACCACCACCCCCGCCACTAGTCCCGCCACCACCCCCACTCCCTCCGCCGCCACCGCCGCCACCGCCACCGCCCCCTCCAGCTCCACCCGCGCCCTTGCCCCCCTTGCCCTTGCTAGAGCGACGTCTCCCTCTAGGGGTAGACGCCGCGCCGACCGACTCAAGACCAAGCAGGTCGGCAGCAGCAGCAGAGGCAACAGAGGGCAGCAAGGGGGAAGGAGAACACCCCTCAAAGATGGGGGTGCGAGGGTCACCACGAGAAGCACCTACAGCGACTATGCTCTTCTCCGCTGCGAGGAGGGCCTTCTCGAGGAGGTCGACGGTGAGGGTGGTGGGACAGACAGCGAGAAAGTGGTCCCTGACGACGCGAAGGGAGTCAGGGAGGCGCGCGACTACGTAGTAGAGAGCGATGTACATGGGGGGGGGGTTCTTAGCGCAGAACTCAGCAGGAAGGGCGGCGCGGTAGCGAGTGTCACTAGTGCGGAGGTGCTTAATGAGGTCAGCAACAGTGGGAAAGGCAGAGAGGTCAGGAAAGAGGTAGGGAAGCATGAGACGGCTCAGTGCAGCAGTGGCAGGGGAGGAGTAGCGCGCAACTACAGCGTCGTACAAGGTCTGAGCACTCTTGTACTGGCTAAAGTGCGCACGCTCAGAGGTAGGGAGGTGGCGACGCACAGCAAGATGGGCAGCAGCATCGCGGGTGGCCCACTGAGAGCGGACAGAGGGATCAGCATCAGCAGCAGGAGCAGGAGAGGCGCCAGAGGTGAGGTCAAAGAGAGAAAGGTCGTCAGCCCTGTCGCACTGTAAGAACAGCTGCAGGTCGTCTAACCAGACCTCAAAATCAATGGCGCGACCCTCAGCGTCGAAAGCTAGGACACTAAGGGTAGCCATGGCGACGACAACGACGTAGTGCAAGCAGTAGGGAAAGAGCTCGCAGTGTCAGTGGGACTGTGCTCACCAGGCAGGGCAGGTCGTGCAGCTCTGCAGAAAGGCGGCTCAGCGACCGGGCAGCTCGGGTGCACAGCGGCTCGGCTCCCGGGCGGCTCGGTGGCTGGGCGGCTGGGGCGCAGGGCGGCTCGGCTCCCGGACGGCTCGGCGGCTGGGCGGCTCGGGTGCAGAGCGGCCCGGCTCCCGGGCGGCTCGGCAGCAGGGCGGCTCGGGTCCCGGGCGGTTCGGCTGCTGGGGCGGCTCGGCCGGGAGATGCAGGGGCGGGGTCGTCAGGTGCAGCGGCGGGTCGACCAGTGCAGTGGCGGGCCGGCAGGTGCAGCGGCGGGCCGGCAGGTGCAGCGGCGGGCCGGCAGGTGCAGCGGCGGGCCGGCAGGTGCAGGTGGCGGGCCGTAGGGTGCAGCGGCGGGCCGTAGGGTGCAGCGGCGGGCCGGCAGGTGCAGCGGCGGGGCCGTCAGGTGAAGCGGCGGGCCGCTGGGTGCAGCGGCGGGCCGGCAGGTGCAGCGGCGGGCCGGCAGGAGCAGCGGCGGGCCGGCAGGAGCAGCGGCGGGGCCGTCAGGTGAGGCGGCGGGCCGGCAGGAGCAACGGCGGGCCGTAGGGTGCAGCGGCGGGGCCGTCAGAGGCGGCGGGCCGCTGGGTGCAGCGGCGAGCCGGCAGGTGCAGCGGCGGGCCGGTAGGAGCAGCGGCGGGCCGGCAGGAGCAGCGGCGGGGCCGTCAGGTGAGGCGGCGGGCCGGCAGGAGCAGCGGCGGGCCGTAGGGTGCAGCGGCGGGGCCGTCAGAGGCGGCGGGCCGTAGGGTGCAGCGGCGGGCCGTAGGGTGCAGCGGCGGGGCCGTCAGAGGCGGCGGCGGGGCCGCGGCAGTAGAGGCGGGGCCGCGTCAGGGGAGGCGGCGGGGCCGCGTCAGGGGAGGCGGCGGGGCCGTGTCAGGGGAGGCGGCGGGGCCGCGTCAGGGGAGGCGGCGGGGCCGCGTCAGGGGAGGCGGCGGGGCCGCGTTCAGGAGAGGTGGCGGGGCCGCGTCTGAGGGACAGCGGGGCCGCGAGGGAAAAGGCGACCCGAGGGGTCGCTAAAAAAAGGCGCGCCTCGGGGCGCGCTTCGGTGGGCCCTAAAAAAAACGGTCCTAAGGCAGGACCCGCTCTATACCATGTGAAGCAAGGAAAACAGGAATAAAATGACTAAGTCAGAGTTGGGTACAAATACAACCCTAGAAAGCTGTACCCCATATGTGCTACCCCACTATAGCCTACAAACATGCATCAGCTATGATAATCTGACAGAGGTGATGTGTGTGTGCGTTGTGTGTGTAAAATGGTCTATGCTGCGCATAGAAGTTCACTAGAACAATATTATAATTTTTTAGAAGTTATTCTATTTGTGGTTGTAGATTCACTGATCAATGTTTTAAGAAAAGGCACCCTACTGGATCAGTGTTTCTTCTTCAACTACCCTGAGAAATCCGTGTTTCTCCACAGGCAACCCTGATGATCAGTGCTACAGCTCCAAGGGACCCTGGGTGCTCAGGGTCCCCCAAAACGAATCTGAGGCCCTGGGGCGACATACATTAGGTCACACAAACACAACAGCATGATTGTGTAAAGCTGGGAAACCACACAACACCATGCCTGCGTGGCACTTGTGCTTGTACGGACAATTGCACTGCATGGCACTTGTGCTTGTACGGACAATTGCACGCTGTGGAACAGAGGAAGGACGAAGTGCCATACCATGAGTGCCTGGGACAGCAGGAGGACGAGAACGGGCAACACGACGAGCACGAACAGGTGTGGAATCACGAGTCTCAGGCTCACGACGCTCGGTCAGGGACTCAGTCACCTCAGTGTGAGGAGTAGGAGCAGGAAGTGGGGAGCCAGGCAGTAGCTGTGGCTGAGACTGGTCTGTCGGTGGACACAAGAGAGGTGGAGTGAGGCGAGTGGAAGACGGGAGACTAAGAACCTGGTGAAGGATCAAGTCAGGCGGCAGGAGGGACGACTGCGGCTACGGGTAGAAGAACAGTCGGCGCGGGGCAGGACCATCAGCAGGGTCACCCACAGCTCCACCACCACTAGGACTCGCAGCACCCCCAGCACCATCAGTCACAGCACCCCAGAACCAGCACCCCCAGTCGCAGCACCCCCAGGCGTAGCACCCCTAGAACCCTCACCCCCAGGCTCAGCACAAGCGCTCCCAGCTCCAGAGTCCACAACAGCAGGCTGCGGAGGCGGCAAAGACGGCCGAGGCGGAAAACCCGGGGGGATCTCCAAGCGTGGAGAGCGGCGAGCGGCCACCGTGTCGTCAGCGGCGGGGTCATCCCCTCAGCTGGGCCAGAGGAGTCAGAAGATATCTCTAGAGGCTCAACCAAGAGGGGTGGGTCAACCTGAGGCACACCTGAGGGAGCGGGACCCTGTGGGAGGAGGGGGTCTACCGGGGGGGGGGGGACTGGTACTTGGAAGAGAGGCGCGAGGGGGACCGGGTGGGACGCGCGCGGGTGTAGTCTGTAGAAACAGACAGACTTGTCAAGGGTGACGTCCTGGGAGGAGAAGACTCAACGCTCGCGTGGGTAGTAGAACTGCCACGGCGCGGCGTCAGTGGGGAAGCCAAGGAAGACGCAGCGGAGAGTGCGAGAGGAGAGCTTGCTCGCTTTGGCATCACGAACAAGGGAGAGCGCTCCACAGACCCAAAACACTGACGCATCGCCAACCTTCCCCGTCCACCAGAGTGTGGGCGAGGTCTTTGGCTCAGAGACACGGGGCTAGAGGTTGAGCTGATGCGCAACGTATCGGACCGCATACGGCCACAGAAAATGGGGAGCAGCTGCATGGATCATGGAGGTACGAGGTGAGAAAACTGAAACGAGAATGAAATGACTAAGGGAAAGTTGGGTACAAGTGCAAACCCTAGAAAGCTGTACCCCATATGTGCTACCCCACTATAGCCTACAGTAGCTATGTCATAAATCAGACACAACCCCATAGGCAAAGTGGGGGAGTACAAGGGGTCACAAGACCAGTCAAGCAAAGCAAGCTCAGGGTGGATCACAAAGTCACCACACATTCCGAGCACAAGGTCAAGGCCACAAGGCCAGTTCACATGCAGGAGTACATACATATATAAAAGGCTAGACAAGCAAGAGCAGGTGTATATATATATGTAACAGTACAAGTAAGGTCAAGAGGTGAGCAAGTGAGGCAAGGCAGGCACAAGACCCAGATGAGTACAGAAGCGCTGATGATCACAAGGCGCAAGTGCCTTGGTGAAGATATCAGCAGTGTTGGCCTCAAAGGCCACATACGCAAGACGCAGCTGACCACGCTGCTGCAGCTCACGAGCAAGGAAGTAGCGAAGTGCAGTGTGCTTCGTTTTGTGCTCCAGTCTCTGCTCTCAACACAAGGCCAGCATGGCCTTGTTGCCTACGTACAACACTGGAGGAGAACGAGGCGGCTCTCCAAGGTCAGTCAGCAGGTAGGTGAGCCAGCGAAGCTCCTGAGCAGCCATGGCCCCGGCGTAGATCTCAGCCTCACAACCGGAGCCGAGAACAGAAGACGAGCGGGTAGCGCGCCACGAAACAGAGCCAGAACCAAGGCTGAAGGTGTAACCCTGTGACGACCGCTACGTAGCCTGATCGTCAGCCCAAGAAGCGTCTGCGTGCCCAGTGAGGACCACTGGACTCTGCCCTCCAAGCACAAGCCCCATGCCCGACGTACTGCACAAGTAGCGCAACACCCTCTTTGCTGCAGCCATGTGCTCCGGTCTGTGTCTCCCAGGAGCAACATAGCGTGCGAGAATGCTAAGAGGGTATGCAAGGTCAGGTCGAGTGCAGGTCATCAGGTACATGGGGCAGCCAAAAAGCTCTGGGTACGGGCCACTGGACTCTACGGACTCATCCGAAGGCAGAGCTGAGAGCGAGTGGCGAGTAGGCAGAGGAGTGGCCTGAGGCAAGGAGTACGTGAAGCAGAAGCGCTGAAGGACCTGCTGCACCATGTGTGACTGAGTCAGGGTAATGGTGCGGCGTGCTCTGTCCCGGGTGATCTGCAAGCCAAGGTAGCTGCGCAGTTCACCCAGGTCTGTGCACGTGTGTCTCTTCTGCAGCTCGGACTTCACGTGGGCGAGTCCAGCAGTGTCAGCTGTGGCAAAGACCAAGTCATCGACGTACACGAGGATGTAGAACGGCGGCAAAGAAGTGTCGGTGCGCAGAAACAGCGACGGGTCGGTAGTAGAGGGAGCAAACCCGAGAGCCGCAAGTGTAGTCCTCAGTGTGTTGTGCCACTCACGCGGTGCCTGGCGGAGACCGTAGACTTGCCGCTGGAGGCTCCACTGGGTGCCAGGAGGAAAAGACAAAGTGAAGCCAGGTGGGCGACGCAGCCAGATCTCCTCGTGTAGGCTGCCCTACAAGAAAGCCGTGCTAAAGTCAAGAGAGTGCAGCTCGTAGTCACGTTGAGCAGCTATGTGCAGCAGTACCCGAAGAGTGGTCATCTTCGGGGTGGGAGAGAAGGTCTGAAATTAGTCAACTCCCTGTTGCTGGCTGAAGCCACGAGCCACGTAGCGCGCCTTGAAGACAGGCGAAGAACCCGGCGGCCGCTTCACCCTGAAAATCCACATGCCACTGACAATGTTCGTCCCAGGCGGGGGAACCTCGTGATCGTAGGTGCGTGTGGACTTCCAGGAAGTCATCTCTGCGTCCATAGCTGCCTGCCACTGATAGGAGTAGGGACCCTCTATCGCCTCCGCGTAAGAGCGCAGAGTCGGGATGTAAAGTGCATCCGGGTCTCCCTCAAAGGTAAGCAGTACGGACACGAGATGAGGTGAAGCAGCAGCCAGGCACTGGAACTCCTTCTGCCTGTCCTCAAGGACGTCCGTGCCAAGGGCACACTCACCCCCGACGGACGGAGGACAGACAGACTCAGACTCAGCGACAAGACTAGCAGCGTAGTCTAGACAACAGCGAGCAGCAAAGTCGACGAGCTCAGTAACTAAGGCGGACGCAGCAGTGGACTCGAAGGAAGGGTCAGTGGCGACAGTAGCAAGGAGACGCGTGACAGTAGGACTAGCAGCACGAAGAAAGTCCGACTCCGGGTCCGCAAGAGCAGGAAGAGAGGACTTAGGAGGAGAAGGCAAAGGGGCACGCAGAGGAGCAGTGGACGGACGCAGAGACATCCGGTGCGTGCCAGGGACAGGAGGAGGACGCTGACGCGAACCACAACCACTAGTGCGAGCAGGGCGGACAGGCGACGCAGGGCGAGACGCAGGCTCACGACGCTCAGCAAGACCTCCAGTAGGACCAGTGTAGGGAGAAGGAGCAGGCAGTGGAGAGGCCGGATGTAACTGTGACGGGACAGGCTGTGGACACTCTAAGGGAGGAGAAGGACCAGTAGAAGGCGGGAGACCAAGAACCTGCTGAAGGAGCGGAACGAAGTACGGCCGAGGCCGCACGGCGACTCCGGACATAGCAGAGACAGCACCAGTACCCCCAGCGGC
Organism: Closterium sp. NIES-65; assembly: GCA_948144175.1. Classification (NCBI taxonomy): domain Eukaryota; kingdom Viridiplantae; phylum Streptophyta; class Zygnematophyceae; order Desmidiales; family Closteriaceae; genus Closterium; species Closterium sp. NIES-65. The sequence continues at coordinate 391,374 of CANXME010002037.1, forward strand.
AGCACCCGCGCCAGGAGCACCTCCAGCTCCTGTACCTCCAGCAGCACCAGTAGTACCCCCAGTAGGTCCGCCTCCAGGACCGACAGCAGCAGCCTCCGCGCCAACACCCTCAGCAGCACCAGCTCCAATCGCACCCGCAGGCCCAGCAGCTCCTGTACTCCCAGCACGAGCACCTCCGGGACCCGCGGCACCAGCACCCTAAGCAGCTGGAGAACCTCCAGCTCCAGCACCACGCCTCCAGCGCCGGGCAAACCACTCACGCAGCTCCTGTGGAGAGAGGGGCTCCCGTCGAGACGAAGCACCCGGAGAACCTCCAGGCCCAGCAACGCCAGACGCCACATGAGTAGGCCCAACTCCCTCACGCTCCGCACCTTCAGGCTCAGCACCTCCAGGCGTAGTACTCCCAGGCTCAGGACCCCCAGGTGTAGCAACCCCAGGCTCAGCACCCCCAGGCTCAGCACCCCCAGTCGCAGCACCCCCGGGCTCAGCACCCCTAGTCGCAGCACCCCCAGGCTCAGCACCCCCAGTAGGAGCACCCGCAGGCTCAGCACCCCCAAGCGCAGCACCCACACGCTCAGCACCCCCAGAGTCAGCACCCCCAGGCTCAGCACCCTCAGCAGCACCAGAGTATCCAGTAAACTCGACAGGCTCAACTGCGTCTACCTGGGACAAACCTGAAGGGGCAGGACCCTGAGGGGGGAGGGTGTCTACCGGGGGGGGACCTGGTACAAGGAAGAGCGGCAGCGGGGGGAGGGACGGAGTGTGGTAGGGGAAGAGGCGGTAGTAGGGAACCGACTCGTCAAACGTGACGTCCTGGGAGGATAGAACACGGCGAGAGGTGGGGTGGTAGAACTGCCACCCTGGCGCGTCAGGGGGGAAGCCAAGGAAGACGCAAGGAGCAGCACGAGGGGACAGCTTGTCCGCAGACAAGTCGCGAACAAACGCCCGAGATCCCCAGACACGGAACACAGACGCATCGCCAACCTTCCCTCTCCACAGCAAAGCTGTGGAGGTCTCCGGCATGGAGACCCTGGGCTGAAGGTTGATCTGATGCGCCCCGTACCGAACCGCAAACGGCCACAGAAAATGGGGGGCAGCCGCATGCATCATGGACGTACGAGCGACATCCATGACCATGCCAATGCGGCGCTCAACAATCCCATTTTGCTGTGGGGAGTACGGAAACGTGAAGGTCTAGCGGATGCCTCGTGCACGACAGTAGGCTCGCAAAAGGCTAGAGGAGAACTCTCCGCCTCGGTCAGAGTGCAGACGCAGAACAGGAAAGTCCGAGCCGAAGCTCTGCCTGAGCTAGAGACGAGCTGCGCGGATCCAGTCGATCAACACCGCAGTGACATCACCCTTGCTGCGCAAGGGGAAGACTGTGGTGTAACGCGAGTAGTCGTCAACCACCAGCAGGAAGTAGCGCTCGTGACCCTGCCCACGGACGCGGGCCGGGCCCCACACGTCCATGTGAAGCGTCTGCAGCAGGGCCTCTGTCGGAGGAAACTGGGAGGAGTGAGGGGCAGCCCGCTGCCGCCCCTCGACACAGGGGACGCAGGTAGGGCCAACGCTAGGAGGAAGGGGAGGGAGGGACCGGGGAAGACCAGAGACAAGGACAAGGGAGGCCATGTCTCGGAGAGGAAGCAGGGAGGGGTGACCAAGGCGGTGGTGCCAGAGGAGAGTCTCGTGAGACAGGAGGCGACACGAGCAGGGGGCAGACTCAGTACCAGACCTGGACGCAGCAGCAAACACCTGACCTGACGCAGCTACCTGACCAGACACAGTGACTGGAGGAGACGCACTGGTCAGTGTGTACAGGCTCGACCCCGGCCGACGTGTAAACGTGGCCAGGTGTCGGCCTGTCCGAGCGTCCGTGCAGTGGGTCACCCGCTGACTCGCAAGAGTGAACTGGTGAACCCCCGCATCCTGTAGGTCAGCACCACTCGCCAAGTTCGTAGAGAACGAGGGGAGGTAAAGACCAGACAGGGTGCTAGAGGGGGCCGCGGGACACGGGAGGACAGTGGAGTAGTGAGCAAGGACAGGACCCCCAGAGGGGTCTGCCAGAGAGACTGCAATTGGCCGGCCAAGCGGCGTGAGTGTGGTGCGGTCTTGAAAGAAGGAGCGAGAAGCCCCCGAGTCAAGGGTGAAGGTGTGGGAGGCCGAAGCCGGCGCAGTACCTGAGAGAGCAGACTCACCAGCACCTGAGGGAGCAGACACACGAGCACCTAGAGCAGCAGCCTCGCTAGGACCTAGAGCAACAGCCTCACCAGTACCTAGAGCGGCAGTCTCGGGCGGAAAACACCGGTAACAGTCACCCTCATCACTAATAGTCACAGCATACATGGCAGCAAGAATAGCATCAAAGTCAAGGTCAAAGACAGCTACTCCCGCCCTAGACAGCTCACCCCAGCGGGGGATCTCCATGGCCTTCGGGAACTAGTGACACCAAGCGTCCGTCAGGCGGCCAAAGTAGCGCTGGGTGGAGTGCGCACCCCCGCACTGCTCACCCGCGCGGTCGCCGTTGCGTAGGACGTAGGTGCACGGACCAGTACCCCCACCCCGCTGGCGTGGAGTGTACCACTCACGGAGCTGCTGAGGGGAGGGGATGTCACGAGTGCGCTGCTGCTGCTGCTGCTGGTGCTGGCGCTGACCTCCACCGGAGCCGACCCTCTGCGCAGTGCCACCCCGACCAGCTCCACCTCCTCCGCCACCGCCTCCTCCACCGCCGCCACCTCCGCCACCACCTCCGCTCCCGCCGCCACCGCCGCCGCCCCCTCCGCCTCCACTGTCGCCAACGACACCTCCACCCCCGCCACCACCCCCACCGCCACCCCCACTCCCTCCGCCGCCTCCACCGCCGCCTCCACCGCCCCCGCTAGCTCCTCCAGCGCCCCTCCCCCCCCTGCCCTTGCCAGGGCGGCGTCTCCCGCTAGGGGTAGACGCCGCACCGACCGACTCAAGCCCAACGAGGTCAGCCGCAGCAGCAGAGGCAACAGAGGGCAAAAGGGGGGAGGGGGAACACCCCTCAAAGATGGGGGTGCGAGGGTCACCACGAGAGGCTCCTACAGCGACTATGCTCTTCTTCGCTGCTAGGAGGGCCTTCTCGAGGAGGTCAACGGTGAGGGTGGTGGGGCAAACTGAGAGGAAGTGGTCCCTGACTACGCGAAGGTAGTAGAGAGTGATGTACATGGGGGGGGGGGTTCTTGGCGCAGAACTCAGCAGGAAGCGCAGCGCGGTAGCGAGTGTCACTAGTGCGGAGGTGCGTAATGAGGTCAGGGACTGTGGGAAACGCATCAAGGTCAGGGAAGAGGTACGGTAGCATGAGACGGCTCAGTGCAGCAGTGGCAGGGGAGGAGTAGCGTGCAACTACAGCGTCGTACAAGGTCTGAGCACTCTTGTACTGGCTAAAGTGCCCACGCTCAGAGGTAGGCAGGTGGCGACGCACAGCAAGACGTGCAGCAGCATCGCGTGTGGCCCACTGTGAGCGAACAGTGGCGTCAGCATTAGCAGCAGGGGCAGGAGAGGCACCAGAGGTGAGGTCAAAGAGGGAGAGACCGTCTGCCCTATCGCACTGTAGGAAAAGGTGCAGGTCATCTACCCAGACATCAAAGTCAATGGTCCGACCCTCAGCATAAAAAGCGAGGACACTAGGGGTAGCCATGACAGCAGTAGACTAGTAGCGCGAACAGTGAGGTAAGGGCAGTGCAGTGACAGAGGCGCTGCTCTTACCGGACAGGGCGGCTCGGGCGGCTCGGCGGCTCGGCAGCTCGGCAGGAACTGCAGCTCGGCGGCTCGGCAGGAACTGCAGCTCGGCGGCTCGGCTACTCTGCGGCTCGGGCGGCTCGGGTGGCTCGGGCGGCTCGGGCGGCTCAGGCGACTCGGGCGGCTCGGGCGGCTCGGCGGGACGGCGGCTCGGGCAGCTTGGGCAGCTTGGGCGGCTCAGGCGGCTCGGCGGGACGGCGGCTCGGGCGGCTCAGGTGGCGCGGCGACTTGGGTGGCGCTGGCGGCTCGGCAGTAGCTCGGCGGAGCCGCGTGAAGGCGGGGTCGGGGCCGGGAAGGGTGTGCGACGGGGCCAGCAGGGGCTGGGCCGGGGCTGTCAAGGGCAGCGCGACATAGCCGCTAGGGCGGCGCGACACAGTGAGAAAGGGGAAGCGCGACTCGGGAAAGGGCTGAGCGCGCTCCGGGCAGGAAAAAAAATCGAATCGGTGGGCCCTAGGAACAGTTCCCACGAGGGAACCTGCTCGATACCATGAGAAAACTGAAACGAGAATGAAATGACTAAGGGAAAGTTGGGTACAAGTGCAAACCCTAGAAAGCTGTACCTCATATGTGCTACCCCACTATAGCCTACAGTAGCTATGTCATATAAATCTGACACGAGGAACCTCCATGATCAAGCCAATGCGACGTTCAGCAATCCCATTCTGCTGAGGAGAGGCCGGAAGCGTGAATGTCGGGCGAATGCCCTCGTCTCGACAAAACTCCTCAAGGAGGTCGGAAGAGAACTCACGGCCCCTGTCAGAGTGCGGACGCAGGACTGGCAAGTCCCGATGAAACCCCTCGCGCAGCTGGCAACGAGTAGCATGGATCCAGGGGATCAAAACACCGATGACGTCCACCTTGCTGCGCAAGGGGAAGACAGAGGTGTAGCGTGTGTAGTCATCAACAAACAGCAGGAAGTAGCGCTCTTAGTCTGTTCCACCGATGGGGGCTGGGCCCCACACGTCCATGTGGAGAGTTTGCAGAGGAGCAGTGGTCGGAGGAAACTCGGAGGAGTGAGGAGCGGCGCGCTGTCGCCCCTCGACGCAAGGAAGGCAGGGCAGCGCATGTGAGCGCGGATGGGAAGGCAGGGACCTGGGAAGCCCAGAGACGCGGCAGTGAGGGGTGACAGAGGCAGTGGTGCAAGAGGAGAGTCTGGTGGGAGAGTACCCGACACGAGCAAGACGCTGCAAGCTGACCAGACGCAGACACCTGACTCGACGCAGCCACATGACCTGACTCAGCCACCTGTGCAGACGCAGTGGTCAGTGTGTACAGACTAGACCCAGGTCGTCAAGTGAACGTAGCTAGGTGAAGGCCAGTCCGGGAGCACGTACAGATCGCCACACGGTGCCCTCCAAGAATAAAGGTATCAACCCAGACATCCTGAATGGCAGCGTTTCTCACCAAGTTCGTCGAGAACGTGAGGAGGTGGAGACCTGACAGAGTACCGGAGGGGATTGCTGGACACGGGAGGACAGTGGAGGCTCGCACAACTACTGGGCCCCCAGTAGGGTCAGCCAGTGAGACTGGGACAGGTGATGCGAGTGGTGTGACTGTGGTGCAATCGCGAAAGAAGTATCGTGATGCGCCTAAGTCAAGCGTAAAAGTATGCAAGGCCTCAGTTGAGGCAGGACCTGTGGCAGTAGATGCACTAGCACCTAGAGCGTCGGCAGACTCACGAGCACCTAGAGCTGCAGCAGACTCACCAGCACCTGGAGCGGTAGCAGACCCACTAGAACCTAGAGCAGCAGCCTTTACACAACCAGGGACATATCATTGAGAAGTAGAGTCGCGAGGACGCAGAGACCACATAAAACCAAAGCCTCCACCACCAGGACGGGCTCGCTGAATAACCCACTCACGAAGCTGCTGAAGGGTGGGGTCGTCCAGGAGAGGCAGTGACCGCTGCTGTCCACCCCTAGCCGCTGCAACTGCCGTGATAGTGGCCATGACAGGCAGTGACAGGTAGTAGGTCCAGCACCTCCAGCACCAGCAGCACCTCCAGTACTCCCAGCCGCACCTCCACCAGCAGCGGCAGTAGCACGAGCAGCAGTAGCAGCAGCAGGGCGGCTCAGTGGGGCTGGGCGGCGGCACCTCCAGCACTCCCAGTAGCACCTCCACGAGCAGCAGCACTAGCAGGGTAGCTCGGGCTGGGCGGCGTGGCTCGGCCTGGGTGGCGCTACTCGGCAGGGCACAGCGCAGAAGTAGTAGCGTGTGCAGCAGCATCGCGCGGGGCAGCAGGGCGCGCTGGCGTTTATTTAAATTAATATTTATTATTATTATTGCTATTTAGGGTTGCGGGGCGCGCTAGCGCGCTTAGCAGCGGGGCGCGCTGGCGCGCTTAGCAGCAGGGGCGCGCTGGCGCGCTTCGCAGTGGGACACGCTGGCGCGCTGGGCTGCGGGGCGTACTTTCGCGCTGGGCTACGGGGCGCACTCGCGCGCTAGGCTGCGGGGCGCACTGGCACGCTGGCCAGCGGGGCGCGCTGGCCTGCGGGGAGCGCTAGCGCGTTTAGGGCTGCGGGGTGGGCTGGGCTACTCGCGGGCAGAAGCGGCGCGTAGGGCAGGGGCTGCTCGCGGGCAGAAGGGGCGCTCGGGTCAGGGGCTGCTCGCGGGCAGCAGAGGCGCGCGGGGCAGGGGCTGCTCGCGGGGAGCAGGGGCGCTCGGGGCAGGGGCTGCTCGCGGGCAGCAGTGGCGCGCGGGGCAGGGGCTGCTCGCAGGCAGCAGGGGCGCGCGGGGCAGGGGCTGCTCTTGGGTAGCAGGGGCGCGCGGGGTAGGAGGTGCTCGCGGGCAGCAGGTGTGAAAATAGGAAAACAGGAATGAATGAACTATGAATGAAAGCAGTACAAATATGAAACCCTAACTGGGTTGTACCCCCTATGGGATACCCCACTACAGCCTACACAGCAGTATAAGCTATAGATATGTTCTGACAGCAGGGGCGCGCGTGACAGCAGGGCAGCGCGCTAGGGCAGGCAGTGCGAGTAGCTGCAGACAGCGTGATACCGTGCGAGAGGGCCGAACAGTGCAAGGTGGGCCCTAAAAACTTTATAGGTTTCCTGCTCTGAATACCATGTCAGAATAGCTGCGCAGGAATGATTGGATTAGCAAGAGTTGGGGTACAAGTATTAACCTTAGAAGTGTTGTACCCCATAACGAGTGCCCCACTACAGCCTACAAGTGAGATTGTACTTTGACAGTGACTAGGGTTGATGCCTCCCTATTCACGTCCATTTCCGAATGGGTAATATTTTCTTTTTTCTGCGCGTTTCCGATCAGTTAGTGATATGTATCACCCATAATGAAATATATTGTTTTGGACTCACAAATTAACACGTAGAATTTGTCAGAACATTATAGCTTATGCTTTTGTGTAGGCTGTAGTGGGGTAGCCCATATGGGGTACAACCCAATTAGGGTTAGTACTTGTACCCAACTGTTTCATAGTTCATTCATTCTCGTTCTCATTTTCTCATGGTATCGAGCAGGTTCCCCTGTGGGAACTGTGCCTAGGACCCACCAAATTTCGAATTTTGTTTTCCTGCCCGAAGCGCGCTCCGCCCGAGTCGCGCTCTCACCTCGTCGAGCCGCCCTAGCGGCCCAAATGCCCTAGCGGCCCTCCCTACCTTAGCGGCCCCGTCGCCCGTTCGTGCGGCCCCGCCACCTACTAGCGTGGCCCCGCCACCCGCATTCGCGGCCCCGCCGCCCTACGTCGCGACCCCGCCGCCCTAACTGCGGCCTCGCCGCCCTACTCCTGCGGCCCCGCCGCCCTACTTCGCGGCCCCGCCGCTCTACGTCGCGGCCCCGCCGCCCTGTTCAGCGGCCCCGCCGCCCCACTTCGCGGCCCCGCAGCCCCACTTCGCGGCCCCACCGCCCTGCTTCAGCGGCCCCGCCGCCCGTCTGCTGCGGCCCCGCCGCCCCACTTCGCGGCCCCGCCGCCCTTCTTCAGTGGCCCCGCCGCCCGTCTGCTGCGGCCCCGCCGCCCCACTTCGCAGCCCAGCCGCCCCACTTCGCGGCCCCGCCGCCCTACTTCAACGGGCCCCGCCGCCCTACTTCAGCGGCCCCGCCGCCCTACGTCTGCGGCCCCGCCGCCCTAATTCAAGGGCCCCGCCGCCCTATTTCAAGGGCCCCGCTGCCCTACTTCACCGGCCCCGCCGCCCTACGTCAACAAGTCCCGCCGCCAGTCTGCAACGGCCCCGCCGCTCTCCCCTCCTGCAGCAACGCGCCCGAGCCGCCGACCGCCGCGCCGCCCTGTACCAGAGGAGCCAGCCGCCCTGCCGCCGGGCCGCCCGGCCGCCCACCAGCCGAGCCGCCGTGCAGCCGAGCCGCCCAGCCGCCGAGCCGCCCAGCAGCCGAGCCGCCCCGCAGCCGAGCTGCCAAGCCGCCGAGCCGCCCTACAGTTGAGCCGCCCGAGCAGCCCTGTCCGGTGAGCACAGCCTCTATGTCACTGCGTGCCCTTCCCCTGCTGCTTGCACTGCTAGTCTACCATCATCATGGCTACCCCTAGTGTCCTCGCTTTTGACGCTGAGGGTCGAGCCATTGACTTTGAGGTCTGGGTCGACGACCTGCAGCTGTTCTTACAGTGCGATAGGGCGGACAGTCTTTCTCTCTTTGACCTCACCTCTGGCGCCTCTCCTGCCCCTCCTGCTGATGCTGACCCCACTGTTCGCTCTCAGTGGGCCACCCGCGATGCTGCTGCACGTCTTGCTGTGCGTCGCCACCTGCCTACCACTGAGCGCGTGCACTTAAGTCAGTACAAGAGTGCTCAGACCTTGTACGACGCTGTAGTTGCGCGCTACTCTTCCCCTGCCACTGCTGCACTGAGCCGCCTCATGCTACCGTACCTCTTCCCTGACCTTGCTGCATTTCCCACAGTTGCTGACCTCATTACGCACCTCCGCACTAGTGACACTCGCTACCGCGCCGCGCTGCCTGCTGAGTTCTGCGCCAAGAACCCCCCCCCCCATGTACAGCACTCTCTATTACATAGTCACCCGCCTCCCTGACTCCCTTCGCATAGTCAGGGACCACTTTCTTTAAGTCTGTCCCACCACTCTCACTGTTGTCCTCCTAGAGAAGGCCCTCCTAGCAGCGGAGAAGAGCATAGTCGCTGTAGGAGCCTCTCGTGGTGACCCTCGCACCCCCATCTTTGAGGGGTGTTCCCCTTCCCCCCTGTTGCCCTCTGTCGCCTCTGCTGCTGCGGTCGACCTACTTGGTCTTGAGTCGGTCGGTGCGGCGTCTGCCCCTAGCGGGAGACGCCGCTCTGGCAAGGGCAAGGGGGGCAAGGGCGCGGGTGGAGCTAGCAGGGGTGGTGGAGGTGGCGGTGGAGGCGGCGGAGGGAGTGGGGGTGGCGGTGGGAGTGGTGCCGGGGGTGGAGGTGGCGGTGGCAGCGGCGGAGGCGGAGGTGGCGGTGGCGGTAGCGGTGGGAGCGGAGGCGGCGGTGGCGGCGGAGGTGGAGGCGGCGGTGGTGGAGGAGGTGGAGCTGGTCGAGGTGGTACTTCTCAGCGGAGCGGCTCCGGGAGTGGTCAGCGCCAGCAGCAGCAGCAGCAGCAGCAGCAGCAACGTTCTCGGGACATCCCCCCTCCTCAGCAGCTCCGTGAGTGGTACACGCAGCGTCAGCGTGGTTGGGGTTTTGGCCAGTGCACCTACGTCCTCCGCTCCGGCGACCGCACGGGTGAGCAGTGTGGGGGTGCTCATCCCACCCAGCGTTGCTTTGGCCGCCTGACGGACGCTTGGCGTCACCAGTTCCCGAAGGCTAGTGAGATCCCCCACTGGGGAGAGCTGTCTAGGGCAGGCGTAGCTATCTTTGATCTTGACTTTGATGCTATCCTTGCTGCCATGTATGCTGTGACTATTAGTGATGAGGGTGACTGTTACCGGTGTTTCCCGCCCGGCCCGGGCATTGGTACTGCTGCTCTAGGTACTGGTGAGGCTGGTGCTCTAGGTGCCAGTGCGTCCGCGCCCTCATGTGCTGGTGAGTCTGCGCTCTCAGGTACCACGTCGGCTTCGGCCTCCCTCACCTTCACACTTGACTCAGGGGCTTCTCGCTCCTTCTTTCGAGACCGCACCACACTCACGCCGCTTGGTCGGCCAGTTGCAGTCTCCCTCGCAGACCCCTCTGGGGGTCCTGTCCTCTCTCACTTCTCCACTGTCCTCCCGTGTCCGGCTGCCCCCTCTGGCACCTTGTCTGGTCTTTACCTCCCCTCGTTCTCTACAAACTTGGTGAGTGGTGCTGACCTGCAGGATACGGGGGTTCACCAGTTCACTCCTGCGAGTCAGCGGGTGACCCACTGCACGGACGCTCGGACAGGCCGACACCTGGCCACGTTTACACGTCGGCCGGGGTCGAGCCTGTACACACTGACCACTGCGTCTCCTCCAGTCACTGCGTCTGGTCAGGTAGCTGCGTCGGGTCAGGTGTTTGCTGCTGCGTCCAGGTCTGGTCCTGAGTCTGCCCCCTGCTCGTGTCGCCTCCTGTCTCACGAGACTCTCCTCTGGCACCACCGTCTTGGTCACCCCTCCCTGCCTCGTCTCCGAGGCATGGCTTCCCGTGTCCTTGTCTCTGGTCCCTCCCCTTCCTCCAGGGCCTGGTCCTTCCTGTGTCCCCTGTGTCGAGGGGCGGCTCCGAGCTGCCCCTCACTCCTCTTAGTTTCCCCCGACAGAGGCCCCGCTGCAGACGCTTCACATGGACGTTTGGGGCCCGGCCCGCTTCCGTGGACAGGGTCACGAGCGCTACTTCCTGCTGGTGGTTGATGACTACTCGCGTTACACCACAGTCTTCCCCTTGCGCAGCAAGGGTGATGTCGTTGAGGTGTTGATCGACTGGATCCGCGCAGCTCGTCTCCAGCTCAGGAGGAGCTTCGGCTCAGACTTTCCTGTTCTGCGTCTGCACTCTGACCGAGGCGGAGAGTTCTCCTCTGGCCTTCTGCGAGCCTATTGTCGTGCGCGAGGCATCCGCCAGACCTTCACGCTTCCGGACTCTCCGCAGCAAAATGGGATTGCTGAGCGCCGCATTGGCATGGTCATGGACGTCGCTCGTACGTCCATGATGCATGCGGCTGCCCCCCATTTTTTGTGGCCGTTTGCGGTTCGGTACGCGGCGCATCAGATCAACCTTCACCCCAGGGTCTCCAGACCGGAGACCTCCCCAGCCTTGCTGTGGACGGGGAAGGTCGGCGATGCGTCTGCATTCCGTGTCTGGGGATCTCGGGCGTTTGTCCGCGACTTGTCTGCGGACAAGCTGTCCCCTCGTGCTGCTCCCTGTGTCTTCCTTGGCTTCCCCCCTGATGCCCCTGGGTGGCAGTTCTACCAACCCACCTCTCGTCGTGTTCTGTACTCCCAGGACGTCACGTTCGACGAGTCAGTACCCTACTACCGCCTCTTCCCCTACCGCACTCCTTCCCTCCCCCCGCCACTGCACTTCCTTGTGCCAGGTCACCCCCCGGTAGACCCCCTCCCCCCTCAGGGTCCTGCCCCTTCAGGTGTGTCCCAGGTAGATGCAGGTGAGCCGGTCGAGGTTGCTGGTGACTCTGGTACTGCTGCGGGTGCTGAGCCTGGGGGTGCTGAGCCTGGGGGTGCTACGACTTGGGGTGCTGAGCCTGGGGGTGCTACGACTGGGGGTGCTGAGCCTGGGGGTCCTTCGCCTGGGGGTGCTGAGTCTGGAGCTACTGAGCCTGGGGGTGCGGAGCCCGCGGCCGCTGGACCTGCTTGTGTGGCGTCTGGCGGTGCTGGGCCTGCTGGTTCTCCGGGTGCTTCGTCTCGGCGGGAGCCACTCTCTCCACAGGAGTTGCGCGAGTGGTTTGCTCGGCGCTGGAGGCGTACTACTGGAGCTGGTGCTTCTTCGGCTGCTGAGGGTGCTGGTGCCGCAGGTCTCGGAGGTGCTAGTCCTGCGAGTGCTACTGGAGTCGGAGCTCCTGAGGGTGTTGGCGCGGAGGCTACAGCTGTCAGTCCTGGCGGCGGTCCTGCTGCGGGTGCTACTGGTGCTGCTGGAGGTACTGGAGCTGGAGGTGCTGTTGACGCTGGTACTGCCGCTGGGGGTGCTGGTGCTGTCCCTGCTGTGCCTGGAGTCGCCGCGCGGCCTCGACCGTACTTTGTTCCGCTCCTTGAGCAGGTTCTTGGTCTTCCTCCTCCCTTAGAGTGTCCACCGCCTTTCCAGTCACAGTCACATTTACCACCGGTCTCCCCACTGCCTTCTCCTTCTCCGTACACTGGTCCTACTGGAGGTCTTGCTGAGCGTCGTGAGTCTGCGTCTCATCCTGCGTCGCCTGTTCGTGCTGCTCGCACTAGTGGTCGCAGTTCGCGTCAGCGTCCTCCTCCTGTCCCTGGCACGCACCGGATGTCTCTGCGTCCGTCCACTGCTCCTCTGCGTGCCCCCTTGCCCTCTCCTCCTGAGTCCTCTCTTCCTGTACTTGCCGACCCTGAGTCGGACTCTCTTCGTGCTGCCAGTCCTATTGTCACGCGTCTCCTTGCTACTGTCGTCACTGACCCCTCCTTTGAGTCCACTACTGCGTCTGCTCTTGTTGCTGAGCTCGTCGACTTTGCTGCTCGTTGTCGTCTAGACTACGCTGCTAGTCTTGTTGCTGAGTCTGCGTCTGTCTGTCCTCCATCCGTCGGGGGTGAGTGTGCTCTTGGCACGGACGTCCTTGAGGACAAGCAGGAGGAGTTCCAGTGTCTGGCTGCTGCTTCACCTCATCTCGCGTCCGTACTGCTTACCCCTGAGGGTGACCCGGATGCACTAGACATCCCGACTCCGCGCTCTTACGCGGAGGCCGTAGAGGGTCCCTACTCCTCTCAGTGGCAGGCAGCTATGGATGCAGAGATGGCTTCCTGGAAGTCCACAGGCACCTACGTTGACGCGGTTCCCCCTCCTGGGGCGAACATCGTCAGTGGCATGTGGATCTTCAGGGTGAAGCGGCCGCCGGGCTCTCCACCTGTCTTCAAGGCGCGGTACGTGGCTCGTGGCTTCAGTCAACGGGAGGGAGTTGACTACTTTCAGACCTTCTCTCCCACCCTGAAGATGACCACTCTTCGGGTGCTGCTACACGTAGCCGCTCAGCGTGACTACGAACTTCACTCCCTTGACTTCAGCACTGCTTTCCTGCAGGGTAGCCTGCACGAGGAGATCTGGTTGCGCCGTCCACCTTGGCTTCACTGGGACTTTCCCTCCTGGCACCAAGTGGAGCCTCCGACGGCCAGTCTACGGTCTCCGCCAGGCACCGCGCGAGTGGCACGACACACTGAGGACTACACTTGCGGCTCTTGGGCTACACAAGCACATTGCTCTTCGCTACTTCCTTGCTCGTGAGCTGCAGCAGCGTGGTTAGTTGCGTCTTGCGTACGTGGCCTCTGAGGCCAACACTGCTGATATCTTCACCAAGGCACTTGCGCCTTGTGATCATCAGCGCTTCTGTACTCAGCTTGGTCTTGTGCCTGTCTTGCCTCACTTGCTCACCTCTTGACCTTGCTTGTACTGTTACATATATATACACCTGCTCTTGCTTGTCTAGCTTTCTATATATTTGTACTCATGCATGTGAACTGGCCTTGTGGCCTTGAGCTTGTGCTCGGAATGTGTGGTGACTTTGTGATCCACCCTGAGCTTGCTTTGCTTTGCTTTGCTTGACTGGTCTTGTGACCGCTTGTTCTCCCCCACTTTGCCTATGGGGGTGTGTCAGAACATTATAGCTTATGCTTTTGTGTAGGCTGTAGTGGGGTAGCCCATATGGGGTACAACCCAATTAGGGTTAGTACTTGTACCCAACTGTTTCATAGTTCATTCATTCTCGTTCTCATTTTCTCAGAATTTTACTTCCAGAAGAGCGCGATGCGCGCGTAGTAGTAGACGACGTTCGTTGACCCTTATGAATAAGTTGGACACGAAGTTTGGTGCTGGTAGCATTTCTCTTTCAGTCACGGTTCGGCTTGTTTGCCTAGCCTCTTGGGCAGCTCAGGGTTGAAATCCTACGGTTGAGATTTTCTGGCCCTAATTTGGTCATCCCTCTAGCATCCTTCGGCCCTAATTTGATCATTTCCCAAAATTCTATTTGGCTGAACTCGCAAAACCTTTTTCTTCCTATGAACCACATTAGGGCTAGCTGAAGCAGCGAGGAGTGGTTGAGAGAACAAGGCTCGACGCTTTAACGTCGGAAGGGTTGCGTAGATTGTTACTCTCTTTTAGGGTCCCTCACATATATTCAAAGAGTGGATACCGAATTGATAACAATGTAAGAATGCCATGTATGCTTTTAATTCAATTATCAAGCATGAAACTACTAGCAACAGATTGGGGCTTCTAACGCTAGGAACAGATTGCACTAAAGAATCTTTCTTTGCTGACTTTGTTGGGATTGGGTGAGCAGTAGGCTAGGGTTTCATTGCCCTCCCACCCAACCACTCCTCCCAAAGTGCTCTCGAGGCTTTCCCTCGTGCCCTTTCCAACTCTTGCGATGTCATCAAGAAGTCAACTAGCTCAGGTAGTTCTAAAGAGTGCTACCTTGTTAATGCCTAAGCCGCGCGCTTAGAGCGCAATATAGCATAGAGCATTCGCCCTAGGGCGCTCTCTCCTAGACGTTGGAACCTAGGCCTATGGCGCCTAGGGCGTAAGCGCCAAGGGCATTGGCCTTAGGGCGCTAGCGCCTTAGGTGCCATTGGCGCGTAAGGCGCTGGCGCCATTGGGCGCTGGCACCATTCGCGTTGGCGCCATTGGGCGCGGTCGCCGTGGGCGCTGGCGCTGGCGCCTTTGCGCGCTGACGCTGGCGCCTTTGGGCGTTGGCGCTCGCGCCTTTGCACGCTGGTGCTGGCGCCTTTGCGCGCTGGCGCTGGCGCCTTTGCGCGCTGGCGCTGGCGCCTTTGCGCGCTGGCGCTTGCGCGTTTGGGCGCTGGCGCTGGCCCCTTTGGGCGCTGACGCTGACTGTCAGAATGTTATTATCTAGCCTGTAGTGGGGTGCTCTATAGCGAGTACAACCCTGTTAGGGTTTGCTATATATATCCCAACTGCTGCTAGTGAAACCCCTCCTTTGCTCTTTTCTCTCTTGCCTAGCTAGCTAAATCCTAGCTATGGCTCCTCACTATACTTATGATTCTTACATGCTATCAGAGCATCTACGCTCCTGGCCTGAGGGCCCACCTAACTGCTTCCGCTGCTACTCTGTCTGTTGCACGCCCCGTGGCGTGCGACTCCTCCTTCCTGCCGTCCTTGGGGACCCCCGCGCGGCCACCCCCCGCCCTGCTCGTCCCGGCGCCCTGGGGAGCACGCGCGGCCCCCGCCCTGCTCGTCGCGACGCCCTGGGGAGCACGCGCGGCCCCCGCCCCTCACGTCGCGGCGCCCTGAGGAGCCGCGCGCGGCCCCTCCTCGGTTTCCTTCCTTGGGGACCCGCGCGCGGCCCCCCCGCCCTGCTTGTCGCGGCGCCCTGGGGAGCACGCGCGGCCCCCGCCCTGCTCGTCGCGGCGCCCTAGGGAGCACGCGCGGCCCCCGCCCTGCTCGTCGCGGCGCCCTGGGGAGCACGCGCGGCCCCCGCCCCTCACGTCGCGGCGCCCTAGGGAGCCGCGCGCGGCCCCTCGCTACCCCGTGGTGGCGCCCTGGGGGCCGCGCGCCACCCCTGGAGCAGCGCGCGGCCCCTCGCTGCCCCGTAATGGCGCCCTGGGGGCCGCGCGCCACCCCTGGAGCCCGCGCGGCCCCTCGCTGCCCCGTGGTGGCGCCCTGGGGGCCGCGCGCCGTCCCCCTCACCGTCCCCCGCGCTCCTACCCCGTGCCACCCGTTTTAGGGTTTGGGGGTGGGGAGTGTGGGGGTGACAGTTGTGGGGGTGCCGTTTGTGTGTGCCGTCCCCTGCTCCTCCTCCTCCTCCGTCTCCCGCTGCTGTAGCTGCCGCTCAGGGGGGTGGGTGTGTGGGAGCCGAAGGAGTGGTGCTAGGGGGGTGACGTGGGAGTGGAGTTAGGGTTCAGCAGGGGGTGTGTGTCAAGGGTGTGGGTCAGTTGGAGGAGGTTGTGTGGAGGTAGCTGTCGTGTTGCCTGCAGCGCCTGTAGTCCGTCGCCCTTGCTTCGGTAGCCAGTGAGCCTGTTGCACCAGTCGTCAGTGGGTCCGTTGCTCCTGCCGCTCGTCTAAAGTCGCGGAGCCAGTCACTCTAGTAGTCCGTCGCCCTTGCTTCGGTAGCCACTGAGTCAGCCGCTCTTGTGCCCGTGCCTCTGCAGCTTCAGTCGTTGCCTCCCATCTTCTTTCCGTCCACAGTACACTCCTCCTCCTCACTTGCCCTCTGCGATAGCCTCTAGCTTTGCTTGCCATTGTGAAACTGCTCTATGACTGTGTGCTCTGCTGATTACACCCCACTTTGGCTATGGGGGTGTGTCAGAATGTTATTATCTAGCTTGTAGTGGGGTGCTCTATAGCGAGTACAACCCTGTTAGGGTTTTCTATATATATCCCAACTGCTGCTAGTGAAACCCCTCCTTTGCTCTTTTCTCTCTTGCGTAGCTAGCTAAACCCTAGCTATGGCTCCTCACTATGCTTATGATTCTCACACTGACGCCCTTGGGCACTGGCGCTGGCGCCTTTGCGCACTGGTTCTTGCGCCTTGGCGCACCGGTTCTTGCGCCTTTGGGCGCTGGCGCTGGCGCCTTTGGCTCCTTGGCTTTAATTTCGTTGGCTCTAGGCATTTTTCGTCGCATTCTAGTGGAAAGTATTAAGGCATGGTATGCACATGCCATGCGTTTGCTAATGTGAGGCGCACATGCTCACAACCCCCTCCCTGTTGAGATAGGAGCACAAGTGGTAGTTAAGGATAGGTAGGGCCTATGCTTAGTAGCCTAGGCCAAGGGGAAGTCGAGAAAGTTGTGCCAAGGAGAAAGTCGAGAATGGGAATGATGTTCACTATAGCACTAGGGTACATATAGCAAACAGAGCATGCAAAGAAGGTGCACCACCAACAGTTTATAATAACTACACTAAACTATAGCTACAGGCAGTTACATATATATTCTAACACTCCCCCAAAACTGCCTGCAGCAGGAGTTTGTGCAGAACACAACCTGCAAGGGTACACCAGCAACAGCAACAGCAGGCACGGTAACAGAGCAGGTACAGCAGCAAAGGGTCAGGCGACAGCAAGACATTCCTGCCACCCCCTTACTCTCTCCCCCCCCCAACCACAGGAGGGGCAGCAGGGAGAGTGAGGAGGCGGGCTGGCTCTGGCTGGTCACCCCCTCTATCTCCTCACCCTCCCCCTCCCCCTCCCCCCCACACTACTGCAAGAGCAGCAGAGGGGGGAAGAGAGGAGAGGTGGAGGGACGGCTGCTGGTTGGTCTCACACCCGCCACCCCAGTGCCACTCCCCCGGCTCCCCCACACCCTCACACCCTCCCCCCCAGCGGCAACTACAGCAGTGGGAACGCAAGGAGGAGGAGGGGAAGGGAAGCACACCACCCATCACCCCCACACCCGCCACCCCCATACCCTCCCCCCCACGGCTGCAGGGAGACGAAGGAGGAGGGGGTGGGCGGGGAGAAAGCCGCAGAGCGGCTACAGAGGGTCGGCGCGGGTAGGTCAGGGGCGGCTGCAGCGAGTGCAGGCGCGAGGTGAGGCAGAGGCGGCTGCACCGAGTGCAGGAGCGGGGGCGGCTGCTCCAAGGGCACGCGCTGGGTGGTGCAGGGGCGGCTGCAGCGAGTGCAGGCGCGGGTGAGGCAGGGGCACCGCCGAGTGCGCCAGGGGCGGGTACGCGGTGGCCCAGGACACCGTCGCAGGCGCCAGGGGCGGTTCCGCGGCGGCTCAGGGCACCGTCGCGCACCACGGGGCACGTGACGGACAGTTTAGGGCACCGTCGCGTGCCACAGGGCGCATGACGGGCAGGGCACCGTCGCGTGCCACGGGGCGCACGACGGGCAAGGCACCGTCGCGTGCCACGGGGCGCACGACGGGCAGGGCACCGTCGCGTGCCACGGGGCGCACGACGGGCAAGGCACCGTCGCGTGCCACGGGGCGCACGACGGGCAGGGCACCGTCGCGTGCCACGGGGCGCGCGACGGGCAGAAAAGATGTCACTCGCCACCCGGGGGCGGGACAGGACGAAAATCACCACGCGCCCGAGGCGCGCGACCGGAAAAACAGCAGCGGAAGCGTGAGACGGGCCCACAGGCCCGGACTTAACAGTCTCTGATTCCATGTTGAGATAGGAGCACAAGTGGTAGTTAAGTTTAGGTAGGGCCTAGGCTTAGTAGCCTAGGCCAAGGGGAAGTCGAGAAAGTTGTGCCAAGGAGAAAGTCAAGAATGGGAATGATGTTCACTATAGCACTAGGGTACATATAGCAAACAGAGCATGCAAAGAAAGTGCACCACCAACAGTTTATAATAATTACACTAAGCTACAGCTACAGGCAGTTACATATATATTCTAACACTCCCTCCCTGCCCCCGCCCGTTCCACCCCTTCCTTCCAGGGGTCTAACCTATGAGATCTCCTCTTATCGGCGGCGGCAGCATCAACGCAGGGTGCGAGCATCGTCGGCACAATGCGGTGAGACGAAGGTTAGAGAGTTGGAAATTGTGAGATGACGAGAGGTCGAGTGGGGTGGGGGGGAAGGGGGAGAGAGATAAAGAGAGAAGGTTTCTGTGGAGTTATAGGGCAAGGCTAAGAGATAATACTAAATATTTGGGTATGTGAAAGGTTGGCTATTGTGTTGGCTCCTAAGATGCTTGGCTGTAGCACGTTTACGTAATGCAATGACGATTTGGGCACAGGTGCCTGGTGCTCCGGCCTTAGGTTGAGGGCCGCTGACGTTGGCTAGTGATTGCGAGTGTGGTAATGCAAGTTCAGTTTGAGGGTGTGCGCAATGTGTGCGCGCGTGCGTGTGTGGGTGGTCGGGTGAGCGTGAGCACGAGTCAGGGGGTGAGTGCGAGGGTTTGTGTGTGTTTCCTTGAGTGTGTATAAGAACGGTTGAAAAAATATTCGAGTGTCCGTGAGTGGTTGCGAGAGTGACTGCGAGCGTGTGCGAGAGGTGAGCACGGGTTTGAATTCGAGAGCAATAGCAGGTGTGAGAGTGAGCGTGCGCATGCACTTGAGGGTGTCTGCGAGAGTGAGTGCAAGTGTGTGTATGAGAGGGTCAATGTGAGCAAGTGCGAGCGTAAGTGCGAGAATGATTGCGAGGGTGGGTGTGAGAGCAATACGAGTATGAGTGTGAGGGTGAATACGGGTGTGGGCGCAAGAGTGAGTGCAAGGGTGAGTGTGAGGGCGAGGGTGAGTGGGTGTGTGTAATTGCATGTGTGTGATTTTCTGTGTAAGTGTGAGAGTGAGCGCGAGCATGTTCGCGAGCATAAGTGCAAGGTTGAGTGCCAAGGTTTGAGAGTGTGTTTCCCTGAGTGTGCCAAATAAAAGTTGAGAGCGACTGTGTGGGCATTAGTGGGTGGGAAAGTGCGTGCTAGAGTGAGTGCAAGCATGAGTGTGAGGATGAATGTGAGGGTGAATGCAAGGGTGGCTGCGAGGTATTGCATGCACTTAAGTTTGATTGTTTAATCACTCGTTAGTTTCATCAGCAATTTCTTTAGCGATTAATTTGTTTCTTATACATTGTGAGAGCTGCATTTTCTGATTTTGTTGTCTTTTGCAGCTCATGCAAGAATTATACTCTGATTTTGTCCTTGTTAGTGCAGGGAGTGTGAGTTGCATTTGCTTTTTTTTTTTTCCTGTGCAGGGAGTTCAAGCTGCATTCTTTGTTTCTTGCAGAGAAAAGGGAAGGGGGGGGGAGAGGGGGAGGAGACCAGGGAGGGAGGGAGGAGATTGGGGGACATGCTAGCAATCATTTATACATGGCTGAACCTAATTGATTAGGCTTGCATGCTTATTAGCTGTATGTTTTTGTGCTGTGTGTGTATGTGTGTGTGATCCTGTATGTGTGCGTGCGTTGTCAGAATCCCAACCACTAGACCATTGGGATAAAAGGGCTTGTTAAGTAGCGGGTCAGTGCGCCCATAACCCCCCAGGCCAACGTGCCTGTAACCCTTCCCTAGGATCAATCGGGGATCACCAGTGGACCTCTGACACCCCCCCGCACTGGGATGCTCGAAGTGCATACACCGGGAATCGAACCCGAGACCTTCACTCTGATACCATGTCAGAATCCCAACCACTAGACCATTGGGATAAAAGGGCTTGTTAAGTAGCGGGTCAGTGCGCCCATAACCCCCCAGGCCAACGTGCCTGTAACCATTCCCTAGGATCAATCGGGGATCACCAGTGGACCTCTGACACCCCCCCGCACTGGGATGCTCGAAGTGCATACACCGGGAATCGAACCCGAGACCTTAGCTCTGATACCATGTCAGAATCCCAACCACTAGACCATTGGGATAAAAGGGCTTGTTAAGTAGCGGGTCAGTGCGCCCATAACCCCCCAGGCCAACGTGCCTGTAACCATTCCCTAGGATCAATCGGGGATCACCAGTGGACCTCTGACATGCGTGCACGTGTATACGCATGTTAGTGTCTGTGTCTGTTTCGGGGTGTGGTGCTAAGTGCCTCGTAAATGCAACTGGGGTTGTGATCGTTGGTGGGGC
Organism: Closterium sp. NIES-65; assembly: GCA_948144175.1. Classification (NCBI taxonomy): domain Eukaryota; kingdom Viridiplantae; phylum Streptophyta; class Zygnematophyceae; order Desmidiales; family Closteriaceae; genus Closterium; species Closterium sp. NIES-65. The sequence goes on from CANXME010002037.1 coordinate 411,669, forward strand.
AGCTTTGCTCGCCTCTTCCATACCAGATCAATTACAATTGCATTATCGATGCATTCTAGCATTAGCTTCGATGCATTCACAACGGTTATCGTTTTTGCACATGTTTGTGTGCTTTCGTTTGTGTAACGTGTTGTGTCTGTTTTGGGGTGTAATGCTAGGTGCCTCCGTGTATGCAATTGAGGTTGTCATCGTCGGTGGGGCAGTTATGCTCGCCTTTTCCGCACCACATCAATCTCAGTTGCAGCATTGATGTATTTAGTAATCGCTTCGAAACAGGCACGATTTCCAAATGTGGTTTTTATATACGTTCACGCGTGCGATAGTTTGTGTATGCGTCTTAGGGCGTGTTGTCATTTGGTCCAACCAATTTTTCCATTCGCCGTACTTATTGATGACTATGGAATTATTGGGTACAGTTGGTTTCACATTTTTGGGGAATTTAAACAGTTGAACAGTGTTCTTTTCCCAAAAAGGTTAGGGAAAATCACTGTTCACGGTCAGTTCCCCAAAAAGCGAAACAAAATGTATAAGGTTGCTACGCAGCCCAAAAAGTACACGAGCCAATAAGAATCGAGAGCGTTTCTTCAACCACAGCAATATCAACCAGCAACATCAATCCACCCATCATTCTAGGTCTCATTGCTTGTCATCCTCATTCACTTCTCCAACCCCGCCCATCTCTCATTCCCCGCTCCCTCTCCCGTCACCCCCCTTCACTCACTCCTCATTCCCCCTTCACTCACTCCGCATCCCCCTCTCACCCACCCCTTATTTCGCCCTCACTCACTCCTCGTTATCCCGCCACCCCCGACCTGCCCCCCACCTTCCTTGCTCGCTGCTCTCCTCCTGGCATCACGCAGAGGGGAAGGAGTAGTGGTTCAGCAGCCTCCACACCACACTCGCAACGGCGCCATCGTGATTACCTGTACCACTACTATCATCACCACTACTATCGACACCACTGCTATCATCACCACTACTATCATAACCACTACTATCATCACCACTACCATCACCACCACTACCATCACCACCACCTCCTCTGCCTACCACCTCTGCTCGTCTCTGCCCACCTTAAAGCCCGAAGTCAGCATGGTTTTTGCAACAGTGACGCGGGGGCTTTAAACATGTTCGCGTAAGGCATAAAAAAAAAACATTTCGAGAACTGAACAGGTGCAAAAGCGAAATCAGGCAGCGACGAGCTTCAGCATTCGTCACCCAACTGTGCGACACTGCACCACGAGTTTGGTGCTTGGAGGGGGTTAAAAAGCGAAGCCATGTGTGTCGATTGGTTTGAAAATGCACGCTTCTCGTCGCCGTCGCCTATGTTCACTCCCCTCCGTCGCCCACGCGACCATTCTCGCGTCAATGTCTCACACTTCCCTCCATCGCCATAGCTCACTCCCTCTCATCGCCCTCGCGCACTCCCCTCCCGTCGCCTTCGCGCACTTCCCTCCCGTCGCCTTCGCGCACACCCGTCCCGTCGCCTTCGCGCACTCCCCTCCCATCGCCTTCGCGCACTCCCCTCCCGTCGCCTTCGCGCACTCCCCTCCAAAGAGGATGATCACTCCCTCCCGTCGCCCACGCTTCCTTCCTGACGCACGATCACGCTCCCTCCCCTCCCGTCGCCTTTGCGCGACGCCTCTTTCGCCCCTCCTCACTCCCTTCCGTCGCCCACGCTCACTCCCCTCCCGTCGCCCACGCTCACTCCCCTCCCATCGCTCATGCTCACTCCCCTTACGTCATGTACGCGCACACCCATCCGTCACTACTAACGCTCCCTCCCTCCCGTCGCCCACGCTCCCTCCCCTCTAACGAGAATGGGGACTCCCCGCGCCTTGCAACTCTCCTTCCTCCTGCTACGCCACACCCCACACTCTCGTCTCCCCATCCCTCATCTCCCCTTCCCTCGTCTCCCCATCCCTCATCTCCCCTTCCCTCGTCTCCCCATCCCTCATCTCCCCATCCCTCATCTCCCCATCCCTCGTCTCCGCATCCCTCGTCTCCCCATCCCTCATCTCCCCTTCCCTCACCTCCCCGTCCCTCATCTCCCAATCCCGCATCTCCCCATCCCTCATCTCCCCATCCCGCATCTCCCCATCCCGCATCTCCCCATCCCTCACCTCCCCATCTCTCACCTCCCCATCCCTCATCTCCCCATCCCTCACCTCCCCATCTCTCACCTCCCCATCCCTCATCTCCCCATGCCTCACCTCTCCATCAATCATCCATCCATCCCTCATCTCCCCATGCCTCACCCCATCTCCGCCGCACCCCGTGGAATCGTCACACGTCGCCATTTCCCACCTCTTCCTACTTCCCATCCCCCTCTTCCGCCCTTCCTCCCCCCTTCTCTCAATCCCTTCCTCTCGCCCTGCCATCCTACTTCCCATCCCCCTTTCCTCGTTTCCCCAGACCTCCTTTCCCCATCCCGTCATTCACTCTCCCTCCGTTCCCCATCCTTCCATTCCCCATGCCTACTTTCACCATTCCACCATACCCCATTCACCATACTCCTAACCCCATCTCCTCCTCACCCCATCTCCTCCTATACACATCCGCTTCTTTCCCCTTCCCTCGTCACCGCGTCCCCTCCTCTCCCCATCCCCTCCTCTCACCATCCCCTCTTCTCCCCACCCCTCCCGTCCTCTCCCCATCCGCCCATCCCACCTCACCACTTCCCTCCTCTTCCCATCCATCCTCTCCTCATCCCTCCCCACCCGTCCTTTCCCCATCCGATCCTCTCACCCTCCCCTCCAGGTGTTTCCCACACCGCCCTCGGCCCAGCAGCACCTCTTCATCCCTTGTGCTTTTCTGCACCAGGGAGCTGCCTGGGGCGCTGTGGGTGGATGGCGGTGGGCACAGTCACACAGCATAGGCACACGTGGTGCTGCCTGTCCTCCCTTTCCCCCGTCCTCCCTCCCCATCCATCCTTCCCTTCCTCTGTTCCTCTCTTCCTCCATACGTCCCTTCCTCCGTTTCTCTGCCCCTCTTTTCCCCTGGTCGTCCTTCTGTTTGTCTCCTACCGTTCCAGGAGTGTCTTTTTATTTCTTTCTCTTCGTGTTGCTTCCTTGTCAGTTGTCATTCTTTTGTATGCTTACCGGCTGGAATGTTGGTTGTTTGATAGTACCCCTAGGTATGATACATGGCCGTGGGAATGTTGTATGCTTATTATTATAACTAAATTTTGATACATGGAGTAGAGTGACCATTTGTTGGGCTGAAAAATGCCTTAGGATCTTTGCAGGGGTGAACTCTGGGTAGAGTTGGTGTAGTACCGTCATCGCCCGGATATAAGACATGTATGTCTTATCTCATACATTAAAAAAATCAGTCTTATAAATGGACAAAAATCCGTTTAGAAGATACTTCCTCGTTATACATTTGCCATTTGCCTCTACACACAAATAGGTGTCTTATAATGAGGCTACCCCGTTTATAAGAGACACCCGTATAATAGACAACCCCTGTCTACTATTCAACACTGTCTTATATCCGAGTGATGACGGTAGCGGAAGCATTAATAAAGAGTTGTGAACCACCTTGTGCTAGTATGTGAGCGCAAAGTAAGTTGATTAAAACAAGGAGATACAAGAATATATATGAATACAGGGAATATGAAAAGACACAGTTATAACTACTTTACTGTTGCTGTTGCGGTTCGATAGAGTGACAACTCGGGCAACTGCTCTGTAACGAGTCAGTTGTGTGTCCTTGCTATCGCGCTGAATTTGTCAGGTCAAAGGCCGCTGACCTTTGACTTTCGCATAACCTCCAGCGGTTACTTCAACCTCCGAGGGTTGACTCGCTGGTGCCTCGATATGCTTTGCTTCGCTTGTGCCTTAGTGTTTCGACACGACAGAAGCGCTTAGGACCGATTGTTTCCAACACTCCCCTTCGCTTCTGGAGTGTCGCTGACGTGGCTCTGTCCATTCAGCAGCATGCAGTAGTCGAACTTCTGCTTTCCGAGCTTCTTGGTCAGGTAGTCAGCTGCCATCTCGGACGTGGGGCAGTATGACAGCTCGAGCCTTCCCTTCTCGATCTCGTCCTTCACGAAGAAATATCGCAGGGCGATGTGTTTCGTCCTGTTCGCGAAGCCGTTCTTGTTGGCGATGCGAATTGCCGACTGGTTGTCGCAGAACAGGGTAATGTTGGGTAACTCGACTAACTTCGCTTCTTCCAGCAACTCGCGAAGATAGAGTCCTTCCTTGGTGGCTGAGCAGAGTGCAATATATTCTGCTTCAGCTGACGAGAGAGCAATTAGTTCCTGCTTGCTCAATTGCCAGGAGATAGGTCCGATAGGTTCGAGGCGGTAGATGTAGCCGGTGCGCGATCGTCTGTTGTCGGAGTTGCCCGCGTGATCTGCGTCGACGTAACCGATTAGCTTAGTCGTTGTAGTTGCGTTCTTATGGTAAGTCAGGCCGACCGTCGGGGTACTGACAAGGTAGTGGAGAGCGCGGTCGAGCTCCGCCAGATGTTCCGCTTCAGGCTTCTTGAGGTAGGTGGCGAGCTGGCTTGCAGAGTAGGATAGATCTGGGCGGCATGTGACAGCTGCGAAGAGAAGGCAGCCCAGCTTTCTCTGGTAGTCGCGTATGCCGGCGGGCTTGAGTAGAGCGGAGCCTTCCTTGTTGTTTGCTGTCGTGTAGCGGTACGGTGTGGAGATAGCAGTCGGTGTGAGTGCGAAACGCTTGGCGATGGTGTCGGCGTATTTTGCGGCGCTGAGGTAGATGGCGTCTTCCTCTTCCCGGATGTTGAGGCCGAGGTCCTGTGTGACGGTAGATGAGACCGTGAGTGTGAGGTCTTGCTGTAGCTCCCCTTCGAACCAGGTTGTAATGCCGTCAGTTGAGCCGATGTAGAGCAGATCGTCTACATAGACGATTAGCAGGATGTAGTCGGTACCCTTCGTGCGCCGGTACATGCCCTGGTCGTGCGGCAATTGCTTGAAGCCGATGCGAATGAGGCGAGCGTGTAGGTATTGTTGCCATAGTCGCAGAGCTTGCTTGATGCCGTAGAGCGACTTGAGTAGTTGACAGACGTGGTTCGAGTCCGTGCTGGAGTCGTGTGGTAGCTCGACAAAGATCTCTGCGTCAACAGGTGCGTAGAGGAATGTGTTAGCGACGTCGATTTGCCGCAGCTTCTTCTTCTTCATGGTGGCGATCGCGAGAAGGATGCGTAGCGAGGTGTGTCGGCTGACCGGAGCGAATGTTTCGGTGAAATCACGTCCGTGCTCTTGGTCGAAGCCGCGTACGACCCAGCGTGCCTTAAATTTGTCGATGGTGCTGTCAGCCTTTGTCTTCACACGGAAGACCCACTTCCCGGTGAGTACTGTCTTGTTCCGTGCCATGCCGATAGGAACCACTTTCCACGTGTTGCGTTCCTCCAGTGCCTTCAGCTCCTTGTCCATGGCTTCGCGCCACTTTTCCTTATGTTCTCCCCCCAGAGCCTGCTGAACCATCGCAGGCTCTTTAGGAGTGGCGGGGCCGTGGACTGCGGTGACGAGTCCGAGAATCTGCAGTCCACTCTATGAGTAGCGGGGAAGATTTATATCCTCGGGATAAGCTGCTTCATCTCCCACTTCTGGATAAGGTATGAAGTTTGGTCCTACTCGTTTTGCTTCGTTGGTGTTGACTGTCGCAGGTGTTACCATCTGTGGGATCTTCGTCTTCTTGCAGGTTGGCAAGGTATGTCTGGAGCGTGAGTCGTTCGTAGAAAATTACGTCACGTGCGGCTACTGTTTCCTTGGAGTGGACGTCGACGATTTTCCACGCGTTGTAGTTCTTTTCGATTCCCAGGTGTAGTCCCCACTGTGCTCGTTGAGAAAATCGACCCGCTCGTGCTGCTGGGGGTCGGTACTGTACCATGCATCCGAATACTCGTAACATTTTTGTGCTGCCCTGTTTCCCTGTCCATAGCAGACGCGGTGATGCGTTGTTCAGAAGCGATGATGACAACAGCAAGTTGTGCAGCATGACGGCGTGGTCCATTGCAGCAGGCCATTGGTGGTTGGGTAGCCGCATGCCACGTAACAATTTGCGCATGCTGTTCTGCAGGGTCCTATTCATTCTTTCTGCTACTCCTTGCTGGTGATGGGCGTAGGGAAGGGAGATGAGCTGCTTGATTCCCCTTTCCGCCAGGTATTGCTTGAACCGCTGAGAGGTGTATTCTCCTCCTCCGTCTGACTAGAAGCTTTTCAGTTGCACGCTCGATTCTCTCTCTGCTACTGGTAGCCAGGCAACGAAGGCTGCGAATGCCATGTCGCGGCTAGGGAGGTTTAGGTGCCAGACGTAACGGGTGGCGGCGTCGATGAAGGTGATCGTGAAGTTGTATGTTACTTGTCCTGGTTCCCAATTGAACAGGATGTCGCTATACACCTTCTCGAGTGGTGCGTACGCGGGAGCGCTCGGGTTGTGATGAGGTGCGAACGGTCGATGTGGTAAGTCACCTTTAGGGCAGGTGAAGCACGTTCCGCGTACTCGTTGAAGTTCTCGTCCGTCGGTCAGTAGGAGTGAGTCTTTGTCGAGTACTCTTGCTCTTATTGTATTATTTAATACTGTGTTGCTTGGATGTCCCATCCTTGCGTGCCAGGTGCTTTCGTCGGCGCGATGTCCGAGTGATCGTCGGTACATGTCGGAGTTGGAGTAGAAGTTGGCGGTGAAGTTGGCGCTACGATGAGTTTCTCGTGGTGCTGGGTGTAGTTGTTGCGCGGGTGTTGGTGGTGTGTCGTCGATGAGGAGCGGTATCGTTGAAGGACCAGCGGTTGGTGTTGACGTTCCTGCTGCTGCCGTTGATGGTTCTGCTACTGCCGATGTTGTCTCTGCTGCTGCCGACGTTGTCTCTGCTGCTGCCGATGTTGTCTCTGCTGCTGCCAATGTTGTCTGAATTGTTGCTAATGCCCTTGTTCTTTCTGCTTCAGGGATGGTGTGTGAATACCAAAAGCCTTCTGGACTGAAGTCTGGATCAAGGTCTGGAGGGTGTGTTCAGTTGGTGAAGTTAACGATGGCGTCGCTGTCGGCGGTGCCAAGGTCAGGAACGAAATCAAGAACGAAGACGTTGTTCTTGAGGACCGCCTTGCCGATGTAGAGTCCTCCTCTCCCGTGATACAACTTGAATTCTTGGGTGGTGCTGTCTGCTTCGAGGTGAATCCCTTTCGCCATTAGCTGACTGGCGCTCAGTAAGTTGTAGCCGAGTCCCTCCGCGATTAGTACTTTTGACATCTGCAGTATGACGTTTGTTTCCCTTTACTGAAGTTGAACTACGCCTTGTCGCCGTGTTCGCAGGTTTTGATTGTTGGCGACTGTAATGACAACTTCGCGTTGAAATTGGTGTTCTCGTTGAACGAAGCGTCCCGAGGAGCACATGTGTTGTCCGCAGCAACTGTCCAAGAACCATGTGTCCCTTCCGGATGGTTCGCTTTGGGCGATGGCGGCGTATGTCGGGTTCGGCTGAAGTGACTCGCGGCGGGGTGTGGTTTCGTCGAGTTGTTCTTCCGGTGAGTAGTGTGGTGGTGACTCGGTGATGCAGGAGTCTGTCAGCTTTGCCATGCAGCTGACGATGTTTCTTGCTCCTTGTGCAGGTTGTCCTGTTGAGATCGTTGAAGCTTGAATCTGAGTCGTGGGATTTACTTGCGTTGAGGCGATTTGGCTGCTTGAAGGTCGAAGTTGCCGCTGTGGGGTTGTTGACTGTTGACGATTCGGGCATTGTGTACGTGGGTGTCCTGAAGTTTTGCAGATGTGGCAGAACGGAGGTACTGGCTTCGGTTGTTGCTGCCGGTTGTTGTTGTTGTTGTAGCGTCGCTGAGTGTGGAACGCGAATTCCGGTGCTGATGTCTTCTTTTTGTGTCGTTCTTCTTGCAGGTCCATGTCTTGCTGCTCGGCGTGGATTTCGGCGCAGAGCGCTGCTTCGGAGATTCTTCCGTGAGCTCGGAGAATGGCCTTTGTGGCGCGCCATTGAGGACCGAGGCCGCCGATGATGACTGTCACGAAGGCGTCTTCAGAGATCGACCCTCCGCATCGAAGAAGCTTGTCGCGCAACTCGCGACATCGAGTGATATACGCCATTCCTTTTTCCCCTGGTTTCATTTCAACCGTTGTCAGTTGCACCATTAACCGACTTTGACTTACGCTGTCTGTTGCTTGATACAGGCTCTTCAGGTGGTTGTACGCGAGCTCCGCGGAGTTACCGTAACCTGTCCTTATGTTCTGCTGTTGAGTCGGGGTGATGTTCCTCAGTAGGATCGTGTACGCCATCATTGACTGATAGGTGTACTACTGCTTCTCGTACTGTGTGCCGTTTGTTGGGTATGGCAGAGACCCGTCGAAGAACCCGAGTATCTGCGCACCTTCCATCATCAGCTCAAACTCGAACGACCAGGTGAAGAAGTCCTTTCCATCAAAGGGTCTTGGCGTCTGCATCTTCATAACGTGTGCGCACTGCGACTGAACTTGTAGTGCGTCCAGTGGTTTTTCTTGTCCAGGTGAGGGCTGTGGGTGTGGCATGAAGCTGATGGACTCGCGCTCGTATGGAGCAAAGGTAGGCTGTTGTTGCTGATTTCCTCGTGCATACGATGAGCCGTCGAGACTCATGGGTGTTGCTCCGTTGTTGTTGTTGTTGTGTGACTGCGCAGGTGCCGATTGCTGGTGTTGCTCGTAGAAGGACATGAAGGAGAAAAACTTCTCCATCATGCTTTGGTCGAAGTCTGCAGGTTGATTCGCGGGAGTCTCAGTAGATGTTGCTCTGGGTCTTGTTGCCGTGCCCTCATCTGTCTGTAGGCCAGAGGCAGGAGGTGGAGTAGGAGTAGTGCCCTGGGAGCCGTTGGAGTTGCTCCTTTCCTTTTGTGTAGCCATGCTGATTGATACTAATGGTATAGAAGTTGAATTCCCCCTGATAGCTCTCATACCATGTTGGGCTGAAAAAGGCCTTAGGATCTTTGCAGGGGTGAACTCTGGGTAGAGTTGGTGTAGTAGCGGAAGCATTAATAAAGAGTTGTGAACCACCTTGCGCTAGTATGTGAGGGCAAAGTAAGTTGATTAAAACAAGGAGATACAAGAATATATATGAATACAGGGAATATGAAAAGACACAGTTATAACTACTTTACTGTTGCTGTTGCGGTTCGATACAGTGACGACTCGGGCAACTGCTCTGTAACGAGTCAGTTGTGTGTCCTTGCTGTCGCGCTGTATTTGTCAGGTCTAAGGTCGCTGACCTTTGACTTTCATGTAACCTCCAGCGGTTACTTCAACCTCCGAGGGTTGACTCGCTGGTGCCTCGATATGCTTTGCTTCGCTTGTGCCTTAGTGTTTCGACACGACAGAAGCGCTTAGGACCGATTGTTTCCAACACCGTTGACCACCTACGGAGTGCAACAATCTAGTAAAAAAAGAACCAAGTTACTCAATAATATGTCTTTTCCTACTCTTGTCTGCATACACAGCAGCAAAAAAAAAAGGACTTGTGGGTCCCTCCCTACACCTGGTGCTGGGGACCTGTACAGAATGAGCAGGAAAAAACAGAGTTCAGGGGAGACATTGAGCAGGGGGGAAAGAGAGTGAGGAGGGGGGAAGAGAGTGAGAAGGGGGGAAAGGGAGTGAGCAGGGGGAAAGAGGGTGGGCATGGGGGAAGGGAGTGAACAGGGGGGGAACAGAATGAGCAGGGGGAAACAGAATGAGCAAGGGGAAAGAGAATGAGCAGCGGGGAAGAGAATGAGCAATGGGGAAAGAGAGTGAGCAGGGGGGAAGAGAATGAGCAATGGGAAAACCGAGTGAGCAAGGGGGAACAGAGTGAGGAGGTGTGAAGAGAGAGAGCAAGGGGGGAGAGAGCAGGGGGGAATAGAGCAGGGGGGAATAGAGCAGGGGGAAATAGAGCAGGGAGGAATAGAGCAGGGGGGAAAAGAGCAGGGGGGAATAGAGGAGGGGGGGATAGAGCTGGGGGGAATAGAGCAGGGGGGAATAGAGCAGGGGGGAATAGAGGAGGGGGGAATAGAGGAGGGGGGGATAGAGCAGGGGGGAATAGAGCAGGGGGGAATAGAGCAGGGGGGAATAGAGCAGGGGGGAAAAGAGCAGGGGGGAATAGAGCAGGGGGGAATAGAGGAGGGGGAGATAGAGCAGGGGGGAACAGAGCAGGGGGGAATAGAGCAGGGGGGAATATAGCAGGGGGGAACAGAGCAGGGGGGTATTGGGCAGGGGGGAATAGAGCAGGGGGGGATAGAGCAGGGGGGAATAGAGCAAGGGGGAATAGAGCAGGGGGGAACAGAGCAGGGGGGAATAGAGCAGGGGGGAATATAGCAGGGGGGAATAGAGCAGGGGGGAATAGAGCAGGGGGGAATAGAGCGGGGGGGGGATAAAGCAGGGGGGAACAGAACAGGGGGAATTAGAGTGAGGAGGAGAGAGTGAGCAGGGTGGAACAGAGCAGGGGGAATAGAGCAGGGGGGAATAGAGTGAGGAGGAGAGAGTGAGCAAGGGGAAACAGAGTGAGGAAGGGGGAGCAGAGTGAGAAAGGGGGAAGAGAGTGAGCAGAGGCAAAGAGAGTGAGCAGGGGGGATGCGAGTGAGCAGGGGGAAAGTGAGGTCGACGGGAGGGGGAGAGCGAGGGCGGCGGGAGGGGGAAAGCGATGGAAACGGGAGGGGGAAAAGCACGGAAGGGGATGGGGGGAAGCAGGGAGGGGGATGGGGGAAAGCAGGGAAGGGGACATGGGGGAGCAGGGAAGGGGATGGGGGCAAGCAGGGAAGGGGACATGGGGAAGCAGGGAAGGGGATGGGGGGAAGCATGGAAGGGGATGGGGGGAAGCAAGGAAGGGGATGGGGGGAAGCAGGGAAGGGGTGGGGGCAAGCAGGGAAGGGGATGGGGGGAAGCAGGGAAGGGGACATGGGGAAGCAGGAAATTGGATGAGGGAAAGCAGGGAGGGGGATGGGGGGAAGCAGGGAAGGGGTGGGGCGAAGCAGGGAAGTGGATGGGTGGAAGCAGGGAAAGGTGACAAGTGTGCGCGATGGGAAGGGAGACTGGAGGGATGGCGAGGGCGACGGGGAGAGTGGAAGATGGGGATTGCGAGGGGACGAGCGGGAGGCAGGGCGTCGGGACGAAGGGAAGGCTACGGGCGGAAGGGAGAGCGGCGTGCAGAAGGGAGAGCGACGGACGGGACAGAGAGCGACGGGCGGAAGGGTTGGCAACGGGCGGAAGGGTAGACGACGGGCGGAAGGGAGGGCGACGGACGGAAGGGAGGGCGACGGGAGCGACGATCGGATGGGAGGGCGACGCGTAGCAGGTAGAGCGGCGAACGGATGGGAGGGCGACGGGCGAAAGGTAGAGCGACGAGCAGGGCGACGCGCGGAAGGGAGGGCGACGAGCGGAAGGGATGGCGGCGAATGGAAGGGACAGACGGTTGGAAGCGTGGGCGACGAATAGAAGGGGGCGCGATCGTGTACTACGAGTAACGAGAGCCAAAGGACCTTGGTGTTGCGGGCAAGCGAGGGCAAATGGGGGAACCTAAGCGACCAGCAACCTAGCTCTAGACCAGGGAGAAAATAGCAGGAGCATCGTACGCGTATTCGTACGGAAGTTGTATGCTAAAACAGAGTCTTTTTTGGTGTGTGAATGACGGGTAAACTTAGTATGGTTGCATGTTAGTACCAGATGGTTTTCAAGTTCACTTCAAGTGAACAGTGCTGCATTGCTAGCGGACACTCTGCTCGATATGAAATTTCAGTGTCGCTGGCCAATCACATATCACTATCTAGCGAGAATGCTGAACTTCGGGTGGTAACACGGTTTTTTGCGGATTCATATTCAGGAATCTTGAACTTGAAAATAGCCATGTGCATCAAGAATGATAGTGTTGGTTCATTGAAATGGGTTGGGGTACATATAACAAACCCTAACATCTGCACCCCCTAAGACAAACCTCACTACAGGCTACAACATTTGACACACCCCCATAGCCTAAGTGAGGGGTGTTAGGCAAAACCAAAAGTGTACGATCACAAGACCAATCACAAAGAAACAAAGCTCAGGGTGGATCACAACGTCACCACACACTCTAAGCACAAACAACAGGGGCCACAAAGCCAGTTCGAGAGTTCACAAGTGTGTACAGCAAGAGTACAAGCAAAGCAAACAGTAGACTCAAGCCTATACACGACTAGAAACTGTGTCAACAAGGCCTAACTGCACACAACACCTCTGATGGTCACAAGGTAAAAGCGCCTTGGTGAAGATGTCTGCAGTGTTGGCCTCGGACTCCACAAACTCGAAGTGAGCCTGTCCACATCTCTGCAACTCTCGCAGAAGAAAGTACCTGACGTTAATGTGCTTCACTCTGCTCTCCAGTCGCGGCTCTCGACAAAGGAGAATCGACGCCTTGTTGTCAGTGAACAAGGTCGGTGCAGAGCTCAGCCGCTCACCAAGGTCGGTGAGCAAGAAGGTCAACCAACACAGCTCCTGTGCCGCCATAGCACCAGCGTAGATCTCAGCCTCAGTTGTAGAGGTCGAGACCGAAGAGGAGCGCGTGGACCACCACGAAACAGCTCCAGAACCCAAGCTGAAACAGTACCCCTGAGTAGACCAACGAGTCTCAGCGTCGTCAGCGTAAGAAGAGTCACAGTGACCAGTAAGTACGACAAGCTGCTGCCCTCCAAGAACTAGCCCCACGCCTGATGTCGTCGCTAGGTACTTCGCCACCCTCACAGCTGCCGTCCAGTGAACATGACGGTGTCTCCCTAGCGCAACAAAGCGAGCAAGGATGCTGAGAGGGAAGGCGAGGTCCGGGCGAGTGCAAGTTATCAGGTACATGAGGCAGCCCACCAGCTTTGCGTAGGGACCACTACACTTGAACGGCTCGTCAGGAAAGGGTCCAGTAAGTCTGTGGTCAACAGCAAGAGGTGTGCGCTGTACTGTGGAGTGCTGAAGCTCGAACCGCTGAAGTACCTGCTGCACCATGTGTGACTGTGAGAGTGTAATGGTGCAAGCAGCTCTGTCCCTGGTGATCTGCAGGCCAAGGTAGTGGCGCAGCTCACCAAGGTCAGTGCACATGTGTCTCTTCTGCAGTTTGGACTTCACGTCTGCCAAGGCAACCTTGTTAGCAGTGGCGAAAACCAGGTCGTCGACGTAGACCAGAACAAAGAACGGTGTGGAGCCACGACGAACGAGCAGCGACGGGTCAGCAGAAGACGGCTGGAACCCAAGGTCAGAGAGGGTAGAACGAAGAGTGTCGTGCCACTCACGAGGAGCCTGATGAAGACCGTAGACAGGTCGCCTCAGCCTCCACTGGGTCCCAGGAGAGAAAGTATCAGTGAAGGCAGAGGAACAACGCAACCTGACCTCCTCGTGTAAGCTACCGTAAAGGAAAGCAGTGGAGAAGTCGAGAGAGTGAAAGTCGTAGTCTCTCTGTGCTGCTACGTGCAGTAACACCCGAAGAGTGGTCATCTTCGAGGTAGGCGCGAAGGTCTGAAAGAAGTCAACTCCCTCGCGCTGACTAAAACCTCTAGCCACGTAGCGCGCCTTGAATATCGGAGGAGATTCCGGTGGCCGCTTCACCCTGTAGATCCACATGCCATCAACTACGTTCGCCCAAGGGGGGGGAACCTCGTCGACGTAGGTGCCTGTGGATCTATAGGAGGCCATCTCTGCGTCCATGGCAGCTCTCCGCTAAGAGGCCCAAGGCCCTGACACTGCCTCAGCGCAAGTGCGAGGATTCGGTATGTCAAGGGCGTCGGGGTCTCCCTCAGGGGCGAGCAGCATGGCACAGCGATGTGGGGAAGCGGCTGCCAGGAACTCTAGCTCAAACTACCTGTCCTCTAGGGCGTCACAGCCAAGGGCAGACTCACCCCCGACGGCCAGAGGACTGGTAGGAGGAGCAGCCACAAGACCGGTGGCGTAGTCAAGGCGGCGAGTAGAGGCAAACTCAGTAACTGCGGCAGTAAGGGCGGAGACAGAGGAGACAGAGGCACGAGGGTCGGTAACAATAGAGGCTAGAACACGAGAGGCGACAACACGAGAGAGAACAGGATGGTACGTGCGGTAGTAGTAAATGACAGGAGTAGAGAGAGAAGCAGTGAAGGCCGACTCAGGAGGAGACGTAAGGAGAGACGGAGACGAACGAGGCGGACTAGAACGAAAGAGGGTAGTACGAAGGTCAGTAACGAGAACAGGAGACGAGAGACGAGCACGAGGGGAGAGACGAGAGGCCCAAGTCTGAGAAGGAGGAGGGGATAACTGAGGCTAAGAACGAGGGAAAACAGCTGGGGAGGGATCAGGAGGAGGAAGCGGAGGACCCGAGATGGGAGGAGAGGGGGAGGAGGAAGGAGAGCGAGAGGGGAGACCGAGGGCCCGAAGACCAGAGACAGGAGGAGGAGGCAGCGGCGGCTGCTGCTGCTGCGGCAGCTGCTGCTGCTCGTCCTGCTGCTGTAGCGGCTCCAGCTGCTGCGCCTCCTGCTGCTGCGGCGGCTCCAGCTGCAACTGCTGCAGCTGCTTCTGCTGCTGCTGCTCCTCTAGCCGGTGCAGCTCTCTCTCCTCTCTCTCCAACTCCAGCTGCTCCTCACGGACACGGCAAACACGAGCCTGGTGCCGGGTCGGTTAGGGGTGGGGGGGAGGAGTAGTGTCGGAGGCTGTGGCAGCCCCGGGACCGCCCTCCAAAGCACCTGGCGCACCACCCCCAGAGTCAGCACCACCAACAGCAACACGACCAGGCTCACCAGGTGCCAAAGAGGGTGCACCCGCACCCCAAGACGTAGCACCCCCAAAGTCAGCAGGACCAACACCAGCTCCCGGAAGACAAGAGTCTCCTGCAACCAAAGGCTAAGCTCCAACTCCAGCACCCCCAGAACTAGCACCTGTAGGGCCCTCTCCACGAGCACCGGCTCCCGCAGGGTCTACAGTAGGCTGCGAGGAGGACTGCATGGAAGGAGGCTGCACCTGAGGGGCTACTGAGGGGGGGGGGGTAGCATGGGACACACCTGACGGGGCGGGACCAGGGGGGGGAGGTTGTACCGGGGGAGCAGGAGGGGGAGCGGAAGTCAGGAAGAGAGGGGGGGGAGGAACCGGGAGACCTCGTGTGGGGTACCTGATGTAGTAGGGGGTGGACTCCTCGAAACGGACGTCACCGGAGTCAAAGAACTGGTGAGAGGGAGGGTGGTAAAAGGTGAAGTCAGAGGAGACCTTAGGGAAACCAAGGAAGATACAGGGAACGGCGCGAGGTGAGAGCTTGTCCGCGGAAGTGTCGCGGACAAGAGCCAAGCAACCCCAGACACGAAACCTAGACGCAACACCAGGGGACCCGGTCCAAAGACTGGTCGGTGAAGCCTCTGGCCGAGAGACGCGTGGCCAGAGGTTCAGCTGGTGAGCGGCGTACCTAACCGCGTAAGGCCACAGAAAATGGGGGGCACGGGCTTGAGTCAAGGAGGTGCGGGCGATCTCCATGACCAAGCCTATGCGGCGCTCAGCACCCCCATTCTGCTGTGGGGACTCTGGAAGCGTCCAGGACTGACGGATGCCCTGCTCGCGACAGAATCCAGCGAGAATGCCAGAGCGAAACTCACCCCCACGGTCAGAGTGAAGACAACTGACACGACGACCACGAGTGCCCTCAGTGGTACAGCTTCGGGTTTCCCCGAGGCTACAATCACAGCAATCGCTTTCCACCGGATTTGGGTTGAGACGTCTGACGCGGTTTTCGAGCGCAGCGAATTCCGGGCAGGAGGGCTCTGCGGAGGATCGCGGCTTCTTTCCAGCTGCATGTCAGGATCTACAAGCGTGCTAAGGTGGTGTCTAAGAGGCTCGGTGCCATTCGTCCTGGCTTGGATGATGACGAGTGCCGGGTCTTGGGTCACATCATGGACAACTCAACTCAACCAGCCACGTGGGCCAAGGGTTTCATGGCAATCTGGTCGAACCCGAGGGCTGCTTTCCGCCACACTTAGAGGATCAGGATGGGTATGGAGGGAGCAACCCCCCTAGGCCCATAAGTTACAGTTACGACTGCCGATGTAGTGTTGCACTTATAGTGTATCTTTGCATTAAAAAAAAAAAAAAAAAAAAAAAAAAAAAAAACGAGTGCCCTCAGTGGTAAGCAACCACCTGATCAGCGTAGAAGTCACCTCATACTTCTTCGCCAGGGGGAACACTGTGGTGTAGCGGGAGTAGTCGTCAACGACCACCAAAAAGAAACGCTCGTGCTCAGGGCCAAGGCGAGGGGCGGGACCCCAGACGTCCAAGTGGAGCGTCAAAAGGCTCGGTGGCCGGACGAAGGGAGGAGGAGTGAGGGGTGGCGCACAGCCGACCCTCGACGCAGGGACCGCACGGCGGTGCAAGCGAAGGCGGCAGCGACGGCAAGACACACGGGAGGCCTAAGACAAGACGCTGACGAGACATAGCGCGCAGACGAGGGAGGGATGGGTGCCCCGTCCGGTAGTGCCACAGAACGGTGGGGTGTGCAAATGACGCAGCAACTGGACCAGACACGGGAACCTGACCAGACACAGCTACCTGGGGGGACGCAGCAACCTGGTGAGACGCAAGGACCAGACTGGGTGAAGTAACCGGGGCCGGGGGCAGGAGTCGCTGCTGCTGCTGCTACTGCTGCTGCTGCCCACCAGGGCCAATGTGAAGTGTGTAGAGACCAGAGCCCGGCTCGGCAGTAAAGTTGGCAAGAGGCGAGTAAGTGTCGCCGTCAACACAAACCGCCGTCTCACCAGAGGGCTCAATCCACACACCCACGTGCTGACTCACAAGAGGCCTCACGCCCACCAAGTTCCTTTAGAACGAGGGGACGTGGAAGCCAGTCAGAGACCCAGAGGGAACAGCAGTAGTGTAGCGAGCAGTGACTGGTCCCGAGGTGGGATCAGCCAGAGCCGCAGAGACTGGCGCAGGAAGTGGAGTAAGTGTCGTGTGGTCGCGGAAGAAGCAGTGCGAAGCCCCGGAGTCCAGAGTGAAAGACATCGAAGCGTCCTCCGAAGTAGCGCCTGGACTAGTGTCTACACAAGTGCCTACACTAGCAACAGGCAACTCAGCAAGACTAGCACCTAAGCTAACAACACACGAGTAAACAGGGTCAGAAGCACTAGAAACAACAACCGCATACATAGCATGAGGAGTTCCTAAGAGATCAAGCAACTGAGAAGCAGACATGCCCCAAAGAGCGGAGCCGTACGTCTGAACAAGAGGTAACCAGTCAGGGGCAGGGCCGCCGACGCCGAAGGCCAAGCGAACCGTGTCAGTGAGCTGAGCAAAGCACTGACCAGGAGGGTGGGTGCGACCACAAGGCTGGCCTCGGCGAGCACTTGTCAGAACCTGATAGGTGCACGAAGGGTGAACAGCACCTCGCTGGGGCAGACGTTGTCCCAGCCTTGAAACCTGCTGCTGCCGCTGCTGCTGCGGGGGCTGCTGCAAGGGGAGGGGCTGCTGCTGCTGCACCTGCTACTGCTGCTGGGCCAGATACCACGCCGCTGCTCCACCCACCACGGCCGACAGACCAGGAGGAAGTTGACGAGTCCGGATGTCGCCTCCACCAGCTGCAGTAGGGGAGTCACTGGCCGCTGCACGAGACGCCTCTCCAGGCCCTGCGCTCCCGCCGCCACCGGTCGACACGCCACCACCACCACCTCCGCCGCCAACGCCGCCACCGCCGCCGCCGCCGCCTGCACCCCGACCGCCCCTCCTGCCACCCCTATCTCGAGACCGGGACGTAGTCGTAACTGCAGTTGCGGTCACGTCAGTAGTGGCAATGGTTAGCGAGGCAGTAAAAGTGGGCAGCTGAGGGACAGTGCACCCGTGAAACAGTGGAGGGGGCATAGCACCAGAGGCGGAGGCTATTGAGCGGAAGTTGCTCTCGACGTCCTTGAGCGCAGACTCAAGGACCTCGATAGTGAGCTCACTAGGGTGCTTCAGAAGAAGCGTGTCACGAACCGAGGCAAGGCGGTCAGGGAGGCTAGTGGCAATGAAGTAGACAGTAATCGCCATGGGAGGGGGAAGCAGTGCAAGCTGTGCGTCAGTGCAAGCAGCGCGATAGCTAGAATCGAGCGAGCGGAGGTGAGCAATTTAGTCAGCAGAGCGCTCAAACGAGGCGAGGTCAGGGAACAAGAACGGCAGGAAGAGGCGGCCAAGGGAGACAGTGGTGGGAGTAGCGTAGCGGGCCTTGATCGTAGTCAGGAACTCACTAGCAGTGCGAAACTGAGTGAAGTGGGCCTCCTTAGACTCACGGAGGAGGCTGCTAAGAGCGATGCAGGCCGCAGCGTCACGCGACTTCCACGCCGTCAGGTCAGCACGCTGGCGGGTAAAGCGGTCTCTGGCGGCGACGTCAGGGGCAAGGCCTTAAGGCGTAGGGTCGTCGGGCGCAGGAAGGTCACCAGTAGCGTGCGCCCAGAGGGACTCGCCCGCCTGGACCTGACTCTCTAAAAGGCGACGCGCGCGTAGGAGTCAGACCGGAAACTCGAGCGGTCTACCGTCAACGTCAAAACGAAGAACCCTAGGGGTCGCCATAGCAAAAGCAAAGAGGTGGGAAGTGCTGCTACTGAAACCCTAATCACTGAGAGCGACTCAGTAGGGCGCTACGGGACATAGGGTAGGGCGCAACACTACTGGACTAGGAGGGCGCAGCGCCACGGGCAGGGGAAGCGCGATGCGACGCAGCGGGACAGGACGGGCAGCGCGACACGACGCGACGCGACGGGACGGGACGGGACGGACTGCGCGACGCGGACGAGCAGCTCGACGCGACGCGAAGGGACGGGACGGACGGGCAGGGCGACGCGGACGGACGGGACGGGACGGGATGGGACGGACGGACGGGACGGGACGGGACGGCCAGGACGGGACGGGACGGGACGGGACGGGACGGACGGACGAGACGGACGGACGGGACGGGACGGGACGGACGGCGCGACGCGGACGGGCGGGACGGGACTGAAGGCGCGACGCGGACGGGCAGCGTGACGCGGACGGACGGGACGGGACGGACGGCACGACGCACACGGACAGCGCAGCGGGCGCTAGGGCACTGGAGCGACGTAACGGCAGGCGCAGCGGGCGCTAGGGCACGAGAGCGACGTAACGGCAGGCGCAGCGGGCGCGAGGGCACGAGAGCGACGTAACGGCAGGCGCAGCGGGCGCGAGGGCACGAGAGCGACGTAACGGCAGGCGCGATGGGCGCTAGGGGACAGTACGAGCGTAACGGACACTAGGGTACGGGACAGGCTCGGGCGCTACGGACCAGGCCTCACGTTTTCAGAGTAAATTACTCTGTTTCTCTGAAAATCAGAGTCATTTTTGAAAGTAACTCTGTACCCGCTGGGTAATTGTTTTGGGACTTCCGATTTCTCTGATTTGCCAGAGTTATGCTGTAGTTTACTCTGAGGCCTCTAGGTTTTTTTTTCGGGGACCAAATTTACTCTGTATAGGGAATACCTGCTAGCCCCCCCTCCCCCGCCCCCCTCCCCTCCCCTCCTCCCCCTGCGTTTAGCGGGTTTTCCCCGAATCGTCGAGATCATTCTCCTGATTTCTGTCGTGTGTTGGCGGCAATATGAGCACTGATTGGCTACCGTAGTTTGACAACTTTCCCAACCAGCGCACGATGCCAGCCAGTCCCCTCTCTCTTTATGTCTGAAGTGAACGTCGACGTTTCCCGACAAAACTTTGAGGGACGTCGAGGAATCCTGACGGTCGGAACGCTCAATCTGAGGGTTGAGATTCGCCAGCATTCCCCGACGAAACTGTACATCCGTCGACATTTCACTTCAGACACGCTCTTTGGGGGTGTCCGAAGTGAAACGTCGACATCCGTGGACATCCGTTTGGGGATGTCGGTAAATCCTGACGGTTGGAACTGTCGATCCGAGGGATGACATTCACCGACATCCAGCGACATCTATTGACGTTTCACTTCGGACACGCCCTTAGTCAGATTATCGGTGCCGCCAACACCTCACTCTGAAACATCGCAGTGAGGGGGGAAACGTGGGCGACGCGGAAATGCAAGTACAAAAGGCGTAACAAAAACCTATTGAGGTCATGGTACACCAAACTTAACTAACATCAGAGTAGAGAAAAATATTACTCTGACGTGCCTGGGTTTTTGTTTTAAAGTATAGGGTTACTCTGACAAATCAGAGTAAGGCGCAAGAACAACCCTAGATTTCAGAGTTGGGAAAAAAACTACTCTGGAAATCAGAGTACCTAAAATCCAAAAATAGGCCCTGCTACGGACGTGAACGAGAGGAAAGGGATCCCACAGGATCCTAACCTAGGTGATACCATGTCAAGAATGAAAGTGTTGGTTCATTGAAGTGGGTTGGGGAACATATAACAAACCCTAACATCTGTACCCCTTAAGACATACCTCACTACAGGCTAAAACATTTGACAATGTGGACTCGGGCTTTAAGCATCTCCGTTCACGATTTCGAATCCAAGTCAAGTGTGTCTTCTTTCACACATCCCACTGTAACACGCAAGGCCAGGCACTACCGTATAACTGGTATGGGAAACGGAACTTGTGCACTCCGCGTGGCGAGTATCCTGTATGTAGATACCATGCTTTCTGCATTGTACGGTACTATGCAGGTGCTGCTTGCTTGCAGAAAGGTTGAAGCTGCATCAGCTGCTGTTGAAGTCAAAATACCGTATTCGCGTTTGTCCTTGACGTGTACATCTATCAATAGCTTTTGCACCTGCTAATGATCAATTTTCTTCTGCAATATGTTAACAGCAGTGCTTCTCTGCAGAAACATGCCATTCTTATCATTCCTACCGCTTTTTCCAGACTCTGATACAGGTGTTCTGCAACCAGAGCTGATCACCTACACATAAATGTAGAGGCTGCTACGAACTTTTTATTCAGAAAATGCTCTAGGCTGCTAAAAGAAAAGAGGACGAAATAAATGAAGAATAAAAATTGCTATCCGTGTCGCATATGTTGTGGCTCTCTACCCTCACTCACGCCCACAAAACACAACCGTTTCTTTCCTGTCCCCATGCCCATCCCCCCATCCCCCCATGCCCCTCCCATCCACCCTTCTCCTATAAATGAGTGTCAAGAAGCCATGCGGAACAATGGCTTCACGCTGTCAGTGGCAGGGTAATGCCACAGCGACATGCCTTGGAACTTCACTGCAAACAGCACTCGGCTGCACGCCTCCATCCCCGCCACCTCCTCCCTCTCCCTCCGCTTCCCATTTTCCTGCTCCTGCTCCCCTTGTCCCTCCTCCGCCTCGCCGCCCTCCCCGTCCCCATCCTCTCCGTGCATGGCCTTGGTTCGAAAGCCTGCCTTGGCTGCGCTTCGCACGCCATGCGGTGCGGGATTCTTGTTCCGTGACTCGTGCTGGATGTCAATAGACTCTATGCGCACGCGTGCGCTGTCCATGTTGCGACAGAACGCCTCCACCTCTGCGTGGTAGGGAAGGGAGGGGGCAGAAAGGGAGCGGATGCAAGGTGATGCGACGGGAGGGAGAACAGTTGAGAGGGGTAGGGAGGCAAAGAGAAAGGCGATGAAGATCAGGGTACCGCGACCAAAAAAGGCTCAGGTGCAAGTCAATCAGTTCATGCATGATGAACTGGTTCAGGGTTTAAGCCTCGAGATAAAATGTCTCAAGATGTAAGGAACTGACCTTTCCAGTTGAGGCAGTCTGCAGGGGAGCCGATCGGCATTGCATCGCAAGAAGTGTGCTGGCAGTCTGGACCGCGACAGACAGGGTAGAGGCCATGGTGGGTGTGGTTGCCAAAATTGGCATTGTCGGCGTGGTGGGTGTGGGGAGCACGGGGGGAGTGGGGCGCAAGGGGTGGCAGAGTTCCGATGTGCTGGGGCTGCAGCAGCAGCTGCCGAGGGAACTCCTGCTCGTGCTCCGGGGCCAATAGGCCTGCAACAGTGAGGGGGGACACAAGGGAAAGCACAAGGGACGAGAGGGATGAGAAGGGGACGAAAAATGAAAGGCCATTCAGCACACCTTTCCTCTCAATCTTACAGCAATTAACACTCCGCTTTCCCCATCTCATGCCTCCCATCGCTCAGACTCCCCCCCAATCCATGCCCTCGACCAATGTACCCCTGTTCTCCCGTTCTCCTCCTCTCTCCTCTCCCACACACACGTACCTTCTACTGGAACGGAAGGGAGCCTCCTTGACGCCGGCAGAGACATGGTTCTGCGACTATTCCCATAGTTCGCTTCCTCACTACCCTCCTCCGTACCCCATCCTGCACTGCTACCACTGCTGCTGCTGTAGGTGTTTTCCCCTTCCGCCTCCCCCCCCTCCGCCACTTCCGCGCTCCCTCCGCTTCCCCACATGGGTCCCCCTTTGCCACCACGCCCATGCCCGCGCATACCATCGTCGTCACTGCAACTCCTCCGCATACCGCGCGCGCCCACTCCTGCAACCGCTGATCCCGTTGGTACCACACCTGTAACCGCTTCCGCGATTCCCACAAGCTCGCTTCCCCCCGCTCCCCCGCCCCATTCCGCCACCTGCCCTGTTGTTGACGACCGCACCATCCCCCTTCCGCCCATCCCCCCCGCCACCGCCCCCCACTCCGCACCCCCACGTTCCGCCTTCTTCCCCCCCGCGCGAGCAGCAGCGATGGAGGCAGCGGCCGCGGCGGCGGCGGAAATTGCGGACCCCTCGTCGCTCCGCCTCCTGATGCTGCTGCTACAGCTGCCGATGCTGCCGCGGCTGCCGTTGCTGCTGCCGCCCCACACGCTGCTGTTGCTGCTGCCGCTGCCGCTGCTGTGCGCCACGATGAAGCCTTCCGGAACATGCGCCAGCCCATGCACTGCGTGCGCCGCCGCCGCCGCCATCGCTGCGCCGGCGGCTGATTCGTCTGCTTCTGCTTCTCGCATGTGCTTATTCCCAATGCAGCTTTCATCCGCGTTGCTGCTCGCGCCATGGCCGTTACCTTGCCCCTGCGCCCATCCCCATGCGCCGAATCTGCTGCTGCTGCTGACGTCACACGGCAGCACAGTGGCGACGCTCACGGCCTCCACATCATCAGGGCAAGGCGGCGCGCGGGACGGCGCGTGAGAGCCCTCACGCGGCGCGGACAGGTGGGGGAGCAGCCGGCGGGATTGGAGGGGGGTGGAGGCGGGGGAGGGGGTTGTGGCCGTGGGCGTGGGCGGAAGGGAGGAGCCCCCGGGGAAGGCGGAGGCGATAGGCGTGGTGAGGTGCGGAAGGCGGAACGGGGACTGTGCGGAGGGGCGGCGCGCAAAGGGAGGGGCGGAAATGGAAGGGGCACGAAGGAGTTGCGGGAGGTAAATGCACATGTGAGAACGGGGTAAAGGAAAGTAGAGGGGACGTAACAAACAGATTGCAACTATATTCGGTACTTGTCCCACGAGTCACCCTTCACACCGCCCCACCCACCCCCCTCCCCTTCTTCCCACCCATCGAGCTTCCACATTCCCGCGCCCCTTGCGGAGCCACATCCCGCGACTCACTTGGTAGCTCGGGGAGGCCAGTGCGGTGGCGGCGGAGAGCGAGGGCGCAAGCGCGGCGGAGGGGCCGCCGGATGGACTCTCGTGCGCGGACAGGCGCGCGCAGGGCGGGCAGGCTGGCGCGGGGGGAGGAGAGATGGCGAGGGGAGGGGGAGGGGAGAGGAAGGGGGAAGGGAAGATAGGCTGGGGATGAGTCAGAGGCCACGGGGTGTGAAAGAGAAAGATGAGGAGCGTGGCTTGTCTCGGAGACAGCGAATGGAAAAGACGAGCATGGTAGCGGCACACGCAGCAGCAGCAGCAGCAGCAGCAGCTGAGGGCTCACCTGGGTTGAACGCCGCGTTTGCTGGGCCGTGGCTAATACCAGCGGCGGCTTTCACCTTGAACCACGCCAAGAGCTCCTGCACACACACGGACAGGACGAGCAGAAAGAAACACATGGAAGAGTGAGAGACCAGGAGAGAGACAGAGAAAGACTGTTTGAGAGAGGAAACGAGAAAGAGGAAGAGGACTGTGCACATACCACGGGGCGGGCGGCGGCGGCGGCGGCGGCGGCGGAGGTGACGGAGGGGGAGCAGGGGACGGAGATCCCGCACCAGTCGGCGGAAACAGACACGAGGTAGAGCACGGTGGCGGAAGCGGGTTCATGCGCGGAGAGGTCGGTCGCGTCGTCGTCGAGGGGGAGCGAGAGGGGGAGCGCGAACGAGTCGTTTCCAGCCATGCGCCCCGATGGAAGCGCATTACTCGGCAAAGGTATCTCGATGGTATCTGGGACCGGAAAGCGGGTGGAGGGACAAAATGAGGCGTGAAATGGGGAGGCAGACAAGTGTAACCCGCTATGAGCAAGACGAAGTGAAGTAAGCAACGAGAAAACGAGACGGCGGGAGTACGAGAAGGGAGTGGGTTGGGGTGGACGGGAGGAGAAGAGAGGGGAGAAGAAGGGAGAAGAAAGGGGGAGGAGAAGAGAGGGGGACGGAAAGCGGCGCGGAGCGAGCGGCTTACAGCACTTGGAGGAGCCCGGATCAAGCGGCGCGTGGATGGCGAGGCGGAGTGGACGAGCCACGAGGCACGGCTGGTCGCCTGTAAGCACCACGAGGCACGGAATGGAACGGAGGCACGGAATGGAGCGGAGGCACGGAATGGAGCGGAGGCACGGAACGGAGTGAGGAGGGACACAAGCAGATCATGAGGTCGTCAAAACATTTGTGGTCGTCGAAACTCCTTCAAGCTTGTTGTGGTGCGAGCAGAACGGCGCAGGTCCCGGCGATTGCATCATCCTTCCAGCGGCCCTTGATTCAAGAAAACAGCCTGTGATCGCTCGGTTTTAACGACTCCGACGGGAATAGGAGTCCGCTGTTTCGGGAGGCTGTGACGAGCTCACATTTTTTTTCTTGTAAAAACCGAGAGAGAGCGAGGGCCTGTTGCGACAGAATCACGAAGCGATTCCTCCTTACCGGCGCAAGACCATGTTGTATCCGCACGTGGCGCCGACGCGGATCGAATGACACCCTTCACTTCAACGCTCAGGCTCTCCAGCTGAACCGATCCGTCAGCGCCATAGTCTCCGCGCTGATACTGCTGCTGCTGCTGCTGCTGCTGACTGTAATCTCTCTGGCGACCACCCGCGTAATGCGCGGATCGGTTCTCAATGTGCACTGTAAGAATGACGCCTTCGCCGGCCGTGTAAGACGGCTGGTTCAGCCTCACTCGCACCGATGGTGGTCGAGGACGCGGGGCCGAAAGGTTTACGCTGTCTATGGAATCCATTTCAGTGGCTAGGTTCCCGTCCCACGTTACTGACTAATCCTTGCGGGGGAGGGGGGTGGGGGAACGGAAGAAGAGGCACGAAGCGACTCGGAAGACGCCGCTATGCCGCGGATCTTAGCAACTTGAAGCTGGGGTTCAGTGAATGCAGAGCAACGTCTTCGTTTGCTTGCACTACTCCACGCACACGTACCACACCCTGACTGTATGTTGTCCCACGTTTTGCGAGACCTGAATCGCACAAGCTCACGTGCTGTGACTGTCAGGCTTCGCTGCCAAAGTTTTGGTCCTCTGCAATGCTGCTGCAGGGAAGGAAATGGGATGCCAAGCTCAGTTGCTGTCAGCTTGAACAACAAGGCAAGTGCCAGGTTGTGTTGGTTTGGATCGGGTGCTGTTGCGGTGTCCGCTTGAGGAGCAAAACCACCGCTACACGTTCTTCTGGGCTCAGGACTGAGCAGCGAGGAGAGGATTATCTCGAAGAATGCAAATTACCCTTGGCTCGGAGGTACGTGTATCGCGGAACCTCGAGGAAGGATGAGCTGGCCAGATCGACGAGGTTGCAGTGCTGTGACTTTGTGCTGTGCTGAGCTGTTGGTGTTACGTTTCAGTGTTCGACTTTTGCTGTTTGTTTTCTGCTTGCTGCTGACCGAGGCCGCCTTGGGAACTTCGAGAAAAGAGCCGGAGGAACAGAATGGAAGGAAGTGGAAGGTTTGGTGGTAGAGGGAATCATGGATGGATATCATACAGCAGGGCAGCAGTCCCTCTGTTTGGCCGTGTGACGACAATTTTCTAATCAAGCCGCTCGAAATGGAATCGAACGGACGGAGCGCCACGCGCTTTTGATCGGACCGCCACAGTGCAATGACCTGGAGGAATAAAAAGGCGCAGCGCGGAACAAGAGGATGAGGTGGAACGACAAGATATCCCTGATGTTGACTTGCAGTGGGCCAAGGGCCAGCAGACTCGGCGGGAAAGTAGGGCACTTTTGGGACCACATAAGCCACAGATTCCAGCTTTTCTGGCGGCTAGGCACGGGATTGGCAGGGAGAAAAGGTGGAACCTGGCAGTAGCTTTCCACGGCTGTGCCACACATCATGACGTGGACGGTGAGTTTAGAGCGTGTCTGAAGTGAACATCGACATTCCTCGACGA
Organism: Closterium sp. NIES-65; assembly: GCA_948144175.1. NCBI lineage: Eukaryota > Viridiplantae > Streptophyta > Zygnematophyceae > Desmidiales > Closteriaceae > Closterium > Closterium sp. NIES-65. Next base: position 437,983 of record CANXME010002037.1, read on the forward strand.
AACTTTGAGGGATGTCGAGGAATCCTGACGGTTGGAATGCTCGATCCGAGGGTTGCAACTCACCGACATTCCTCGACGAAACTGTACATCGTCGATGTTTCACTTCAGACACGCCCTTAGCTCAAAGAGATCCTGCATGCAAGTGATTGAAACCTCATCCTGGCCCACCGCCACACTCCTGCTTGTGTACTCTTGTCAGAAATGCTGACTCGGATGGAGGACAAAGGCAAAACTGTCTGGTATAGACCAGCAGCAGTGATAATATCTGATCCTGCCACAATCAGCGTCAACTGTTGCTGCAAGCCAGATCACAGTGCACCGCTGGAGACTAGGAACCGTTGTCATTGGGCTTTCAGTCACCGTACTGCAGCATTGCCGTGGAGGCGGAAACATGGTGGCGATATTCCAGATAACCTACGATATTGAGCGAAATCAACACCCGTCTGCAACACAAACCTGCACGTATATCATTACGTACATCGGGTGTGGATAATGATATACGTAACTTGTATAATGAGCTCAATAGTGCAATCTGTTAAGGGGGGATTTACTGTACTTTCCAATTCACCCCGTTCCTTATCTTCTCGGATTCTCTAGTGCCATGTGGCACTCTACTTTTCTAGCTTCACAATTCCTAGTCCCACAATCTACTTTCCAACCTTGTTTCTTGCATGCTACTTAAACCTTGCTTGTACTTAGCATTATCAACCAATTCTCATTCAAGTCTTCTTCAATTACTCAGTAACTTTTTCGCCTATTTCGCCAATAGTTCTTTCGCCTAAGTCTTCCGCCGCGTTTCATCCTCGACTTAGTCGACCCCGCTAATTCTTTAGCGGATTTAGGCCGTCGAGCCTAACACTTGGTATCAGAGCCTTCGCGGGGAGCAACTTCCAACGAGCGACCGTCGACGACGAGACTACGACGTCATCGTCCTGCGGTGCCGACTTGCAGACTTGGAGTCGTCGAGCGGACATGGACGAAACCATGCACGCTCTCCCCCACGACATGGGCAATACGCTTGCCGAACTCATGCGCCAACTTCAAGAGTTGACGTTGGAAAATCGTCAGGTACGAGCTGAAATGCAACAGCTTCGTGAATTAGCTTCTAACCCCCATGGTCATGCCGCACCAACTCTTGCGCCTAACACGTCGACTGGCGCGGAAGCGCTGCCGGAACGTCGAAGCGCGCTTAAGCCGCAGAAACCCGAGTCGTTCAACCCAAGTCAACGCGACGTGAACGTGCGGACGTGGCTCTTCATGCTCAACAATTACTTCGCCGCGAACGGGGTGCAAGAGGCGGACGCGCAGCATCGGATCGAGTACGCTGTTACGCTGCTGAGGGGCCCGGCCTTGGAGTGGTGGCGCCAACTTACGTAGACTGCTGTTAGAAGGGCTAAGACGGATGGGCATCAACAGGGCGTGGGGCATGCAGCTGCAACTTCGAGCTTAGGGAGTTTAGCTTTGGGTGTTACCACGGTTCCGACCACATGGGAAGAATTTGAAGCGGCGCTGAAAAGTAGGTTCGATTTGGTGAACGCCTCCGAAGCTGCTAGGAAGCGTCTGCGTCATTGCCGACGCATAGGAAACGTCCAGGAGTACACACGACGGTTCTTGAGCATCTGCAACGAGATAGACGATATCACGGAAGCAGAGATGCGCGATCGCTACCTCGAGGGGTTGAAGCCGGACATAGCAGAAGTTATAGCGATTCATGGGTTGTCCAACTTCGAGTCAGTTGTCGTAGCAGCAGAACGCGTTGACGCAGTACGAAGCCGACGAGGTCGTGACGATCGCGATAGGGGATACAACAGACCGATCAACGACGCTCGATCGAGGGACGGACCATCGCCCATGGAGATTGGTGCAGTTAACAGTGACGGCTCACAGAAAACGGGATTTAGGGGGAACTGTCACTACTGCTAAAAACCGGGACACATGAAGCGGGACTGCCCACAGCTTAAGGAGCGGCAGCAGGGAAACGGAAACCGCCAGTAGATAGCGGGTCGCTAGCTGGTGTGGAAGTTCCCGTACCCGCCACGTCTACCAACGTAGAGGAGACGGCCTTAGAGCAGTCACCTACACCGAACACGGTAGACGCTGTTGATCGTACAGTCGTGCTTCTAGGGAAGCTTCGCGGAGTTCCTGTTAAGATTCTCGTATATAGCGGAGCTAGCCACTCGTTCGTCTCTTCTTCATTTGTCAGTCGTCTCCATCTCGAAGAAGATTCGGCAGTAAACTTCAAGGACACGCGTATGGTAGATGGGACGCCACTTCACATAGGACCAGTCATTCGCAAGTTGCGCGTAGTGCTAGGACCGATCACAGTTAGGCGTGATTTCGACTCTGCGACGCTGGACGGATACGACTTCGTCTTCAGTAGGGATTGGGTACGGACGGTTAGTACACAGTTCGATTGGGCTCAGGGAAGCTGCAGCGTCAAGGTAGACGGAGAGTTCCGGGAGCTGCCACAGTGGAGTGATGGGGCCACATCCTCCACAGCCATCATCAATGTTGTTCGTGTGCGACAGCTGGTGAAGCGAGCGGCACGGATCTTTGCGGTTTTCCTTGAGGAGGTGGAAGCTGAGGAGGGGAAAGGAGGGAGTGCAGCAGTTGGTGAGAAGACGACTCTTCTTGCTGAGGTGAGTGCACTGTTAGCAGAGTTCGCAGACGTCTTCCCCGACGAATTGCCCCCAGGGTTACCTCCCAGCCGAGCAGTAGATCATCGAATAGAGTTGGAGCCGGGGAGCAGGCTAGTAGAAAAGCCACAGTGGAAGTTGAGTCCAGCGGAGACAGAGGAGATGACGCAGCAAGTTAGGCATTTTCTCGCACAGGGTTTCATACAGCCATCTAGATCGCCTTGGGCAGCATCGATCCTTTTCGCGCCTAAGAAAGACGGAGGGTTACGGATGTGCATAGATTACCGCGCACTGAACGCCGCCACCGTCAAGAATCGATTCCCGGTGCCGAGAGTAGAGGATCTTCTCGATGCAGTGCAGGGCGCTAGGATCTTCTCCAAGATCGATCTTCGCTCAGGGTATCATCAGATTTGAGTAGTTACAGAGGAATAGCACAAGACGGCGTTTCATACGAAGCAGGGGCTGTACGAGTTTAGAGTTCTACCGTTCGGTTTGACCAACGCCCCAGCGACGTTTCAGACGTTCATGAACACCGTCCTCTCCGAGTTCTTAGGTTCGTTCGTTGTAGTTTACCTAGACGACATTCTCATATTCTCCAAGACGAAAGAGGAGCACGTGCAACACTTGCAGAAGGTCTTCGAGGTTTTACGGAAGGAGCAGCTGTACGCTAAGCAGTCGAAGTGCGAATTCTTTCTCCCCGAGGTTGAGTTCCTAGGACACGTCATATCCGCTAGTGGCATTAGGACCGATCCGAAGAAGATCTCAGCAATACAAGATTGGGTAGCACCAACCTCAGTAAAGGAGTTGCAGAGCTTCCTTGGTTTCGCGAACTACTACCGTCGTTTCGTTCAGGGTTACGCAACGATCGCTAGTCCACTCACCGACCTACTTCGGAAGGTCGTAGAGTACGTTTGGGGTCCAGCGCAGCAGCAGGCGTTCAAGCAGATGAAGGAGTCGCTCACGAATTTACCGACACTGTCGTACCCTGATCCCACTCGCCCATACGTTGTAGTGACCGACGCTTCAGCTCGGGCCATAGGAGCAGTGCTTCTTCAGAACCAGGGACGCGGGTTGCAGCCGATCGCGTACGAGTCGCGTAAGCTTAGGGTAGCGGAGTTGACCTATCCCATACACGACAAGGAGGCGCTCGCGATCATCCATGCGTATAAGGTGTGGAGGTGCTACCTAGAGGGGGCAGATAGTGTTATACGCACGGACCATTGCTCGCTTTGCTTTCTCAAGTCGCATCCGCAGCTGAGTCGTCGCCAGGCTGGATGGATGGAGTTCATGGAGGGGAGTTTCCATTACAGGATTGAGTACAAGCCAGGCGTTCGCAACCCAACAAATCCGCTCACTCGCCCTAGTTTCCAGCTCGCCAGCCTCACAGTCACTGCCGGCCATCCACTTCTCACAGCACTCTTCGAGCATGGTTACACAGTAGATCCCAACTTCACACCGCAGCCGCCTGCAGGAGCATAGGTGCAGGGTAGTGTCTACATTCGGAAGGGTACCACACGGATTTGGGTTCTAGCCTACCGCCCTCTTCGACAGCTCCTTCTCTCAGAGGCGCACGACGTAGTTAGTGCAGGGCACTTTGGAGCAGATAAGACTGTTAAGACGCTTAGTCGCACGTACTACTAGCCAGGGCTTTCAGCAGACGTAGAGGATTACATTCGCTCATGCGACACGTGTCAGCATACGAAGTCCTCTTGCCAGCGCAAAGCAGGACTCTTGCAGCCGATTCCACCGCCCGACCGCCCTTGGCAGGTAGTTACCATGGACTTTATCATGGCTTTACCGCGCACAGTTAGGGGTCACGACGCCATCTTCGTGGTAGTGGATAAGTTCTCTCGAGCAGCGCATTTCATCCCCACGCACGGCAAGGTCACAGCAGAGGAAGCCGCGACGCTGTTCGTAGATAACGTAGTCCGACTGCACGGGGTTCCAGATTCCATCATCTCAGACCGCGACCCTCGTTTCACTTTGAAATTCTGGAAACAGCTTTACGCACTGTTTGGGACTCGCTTAGCCATGTCGTCTGCGTACCATCCAGAGACAGACGGACAGACTGAGCATGTGAACCAGACCTTGGAGCAGATTCTTCGCAGCATCACGATGCACGACGCAGCCGCATGGGACAAGAAGCTGAGCATGGCAGAGTTCGCATACAACAACACGCACCACTCCGCCACAGGCATGTCACCGTTCTTCGCACTGTACGGTCAGCACCCCAATGTCCCCACTCGTGTCGATCTCACACCCACTGTCCCTCGTGCGGACAACTTCCACCAGCATCTCACATTCATCCATGATCACGTGAGGAAGCACCTTGAGCTCGCAAATGCACGCATGGCACGCACCACCAACCGCAGTCGTCGTGAGGTGTCGTTCACAGTCGGCGACCGTGTTCTCTTGGATAGCCGCAACCTTCGACTGCCACAGGACAGCAAGCTTCGTCCACGTTTCATTGGTCCATTCGTCATTGAGCGTGCACTTGGTCAAATCGCATACCGCCTCCGCCTTCCCGCTCATTTCCGCATGCACCCGTCATTCCACTGTCATAACATTATAGCTTATGCTTTTGTGTAGGCTGTAGTGGGGTAGCCTATATGGGGTACAACCCAATTAGGGTTAGTACTTGTACCCAACTCTTTCATAGTGCATTCATTTCTCGTTCAACTTCTCTCATGGTATCGAGCAGGTTCCCCTGTGGGAACTGCGCTTAGGGCCCACTACTTCGATTTTTTTTACTGCCCGAAGCGCGCTCATGTCGAGTCACGCCTCGGGCTGTTAACTCGACGAGCCGCCCTAGCGGCCTTCCCTCCCCTAGCGGCCCTGCCGCCCTACTGTCGCGGCCCCGCCGCCCCTGATTCGCGGCCTCGCCGCCCTGCTTTACCGGCCCCGCCGCCCTGCTTTAGCGGCCCTGCCGCCCTACTGTCGCGGCCCCGCCGCCCCTGATTCGCGGCCTCGCCGCCCTGCTTTACCGGCCCCGCCACCCTGCTTTAGCGGCCCCGCCGCCCTGCTTTAGCGGCCCCTCCGCCCTACACCTAGCGGCCCCGCCGCCCTACACTTCGCGGCCCCGCCGCCCTGCTTTAGCGGCCCCGCCGCCCTACACCTCGCGGCCCCGCCGCCCTGCTTTAGCGGCCCCGCCGCCCTACACCTTCCGGCCTCGCCGCCCTACACCTCGCGGCCCCGCCGCCCTACAACTATCGGCCCCGCCGCCCTACACCTATCGGCCCCGCCGCCCTACACTTCGCGGCCCCGCCGCCCTGCTTTAGCGGCCCCGCCGCCCTACACCTCGCGGCCCCGCCGCCCTGCTTTAGCGGCCCCGCCGCCCTACACCTCGCGGCCCCGCCGCCCTTCTGCTGCGGCCCCGCCGCCTTGCACCTGGGGCCCCGCCGCCCGTCTGCTGCGGCCCTACCACTCTCCTCTCCTGACCGCCACCCGAGCCGCCGACCGCAGCACCACCCTGCAGCGTGCACTCGAGCAGCCGACCGCCGCGCCGCCGAGTACCGGAGGAGCCGGGCCGCCCAGCTGCAGAGCCGCCCGGCCGCCCACCAGCCGAGCCGCCGTTCAGCCGGGCCGCCCAGCAGCCGAGCCGCCCAGCAGCCGAGCGCCAAGCCGCCGAGCCGCCCAGCCGCCGAGCCGCTGTGCAGCCGAGCCGCCCAGCAGCCGAGCGCCGAGCCGCCGAGCTGCTGAGCCGCCCAGCCGCCCAGCAGCCGAGCCGCCCTACTACCGAGCCGCCCGACCTGCCCTGTCCGGTGAACGCAGCCCCACTGTCACTGCGTGCCCTTCCCCTACTGCTTGCACTGCTAGTCTATCGTCGTCATGGCTACCCCTAGTGTCCTCACTTTTGACCCTGAGGGTCGAGCCATTGACTTTGAGGTCTAGGTCGACGACCTGCAATTGTTTTTACAGTGCGATAGGGCGGACGGTCTTTCTCTCTTTGACCTCACCTCTGGCGCCTCTCCTGCCCCTGCTACTGACGCTGACCCCACTGTTCACTCTCAGTGGGCCACCCGCGATGCTGCTGCACGTCTTGCTGTGCGTCGCCACCTGCCTACCACTGAGCGCGCGCACTTTAGTCAGTACAAGAGTGCTCAGACCTTGTACGATGCTGTAGTTGCGCGCTACTCTTCTCTTGCCACTGCTGCACTGAGCCGTCTCATGCTACCGTACCTCTTTCCTGACCTTGCTGCCTTTCCCACAGTCGCCGACCTCATTACGCACCTCCGCACTAGTGACACTCGCTACCGCGCCGCACTTCCTGCTGAGTTTTGCGCCAAGAACCCCCCCCCCCATGTACATCACTCTCTATTACATAGTCACACGCCTCCCTGACTCCCTTCGCGTAGTCAGGGACCACTTTCTCTCAGTCTGTCCCACCACTCTCACTGTTGACCTCCTCGAGAAGGCCCTCCTGGTGGCGGAGAAGAGCATCGTCGCTGTAGGAGCCTCTCGGGGTGATCCTCGCACCCCCATCTTTGAGGGGTGTTCTCCTTCCCCCCTGCTGCCCTCTGTTGCCTCTGCTGCTGCTGCCGACCAGCTTGGTCGGCGCGGCGTCGGCGCGGTGCGGGGTCTGCCCCTAGCGGGAGACGCCGACCTGGCAAGGGCAAGGGGGGCAAGGGCGCGGGTGGAGCTGGCGGGGGCGGTGGAGGTGGCGGTGGAGGCGGCGGAGGGAGTGGGGGTGGCGGTGGGAGTGGTGGCGGGGGTGGTGATGGTGGTGGCGGCAGCGGAGGCGGAGGCGGTGGCGGCGGCAGCGGTTGGAGCGGAGGCGGCGGTGGTGGCGGAGGTGGATGCGGCGGTGGCGGAAGGGATGGAGCTGGTCAGGGTGGTGCCCCGCAGCGGAGCGGCTCTGGTGGTGGTCAGCGCCAGCAGCAGCAGCAGCAGCAGCGTTCTCGGGACATCCCCCCGCCTCAGAAGCTCCGTGAGTGGTACGCGCAGCGTCAGCGTGGTGGGGGTTTTAGTCCGTGCACCTACGTCTTTCGTTCCGGCGACCGCGAGGGTGAGCAGTGTGGGGGTGCCCACCCCACCAAGCGCTGCTTTGGCCGCCTGACGGACGCTTGGCGTCAGCAGTTCCCCGAGGCTAGTGAGATTCCCCGCTGGGGAGAGCTGTCTAGGGCTGGTGTAGCTATCTTTGATCTTGACTTTGATGCTATCCTTGCTGCCATGTATGCTGTGACTATTAGTGATGAGGGTGACTGTTACCGGTGTTTCCCGCCCGACCCGGCCATTGATACTGCTGCGCTAGGTGCTTGTGAGGCTGCTGCTCTAGGTGCCAGTGCGTCTGCGCTCTCAGGTACTGGTGAGGCTGCGCTCTCAGGTACTGCGTCGGCTTCGGCCGGGAGCGACCTAGCGTGCAAGAATGCTGAGAGGGTATGCAAGGTCTGGTCGAGTGCAGGTCATCAGGTACATGAGGCAACCCACAAGCTCTGGATACGGGCCATTCGGCTCTACGGACTCATCCGAAGGCAGAGCTGAGAGCGAGTGACCGGTAGGCAGAGGAGTGGGCTGAGGCGAGGAGTACGTGAAGCGGAAGCGCTGAAGGACCTGCTGCACCATGTGTGACTGAGTCAAGGTGATGGTGCGGCGTGCTCTATCCCGGGTGATCCGCAAGCCAAGATAGCTTGTCAGTTCACCCAGGTCTGTGCACGTGTGTCTCTTCTGCAGCTCCGACTTCACGTGGGCGAGTGCCACAGTGTCAGCAGTAGCAAAGACCAAGTCGTCGACGTACACAAGGACGTAGAACGGCGGCAGTGAGGTGTCGGTGCGTAGAAACAGCGACGGGTCAGCAGTAGAAGGCGCGAACCCAAGAGCCGCAAGCGTAGTCCTCAGTGTGTCGTGCCACTCACGAGGCGCCTGGCGGAGACCGTAGACTGGCCGTCGGAGGCTCCACTGGGTACCAGGAGGGAACGACCCAGTGAAGCCAGGTGGACGACGCAGCCAGATCTCCTCGTGCAGGCTGCCCTGTAGGAAAGCAGTGCTGAAGTCAAGCGAGTGGAGCACGTAGTCACGCTGAGCGGGGACGTGCAGCAGAACCCGAAGAGTGGTCATCTTCAGGGTCGGGGAGAAGGTCTGGAAGAAGTCAACTCCCTCTCGCTGACTGAAGCCTCGTGCAACGTAACGCGCCTTGAAGACAGGCGGAGAGCCCGGCGGCCGCTTCACCCTGAAAATCCACATGCCACTGACGATGTTAGCCCCAGGTGGGGGAACCTCGTCGACGTAGGTGCCTGTGGACTTCCAGGAAGCCATCTCTGTGTCCATGGCTGACTGCCACTGAGAGGAGTAGGGACCGGCCATCGCCTCTGCGTAAGAGCGTGGGGTCGGGATGTCTGGTGCATCCGGGTCTCCCTCAAGGGCAACAAGCATGGACACGAGATGGGGCAAAGCGGCAGCAAAGCACTCAAACTCCTCCTGCCTGTCCTCAAGGACGTCAGTGCCAAGAGCACACTCACCCCCGACGGACGGAGGACAGACAGACTCAGACTCAGCAACTAGGCTAGCAGCGTAGTCTAGACGACAGCGAGCAGCTCACTCGACAAGCTCAGCAACTAAGGCAGACGCAGCAGCAGACTCAAAGGAAGGGTCAGTGACAACAGTAGCCAGGAGACGCGTGACAGTAGGACTGGTAGCACGAAGAGAGTCTGACCCAGGGTCAGCAAGAGCAGGAAGAGAGGAAGCAGGAGGAGAAGGCAGTGGGACACGCTGTGGAGCAGTGGACGGACGAAGCGCCATCCGGTGAGTGCCTGGGACAGCAGGAAGACGCTGACGCTGGACTCGACTACTAGAAAGAGCAGTGCGGACTGGCGACTCAGGACGAGACTCAGGCGACGCAGGACGAGACGCAGGCTCACGCCGCTCAGTAAGACCTCCAGCCGGACCAGTGTAAGGAGCAGGACCAGGGAGAAAGGAGGTAGACGGTAACGCCGACTGCAGCTGGACAGGCGGAGGACACGCTAAGGAGGGAGGAGGAAAAGGAGGAGGAAGCTGACCAAGAACGTGCTGAAGGAGCGGAACAAAGTACGGCCGAGACCGAGCAGGGACACCAGAGCCAGCAGGGACACCCGCACCAGGATCCGCAGCACCAGCAGCAGCTCCAGCGCCCACGTCCTCAGCACCAGCGGCAGCTCCAACGCCCGGGTCCTCAGCACCAGTAGCAGCTCCAACGCCTGGGTCCTCAACACCAGCAGCAGCTCCAACGCCCGGGTCCTCAGCACCAGCAGTGGCTCCAACGCCCGGGTCCTCAGCACCAGCAGCAGCTCCAACGCCCGGGTCCTCAGCACCAGCGGCAGCTCCAACGCCTGGGTCCTCATCACCAACAGCAGCTCCAACGCCCGGGTCCTCAGTACCAGCAGTAGCTCCAACGCCCGGGTCCTCAGCACCAGCAGCAGCTCCAACAGAAGCGGGGTCCGTAGCACGAGGCACGCCACTCCGAAGAGTGCAGCGCCGCTCGTACCACTCACGGATCTGCTCGCGGGAGGGGAGCTCCCGAACGGGAGAAGAAGCACTAGCACCAGTCCCAGTAGTACGTCCGGCTCGAGCGGTACCTCTCCGGAGGCTGCAGTACTCTAAGTACCACGCACGTAGCTGCTCCGAGGAGAGGGCTCCTCCAGGTGCAGGACTCCCAGGCCTAGTACCTCTAGACTCAGAACCCCCAGACTCCGGACTCCGCAGCTCAGCACCACGAGGCTCCACACCCCCAAGCTCAGCACCCTCAAGCTCCACACCCCCAGGCTCCACACCCCCAGGCTCCACACCCCCAGGCTCCACACCCCCAGGCTCCACACCCCCAGGCTCAGCACCCCCAGGCTCAGCACCCCCAGCAGGACGAGAGTTGACAGCTACCTCAACAGGCTCAACCGGGTCTACCTGAGACACACCTGAGGGAGCGGCACCCTGAGGGGGGAGGGGGTCTGCAACAGCAGCACCTGGCGCGAGGAAGAGAGGCGGGGGGGGGAGCGGGGCAGTGCGGTAGGGGAAGAGGCGGTAGTAGGGGACGGACTCGTCAAAAGTGACGTCCTGGGAGGGCAAGACTCGGCGCGAGGTGGCGTGGTAAAACTGCCAACCAGACGCGTCCGGGACAAAGCCTAGGAAGACGCAGGGAACAGCACGGGAGGAGAGCTTGTCCATAGACGAATCGCAGACAAAAGCTCGAGACCCCCAGACCCGGAAACGCGACGCATCGCCAACCTCCCCCGTCCACAGCAGCGTGGGCGAGGTCTCCGGCAAGGAGACACGGGGCCATAGGTTGAGTTGATGCGCAGCGTACCGGGCCGCAAACGGCCACAGAAAGTGGGGGGCAGCCGCATGGATCAAGGAGGTACGGGCGACCTCCATGACCAGGCCAATGCGGCGCTCCGCAACCCCATTCTGCTGTGGAGAAGCCGGAAGCGTGAACGACTGCTCAATGCCGTGCTCAGCACAGTAGGCTGCCAAGAGGTCGGAGGAGAACTCACCACCTCTGTCAGAGTGCAAGCGCAAGACAGGAAAGTCCGAGTGAAAACGCTCGCTGAGCTGGAGACGGGCTCTGCGGATCCAAGGGATCAAGACATCAGGGACCTCACCCTTGGTGCGCAAGGGGAAGACCGAGGTGTAGCGCGAGTAGTCGTCAACAACTATCAGGAAGTACCTCTCCTGACCCTGACCACGGACGCGGGCTGGGCCCCACACGTCCATGTGGAGTGTCTGCAAGGGAGCAGTCGTCGGGGGGAACGAGGAGGAGTGAGGAGCGGCGCGCTGCCGTCCCTCGACACAGGGGAGACAGGTAGGAGCAGGCGAGGGTGGGAGGGGAGGAAGGACCCTGGACAGGCCAGAGACAAGGTATCGGGAGTGCATGGCACGAAGGCGCTGCACAGACGGGTGGCCAAGGCGGTGGTGCCAGAAGACAGTCTCGTGTGCCAAAGAGCGACACGAGCAGGGGGCGGACAGCTGACCTGACGCGGACGCGGACGCAGTCGCAGCAACCTGAGGGGACTCAGTAGTCAGTGTGTACAGGTCCGACCCCGGTTGCCGAGTGAAGGTAGCCAAGTGACGGCCCGTACGAGCACACGTGCAGTGTGTCACGCGCTCGTAGGCAGGGGTGAACTGGTGAACACCCCCGTCCTGGAGTGCACATCCTGCCACCAAGTTCGTAGAGAACGAGGGGAGGTGGAGACCTGACAGTGTGCCCGACGGGACCGCAGGGCAGGGAAGGACAGTGGAAGAGGTCGCAATGACCGGACCCCCAGAGGGGTCAGCAAGGGAGACAGCAACTGGCCGAGCAAGCGGCTCAAGGGCAGTGCGGTCACGAAAGAAGCAGCGAGAAGCACCTGAGTCCAGTGTGAAGGTGTGCAGTGCAGCAGTCGACGCAGTACCAAGGGGGGGAGAAACACGAGCACCTAGAGCAGCAGCCTCACCAGCACCTGGGGTAGCCGACACACGAGTACCTGGAGCGGCAGACGCACTGGCCCTAATGCCCGGGTCGGGCGGCACACACAAGTACTCAGCACCCTCTCCACTAGTAGACATGACATACATGGCAGATAGAATAGCATCAAAGTCTAGAGCATAGATATCAATCCCCTTCTTCAGGAGATCAAGCCAGCGGGGCAGCTCAGTGGCCTGAGGGAACTGAACACGCCAAGCGTCGTCGAGACGAGAGAAGCAGCGCTGTGTGGTGTGCGGTCGTCCACACTGCTGACCAGTGCGGTCACCAGTGCGAATGACGTACGTGCAGCTAAGACCACCCCCACCCCCGTGCTGAGAGTACCACTCACGGACCTCCTGGGGCGAGGGAGTGTGCTGCTGGCCCTGGCCACCGCCAGTGCCTCCACGGCCACCACCACCGCTGCCACCTCCTCGACCACCCCAACCCCTGCTGCCGCCTCAACCACCGCCACCCCAACCGCTGCCTCCACTCCTGCCACCTCCCCCGCCGCTACCACTCGCCCCTCCAGCCGAGCCACCACCCCCACTGCCTCCACCGCCCCCACCGCCGCCTCCCCCGCCGTCACCGCCACCACCCTTGCCCCCTTTGCCCTTGCCGTTGCGGCGTCCGCTCGAGGCAGACGCAGCGCCGACCTTCTCAGTACTAAGAAGGTCGACAGCAGCAGCAGAGGCGACAGAGGGAAGAAGGGGGGAAGGAGATCACCCCTCAATGAACGGGGTACGGGGGTCGCCACGAGAGGCACCTACAGCGACTATGCTAGTTTCAGCTGCAAGTAGCTCCTTCTCGAGGAGGGCAATGGTGAGCTCAGTGGGGCAACGAGCTAGGAAGTGGTCCCTGACAGCACGCAGTGTGTCAGGGAGGCGGGTGACTAGGTGGTAGAGAGTGAGCCAGAGTGGAGGGGGGTGCGTGGCAAGGAACTCAGCAGGCATGGCGGCACGGAAGCGGGCCTCACTAGTACGGAGGTGCGTGATGAGGTCAGCAACTGTGTGAAAGGAGGCCAGGTCGGGAAACAGGTAGGGGAGGGAGAGACGGCCTAGTGCGGCAGAGGCAGGTGAGGAGTAGCGAGCAACTACATCTGTGTACAGTGCTTGTGCAGTCTTGTGCTGACCAAAGTGCTCGCGTTCGTCTATCGGCAGGGAGTTGCGAATGGCGAAGCGAGCGTGGGCATCACGAGTCTGCCACTGTGAGCGAGCAGTGCTGTCAGCAGTAGCAGCAGGGGCAGTGACATGGCCTAGGGCGTGATCGTACAGTGAGATGTCATCCTTGGCTGTGAGCTGTAGGTAGAGGTGCAGGTCATCGAGCCAGGTGTCAAACTTCACAGGGCGGCCCTCAGCATCGAACACGAGAACCTGTGGGCTAGCCATAGGAACAGTAGAAATAGCAGCAGTAGCAGTAGGAGAAGCAGGTAGGACGAACCAGGTAGGGCAGGGCGGCGCGGCTCGGTTCAGGTCGGGTCGCGGCTCGGCTGGGTGGCGCGGCTCGGTTCAGGGCGCGCGGCTCGGCTCGGGGCGCGCGGCTCGGGTCGCGCGGCTCGGGTCACGGCGGGGACGGGCCGCCCGCTCTCCCTCGTGTGCTGCGGCGGGAACGGGCCGCCCAGGGCCTCTAGGTGGTGGGCACGGGTCGGCGAGGTCGGCACGGGGCCGGTTGGGGCCCTAGAGGGGCGAGCGCGGGGCCGATCGGGGCCTGAGCGGGGCTAGCGCGGGGCCAAACAGGGCCTTGACCGGGCTAGCAAGGGTCCGACGGGGCCTGAACGGGGCTAGCGCGGGGCCGACGGGGCCTGAATGGGGCTAGCGCGGGGCCGACGGGGCCTGAAACGGGGCTAGCGCGGACCGACGGGGCCTGAGAGGGGCTAGCGCGGGGCCGATGGGGCCTGAAACGGGGCCAACGGGGCCTGAAACGGGGCTAGCGCGGGCCGACGGGGCCTGAGAGGGGCTAGCCCGGGGCCGACGGGGCCTGAAACGGGGTCGACGGGGCCTGAACGGGGCTAGCGCGGGGCCTGAACGGGGCCTTAAAGGGAGAGCGGGCGTGGGGCCGACGGGGCCTGAACGGGGCTAGCGCGGGGCCGCCAAGAGGGGCCTCTAGGGGCGTGACACGCCAAGGCGCCCTAGGGCACAGGTAGGTAGGTAGGTAGGTAGTTACGTAGTGGTGGGCCCTTAGAAAAATTCGGTCCTAGGAAGGACCTGCTCTGATACCATGTTGGAATCACTGAACAGGAATGAATGAACTAGCAGTGAAATGAGTACAAGTACCTAGCCCTAGAATTGTGTACCCCCTATAGGCTAACCCACTGTAGCCTAAACTAACAGAACATATATAATGTTTGACACACCCCCACTGCTCGGACGCCCGCACAGGCCGACACCTGGCCACGTTGTCGCGTCCGCCGGGGTCGAGTCTCTACACCCTGACCATTGAGTCTCCTCCTGTCCCTGCGTCTGGCCAGGTAGCTGCGTCGGGTCAGGTGTTTGCTGCTGCGTCCAGGTCTGGTCCTGAGTCTGCCCCCTGCTCGTGTCGCCTCCTGTCTCACGAGTCTCTCCTGTGGCACCTTCGTCTTGGCCACCCCTCCTTGCCTCGTCTTCGGGGCATGGCTTCCCGTGTCCTTGTCTCTTGTCTCCCCCGGTCTCTCCCTCCCCTTCCTTCGGGGCCAGGACCTTCCTGTGTCCCCTGTGTCAAGGGGCGGCTCCGGGCTGCCCCTCACTCCTCCCAGTTTCCCCTGACAGAGGCTCCTCTGCAGCACTTCACATGGACGTGTGGGGCCCGGCCCGCGTCCATGGACAGGGTCACGAGCGCTACTTCCTTCTGGTGGTTGACGACTACTCGCGTTACACCACAGTCTTCCCCTTGCGCAGCAAGGGTGATGTCACTGAGGTGTTGACCGACTGGATCCGCGCAGCTCGTCTCCAGCTCAGGAGGAGCTTCGGCTCGGACTTTCCTTTTCTGCGTCTGCACTTTGACCGAGGTGAAGAGTTCTCCTCTGGCCTTCTGCGAGCCTACTGTCGTGCACGAGGCATCCGCCAGACCTTTACGCTTCCGGACTCTCCACAGCAAAATGGGATTGCTGAGCGCCGCATTGGCATGGTCATGGACGTCGCTCGTACGTCCATGATGCATGCGGCTGCCCCCCATTTTCTGTGCCCGTTTGCAGTTCGATACGCGGCGCATCAGATCAACCTTCACCCCAGGGTCTCCCGGCCGGAGACCTCCCCAGCTCTGCTGTGGATGGGGAAGGTCGGCGATGCGTCTGCGTTCCGTGTCTGGGGATCTCGGGCGTTTGTCCGCGACTTGTCTGCGGACAAGCTGTTCCCTCGTGCTGCTCCCTTTGTCTTCCTAGGCTTCCCCCCTCACGCCCCAGGGTGGCAGTTCTACCACCCCTCCTCTCGTCATGTTCTGTCCTCCCAGGACGTCACGTTCGACGAGTCAGTCACCTTCTACCGCCTCTTCCCCTACCGCACTCCTTCCCTCCCCCCGCCACCGCACTTCCTTGTGCAAGGTCCCCCCCAGGTAGACCCCCTTCCCCCTCAGGGTCCTGCCCCTTCAGGTGTGTCCCAGGTAGACGCAGTCGAGTCGGTCGAGGTTGCTGGTGACTCTGGTACTGCTGCGGGTGCTGACTCTGGGGGTACTGCGCGCGTAGGCACTGAGCCTGGGGGTGCTGAGCCTGGGGGTACAACGACTGGGGGTGCTGAGCCTGGGGGTGCTGCGACTGGGGGTGCTGAGCCTGGGGGTGCTGAGCCTGGGAGTGCTGAGTCTGGGGGTGCTGATCCTGGGGGTGCTGCGACTGGGGTTGCTGAGCCTAGGGGTGCTACGTCTGGAGCTGCTGAGCCAGGGGGTGCTGCTGAGCCTAGAGTTGTGGAGCCTGCGGCCACTGGACCTCCCCTTCTGGCGTCTGGCGGTGCGGGGCCTGGAGGCTCTCCGGGTGCTTCGTCTCAGCAGGAGCCACTCTCTCCACAGGAGCTGCGCGAGTGGTTTGCTCGCCGCTGGAGGCGTACTGCTGGAGCTGGAGCTTCTTCGGCCGCTGAAGGTACTTGTGCCGCCGGTCCCGGGGCTCCTGGGCCTTCGGGTCCGCCTGGCGCTGGAGCTACTGAGGGTGTTGGTGCTGAGACTGCTGCTGTCCTTTCTGGCGGTGGTCCTACTGCGGGTGCTGCTGGTGCTGCTGGAGGTTCCGCCGCTGGAGGTGCTGTTGGCGCTGGTGCTGCCGCTGAGGGTGCTGGTGCTGTCCCTGTTGTGTCTGGAGTTGCCGCACGGCCTCGGCCGTACTTCGTTCCGCTCCTGCAGCAGGTTCTTGGTCTTTCTCCTCCTGTAGACTGTCCACCGCCTGTCCAGTCACAATCATAGTTACCACCGGCCTCCCCACTGCCTTCTCCTTCTCCGTACACTGGTCCTACTGGAGGTCTTGCTGAGCATCGTGAGCCTACGTCCCGTCCTGCGTTGCCAGTTCGTGCTGCTCGCACTAGTGGTCGCAGTTCGCGTCAGCGTCCTCCTCCTGTCCCTGGCACGCACCGGATGTCTCTGCGTCCGTCCACTGCTCCTCTGCGTGCCCCTTTGCCCTCTCCTCCTGAATCCTCTCTTCTTGCGCTTGCCGACCCTGAGTCGGACTCTCTTCGTGCTGCCAGTCCTACTGTCACGCGTCTCCTTGCTACTGTCGTCACTGACCCCTCTTTTGAGTCCACTGCTGCGTCTGCGCTTGTTGCTGAGCTCGTCGACTTTGCTGCTCGCTGTCGTCTAGACTACGCTGCCAGTCTTGTTGCTGAGTCTGTGTCTGTCTGTCCTCCGTCCGTCGGGGATGAGTGTGCTCTTGGCACGGACGTCCTTGAGGACAGGCAGGAGGAGTTCCAGTGTCTGGCTGCTGCTTCACCTCATCTCGCGTCCGTACTACTTGCCCCTGAGGGAGACCTAGATGCACTGGACATCCCGACTCCGCGCTCTTACGCGGAGGCCGTAGAGGGTCCCTACTCCTCTCAGTGGCAGGCAGCTATGGATGCAGAGATGGCTTCCTGGAAGTCCACAGGCACCTATGTTAACGCGGTTCCCCCTCCTGGGGCGAACATCGTCAGTGGCATGTGGATCTTCAGGGTGAAGCGGCCGCCGGGCTCTCCACCTGTCTTCAAGGCGCGGTACGTGGCTCGTGGCTTCAGTCAGCGGCAGGGAGTTGACTACTTTCAGACCTTCTCTCCCACCCCGAAGATGACCACTCTTCGGGTGCTGCTGCACATAGCCGCTCAGCGCGACTACGAGCTCCACTCTCTTGACTTCAGCACTGCTTTCTTTCAGGGTAGCCTGCACGAGGAGATCTGGCTGCGCCGTCCACCTGGCTTCACTGGGACTTTCCCTCCTGGCACCCAGTGGAGCTTCCGACGGCCAGTCTATGGTCTCCGCAAGGCACCGCGTGAGTGGCACGACACACTCAGGACTACGCTTGCGGCTCTTGGGTTTGCTCCCTCTACTGCTGACCCGTCGTTGTTTCTGCGCACCGACACTTCTCTGCCGCCGTTCTACATCCTCGTGTACGTTGACGACTTGGTCTTTGCAACAGCGGACACTGCTGGACTCGCCTACGTGAAGTCCGAGCTGCAGAAGAGACACACGTGCACAGACCTGGGTGAACTGCGCAGCTACCTTGGCTTGCAGATCACTCGGGACAGAGAACGCACCATTACCTTGACTCAGTCACACATGGTGCAGCAGGTCCTTCAGCGCTTCGGCTTCACGTACTCCTCGCCTCAGGCCACTCCTCTGTCTACTCGCCACTCGCTCTCAGCTCTGCCTTCGGATGAGTCCGTAGAGTCGAGTGGCCCGTACCCAGAGCTTGTTGGCTGCCTCATGTACCTGATGACCTGCACACGACCTGACCTTGCATACCCTCTTAGCATTCTTGCACGCTATGTTGCTCCTGGGAGACACCGACCATAGCACATGGCTGCAGCGAAGAGGGTGTTGCGCTACTTGTGCAGTACGTCGGGCATGGGGCTAGTGCTTGGAGGGCGGAGTCCAGTGGTCCTCACTGGGCACGCGGACGCTTCTTGGGCTGACGACCAGGCTACTCAGCGGTCGTCACAGGGTTACACCTTCAGTCTTGGTTCCGGCTCTGTTTCGTGGTGGGCTACTCGCTCATCTTCTGTTCTCGGCTCCAGTTGTGAGGCTGAGATCTACGCTGGGGCCATGGCTGCTCAGGAGCTTTGCTGGCTCACCTACCTGCTGACTGACCTTGGAGAGCCGCCTCGTTCTCCTCCAGTGCTGTACGTAGACAACAAGGCCATGCTGGCCTTGTGTCGAGAACAGCGCCTGGAGCACAGAACGAAGCACATTGCTCTCCGCTACTTTCTTGCTCGTGAGCTGCAACAGCGTGGTCAGTTGCGACTTGCGTACGTGGCCTCTGAGGCCAACACTGCTGATGTTTTTACCCAGGCACTTCCGCCTTGTGATCATCAGCGCTTCTGCACTCAGCTGGGACTTGTACCTGTCTTACCTCACTTGCTCACCTCTTGATCTTACTTGTACTCTTGCATATATATATACCTCCTCTTGCTTGTTTAGTGTTACATATATATATATGTGCACTCCTGCATGTGAACTGGCCTTGTGGCCTTGACCTTGTGCTCGGAATGTGTGGTGACTTTGTGATCCACCCGGAGCTTGCTTTGCTTTACTTTGCTTGGCTGGTCTTGTGACCCCTTGTACTCCCCCACTTTGCCTATGGGGGTGTGAGAGAACATTATAGCTTATGCTTTTATGTAGGCTGTAGTGGGGTAGCCTATATGGGGTACAACCCAATTAGGGTTAGTACTTGTACCCAACTCTTTCATAGTGCATTCATTTCTCGTTCAACTTCTCTCATCCACGTGTCGCTTCTTTGTCCTTACACTGATCCCAACGCCACCTTCTCGGGCCGTGACCGCACTCCACTGCCGGTAGCTGTTGACACCGACGAGCCCGTTATTAGTTCCAGCGCATCTCCAGGCACCGTCGCCGTCTTCAGGGGGGTGTCTCTTTCATCGACTTCTTGGTTCGTTGGCGTGGTTACGACGCAGCGGACGACAGCTGGGTTCCTTCGTCGTCGCTGTCTCCTGACAACGCTTGCCTCCAAGCGTACCTCCAGTCTGCAGGCGCCGCGGACGTCGCCTCCTTAGGAGGGGGGTAGTGTTAAGGGGGGATTTACTGTTCATTCCGAACAGTACTTTCCAATTCACCCTTATCCTTATCTTCTCAGATTCTTTAGTGCCACGTGGCACTCTACTTTTCTAGCTTCACAATTCCTAGTCCCACAATCTACTTTCCGACCTTGTTTCTTGCATGCTACTTAAACCTTGTTTTTACTTGGCATTATCAACCAATTCTCATTCAAGTCTTCTTCAATTACTCAGTAACTTCTTCGCCTATTTCGCCTATAGTTCTTTCGCCAAAGTCTTCCGCCGCGTTTCATCCTCGACTTAGTCGACCCCTCTAATTCTTTAGCGGATTTAGGCCGTCGGGCCTAACACAATCAGTCACATCCGTGTGCACTTCCAGTTACGCTTGCTCTTTATCTCTCTTGCTGATATCATGCACGTAGGATCGTTTCGATAGCGAAGAGAAGAGATGTACAGAGGAAGAGTCTTGACTGGTGTGTGACCCTCTCATCGTGAATAATGAATACAACAAATATATGCCTTATTGAAGTCTGGATGATCTTAGCTTGCCATGTACCATGAATTAGAGCTCCACATTTGTATAGAGGTTGTGGCTCGAGTGGAGAGATAGAAACTTCCACATGAGACCCAATTTCACATGGGTTGGTGGTCGACTGGGTGGGTGGGTATCATGTACTCACCACTTACCATGGTGCTCACAACCTTTCTGGTCGTGATTGTACCTTCCAAAACAGGTGGTGCAGGTGCTGCAGCCTCGATCTGCAGAGCGTCCACAAAGATGGGACCAATCCAAACTCCAAACACACTGCGAGCTCGACTCAAGGCTACCATAAGTATTCTCTGCAATGGTTCCATGCTAGCATACCGTAGCCAGAAGACTAACCATAGCCTCCCGGTCCGACCGATTGGGCCAGGATGACTTACCGGCTTTGGTGTAGGATCCACTGCTTGTCGCGCAAAAGTTGACAGTGGACGACGAAAGCAACAGTAAAGAATGGCGCATGGCCTACTAAAAATAGATGTACCTGTCAAGTCAAGTCAACCTCCCGCAAACAGTCAATAGCTCATCTTCCACAGTTCATTTAGTTAGGGCAAGAGTATTGCACAGCACCAAAGGTTTGGAGGAGTATAACCGTTTTTGCATTTCAGTAGATTGATAATGCACCAGTTGCGGACTCCGTATATGCATTAATTATTGCAAGAGGACAGGGGAGTTAGGCGTAGGCGCAGTGCCTTGTGCGTTCCTTATCCACGTCCACTAAGTAGCCTACTTTTTTTCCTGATACTATTCTAAGTTATCTACCACCCACTCTGACGGAACCAGTTACCGGGGTCCTCACACCAAGAACCGTATCTCTCTCGAATACTACATAAGTATATGTATTTATTCAAGCGGCGCCACCAGGTTGGTTCTTCTTGTTCCCCACAAACGACTGCCGGGCAAGATCAGCCACCCGGAGCGCGCCTCCAAGATAATCAATCGCGGTCGCCTGCCTCTCCGTCATTTTCGCCTTGGACCCCGGCGGGGGCCTGAGGAACGCGAGAGCGGTGTTGATGTTGTTCATGCCGTTGGAGATCTGCACGAGAACCAATGAGCGCTGCTCGCTCTTGAGCAGCAACGCGCCGTTGCGCAGCGATTGCACGGCGGCGACGAGGCGCGGGAAGTAGGACGGCAGGGGGTCCTTGGGATTGACGGATTTCACGAACACGGCACCTTCTTGGACCAGCTTCCCGGCCTTGTTCAGTTTCGCGATGCACTCGCGATCTGTGTATTTAAGCGGAGACCGCGGAGGCTTCCCGTTTCTGCGGAATTGAGATGGGGGAGGGGGGGGGGGAGTGAGGGTGGAGGAGAGGGGGAGAATAGGAGACACTCAACGGTGAGAGTGCGAGCAAGGGACACTCAACGTAGTGATTGCATCAGCTCTCAGGAGCAAGTTGTAGGTATATCAGAACCGGTAATTTGCGCGGTACGATACAGATGTACAATCGAGGCACATTGTGGTTATTACCCCAAAATTCGCCGTTCGATGGAAGATTCTGATGGGTCATCTGCAGATGGGAGCAGATGCAGATGGGAAGAGAAGCAGGGAGCACCAGAAGACAGATGTCGGAGATGATGATCAGAACGACAATCCCCGTCACAGGAATCACGGCTAATCAAAGAAAAAATATTTTGAAGGAAGGATCGGCACAGAAAAAAAAGGCGAAATTTATCGATGAGTGATGATTTTAGGCCTTTCCAGGTTTCTTTTGGAGATGCGACGCAGCGCTGCCATCCGAACGCCTTGCGGCGGAGAGAGACTCATCTGCCCAACGTTATATTCCATGAGCACACTTGCCTTGCAACGCGCAGGAAAGCGGAGCCGCGACGAGGACAAGAGCAATGACACTGACGAACGCGCGGAAGCCATTGGCCGCCATAGCTGCGAGCTGCGTGCGTAAAGGCGAGGACCTAGAATATGAATCGCCTCAAATACTGGAGACAACTGCGAAAGAAAAATTCTTAGAGGGCTGAACAAACTCGTCACTGGATGACGAATGTGCAAGGCTCCGTGACAAGGATATTAGACGAACTTCGCGTGTTGAAAGCAGGAGAGGGAGCAGGAGAGAGGCACCGCGACCGTGGCCCGAGCATGACTTAGAAGAATTGGTTCGATCATGTATGTACGCTGCATCCATGCTTCAAAACAGTCACCGCCCAAATGGGTCACGCGCAACATTTTTCGATCAGCAGCCACAACAACGACGTTGCGCGCGCCAAACCCACGCTCGCGATCTACCGGTCAACAACGAGACGCTGGCGACGCGGCGAAGAAATTGGAGAATTTGGTTTCGGGCGGTCGTTTGTTTCTCCGATTAGCGGCTTTGCGAAAGGAGCTGATTGGTCATGAATCGGAACACGTAAGGGAGTCGTGCTCGTGAGTTGTACTAATGGTGACAGCCGACATCCTCGTCAATAAGGTTTTGTAGGGCAAGTTGGTGGCGAGCTATAATTGTAGATATTTGTACATGCCTTCCAGTAAGTATGTGATATCTTTTTACAAAGGTAAGAAAAACAAACGGCCTAATCTCTCTCTGAAGCATAAACTGAGTTATTAAATTTATTCTCTAAAAATGTGTAAACAACATTAAGAATAATAAGTATAACTGAAATGCTAAGTTTCTTGACAAAATTATTATTAGGGGAACGAGAATTATAGAATAGTTTTTTTAATGAAAAATATGTATGGACTTCACAATATCATAGTGGGTTATCTAAGCCTGTGCTTTTGGATCATGGTATTTATAATGATACATAAATGGAGTTTCACGCTCTCAAGTGTACGTGTCCGTTGAGTTCTTGTGTCGGCTGGCGCTTCGATTTCTGTCAGTCGGCTCCCTCCCAGTGCCAGCTCTCAACTTTCACCAAGGCGCTGCGCAAATCTCCCTTCCCGCATCGCCCCTCCTCCCTTATTCAACATCCGTGACAAAACACTACATGAGCCCAAACCAGAACGTGGACCCACCCATACACTCCACACATCTGGTCTGGGGGTCCTTCCGCCATCCCCAGAGCACCGTGCGCCACTCCAAGACAACCGCCGTTCCCCCCAAGACCTTCACCTCGGAAATCCCCTGGCTCCTCAACCGAGCGGAAACCAGATGCGCGCATGGTACAAGAATGACTACAGTACAGTCCTCCCCCAATTCCCCCGAAAGCACACACCTTTCCCCCGATCACTTTCCGCCCCTCTCCGCGGAGCCGACAACATATCCTCCTCCGCTTTGACTCCACTCCACTCACCTCGAACACATCATCACCATCGCCCTCCACTCCACTCCATCCATACACTTCCTCAGGCAACTCAACTTCCTAGCCTAACTCCAGTCGTTCTCCTGCCAACCGAATAGATTCCTCCTTGGCTGTTGTTTCTGGTTACCTTTTGCTCGTCGTGACTTAGCCAAAAGCGTTGCTTGTGTAGCGGACCGGATAAGCCGATTCCTGCTTTGGAAGATCGATCGTATATTACCAGCTCACAACGAAATTCTGTAGCGAGTACCCGATGGCTTCATTGCACATGAGCGTTCATCCTGTTCCAGTAGCTGGGTGACAGTTAGTTTCCGTTCGTGCTATACTTCCCTACCTCAAAGCTAATCTATGCACATACTTCACGGCTAGAGGCGTCGTCGTTAGAACCTATCCCATTCGCGTCGTTCCTGAGTTTTCACAGCAACTCTGTTTTCATATAGCAACACCTGTTCTGCATAGCAACGACTACGTCACACAGCAACGCCTATCCTTGCAGTCGTCCGATACTTGAGAGCCAGTTTCCTTACGGCGCCGTCTATTTGAGCCAGTTTCCTTATAGTTTTCTTTGTTTTTGTAAAGCTTCGCGAGCCGAACCGCTTTCCGTCTAGCTCCCCCAGATTGAATTGTTAGTCTAGACCTGCTTTCGTGTAGCGTCTTTACGTGAAGCAGTTTCTGTGTAGCTTCGTCAGTTTGAACCCGTTTCCGTGTAGCTCAGTCAGTCTAAACCGCCTTTCGACCTCGCAGTCTGAGCCACCCACCGTCCCGCCATGGCTGCAGTCGTCGGCGCATCGCGACCGGAAATCCCGGAGGCCGCGAAGCAGAGCGGTCTCGCGTGGGTGCAGGCGTTGCGCCGGTACGTCGAGGAGGACAACAGCAGAAGCACTGCCGCAACCACAGCCACCGACCGCGGAGGACTGGCGGGAATCAAGGGGCGCGGAGGAAGGGGTTCCCCTCACGCTGGGGGTTCCGACAAGCTAACGGGGAGGAATAGTCTGGGAATTGGCGGAAGGCCCGGAGCGCGCGGGGGAGGTATGGAGGCAGCGTTAGCGTCCGCAAGTGCCGCGGCGACGGAAGCGGCTGCGGGGCCTGCCAGCGGGGCGGACGTCGCGGAACATAACTTAGGTGCGTCACGGCGGGTTGCATGCTCGCTGTTGATGTGTGTCGCAGGCACAGGGAAAGCAAGGATGAGACGGAGGACGAGGAGAGGGTCAACGAGGAGAGAGATGAGGTGGTTGTGTCGTGTGTGGCGAGATGTTTCGGATCACGACAATCTGGCTGTTTCTCAAGCCGCACTCCGCTCGCGCGCTCTGTTTCCCTCTCTATTTTTCTCTCTCACACTCACAAAGCAGCTACGGTTCAGCTGGTCGCGCGCGCGCTTGCGCGTTTATTCTCCCCCCCAACCCCCTCTTCCCCGCTCGTTTCTTCTCTTCTTTCACGTGCCCCGTCTCACCGCATGTGCGGCATCGCCTATATCTCCCCTTCCCCCCTTCGCCGTCCCCCATTTCCCCCTCCCCCACCCCGCCGCTCTTCCCCCTACCAGAGGACGAGGTGTTGTGGCATCTGCGGCACATCATGGAGGCGCGGAGGCTACAGCAGCCCGCCGCGCCCGCCGACCCTATCCCAGTGTTCTTCAAGCAGGTGCGCTGCTGCCTTTCTTCTTTGAGGCGCAGTTTTTTAAAGGCGCCTCAGTATTCGCTCCAGCCAGTATTCGCTCCAACCAACTCTATCCCAGTGTTCTTCAAGCAGGAGCCTTTCAAGCCCCTGCCCTCCATATTTTTCGGATCGTTTTTCTTAGTCGACTCAAGAGTCAGTGTTTTTCAAGCCCGCGCCGCGCTGTCGGCACGCCCCGTTCCTCTAAGGTGCATTCGGAGTCCACGACACTCAAAATACACCTGCCCGCCGTCGCCTCGCCCCGCTCGTGCCTAGGGGATTATGCAAGGCAGGAAGAAAGAAAGTGGAGAAGAGGGTGTTTTGAGGAAGTGGAGCAGCCATGTAGGGGCGGGAGGGGAGGAGGCGAGGCTGTCCTTCTAAAGCATGGTTGCTGTTGCTCGCTCGTCGCCCATCGCCCGTTCGTTGTTGGTGCTCTGCCTGGTGTCCTTCGCAAAACAGATTCGACTCCTCTCGGCTCCCTTTCTCCCCCGCTCTCGGGGCTCCCGCCCCTTTCGCTCCTCTCCCTTCCTCACCCCGTGTCCCCCTCATCCCCTCAACAGAAACCCTCGCCGGACAGCATTCCCTCGCGAATTCAGAAGGCCGCGAAGCTCAAGTTCCTGCAGGTGCCGCACGGGGTGACGGGGATGGATAGTGAGGGGAAGAGAATGAGGTGGGGGGTCAGGGAAGGGGAGAAGGGAAAGGGAGGGAGGGGGAAGCGAAGGAGGAGGCAGTGTGAGGGAGGGATTTCGAGGTAACGATGGAAGAGAGGGGAAGGGGGGGAGGGGAAGGGGGCTGGGGAGAGAACGGGGAGAAGGAGAGTGAAAGCACTTGTCTCTGCGCTCCGCTTTCCTTTGTTTCTGGTGCTGCCACTTACCCGAAGCAGCATGCAAGCGGGAATGCTCTTTCTGCTCTTTCTGCTCTTTCTGCTCTTTCTGCTCTTTCTGCTCTTTCTGCTGTTTCTGCTCTTTCTGCTCTTTCTGCTGTTTCTGCTCTTTCTGCTCTTTCTGCTCTTTCTGCTCTTTCTGCTCTTTCTGCTCTTTCTGCTCTTTCTGCCCTTTCTGCTCTTTCTGCCCTTTCTGCTCTTTCTGCTCTTTCTGCTCTTTCTGCTCTTTCGATGCTATCATTCCCCGACGATAATCCCGTGCTGCGCCCGTTGGCGTCGTTCCTCGCAAAAGACCCACCTCGTTCCTTTCTCGTCCGCCGCCCGTTGTCGGGCTCCCCGCTCCTACTCGCCTGTCCTTCTCTGGTCCCCGTTGGCATGCGCAGCGGCAGAAGGAGTCGCTGCTGGATTTAAAGCGAGCTGGAGGTGCTGTGAATGTGCCTGCGGGAGAGACGAGGCTCACTTGAGAATTCTTATCAAAGGAACTCGCATACCCCCTTGCGTGTTTTTTGAGAATTCTAAAAAAATACCCCCTTGCTGGGCCCCCTCTTCCCCACGAGCAGCGGCAGAAGGAGTCGCTGCTGGATCAGAGCGAGCTGGAGATGCTGTGGATGTGCCTGCGGGAGAACCGCACGCTGCCTGACGAAGACTCGGGCACCGAGCGGGTGAGAAAATGAGGGCGGAGAGAGAAGGGAAAGGGGGAGTAAGAGTGGGGGGAATGGAAGTGGGGTGAATTGGGGGGATAGGATTTGTGGGAGTGGAAGTAGGGGGGAGACTAGAGCGAGCTGGAGATGCTGTGGGGGAGGAGAAGGGGAAGATGCCTCCGCGAGAACCGCACGCTGCCTGACGAGGACTCGCGCACACCTCCCTCTCTCCCCCCATCCCCCGTTAGTTCCCCCACCCACCCGTTTCCGCTAGCCCAGTTCCCTCCCCCCATCTCCCCCCCGCCCCCCACTCAACCCCCACCTCCTTTCCACGCTGCGCAGATCAACTACGACGACTTCACGCAGGTGGCGGCGGTGTGCGCGGAGCGCGTGGGCAGCAAGTGCCAGCGGTTCTTCACGGCCGCCACGTTCCTCACCTTCGAGGCGGACGACTCGGGGCGCATCGCCATCCTGCCCTTCTACCTCTACGTCATGCGCTGGGTGAGATGGGGGAGCGCGCGGGGGATGGGGGCGTGTGCGGGGAAAGGGTGGGACTGGGGGGAGGGACTGCGCGAGACAGTCAGGGTATGGGAAGGGGAGGGACGCGTTGACTCGGGGCGCATCGCCATCCTGCCCTTCTACCTCTACGTCATGCGCTGGGTGAGATGGTGGGGAGTGTGGGGGTGCGGGGGGGGACGAGATGGGCGGGGGGAAGGTTATGTGGGTGGGGACAGGGCTGCGAGAGGGGGGTTGAATAGCCATCCTGCCCTTCGATCTCTACGTCATGCGCTGGGTGAGAGGACACGCGGGTGGTGGAGTGGGGGGAGGTGGATGAGAGGGTTAAGGGGGAAGGCTGGGTGTACAATTGTCCGTTTTGCCAACCGCGATACACTGACTCTGCTGCACCCGTTGCTGATCCCTTTTCTGTGTGCATGAGCGCATGCATGTATGCGTAACCATGTGCTCATGCGTGTGACCATGTGCTCATGTGTGTGACCATGTGCTCATGCGTGTGACCATGTGCTCATGTGTGTAACCATGTGCTCATGTGTGTAACCATGTGCTCATGTGTCCTTGTGTGCATGCATGTGTGACAGGTGTCCATCACTCAGACGCGCATCGATATGTCCATGTTGGACCATGATGGGGATGGGTACCTCAAGCCATCCGTAAGCGCACTCCAGCTCCCACTCCCACTAGCATCACGTGCATCGCATTCCTTTCTTCCTTCTCCTTCCCATACCCCTTTCCCATCCCCCCGCTCCCTTCAACCCTCATTTCCATGTTGGACCATGATGGGGATGGGTACCTCAAGCCATCCGTAAGTGCACTCCTACACGCCCCCATGCCCCATGCCCCATGCCCCCATGCTTACATTCTACACGCAGCATTCCCTTCTTTGCTTTTCATCCCCACTCCCCTTCCCCATTCCCCCGCCCCGTTACCCGCCTCCTACTTCCCCATTCATTCCCATCCCCCACTTTTCTCCCCCTTCCCCACACTCCCCCTGCCCCCCCCGGTGCCTCTTTCCACCACCTCCCTCTCCCACCCTCCACGTGCGACAGGAGATGGAGGCGTACATACGAGGGCTGGTGCCGTCGCTGAAGCTGCTCAAGGGCATGGAGCCCGAGTTCCTCGACACTTACTGCCGCATCTCCACGCGCAAGTTCCTCTTCTTCTGTGACCCGCAAAAGAGAGGTGCGTGGTGCGCTAACGTAATGGGCGGAGCGGGGCGGGGCAGAGGGGCAGTGTAGAGTGGAATGGCCGTTGTTTTTTTCTCAATCGGCTATGTCAACAGGATAAAGGTAGGTACAGTGCAGCAACGCCAACGCCAGTGACCCCTTTTGAGAATTCTCGAAAGTGACTCTCAATCGGCTATGTCAACAGGATAAAGGTAGGTACAGTGCAGCAACGCCAAAGCCAGTGACCCCTTTTGAGAATTCTCGAAAGTGACTCTCAATCGGCTATGTCAACAGGATAAAGGTTTTCTTTTCTTACTTTCCTTTCTTTTGTATTCCAGTTGAAGTTGTTCTCTTCCCGTTTGATATTTCTCGCAAGTTCCCTACGGCTTTGCCTGCCCTGCCCCTGCTCCTCCGCAGCCCTTCTCCTTACCCTTCCGTTTTCTTGGCCTGCCGTGCTGTGCCCTGTCATTCCCCCATCTACCAGGCAAGCTGTTGATTCGGGAGGTGCTGCTGTCGCCTGTGCTTTCAGAGCTCATGGAACTGAGACAGGTATGCTGCCTTGCTCTCTTGCGGACATGCATACGCAACATGCACGCATCCACATGAAAGCACACCCGGTCATTCCATTCCGTCATTGACTTTGTGTGCACTCCTCTTCTCACATTCGCACACACCAGGATGCGGAGGGGGAGGACCAGCTGGCAGCCCTGCAGGAGAACTGGTTTGCACTGTCATCAGCCAAAAGAATACATCGTGAGTGCCCATAGCATGTTGTGTGCTATGCTACATCGCACCACATGCCATGCCAGTCCATGCGATTCCATGCCATGCCACGACATGCCAGCCAGGCAACAAACCCCTGCAGTGTCGAGGCCCTCAATGAACACTAGACCCTGTAACAAGCCACCCTGTACTGAGTCGGCTCACATGCAAACTCTCTCTCTTAAACCACCCTCCCTGTTCAGAGATGTTTCTGGCACTGGACGTGGACCACAGTGGGGCCCTGTCCATGATTGTTGCTTCACCCATTATGACGTGTCCTGTGCTTCTCCTCCTCACCCCTCTCCCCATTTCCTCCTCACCCCTCTCCCCATCGCCTCCCCACACACCTCTCTCTCCCCATCGTTCTCCTAGAGATGTTCCTGGCGCTGGATGTGGATCGCAGTGGGGGTTTATCCAAGGAGGAACTGAGGGCGTTCAACGACGATAATCTCACTGACATATTCATTGAGCGAGGTGAGAGGGGAGAGGAAAGGAAAGGGGGGGTTTGTGGCTGATTGTTGGAGCGAAACTACCGAATACTACCGCACCAAACAGCATTTCACCGTGGATTGCAGTGGGGGGTTTGTGGCTGATTGATGGAGCGAAACTACCGAATACTACCGCACCAAACAGCATTTCACCGTGGACTGCAGTGGGGGGCTATCCAAGGAGGAGCTGAGGGCGTTCAACGATGACAACCTCACTGACATATTCATTGAGCGAGGTGAGGAGAGCGAGAGAGAGAGAGAGAGAGGGAGAGAGAGAGCGAGAGAGAGAGGATTAGCCTCTCCCCTTCTACCCTCTGCCCTCTGCTTTCTGCCCTCTGCCATGACTACTTAAGGCCACGGCGGCCTCTCCATCTCTCATTCTTTCAGTTAGTGCTGAAAATTTTGGTGTTGTTCGAGAGAGCGAGAGAGAGAGAGGATTAGCCTCTCCCCTTCTACCCTCTGCCCTCTGCCATGACTACTTAAGGCCACGGCAGACTCTCCATCTCTCATACTTTCAGTTAGTGCTGAAAATTTTGGCGCTTGCCGCCGGCGCTCGCGTGCGCGGCCTTCGGCCGCGCGTTAGGGATGGCAAGGGGAAACAACAAGCAGTAGTAGCTAAGGCAACTGATACAAACAAAGCAAGCATAGGCACTTAGCAAGTAGAGGATGGAACGGGTCTATACGCGCAAGGGGGGAGCGCCTACATGCGGTCCGCCTCTACCGCAGCGAGCATTCCGCTCGTGTTCAACCACAACTGGCGGACCACAGACACGGTGGCGCCTACAACGTCAACAGGAGTATCAGGGCCTGCTACAAGCGTCCTAAGAGCCAGGGCCGAGTCAGCGAGCTGGCTGGCCGGGTTTGCTCCCGGCGAGGGCGCTACCTGCAGTGGCGTTACGAGCGCGAATAGCGCTGACGCCGCCGCATGACAATCTGCTCGCGGTTTCTGAGAGAACCTGCTCGGAGGGCTCACCAGCATGGAGTCAAATGACTCCTGGAGAATTCGCTCAAGGCTCTGCAGGTACGCCGCCAGCGACCATTGGCGGGCAGGGTTGCCGTGGGAACTTCCTTCATCGGCGGAAGTAACGCAGACGCGCAGGCACGGTGAGACGACACGGCGAGATCACGCGGAGCAGGAAGAGGAAGCGGCGGAGCTCGCTGAGCCCACGACGGCCTGCCACCAGCACCTACGAAGCCCATCCCCGCAGGCAGCGGCCGCTATGAACGCGCCGGGGATCCAAAGGGATTGTGGGGCAGTAGCGCGGAGAGAGGGAAGACGGGAGCAGTGCGAGGAGCAGATGGTGACGCCGACCCCGCACGCGAGCGACGAAGCTCCTTCTCCACGTCATCAAGCCTATCCAGCAGACGGCGCTCCATTGCGGATGGCGCTGAACACGCTTTTCCGCCGCGACTGTCACCCTCCCGTTGCCCACGACGCGTACGCCCACTTGCGCTCGAGCGCACAGCCGATTGTGGGCGAGATGGGCCCTGCTGATGCTGGCGGCCAAGAAAACGGTCCCCGCGACGAGGGGAGTAGAGCTGTTGGCGCTTTGCAGGAGGGGGCGAACGCGGAGCTGGGAGCCGACGCCCAGACGTTTGGCGGGCAGGCGACCGCTGGCGAGATGAACGGTGAGGGGGCGAACGATGACGATGCGAACGGCGGTCACAGGATCGGCTTAGCGACTCCACGCGACGAGGCGAACGAGGCGAGAGCGGCGAACGGGCCGCTCCGTGACGATCATCGCGGCGACGCTCCCGCTTATCGTCGCGAGCTGCCGATGAGCGACGGCGAGGCGAACCCTCCTGGTGCGCCATAGCCTCAGCGCCGGTGCGCAAGATGAACCCCGCGCGCGGGGGTTCCCGCGGTGACAAGGACCTGCCTGCGCGCGGAGCCAACTCGCGCCGCTGATCCTCGAAGCGGCGGTGGATCTGATCAGCGGACGCCGGCGGAGCAACTGGCACGCTCGCGGCAGGGCGTGCAGGAGGAAGCGGATGAGGAGCAGGATCGCTCTCCGTGGTGCAATCGCGACCAAGATGTCAAGGAAGTCCTTTGGCCAACGCTCAAGACGCTCCACTGGCACACGAGGAGCCAACAATGTCGATCTCCCAGGCGCAACAGGCAGAACCTGTGGCAGCTTCCACGCGGAGCGGACGGGGAAACACGCGGGGGAGAGGCGGGTGACGAGGAGCGCGCAGAGGGAAGAGGAGCGCAGGCCAAGCGGGAAGGGGACCGTCCTGCCAGTTGCCGAGCCCAATCTGGTTGGGGGAGCCGGCGGAATGAGTCACGCTCCAGTCATTCGCCAGGCGGGGGGCGAGGGGAGGAACACCAGCGCAAGCGGGGATAAATAGGGATATCAACATAGAGGGGAGTGGAGACGATTACATACCGTCAGATCTGAGGCAACCAGACGATCCCGCCTCACCTCACGCGGAACAAGGAGAGGGGCAAGCGCAGCAACAGGAGAGAGGAACTGGCCGCAGACAGCATCGCAGGGCTCAGCTTCCCTCGGACCAGGCACTGTCGGCGTCCCAGCTGGCCTCGCGGGAGGATCTTTTCCAGATCGCGATGACTTGGGACCTTACGCTCCTAACCTCCACCACCCACCTACCAATCGTCCGCCGACTGCCGTCGCAGATCCTCAGCGACTACTCCACCTGTATGCTGGCTGCCCTACTTCGGATCTCCAAGCTGCCTAACTGCGCGAGAGCATGGCGGGTCCTCATGTTCCTGCCACGTCTCACTCTAAGACTTAGCCGGAGATCCAGCTCTAGATGGAAACTGCTGCCAGAATAGATGCATCTATCTCGATGTGGCCATTGGACCCAGCTGTACACTGACTACTTGGGGTCAATGCACCTGGCCAAACCACCTCAGCACCAACGTGACCCACTGGGAATCTGCTCACGTGCGGAGGGGTTGGTGAAACGGGGTAACCTGCGAAAGGCGTTAGCAGCCCTACAACCCTCGTCTTCAGCACCTGCGACAATTGCGACACTACAGCAGCTGGAATTGAAACACCCCCAACCCCAAAATGATCTGCCCGAGTGGGTGCATTCCTACACCACACCCACGCAATTCTCAACCACTCTGGAGCGCTTTTCCAACGTCCTTAGAGAATGCCCCAGGGGAATTGGGGCTGGCCCATCGGGGTCAACTTTCGAACACTACCGCGATCCAGCGCTAAGTAACATCGAGGTACTAGGGCACCTCCACTCCGTTGTTACGCATCTTCTCTCGACAAATCTTTCCACTGAAGTCGCAGCACTACTTGCTCCGTCCCGCCTTATAGCCTTCGCCAAACCAGGGGGGGGTTACGTCCCATTGCGATTGGAGAGTCATTGCTTAGGCTGACGGCGAAGGTGGCGCTCCCAGATTTGCAAGGAGAAACGCGAAATTTTTTCCTACCTCAGCAATTTGGCGTGGCTGTCCTTGGAGGTGCAGAATTTGTCATCCATGTTGGCCGAGACCTCACCACGGTGCAGCCCTCCAGCCTAGTACTCCAGCTCGACATTAAGAACGCGTTCAACTCAGTAGAGAGGAGCGCGTTCTTCAACGTACTCATCGGCTCCCCACTAGCTCCCCTAATCCCCTTCACACGCTCTTTCTACGCAGCATCTTCACCACTGCTGCTGAACCCATGCTTCAATTCCACGGCACTCACCAGCGGAAGGGGAGTCAGACAGGGGGATCCCCTCGGACCTCTGTTATTCGCAGCGTCTATCCAACAGCACCTCAAGCACGTAGCAACGGAGCACCCCGAAGTCACGGTCCTCGCTTACGCGGACGACATAACCATGATTGGACCCGCGGCGACAACGCTGGAAGCGCTCAGGGAGCTCACGCCGCTGCTGGCACGGGACGGTCTCACCTGCAACTTTAGGAAGTCGTCGGCGTGGTCCACCGTGCCGCTAGGAGGGGACGTACTCCCCGAGGGCCTTCCCCTCACCCGCGAGGGGGTGCGGGTGTTGGGAAGTCCAGTGGGGTCCAGAGCTTCTGCTTTGATTTTGTCCGCAGCACCCTGACAGACGCGGGAGCCCCCTTGGGCTCTTTGGCGTCCATCCACTCACAACACGCCCTCCTGCTACTGTCTCGTTGCATCCGCCGCAGAGTCGGCTACCTGCTGCGCACTACCCCAGCTGACGTCTTACCGCTCTCGGAATGGCACACACGGTACGCCGAACGACTGAACACTGCCTTAACCGCCGCCAGCATTCAACCGCCACGCCGAGAAGCCGAGTTCAACTTCCTTCTCCGACATGCAACTCTCCTTGTAGCCCTAGGCGGACTGGGCCTTACGGACCCCACAACCGAAGCAGCACCGGCCTACCTGGCATCTACAACGGAGGCGCTACGCCTGCTCCGCTCCCTGACCTACCGGTAACCGCGCCGCTAGGGGCCAACAGCAACGCCCTGCAGCCGTCTGCAGCGCACTCGGTGACCATCCAGGACATGGAGGGGCGACTGCCAACGCTGGCGCTACAAAGCCTACGGGAGGAGCAGCAAACCCCGTCCCAAGACCAGCTGCCGCGCGCCCTCTCCCAGGAAGTGCACGCGGCAAAGGCCGACGCCCTAAGAGAGGAGTCACGCGCAATACAGTCAGCCCCCGAGATGGGCCACACACTCCGCCTAGTCAGCCTGAGAGGAGAGGGAGCGGGAGCGTGGCTGCAGGCACTACCCTTGACCCCAGACCTCTGCTTCTCACCGGGACAGTTCCGAGCGGCCCTGGCCTTCCGCATGGGCATCCGACAGAATGTACCAACCGTGTGCGAGTGCGGAGAACTCGTAGCCGACTGCAGCCTACCCAACCACTTACTCCGCTGCAGCACAGGCCCCGACAGGACGCGCACACACAACCAGCTGGCCTTCGCCATGGCTAAAATGGCGAGGGAGGCGCAGCTGGTGGTATACCTGGAGAATGCGATGTACTCACCTCCGGATGACCCGAAGAAGGCAGATGTGATTGTACAAGACCCGGACAGCGGAGAGACTTGGATCACAGACACCACGATCACTGACCCTGTGCTGCGGAACCGCGACCCTACGGCCCGCAAACCCCCTGGTTGGGCTGCAAGGGAGGCACAGAAGCAAAAGGAGAGGGACTACTACCGACACACTGAACACGTGGTGTTCTGCGCCCTGGCTGTCGAGACCTATGGGGCAAACGTGCCCCCCACGACAGCGATCCTGAAACTGCTGGCCACAGCAGCAGCCAGGAACCGCTTCAGGGCCAGCCCCTTGGCAAAATCCGCCAAGAAGATGGCCTGCCACTTCAGCCAGCGCTGGTCAGTGGCCCTCCAGCGCTCCCAGGCGAACGCCCTGCACACCAAGGCCAGGGCTGGGATTGAGGCAGCACACCCCCAGATGGCAGCGGACCCCTGGCCGCTGCACCTGGGGGACATCCTCCACACGCTGGAGGGCTAGAGGGTCACTCAGGGGGGAGGGGAGGGGAAGAGGGGTGAGTTGATGGGCTTATGGGATTGAGGTTATCATGGATAGAACTGCATGTCTGTACCCCTGCTGAATTAATACAACGGACCATTTGAGAGGGAGAGAGAGAGAGAGAGAGAGAGAGAGAGAGAGAGAGAGAGAGAGAGAGAGAGAGAGAGAGAGAGGGAGAGAGGGAGAGAGAGAGGAATGCAACAGGGTGGCTGCTGGTCCTTGGTTGCTCGTGCTCTGCTTCTGCTCCTTGCTTGCCCGCTCGACGAACGTTTTCCTGAACTCTCTACCTCGGCCATCCTCAATCTCTTGCCCGCCATTCTCCGTCCTCGCTGCTCTCCACCCGCCCACCCATACCAGTGTTTGACGAGCACGTGCGCAAGGCGAGGGGCCACGGGGGGGTGAGGGGGGAGATGGATCTGGGGTCGTTTCTGGACGTGGTGCTGGCGCTGGACAACAAGCACACGCCCGAGGGCCTCGCATACATCTTCAAATGCCTCGACCTGCACGAGCGGGGGTTCCTCACCACGGCTGATGTCTACACACTCTTCAGGTGGGCGAGGGGATGGGTGTGTTTGTGTGCGGTTGTGAGGGTGTGAGGGTGTCGGTGTGCAGGTGTGAGGGTGTGGGTGTGTGCAATGGGCAAGAGGGGGCCACGGGGGGCAAGAGGGGGCCACGGGGGGCAAGAGGGGGCCACGGGGAAGCACGGGGGGGCACCCACGGGGGGGTGAGGGGGGAGATGGACTTGGGGTCGTTTCTGGACGTGGTGCTGGCGCTGGACAACAAGCACACGCCCGAGGGCCTCGCATACATCTTCAAATGCCTCGACCTGCATGAGCGGGGTTCCTCACCACGGCTGACGTCTACACGCTCTTCAGGTGGGCGAGGGGGGGTTCCTCACTCCTCGTCGTCATCTCATCTCATATGCATGTGTCGGGCACTGGGAGTGTGGTACTGGATTCTTACATGGTCTTGAGTCGAATTTTGAGTCGACTAAAAAATCGACTCATCGCACTGGGAGTGTGGCACTACTGGATTCTTTCATGGTGTTGCCTTTTCTGAGAAGCACTGGACCTTGTTTCCTTCCCGCTCTTCCCTGCCTCCCTCGCTCACTCTGCCCTTCTCTTCCTCCCTCGATTTCCCATCATTCTCTTCCCTACAATCAGCAGCCCGTCAATTTTCTTCCATTTTCTTCCCTACCCCTACCCTTCCCTTCCCCTTCCCACACACTCGTGCTGCTCACCCCCCCTTCCTGCCAGGTCGGTGCACAAGCGGTGGATGGAGGGAGGCAACTACGAGCTGATGATCGAGGACGTGAAGGACGAGATCTGGGACATGGTGAAGCCGCAGGACCCCCTCAGAATCACCCTGGAGGACCTGGTTGACTGCAAGCAGGGCGAGACAGTGTGCAACATGCTCATAGACATTGGCGGGTTCTGGGCGCATGACAACCGGGAGAATCTCGCTGCACAACAGGACCCCGAGCCCCCGTAATTGGAAGACCCAGTGGATTGCAAGCAGGGCGAAACGGTGTGCAACATGCTGATTGACATTGGCGGGTTCTGGGCGCATGACAACCGGGAGAATCTCGCCGCCCAGCAGGACCCCGAGCTTGCACGAGGGCGGATATACGGGGTTTGGTGGCTGTGTGTGATATTTATGGGGAATAGGGGTTTGCAGGTGGGGGTTGAGAGTGTGGTGTCTATACGTAGTAGTACGGTAATGGCAGGTGTTTATAGTAGTGTACGATGCAGTCTAACTTGAGACTTGCGTTGTCAATTCTTGTTAAATGTGCTAATGTGACTAGCTACACCCCTGGCAAAGAGTGGGTATAGTGTATTTGCATAGAATAGTCAGTACATACACAGTGAGTTCACGTGGCAATATTTCAGAAACTTGCCTGTGATGGTGTATGACAATCATGCATGTGTATTACAAAGGTCGTTATCCATAATATTGTTCATTGTGTACAAAGCTTTTGGCAGCCAGCTGACATCCACACTGTACATGCTACATACAATGTGGGCAAATAATCCCACCTACGGTAATACTAATGAGAAAGGGGGGGGGGGGGGGGGGGGGGGGGAATAGAAGACATGGCCATGGTACATGAAAGCGGAACAGCAAGGCACTAAAGCTGCTCCCTTATTAGGAGCAGAAAGCAGTGTATCACTGGATGCGCATATGCAGTATCCCCAGCGACCTGACTTCTGTACCGTACGGTAAGTCTTCGTATGCTTTGACAGATTTTACAGATCAGCTACAGGCAGTAGAACCACCAATTGAACAGCATCCAAAGGCCACAGCCGCAACCGCCATGGATAGTGAAGCGAGACACTTGGGGTCACCTGGGTGCTGCCACGTCAGCAGCAGCCTGCCGAGCCGAGCCAAGCAGCAGTGAGTCGTGAGTCGTGAGGCCTGCAGAAAACAGTGTAGCCACACTGTTCCGCGGCTCTCAGAGAGTCTCTGCTCTCTCAATGAGCTGGGAGACCCTTGAATCATCCCAGCTGGGCCGTTTGTAACGGAGGCATGGCAATCACGAATGCCATCTTCGTCGTCGTCATTATCATACTGATGAGAATGACAATACCACGAATAATGGCATTATTATGAGAATTACTCAGCGGATCAAAACCCAATTGCTGCTGCTGTGGCGGCGGCGCGATGCCGTCTGCTGCTCCGCGGAGTCGCGGCCGTCGCAGCCCTCCTGACGCGCGGCGAATCCAGCCTGTTGTGCAGCGACCCAGGCGTCGAGCGCGAGCGCGCGAGAGACAGGGACAGGGAGACGGAGCGCGTCGGAAGCGACCGTTGAAGGTCGTAATCATGTTTTCCCGCCGCGCCGCCGCCGGCGTAATAGTCCCAAGGCAGGCTGTTGCAGACTCCAAGGGACGGAGCCGCGCCAACCGCGTCGCCCCCAGTAAGAGGATCCGAACCAGCGGACAGTTTATTGCTCGGTCGGGAATGGTTGGAGGTATTATTTGTCGGGAATGGTGTCGTAGGGGCGCTTCTGCTCGCGTGGAGAGTCGATTCGAGTACGTGGATGAAGCGCTGGCAGTGGAGAGAGCTTAGCTCCCGTTGCACGTCGAGAAGTTTTAATTTGCCTTCCAATGCGCGCATCTCGACATCGGCTAGACTCCGCCTGACAGCCTTACTGCTGTCGCGCGACACGCCGTCGCGCGCTTCTGGCGGCGTCGCATGGGCTTCGCCATAGGTACTTCCCTCGTGCGACGAGTCGTCGTTGAAGATCTCGTCGTCGCGACCGTCGTCTTCGAAACGCGCAGCTCGCGGCGGCGGTTCGGAAGAAGAATTCACGGCTGGTGGGTTGTTGTTGGAGTGTGGGTGCGAATGGTGGCAGTCACGAGGCACCCAAGGTAACTCCTCCGCGATAATGTCGCCGCAGATCTTAAGCCGCAGCGAACTGCTTCTGCTGCTGCTGGCTGTACTATGCGCTGATGACATGGCGGGAGGGCTAGCGTGCAATGCGGCTAGAGTCGCCGTGCTCATGACGCCCCGATGCTTTACTGATTCCACCTCGTTCGCTCGGAGAATGCGAATTTGGAACGATAGATGTGTTTACTGCTAAGGCACTACAAGGCGGGAGAACGATGGTTTGTAAAAGCTCTGGGTGGAGTTGAGCCGACGAAAACGCCACGGAGAGATAGGAGATCCGCTTTGGAAGCTTGAGCCGTTCAGCGTGTTGTTCGTTGGTCGGAGGATCCGGTCTGGTTTTCTCGTTCAGAATGCTGCATACTTTGTCTGGAACGCCGCATAAAGTGGAAACGACGAGTAACTGAAAGGCACAGACGTAAAGAACATGCGAAGTCCATTCAGAATGGAAGTTGGGGGAAAGGGGCTAGAAGTAGGAAAGGGGATCAGGAGGTAGGAAGAGGCAGGAAGAATGCGTGGAGAATATGCTTCATCGATGGGAGATGCGTAAATCGGATCCGCCGTTAGCGCGACGCGTACCGACATGCATTTATGGCGATCCGTGCGAACCGACGAAAAGGGATGGGATCCGCCAACCACCATGTGAACCACCAGGATGCGGTTCGAGCGTGGATGAGGCGGAACTTTGGGAGGAGGGAATGAGACGATGAGGTGGAAAGCGCGAGGACACGTGAAGTTGGAAAAGGCGTTATACTGTTTCGCACGCCTGAACCGAACTCGACACATGCTGTAACGGATCGTGCGGCGGAACGCCGCACAACATGGGAATGCCACCACCAGTGGTTGACACGCTGGGTAAGAGTACGGTGCGCTGAGCCGCTCCTTTTGATCTTGGGCATTTCACAATATCCGAGTGGTTGAGCAGTGTGAACGTTGGGAGATTAGCTAGTTCAATTCCCTACAAACGAGGAAATTCTCGATGTCCCTGCTCCCACGCCAAGTTTTATAGAGACTAAAGATTGCAAAGTGCTTGAAAATTATGGATCAAGTTTTGCAAAGTGATTTGTACAACAAATTGATGTGACCATGGAGGGCTATTTTAAAAAACATTTCCTTCGTATAACTCCATTGAGGGCATCTTGCATTTATCAGAATGTGAAGTGACCCGACCACGAGCGGGGAATGGATCTGTAGTACTCGAACAATGCTCCACTGCAGCTGCTCATCATTTTGTGATGTTTGGCTCGGGGCTTCCCGAACAGATGGAAGTAGGAGACGAAGGGCAGTGTGAAATGGTCGGGGAAGGAGCAAGGACGATGTTTGAAGGAAAGTACATGCCATTTTTTCAAAAATATTTTAAATTTAGTCCTCATTTCACTCACAAAGTCTGAGTTTGTGGAATTTTGCTCACGCGAGGCCCTAATTATGTTCAAAACTGGTCTTCCAGAGCTAGAATTTCGACACGTGTCCAATTTCACAATGGAAATTTTTGAGGGAGCAAAAAACATGAAACCCTTAGGGAAACCAGGACATTTTTTCGGGAGGGCTCAGCCATAAACAGGGGAACCCGTCCGGTGTTTAGGGTTGATCCCTCCCGAAATGTGTCCTGTTTCCTAGGGCTATGTTTTGTTTGCCCCGTCAAAACATGACTGGTGCGAAGCGGACACGTGTAGAGAGGTTTGCTCCGCAGGACCAGTTTTGGACATAATCTGGGCCTCGCGTGAGTTAAACTCCACAGAGTTATATTTTTTGGGTTAGGTCGGGTTAAGTTTGAGCTGTTTTTGAAACTCTGGGATCTGGGGTGTACTCTCCCAAGGAAAAAACACGTGGGATGAGGTCCGAGCACCCGCAGCTGTTTGTTTGTTTCTGGACTGGTTCAGATTAGGACGTGGCCCAGACCACCTCTGATCGCCTCGATCAGAGGCGATCATTAACTTCCAAGAAGCCCCTAGGCCAATTTCAGGCAATCAAGGGCAATCAAATGATCGCGATCAAATGATCGCCCCAACTCGATCAACCGCCAAAAACACCCCAATCAGTCACGATCACCCACAATCAGTCGCGATCAGTTGATTGCATGTGATTGGGGATCTTGGCGACACTTGCGAAAATATTACAGTTTCTTGTTTAGCTCGTCAAGCTGTCGTGCAGGATTTCGTGAAGTAAAATTTGCGACGTTACATGGAAATGATAAATTCGCTACGTTTTAGTTCTCGCCAAAATGGGGACGAAAGGATAAGGAAATGCTGACGCGCCTGCCGAGCAATCGCCTTAAATTTTCTAGGAATAACAGCACTGATCGGGCGGCGCGAGCAAGGCAATCACAAGCAACCCGATCAGATCAGACCCGATCAGATCAGTGCCGATCAGAGGCGGTCTGGGCCACGTCCTTACGCTGCTTCTTTGGGCTGAATGTACACGGCGCATTTCCCATATTCTCCGTTGAAGACGGAGGCCACCCTGAAACCAGTCAATGAACCTGCATCCAAAATATTTTCCACTCAGTCGCTAAAGTTTTGTATAGGGTGTATTTCGACGGAACTGCGGCTCTGGCACCAAATCAATCAGCAGTATGGGCGGGAGCGAGGAGAGGAGAGAGAGGTGAGGTGGAATGGTGGGATGAGCCACTTGTATCCAGCGTGCTGTTTTCGATGTAAGAACTGTCCGCTCTCCGCCACAGCTTGGGGGCACCGCCCGCATCATGTGTGTTGCCCTCCACGTGAGAAAGAAGTGAGGCAAACAAACAAACCACACATGCCAACGGCATTCGACGACAGCCCGACAGAAGTCAGCATCTACAGCGCAAAAATGTCCCCGCCCACTTGCGTGCTTTCCGCTGTTTCGATACAGAACGAACCTACACTTCGTAGTCTCCTATTGAACGTACAGCTTGAAAATGTAGCGCATGCTTCCCATCATTATGAAATGACGAAAATATAATAATAACACACAAAGCACATGTGATGCAATGCCAGGATTCTTCAACGGACGAACATGCATTTGCACTGCAAGAATTTCATGATACACTGAGCATCTGTGATGCCATGTCAAGCTTCTTGAGCGTACGATCATGCATTAGCACTGTATGCACTGATTCCACCAGAAGCAGTCCCTGCAGATGGCACAAACGAGTCATGTTGACAAGACATGTGGAAAGGTTTAACCCACATTCTGTACTCGAAAAACACGATGGTTTCACATCCCGAAGTCATGTATCCAGCAAAGAATCACAGCTTGCCCTCAACACATAGCAGCTGTTCATGCGTGTGAACAAGCAGCAAACGAACTTACTTGAATAGCAGCAAAAATGAGGACCACAGCAAAAAAGAAGTTGGCGTTCCCAATGCTCTGCAAACAAATATGACACATGGGTGGGAAAATCACGGGCGCGGGGATGCAACGGGGGGGAGTTGCTGGGATGTATGGCATACAGCTTGGTTCTAATAGATTACCATAGCACTACACCATAAAATTGGAAAACTCAATTCACGCAGCAGTTAAAAATCTAAATGAGTTCCTTAAGAGCTCAGAGAACTGAAGAGGGGAGAGAGTAGGGGAAAGTATAGAAGAGAGGGGGAGGGGGGGGGGGGGCGAGGGGAAAGGAGATGAGAAGAGGGGACGAAGGGGAGGCGAAGAGAGGAAAGAAAAGGGAAGGGAGGAGAGGAGAAGAGAGCAGAGAATCTACAGGTTCCATATGGTTGGGCTCATGCAGTACAATAGGGGGGTGCGCACTACGAGGAGAGAGGGAGGAGAGAAGAGGAAAGCAACTAGAGTTGGAGGCTTTGTGGTTGAGGCTGTGTGGTTGAGGCTGTGTGGTTGAGGCTGTGTGGTTGAGGCTGTGTGGTTGAGGCTGTGTGGTTGAGGCTGTGTGGTTGAGGCTGTGTGGTGGAGGCTGTGTGGTGGAGGCTGTGTGGTTGAGGCTGTGTGGTGGAGGCTGTGTGGTGGAGGCTGTGTGGTTGAGGCTGTGTGGTGGAGGCTGTGTGGTGGAGGCTGTGTGGTGGAGGCTGTGTGGTTGAGGCTGTGTGGTGGAGGCTGTGTGGTGGAGGCTGTGTGGTTGAGGCTGTGTGGTTGAGGCTGTGTGGTTGAGGCTGTGTGGTTGAGGCTGTGTGGTTGAGGCTGTGTGGTTGAGGCTGTGTGGTTGAGGCTGTGTGGTTGAGGCTGTGTGGTTGAGGCTGTGTGGTTGAGGCTGTGTGGTTGAGGCTGTGTGGTTGAGGCTGTGTGGTTGAGGCTGTGTGGTGGAGGCTGTGTGGTGGAGGCTGTGTGGTTGAGGCTGTGTGGTGGAGGCTGTGTGGTGGAGGCTGTGTGGTTGAGGCTGTGTGGTGGAGGCTGTGTGGTGGAGGCTGTGTGGTTGAGGCTTTGTGGTGGAGGCTGTGTGGTGGAGGCTTTGTGGTTGTCACCTTGAGAATCCACAGATCCCACATGGTGGGGCCCATGGTGTGCACGAGGAGCAGCAGAGGTGGGGGGAGGAGATGAAAGCGACTACTGGTGGGGAGGGGGTGTGTGGAGGTTCATCCCCTTTCTCTCACCTTGAGAATCCACAGATCCCACATGGTGGGGCCCATGGTGTGCACGAGGAGATAGCCCAAGAGGATGACAAACACAAAGCGCATCGCTGCGATCAGGCCGGGGGGGCGGGAGGGAGGAGGGAGAGGGAGGAGGGAGAGGGAGGAGGGAGAGGGAGAAGGGAGAGGGCTTTGGAGGCCCCTCAAAAGGCCCAGTGGTGTGCACGAGGAGATAGCCCAAGAGGATGACAAACACAAAGCGCATCGCTGCAATTGAGAGTGGGGAGCGAGAGGGAGGAGGCAGAGCAGTGTATGGGTGGGAGCATGAGTGCATGGTTGCACAGGGGATAGGGATTGCTGATGCAAAGGCCACAGAAGGGGAGGGAACGGCACCAAAAGGCAAAAGGCAAGGAACATGCTTGGAGCCTTCTCGTGCATGCAAAGCAAGAAACAGGCAAGGACAGAGATGTGGCAGAGGGGCATGGGTGGAAAGGAATGGGGGAATGGGACAAGGAAAACGACAGGAGGAGAGGAGAGGAGGAGGGGAGAGGAGGAAGATATGAGAGGAGGGGACGAAACCTGATAGCTGAGGGAGGAACAGGGGCAGCAAGGCAAGGATAAACCCCGACTCCCCTACCTGGTGAATACAGGGGGGAAGTAGAGGGATGGAGAGGGGTGGAGAGGGGTGGAGAAGGGTGAGTGCAGAGTAAGAATGCAGTGCTTCTAGTCATGAGCAGTCTATAAGCACATCGCGCATTTGCTGGAGTGCAATGTGGTTTCATGATGTGCCATGCGGTGCCATGCGGTGCCACGAGCTACATGGCTGCATGTGATGCACCCCTTACAATGGGTGGGGAAGGGAGGCGAGGTGGGGGGGGATATAACACGTCTCAAAAGCCATTCGGTCGGGTAGGGAGCGACGATGTATGCAGAGAGCAGGAGCGCAAATGCTAAGGTGAGGAAGTGAGGGCGGCGGTGCAATTCAAAGGGTGGGGTGCATGGGGTGCCACGTGCTGCCACGTGCTGCCATGCGCTGCAATGCGCTGCCATGCGCTGCAATGCGCTGCCATGCGCTGCCATGCGCTGCCATGCGCTGCCATGCGCTGCCATGTGCTGTATGTAATGCAACCGTACAGTGGGTTAGGGAGCGACGATGTGGGAGGAGAGCAGAAGCGCAAAGGCGAGGAAGAATGGGCGGCCGTGCAGGCGCAGGGCGGGGGGCATGGTGTGGGGTGCATGTGATGGAGTGGGGTGCATGTGATGGTGTGGGGTGCATGTGATGTAACCATACAGTGGGGTAAGGAGCGACGATGTGGGCGGACAGGAGCAGTGCAAAGGCGAGGAAGAATGGGCGGCGGTGCAGGCGCAGGGTGAGGGGAGGCAGCACGAGGAGGAGCATGGCAGAGAAGACAAAGGAGTAGAAGGGGCGGATGTAGGCAAATGCCTCTGCGAAGAAATACCTGGTGGGGAGGGAGGGGAGGGGAGGGGAGGGGGAGGTGGGTATGAAAGAAGGGTTCTTGAGAATTCTAGAAAAAAAAAAAACGCAGCATCAAATCTCACTCCCACGGTTTTCAATGTGTTGGCGTTTGCCAAGAAGGTTACGCAAGTATGAAAGAAGGGTGTTAAGAGGTGCTCTGAGCGGACGCAGGCAAAGGCCTCTGCAAAGAAATACCTGGTGGTGAGGGAGGGAGAGACGAGAGCAGGGGAGGGGACGGGAGGAGAGGAGGGGACGGGAGGAGAGGAGGGGAGGAGGGGAGGGGAGCATGTGTGGCAGGAAGGAGAGGTGAGGAGGTATAGTGGGGTGGGGAAGGGAGGAGGCAAGGAGTCGTGTATGGGAAGGTAATTGTCTACTTGGTTATGGAAGAGAGAGAAACAAGCAAGCAAGAGAGCGAGCAGTATTCTGGGAGGGCCCACAACAAGGTGACTTTTGAGTCGACCCAAAACTCAAAAGTCACCTCGTATTCTGGGATGGGAGGGCCGACAACAATTTGTGATATGTGCGGCGACGGCAAGTATAAAAAAGAAATTTGCGACGAAAAAAGGCGTTGGGAAAAGGAACGAAAGGGAGGAGTGGAAGTGAACGCAGGCAACAAAGAAAGAGGGTAGTTGACAAACCAGCGCAGGCCGAGATTGGGTGTGAGGTCTGAGAGCTGCAGAGCGAAGGGATAGACACTGAGGGGATGGGCGGACGGAGGGGAAGGGAAGGAAGGCAAGAGCAGACGGACGCTGAAGAGACGACTTTTGAGTGAAGTGAGGGTACTAAAAGGAGAGTGAACGGATAGATGCTGCAGGGATGGGAGGACCGGGGGGAAGGAATGGCACACGCGACTTGATGCTTTCACGTGACATAGGAAAAAACTTGC
This sequence comes from Closterium sp. NIES-65, assembly GCA_948144175.1. NCBI lineage: Eukaryota > Viridiplantae > Streptophyta > Zygnematophyceae > Desmidiales > Closteriaceae > Closterium > Closterium sp. NIES-65. Next base: position 482,755 of record CANXME010002037.1, read on the forward strand.
ATATTGTTAAGGCAAGATCATTATGAAGAGATTGCATTTGAGTCGACTCCAAAAGAACTTTGGTTAAGGCAGGATTATTCTGAAGAGATTGTAAGGCAGGTGTGCTCAGCACTTTCTTGAAAGAAGGACTGCCGTTTTTCAAACCAGGACATGACTGCTTGAAAGGGGGCGAATCAGAGCAAGAAAATGGAAAAGAAGGGCAAGCAGGAAAAATCGAGAGGAGGAGGAACAGGTGGGGTAGGAGAGGAAGGGGAGCAACGGAGGGGATGAGGTTGAAGGTGATGGGGAAAGGAGAGCGTGAGGAGAATTACTGTGAGAAAGCAGGAAGCAGACCCCCATAGGGGAGCAGCAGCAGGTGACAGGCGGCAAGGATTGTGAGTAGCCAGAGCGCGAGGAGCAGGAGGAAGGGGAGGAGGAGGTGGAGACGCAGGGGAGAGGGGCGAGGAGGCGAATGGGTAGTGGCTGTTGCTGTTGTTGCTCCAGCTGCTGCTGCTGCTGCTGGTGCTGCTTCTGCTGTTTCTGTTGCTGGCGATGGTGTTACTGCTGGTGCTGTGTGCTTAGCAGAAGCTGGCACGGGGATAGTGGCAGCTGATTGGGACGAGGGTCTGTTGAGCAGAAGCAGTAGGACCTGCCAAAATAGGCGTGGAGGAAGGGTATGTGAGGGGCATGTGGGGGGTATGTGAGGGGCATGTGGGGGGCAAATGATGGGCATGGGAGGGGGAAGCTGGCATACGTACCGGCACTAGCAGCACAGTGGACGAAGGCGACAGGAGCATGCATAGAGCCATACCCATGGCTGCCAGAGGCGGGTTGCCTGCATGTTAGGAAATGGGAAGTGCAGTGAAGCGTGAGAGGCAGAGGGGAAGAAAGGCCTGAGAAAGGAGCGGAGCATGCATAGAGCCATACCCATGGCTGCCAATGGTGGGTTGCCTTCATGTTAGGAAAGAAGGAGAGTGGGAGGCTGAGAGGAGAAAGGGGGAAGCGTGGGGAGAGGAAGGGTGGGGAGAGGGTGAAAGCCGGAAGAGTGGCAGGGGAAGAGGGTAGTAATGGGAGGGAGGAAGGTTTGTAATGGGAGAGAGTGAGGAGTGGGGATTGGTTTGGCGTGTGCGTAAACAGGAACAAAATGCCTGCCTGTCAGTACAAGTTGCAATCACACGAAACTGTAAGTGCAGCAGGGCAGCACACACACAGACACACATACCCGCAGCAGCAGAAGCGAGTGCGAGCGCAATCGGCAGCGAGAGAAGCGAGGAGGCAGCACCAGCAATGGCAGCGGCAGCAGAGAGTGGGCTCCAGAGCAGCAACAGGGCGCTCCAAGCTCCAAGCCCCAAGGGCCGTGGGAGAGAAGTGGCAGCAGGCGGAGAGTGGCATGGGGGAGAGGTAGTGGAGGGAGAAGAGGTGGAGGGAGAGGAGGGGTGGAGGAGGGATCCGGAGAGGAGGAGGAGGGCAGCTGTGATGATGTCTGATATAGTTAAAAGGAGCATGCTGACGAGGCGGATTGGGGGGAACCGAGTGGGGGAGAGTGGAGTGGGAGCAACGGGAAGCGGGGCGAAAAGCAGGGTGGGAGAATAAGAGGGACGGAGCCGGTTCGAGAGAAAATATGGGGAAACAGCGGAAGAAAAACGGAGAAATTATTGAGTGCGCAAGGGGCAGGGGGGTAGGGGGTATGAGTGTGATGTACAGAAGGGGGTAGGGGAGGGGGGTGTCCACAAAAAGGGGTGGGTCTGTGAGTGTGATGTGATGTAGGAATGGCAGCGGAAGATGAAAGAGAGAAGGCAGAGGCGGATTTACTACAGAAAGGGAGTTGAGTCAGAAAGGGAGCAGTGGTGTGAGTGTGGCTTACAAGTTGATTGGGGAGAGGAGGAAGGGGGGCAGGAGCAGCAGGACGGGAGAAGCTTGGAAGTGAGGGCCTGTGATGCAGAGGAGAGGGGAGAGGAGAGAGGTGGGAAGAGGAAAAGTAAGATGCAGAAGGAAGTGTAGGTGTGCCGAAATGCCATGCTGACGCCCTGCATAGTATGCAGATCGGAAAGGTAAGGGTTCGTGCCAGTAGTATAGATGGCGAGAGTGGTGGGACGAGGGTGGTGGATAGAGAGCGGTTCTTCCAGGCATGTGTGCGGTGGTGAGGGATTCATTTAGCTGCTTGGAGGCACGGGGATAGCAGAGACATGCCGACGTGGCATGACATACCAGAGTAGGGTGAGAGGCCGTGATCTATGAGCCAATGAGCTTCCAGCACTGCATTGGGAAAAGGGGGAGGGAGGGAGGGAGGGAGGGAGGTGTGTGTTGCAGCGGCAATTACAAATACCAACTCTGGATGAGGTACATACATACCATACTGAAATGAGGGAGGTGCTAGCCAGCCAGCCAGCAAGCCAGCCAGCCAGCCAGCCAGCAAGCCAGCCAGCCAGCCAGCCAGCTAGCCAGCCAGCCAGCAAGCCAGCCAGCCAGCCAGCCAGCTAGCCAGCCAGCCAGCTAGCCAGCTACCTTCAGTGAGGTGTGCGAAATACAAGCTCCAGACGACGAGGAACCCTAGGAAGACCTATTATAAGGCCCAAGGAGCGGCCTTAGTTTCGTTGAACCTGGACTCTCTCTCTCTCTCAGGAATCAAGGCTAACGAAGCAAGGGTGAATCACTCAGAAGGCGCCTGCGCCTCGAAAGTCATCTTTTGAGGCGCCTCTCAGCCCTTTCGAGTCATCTTTTCACCCTCTTTCCGCATTTCCCCCCTCCCCTCCCCCCTCCCGCTTCTTCCCCCAGGCACCCCTAGGCGTGCATCCCGCTGGGCTGAAACACCCTAGTAGTAGCCTCCGTCCAATAATAACCTCGGTATCCTACGGTACTACCCTCCCCTAAAACCCCTGCCCCGTCGTTGCCTGATTCTGGCCCGTTCGCGCTCGTCCCGCTCGCTGGATCTTATTCTCACACGCGGCGCGAGAGTTGATTGTGGACACAACTTCGGGCCGCGTCTCCAGCCATCGACCGAGTCCCATTTGCGCCAACCCCGCGCGCACGACCAGCGCCGCGCACACGTGCGCTGCGAACCACGCCGCGTTCCGCCACGCTGCGCGTCCGCGGATGCCGCTACCGCTCCTGCGTGCGCTGCTGCCACTTGCGCAATCCGCGGACGCCACTCCGCGTTTCCCCCCGCTGGCGACACCCATTCCGCCCCGCGTAACAACGCAGTGATTCCAATTTCTGCTGCAGGCAGCCTCGCAGAAAGCGTGTTACGAAATCGGCAACTCGGCGCGCTTAGCGGTACGATTTGGGAATGGTTACGAATTTGACCATTAGTTAGGTGTGGTCTGTTTTGTTACCAATTTTCCATTTCCTTACACCGAATCCCTGCTTAGCGCGTACATCACTGTAGCACCACAGTCAGCACCGTTACCACTCGCAACCCTCGCTTCGACAATCCTCTCGCCACCTTCGCACGTCGCACCCCGACCTCACGGCTCGGCTGGTAACCCGCGCTCCGGGCCTCCGCCTCGACATTTCCCAACCTCAGTCCCAGGCCCGTCGCACGTCACCCACAGTTCGTTACCATTACCACTGTGGCCTTCGCTAGTTAGTTCTCGCTCAATCCTTCGCTCACTGTACTTTTTGCTTCGATAATGCAATTCTCGCTCGCTCACTCAATTGCACTCGTAACACTTGGTATTCATAACCTAGGATCTCTTCTCGGACCACACCCACACCTTCGCGTCCCCACTATCTCAATTTTTGGGGGGGGTAGACATCTCTCAGCGAAACAAGCACCGCCGCTCGTAGTGCTCTCTCTTAAGCACGCACGGTCACGACAGAGGCTCTCGCTGAGCTTGCCCGGCACCCCCGCCATGGCCGAATTCACTCTCGCGACACTAACGCGGAGCAACTCGACCGTCTCGTGCGCCAAATCGAAGACTCGAACTTGAAATTGCGACACTCACGGCAAAGTGCGACTCCGCTCGTCAGCAATCCATAGTGAATGCTCCAGCGCCACCACACGCACCTGCAAATGCACCCGCACAATCGGAAGAGCCGATCGACATTTCGCCAGGCACACCGACACAAAACGACAGCGTGGGACAACGCTCAGGCGCAGCCAGTGATCACGCCGCTGAATCGATGCCTGGTATGGAGAGGAACTGTTAAAATGAACGAGAATGAGTTGACTAAGGGAAAGTTGGGTACAAGTACAAACCCTAGAAAGTCGTACCCCAAATGTGCTACCCCACTATAGCCTACAACACCTATGTCATATAAATCCGACACACCCCCATAGGCAAAGTGGGGGAGAACAAGAGGTCACAAGACCAGTCAAGCAAAGCAAAGCAACCTCAGAGTGGATCACAAAGTCACCACACATTCCAAGCACAAGTTCAAGGCTACAAGGCCAGTTCACATGCAGGATTACACATATATATATAAGACTAGACAAGCAAGAGCAAGAGTATATATATATATGTAACAGTACAAACAAAGTCAAGTGGTGAGCAAGTGAGGCAAGGCAGGCACAAGACCTAGCTGAGTACAGAATACCCTGATGATCACAAGGCGCAAGTGCCTTGGTGAAGATATCAGCAGTGTTGGCCTCAGAGGCCACGTACGCAAGGCGCAGCTGACCACGCTGCTGTAGCTCACGAGCAAGGAAGTAGCGAAGAGCAATGTGCTTCGTTCCGTGCTCCAGTCTCTGCTCCCAACACAAGGCCAACATGGCCTTGTTGTCTACGTACAACACTGGAGGAGAACGAGGCGGCTCTCCGAGGTCAGTCAGCAGGTAGGTGTGTTGAACAAGAATGAATGAACTAAGAGTGAAATGAGTACAAGTATCAAAACCTAGGAATGTGTACCCCCTATAGGCTAATCCACTGTAGCCTAAACAACTACAACAACATATATAATGTTTGACACACCCCCATAGGCGAAGTGGGGGAGAACTAGGGGTCACAAGACCAGTCAAGTAAAGCAAAACAAAGCAAGCTCAGGGTGGATCACAACGTCACCACACAATCCAAGCACAAGTGCAAGGCCACAAGGCCAGTTCACATGCAGGAGTACAGATATATATATAAGACTAAACAAGCAAGAGCAGTGATATATATATGTAACAGTACAAAGAGGGTCAAGAGGAGAGCAAGTGAGGCAAGACAGACACAAGACCCAGCTGGGTACAGCAGCGCTGATGATCACAAGGCGGAAGTGCCTTGGTGAAGACATCAGCAGTGTTGGCCTCAGAGGCCACGTACGCAAGTCGCAACTGACCACGCTGCTGTAGCTCACGAGCAAGGAAGTAGCAGAGAGCAATGTGCTTTGTTCTGTGCTCCAGTCTCTACTCCCGACACAAGGCCAGCATGGCCTTGTTGTCGACGTACAGGACTGGAGGAGAACGAGGCGGCTCTCCAAGGTCGGTCAGCAGGTAGGTGAGCCAGCGAAGCTCCTGAACAGCCATGGCCCCTGCGTAGATCTCAGCCTCACAACTGGAGCCAAGAACAGAAGACGAGCGAGTAGCCTGCCACGAAACAGAGCTGGAACCAAGGCTGAAGGTGTAACCCTGTGACGACCGCTGCGTAGCCTGGTCGTCAGCCCAAGAAGCGTCTACGTGTCCAGTGAGGACCACTGGACTCCGCCCTCCAAGCACTAGCCCCATGCCCGACAAACTGCACAAGTAGCGCAACACCCTCTTCGCTGCAGCCATGTGCTCTGGTCGGTGTCTCCCAGGAGCAACATAGCGTGCAAGAATGCTAAGAGGGTATGCAAGGTCAGGTCGTGTGCAGGTCATCAGGTACATGAGACAGCCAACAAGCTCTGGGTACGGGCCACTCGACTCTACGGACTCATCCGAAGGCAGAGCTGAGAGCGAGTGGCGAGTAGACAGAGGAGTGGCCTGAGGCGAGGAGTACGTGAAGTCGAAGCGCTGAAGGACCTGCTGCACCATGTGTGACTGAGTCAGGGTAATGGTGCGGCGTGCTCTGTCCCGGGTGATCTACAAGCCAAGGTAGCTGCGCAGTTCACCCAGGTCAGTGCACGTGTGTCTCTTCTGCAGCTCGGACTTCACGTAGGCGAGTCCAGTAGTGTCAGCTGTGGCAAAGACCAAGTCGTCGACGTACACGAGGATGTAGAACGGCGGCAGAGAGGTGTCGGTGCGCAGAAACAGCGACGGGTCGGCAGTAGACGGAGCGAACCCAAGAGCCGCAAGCGTAGTCCTCAGTGTGTCGTGCCACTCACGTGGCGCCTGGCGGAGACCGTAGACTGGACGCCGGAGACTCCACTGGGTACCAGGAGGGAAAGACCCAGTGAAGCCAGGTGGGCGGCGCAGCCAGATCTCCTCGTGCAGGCTGCCCTGCAGGAAAGCTGTGCTGAAGTCGAGAGAGTGCAGCTCGTAGTCCCGGTGAGCAGCAACGTGCAGCAGTACCCAAAGAGTGGTCATCTTCGGGGTGGGGGAGAAGGTCTGAAAGTAGTCAACTCCCTGTCGCTGACTGAAGCCACGAGCCACGTAACGCGCCTTGAAGACAGGCGGAGAACCCGGCGGCCGCTTCACCCTGAAGATCCACATGCCACTGACGATGTTCGCCCCAGGAGGGGGGACAGCGTCAACGTAGGTGCCTGTGGACTTCCAAGAAGCCATCTCTGCATCCATAGCTGCCTGCCACTGAGAGGAGTAGGGACCCTCTATCGCCTCCGCGTAAGAGCGCGGAGTCGGGATGTCTAGTGCATCCGGGTCTCCCTCAGGGGTAAGCAGTACGGACACGAGATGAGGTGAAGCAGCTGCCAGACACTGGAACTCCTCCTGCCTGTCCTCAAGGACGTCCGTGCCAAGGGCACACTCACCCCCGACGGACGGAGGACAGACAGACTCAGACTCAGCGACAAGACTAGCAGCGTAGTCTAAGCGACAGCGAGCAGCAAAGTCGACGAGCTCAGTAACGAGAGCAGACGCAGCAATAGACTCGAAAGAAGGGTCAGTGACAACAGTAGCAAGGAGACGCGTGACAGTAGGACTGGCAGCACGAAGAGAGTCCGACTCAGGGTCGGCGAGAGCAGGAAGAGAGGAAGCAGGAGGAGAAGGCAAAGGGGCACGCAAAGGAGCAGTAGACGGACGTAGAGACATCCGGTGCGTGCCAGGGGCAGGGGGAGGACGCTGGCGCGAACTACGAGCACTAGCGCTAGCAGGACGGACAGGCGACGCAGGGCGAGACGCAGATTCACGACGCTCAGTAAGACCGCCAGTAGGACTAGTGTAAGGAGAAGGAGCAGGTAGTGGGGAGGCCGGCTGCAACTGTAACTGTGACGGGACAGGCTGTGAACACGCTAAGGGAGGAGGACCAGGAGGAGGCGAGAGACCAAGAACCTGCTGAAGGAGCGGAACGAAGTACGGCTGAGGGCGCGCGGCGACTCCAGACACAGCAGGGACAGCACCTGTACCCCCAACGGCAGTACCAGAACCAGCAGCAGCTCCAACGCCCAGGTCCTCAGTACTAGCCTCAGCACCAACGCTCGAGTCCTCAGCACCAGCAGAGGCACCAACACCAGGGTCCACAGCACCTGCCGCAGCTCCAACGCCCGGGTCCTCAGCACCAGCAGGGACTCAGACACCAGGGTCCACAGCACCAGTCGCAGCTCCAACGCCAGGGTCCGCAGCACCAGCCTCAGCCCCAACGCCCGGGTCCTCAGCACCAGCAGCACCTCCAACCCTCGGGTCCGCAGCACCAGCAGCAGCTCCAACGCCAGGGTCCGCAGCACCAGCAGCAGCTCCAACGCCCGAGTTCGTAGCACCAGGGGCAGCCGGGTCCGTGAGACGAGGCACCCCACTCCGAAGTGTGCAACGGCGCTCGTACCACTTACGGATCCGCTCACGAGAGGGGAGCTCCCGACTAGGAGGAGAAGTACCAGCCCCAGTCCCTGTAGTGCGCCTGGTCCCAGAGGTAACACCTCGGAGGCTGCAGTACTGTAAGTACCACTCACGCAACTGCTCCGAGGAGAAGTTGCATCCAGGTGTAGCACCCTCAGGCCCAGCACCGCAAGGCTCAGCACCCCCAGTCACCGCACCCCCAGGCTCAGCACCCCCAGGCTCAGTACCCCCAGTGTCCGCACCCCCAGGCTCAGCACCCCCAGAGTCCGCACCCCCAGGCTCAGCACCCCCAGAGTCAGCACCCCCAGGCTCAGCACCCCCAGTCTCCGCACCCCCAGGCTCAGCACCCCCAGCAGGACGAGAGTCGACAGCAACCTCAACAGGCTCGACCGGGTCTACCTGAGACACACCTGAGGGAGCGGCACCCTGAGGGGGGAGGGGGTCTACGATAGCAGCACCTGGCGCGAGGAAGAGAGGCGGGGGTGGGAGCGGGGCAGTGCGGTAGGGAAAGAGGCGGTAGTAGGGGACAGACTCGTCAAAAGTGACGTCCTGAGAGGGCAAGACCCGGCGCGAGGTGGCGTGGTAAAACTGCCAACCAGGCGTGTCCGGAACAAAGTCGAGGAAGACGCAGGGAACAGCACGGGAGGAGAGCTTGTCCGCAGACGAATCGCGGACAAAAGCTCGAGATCCCCAGACCCGGAAACGTGACGCATCGCCAACCTCCCCCGTCCACAGCAGTGTGGGCGAGGTCTCCGGCAAGGAGACACGGGGCCAGAGGTTGAGCTGATGCGCAGCGTACCGGACCGCAAACGGCCACAGAAAGTGGGGGGCAGCCGCATGGATCAAGGAGGTACGAGCGACCTCCATGACCAGGCCAATGCGGCGCTCCGCAACCCCATTCTGCTGTGGAGAGGCCGGAAGCGTGAACGACTGCTCAATGCCGTGCTCAGCATAGTAGGCTGCCAAGAGGTCGGAGGAGAACTCACCACCTCTGTCAGAGTGCAAGCGCAGGACAGGAAAGTCCGAGCGGAAACGCTCGCTGAGCTGGAGACGAGCTCTGCGGATCCAAGGGATCAAAACATCAGGGACCTCACCCTTGGCTCGCAAGGGGAAGACCGTGGTGTAGCGCGAGTAGTCGTCAACAACGATCAGGAAGTACCTCTCCTGACCCTGACCACGGACGCGGCCTGGGCCCCACACGTCCATGTGGAGCGTCTGCAAAGGAGCAGTCGTCGGGGGAAACGAGGAGGAGTGAGGAGCGGCGCGCTGCCGCCCCTCGACACAGGGAAGACAGGGAGGAGCAGGCGAGGGTGGGAGGGGAGGGAGGACCCTGGGAAGACCAGAGACAAGGTACCGGGAGTGCATGGCACGAAGGCGCTGCACAGACGGGTGGCCCAGTCGGTGATGCCAGAGGACAGTCTCGTGCGCTAGAGAGCGACACGAGCAGGGGGCGGACAGCTGACCTGACGCGGACGCAGACGCAGACGCAGCGACCTGAGGGGGGGCAGTAGTCAGTGTGTACAGATCCGACCCCGGCTGCCGGGTGAAGGTAGCCAAGTGGCGGCCTGTACGGGCACACGTGCAGTGTGTGACACGCTCGTAGGCAGGGGTGAACTGGTGAACACCCGCGTCCTGTAGTGCACAACCTGCCACCAAGTTCGTAGAGAACGAGGGGAGGTGGAGACCTGACAGTGTGCCCGACGAGACCACAGGACAGGGAAGGACAGTGGAGGAGGTCGCAAGGACCGGACCCCCAGAGGGGTCAGCGAGGGAGACAGCAACTGGCCGAGCAAGGGGCTCAAGGGCAGTGCGGTCACGAAAGAAACAGCGAGAGGCACCTGAATCCAGTGTGAAGGTGTGCAGTGCTGCAGTCGACACAGTACTAGGGGGGGCAGACGTACACGCACCTAGAGCAGCAGCCTCACCAGCACCTGGGGTAGCGGACACGCGAGTACCTGGAGCGGCAGACGCACTAGTCCTAATGCCCGGGTCGGGCGGGACACTCGGGTACTCAGCACCCTCTCCACTAGTAGACATCACATACATGGCAGTGAGAATAGCATCAAAGTCTAAAGCATAAATATCAATCCCCTTCTTCACGAGATCAACCCAGCGGGGCAGCTCAGTGGCCTGAGGGAACTGAACACGCCAAGCGTCGTTCAGACGAGCGAAGCAACGCTGTGTGGTGTGCGGTCCCCCACACGGCTGGCCAGTTTGGTCACTAGTGCGAATGACATACGTGCAGCTAAGGCCACCCCCCCCCCCCGTGCTGAGAGTACCACTCACGGACCTCCTGGGGCGACGGAGTGTGCTGCTGGCCCTGGCCACCGCCAGCGCCTCCACGACCACCACCGCCGCTACCACCTCCTCGACCACCCCAACCCCGGCCGCTGCCTCGTCCACCGCCACCCCCACCACCTCCTCCGCCCCGGCCACCTCCCCCGCCGCTGCCGCCACCCCCCCCACTGCTGCCACCTCCCCCACCCGCGCCACCCCCCCCCGCCACCACCACCTCCCCCACCACCGCCACCCCCGCTGTCACCACCACCGCCCTTGCCCCCCTTACCCTTGCCGCTGCGGCGCCCACTCGAAGCAGACGCAGTCCCGACCTTCTCAGCACCAAGGAGGTCGACAGCAGCAGCAGAGGCGACAGAGGGAAGAAGGGGGGAGGGAGAACACCCCTCAAACAACGGGGTACGGGGGTCACCGCGAGAGGCACCTACAGCGACTATGCTAGCCTCAGCTGCAAGCAGTTCCTTCTCGAGGAGGGCAATGGTGAGCTCGGTGGGGCAGCGAGCTAGGAAGTGGTCCCTGACTGGGCGCAGAGTGTCAGGGAGGCGCGTGACTAGGTGGTAGAGAGTGAGCCAGAGCGGGGGTGGGTTCTTGGCAAGGAACTCATCAGGCATAGCGGCGCGGAAGCGAGCCTCACTAGTGCGGAGGTGGGTAATGAGATCAGCGACAGTGTGGAAGGAAGCTAGGTCGGGGAACAGGTAGGGAAGAGAGAGACGGCCTAGAGCGGCAGAGGCCGGTGAGGAGTAGCGGGCAACGACAGCAGTGTACAGTGCCTGTGCAGTCTTGTGCTTGTCGAGAGTTGAACGAATGAGAGAACGAGTAGATTAAAGTAGGGCCTAGGCTTAGTAGCCTAGGCCCAAGTAGGATGTCGAGCGGTTTTTACCTAGGGTGAGTATCGAGTGAGTTGAAGAGAAGTTGGGAGAATGATTTCACTATAGGTTTCAAGAAACATATAGCATAGGAAACAAAGTTGGTGCACCACCTACAAAGCACAATAACTACACTACAACTACAAGCAGTTATAAAACATGACAAATATATTTCGACAGTGCTGCCCAAAGTGCTCGCGCTCATCTATCGGCAGAGAGTTGCGAATAGCAAAGCGAGTATGGGCGTCACGAGTCTGCCACTGTGAGCGGGCAGTGCTGTCAGCAGTAGCAGCAGGAGCAGTAGCGTGGCCTAAGGCATGATCGTACAGCGAGATGTCTTCCTTGGCAGTGAGCTGTAGGAAGAGGTGTAGGTCATCAAGCCAGGTGTCGAACTTCACTGGGCGGCCCTCAGTATCGAAGGCTAGGACAGGAGGGCTAGCCATGGTAGCAGCAGTAGGAAAAGCAGTAGGAGCAGTAGGGCCGTTCGGGGTCGCTTAGGGCGAGCGAGGGGAGCGGGTGGGGCCGTGAGGGACGAGCGCGGGGCCGACGTGGGTGCTAAGGGCGAGCGCGGGGCCGACGTGGGTGCTAAGGGCGAGCGCGGGGCCTATCGGGGCCGTGAGGGACGAGCGCGGGGCCGATCGGGGCCGTAAGGGACGAGCGCGGGGCCGACGTGGGCCGCTAAGGGCGAGCACGGGGCCTATCGGGGCCGTGAGGGACGAGCGCGGGGCCGATCCGGGCCGGTAAGGACGAGCGTGGGGCCAACGCGGGCCTCTAGGGGTAAGCGCGGGGCCGATTCGGGGCCTCTAAAAGCGAGCGCGGGGCCGACCGAGGCCTCTAGGTGCGAGAGCGCGGGGCCGACGGGGCCTCTAGGGGCGTGAAAGCCGAGGCGCCCTAGGGCGCAGGTAGGTAGGTAGGTAGTGGTGGGCCCTAAAAAATCGGTCCTAGGAAGGACCTGCTCTGTTACCATGTTGAACAAGAATGAATGAACTAAGAGTGGAATGAGTACAAGTATCAAAACCTAGGAATGTGTACCCCCTATAGGCTAACCCACTGTAGCCTAAACAACTACAACAACATATATAATGTTTGACAAGGTGAGCCAGCGAAGCTCCTGTGCAGCCATGGCTCCTGCGTAGATCTCAGCCTCACAACTGGAGCCGAGAACAGAAGACGAGCGGGTAGCCCGCCACGAAACAGAGCCGGAACCAAGGCTGAAGGTGTAACCCTGTGACGACCGCTGCGTAGCCTGGTCGTCAGCCCAAGAAGCGTCTGCGTGCCCAGTGAGGACCACTGGACTCTGCCCTCCAAGCACAAGCCCCATGCCCGACGTACTGCACAAGTAGCGCAACACCCTCTTCGCTGCAGCCATGTGCTCTGGTCTGTGTCTCCCAGGAGCAACATAGCGTGCCAAGATGCTAAGAGGGTATGCAAGGTCAGGTCGTGTGCAGGTCATCAGGTACATGAGGCAGCCAACAAGCTCTGGGTACGGGCCACTCGGCTCTACGGACTCATCCAAAGGCAGAGCTGAGAGCAAGTGGCGAGTAGGCAGAGGAGTGGCCTGAGGCGAGGAGTACGTGAAGCCGAAGCGCTGAAGAACCTGCTGCACCATGTGTGACTGAGTCAGGGTAATGGTGCGGCGTGCTCTGTCCCGGGTGATCTGCAGGCCAAGGTAGCTGCGCAGTTCACCCAGGTCTGTGCACGTGTGTCTCTTCTGCAGCTCGGACTTCACGTGGGCGAGTCCAGTAGTGTCAGCTGTGGCAAAGACCAAGTCGTCGACGTACACGAGGATGTAGAACGGCGGCAAAGAAGTGTCGCTGCGCGGAAACAACGACGGGTCAGCAGTAGAGGGAGCAAACCCAAGAGCCGCAAGTGTAGTCCTCAGTGTGTCGTGCCACTCACGCGGTGCCTGGCGGAGAGCGTAGACTGGCCGCCGGAGGATCCACTGGGTGCCAGGAGGAAAAGACCCAGTGAAGCCAGGTGGACGACGCAGCCAGATCTCCTCGTGCAGGCTGCCCTGCAAGAAAGCAGTGCTGAAGTCAAGAGAGTGCAGCTCGTAGTCACGGTGAGTAGCTATGTGCAGTAGTACCCGAAGAGTGGTCATCTTCGGGGTGGGAGAGAAGGTATGAAAGTAGTCAACTCCCTGCCGCTGACTGAAGCCACGGGCCACGTAACGCGCCTTGAAGACAGGCGGAGAACCCGGCGGCAGCTTCACCCTGAAAATCCACATGCCACTGACGATGTTCACCCTAGACGGGGGAACCTCGACAACGTAGGTGCCTGTGGATTCCAGGAAGCCATCTCTGCGTCCATAGCTGCCTGCCACTGAGAGGAGTAGGGACCCTCTATCGCCTCCGCGTGAGAGCGTGGAGTCGGGATGTAAAGTGCATCTGGGTCTCCCTCAGGGGTAAGCAGTACGGACACGAGATGAGGTGAAGCAGCAGCCAAACACTGGAACTCCTCCTGCCTGTCCTCAAGGACGTCCGTGCCAAGGGCACACTCACCCCCGACGGACGGAGGACAGACAGACTCAGACTCAGCGACAAGACTAGCAGCGTAGTCTAGACGACAGCGAGCAGCAAAGTCGACGAGCTCAGCAACTAGGGCAGACGCAGCACTGGACTCAAAGGAAGGGTCATTGACGACAGTAGCAAGGAGACGCGTGACAGTAGGACTGACAGCACGAAGAGAGTCCGACTCCGGGTCGGCAAGAGCAGGAAGAGAGGACTCAGGAGGAGAAGGAAAAGGGGCACGCAGAGGAGCAGTGGATGGACGCATAGACATCCGGTGCATGCCAGGGACAGAAGGAGGACGCTGACGCGAACCACGACCACTAGTGCGAGCAGGACGGACAGGCGACGCAGGGCGAGACGCAGGCTCGCGACGCTTTGCAAGACCTCGAGTAGGACCAGTGTAAGGAGAAGGAGCAGGCAGTGGGGAGGCCGGCTGTAACTGTAACTGTGACGGGACAGGCTGTGGACACTCTTAGGGAGGAGGACGACCAGTAGAAGGCAGAAGACCAAGAACCTGCTGAAGGAGCGGAACAAAGTACAGCCGAGGCCTCGCGGCGACTCCACACACAGCAGGGACAGCACCAGTACCCCTAGTGGTAGCACCACCGCCAGCAGCACCTCCAGCTCCAGCACCCCAAGCAGCTCCAGAAGCTCCAGGACCTCCAGCAGCACCAGTAGCACCCCCAGCAGGACCGCCTCTAGGACCGACAGCAGTAGCCTCAGCGCCAACACCCTCAGCAGCTCCAGCTCCAGTCGTACCCGCAGGCCCAGCAGCTCCAGTACTCCCAGTACGAGCACCTCCGGGACCCGCGACACTAGCACCCTCAGTAGCTGAACCTCCAGCTCCAGCAGCACGGCTCCAGCGCCGGGCAAACCACTCACGCAGCTCCTGTGGAGAGAGTGGCTCCCGCCGAGACGAAGCACCCGGAGAACCTCCAGGCACAGTACCGCCAAACGCGACACGAGCAGGCCCAACTCCCCCAGGCTCCGCACCCCCAGGATCAGCACCTCCAGGCGTAGCACCCCCAGGCTCAGCACCCCCAGTCGTAGCACCCCCAGGCTCAGCACCCCCAGGCGTAGCACCCCCAGGCTCAGCACCCCCAGGCTCAGCACCCCTAGTGGTAGCACGCTCAGTCTCAGCACCCCCAGGCGTAGCACCCACACGCTCAGCACCCCCAGAGTAAGCACCCCCAGGCTCAGCACCCTCAGCAGCACCAGAGCCACCAGCAACCTCCATAGGTTCGACTGCGTCTACGTGGGACACACCTGAAGGGGCAGGACCCTGAGGGGGGAGGGGGTCTACCGGGGGGGGACCTGGCACAAGGAAGAGCGGTGGCGGGGGGAGGGACGGAGTGCGGTAGGGGAAGAGGCTGTAGTAGGGGACCGACTCATCAAACATGACGTCCTGGGAGGACAGAACATGGCGAGAGGTGGGGTGGTAGAACTGCCACCCAGGCGTGTCAGGGGGGAAGCCAAGGAAGACGCAGGGAACAGCACGGGGGGACAACTTGTCCGCAGACAAGTCGCAGACAAACGCCCGAGATCCCCAGACACGGAACGCAGACGCATCGCCAACCTTCCCGGTCCATAGCAAAGCTGGGGAGGTCTCCGGCATGGAGACCCTGGGCTGAAGGTCGATCTGATGCGCCGCGTACCGAACCGCAAACGGCCACAGAAAATGGGGGGCAGCCGCATGCATCATGGACGTACGGGCGACGTCCATGACCATGCCAATGCGGCGCTCGGCAATCCCATTTTGCCGCGGAGAGTCCGAAAGCGTGAAGGTCTGGCGAATGCCTCGTGCACGACAGTAGGCTTGCAGTAGGCCAGAGGAGAACTCTCCGCCTCTGTCAGAGTGCAGACGCAGAACAGGAAAGTCCGAGCCGAAGCTCTGCCTGAGCTGGAGACGAGCTGCGCGGATCCAGTCGATCAACACCTCAGTGACATCACCCTTGCTGCGCAAGGGGAAGACTGTGGTGTAACGCGAGTAGTCGTCAACCACCAGCAGGATGTAGCGCTCGTGACCCTGTCCACGGAAGCGGGCTGGGCCCCACACGTCTATGTGAAGCGTCTGCAGCGGGGCCTCTGTCGGAGGAAACTGGGAGGAGTGAGGGGAAGCACGCTGCCGTCCCTCGACGTAGGGGACGCAGGCAGGGGCAGGCCCCGGGGGAAGGGGAGGGAGGGACCGGGGAAGACCAGAGACAAGGACACGGGAGGCCATGCCTCGGAGACAAAGCAGGGAGGGGTGACCAAGGCGGTGGTGCCAGAGGAGAGTCTCGTGAGACAGGAGGCGACACGAGCAGGGGGCAGACTCAGGACCAGACCTAGACGCTGCAGCAAACACCTGACCCGACGTAGCTACCTGACCAGACACAGTGATTGGAGGAGACTCAGTGGTTAGTGTGTATAGGGTTGACCCCGGCCGACGTGTAAACGTGGGCAGGTGTCGGCCTGTCCGAGCGTCCGTGTAGTGGGTCACACGCTGACTCGCAGGAGTGAACTGGTGAACCCTCGCATCCTGTAAGTCAGCAGCACTCACCAAGTTCGTAGAGAACGAAGGGAGGTAAAGACCAGACAGGGTGCCAGAGGGGGCCGCCGGACACGGGAGGAAAGTGGAGAAGTGAGCAAGGACTGGACCCCCAGAGAGACTGCAACTGGGCGACCAAGGGGCGTGAGTGTGGTGCGGTCTCGAAAGAAGGAGCGAGAAGCCCCCGAGTCAAAGGTGAAGGTGTGGGAGGCCGAAGCCGACGCGGTACCTGAGAGAGCAGACTCACCAGCACCTGAGGAAGCAGACGCACTGGCACCTAGAGCAATAGCCTCGCTAGCACCTAGAGCAGCAGCCTCACCAGTACCTAGAGCAGCAGTCTCAATGCCCGGGTCTAGCGGAAAGCACCGGTAACAGTCACACTCATCACTAATAGTCACAGCATACATGGCAGCAAGAATAGCATCAAAGTCAAGGTCAAAGATAGCTACTCCCGCCCTACACAGCTCGCCCCAGCGAGTGATCTCAGTGGCCTCAGGGAACTGGTGACGCCAAGCGTCCGTAAGGCGGCCAAAGCAGCGCTGGGAGGAGTGCGCACCCCCGCACTGCTCACCCGCGCGGTCGCCGGTGCGTAGAACGTAGGTGCACGGACCAGTACCCCCACCCCGCTGGCGTGCAGCGTACCACTCACGGAGCTGCTGAGCGGGGGGGATGTCACGAGTGCGCTGCTGCTGCTGGCGCTGACCACCACCGGAGCCGACCCTCTGCGCAGCGCCACCCGGACCAGCCACGCCGCCTCCGCCACCGCCTCCTCCTCCGCCGCCACCTCCGCCACCTCCGCCCCCACCGCCACCGCCGCCTCCGCCTCCGCCTCCGCCTCCACTGCCGCCACCGACACCTCTACCCCCGCTACCACTCCCACCATCACCCCCACCCCCTCCACTCCCGCCACCGCCACCTCCGCCACCCCCTCCAGCCCCTCCAGCACCCTTGCCCCCCTTGCCCTTGCCGGTGCGGCATCTCCCGCTCGGGGTAGACGCAGCGCCGACCGACTCGAAACCAACGAGGTCGGCCGCAGCAGCAGAGGCAACAGAGGGAAAAAGGGGGGAGGGGGAACACCCCTCAAAGACGGGGGAGTGGTAGCGGGGGTGGAGGTGTCGGTGGCGGAAGAACTCAGCAGGAAGCGAGTGACACTAGTGCGGAGGTGCGTAATGAGGTCAGCGACCGTGGGAAAGGCAGCAAGGTCAGGGAAGAGGTACGGTAGCATGAGGCGGCTCAGTGCAGCAGTGGCAGGGGAGGAGTAGCGTGCAACTACAGCGTCGTACAAGGTCTGAGCACTCTTGTACTAGCTAAAGTGTGCACGCTCAGAGGTAGGCAGGTGGCGACGCACAGCAACACGTGCAGCAGCATCGCGTGTGGCCCACTGTGAGCGAACAGTGGCATCAGCATCAGCAGCAGGGGCAGGAGAGGCACCAGAAGTTAGGTCAAAGAGGGAGAGTCTGTCTGCCCTATCGCACTGTAGGAAAAGCTGCAGGTCATCTACCCAGACGTCAAAGTCAATTGCCCGACCCTCAGCGTCAAAAGCGAGGACACTAGGGGTAGCCATGACAGCAGTAGACTAGCAGCGCCAACAGTAGGGTAAGGGCAGTGCAGTGATAGAGGCGCTGCTCTTACCGGACAGGGCGGCTCGAGCGGCTTTGCGGCTCGGCGGCTCGGCAGGAAATGCAGCTCGGCGACTCGGCGGCGCTGGCGGCTCGGGCGACTCGGCGGTACGGCGGCTCGGCAGCAACTGCGGCTCGGCGACTCGGCGGCTCTGGCGGCTCGGGCGGCTCGGCGGTACGGCGGCTCGGTAGCTCGGCGACACGGCGGCTCGGGCGGCTCAGGTGGCGCGGCGGCTCGGGCGGCTCGGGTGGCTCGGGCGGCTAGGCAGCAGCTCGGCAGCGCCGGCGGCCGCGTGGGGACGGCGGCGGGGCCGGTAGAGGCGGCGCCGGGGCCGGGAAGGGTAGCGTCGGGGCCGTAGGGTAGGCGCCGGGGCCGTAGGGTAGGCGTCGGGGCCGCAGGGTAGGCGCCGGGGCCGCAGGGGTAGGCGACGGGGCCGCAGGGTAGGCGACGGGGCCGCAGGGTAGGCGCCGGGGCCGCAGGGTAGGCGACGGGGCCGCAGGGTAGGCGCCGGGGCCGCAGGGTAGGCACCGGGGCCAGCAGAGGCGGCGCCGAGGCCGGGAAGGGCGGCGCCGGGGCCGAAAAGGGGGGGGGGGGGGGGGGGGGGGGTGCCGGGGCCGCAGAGGTAGGTGACGGGGCCGCTAGGGCGGCTAGGAGGGGGGGTCGCGAGGGCGGCTTGAAGAGGCCGCGAGGGCGGCACGAAAGGGCCGCTAGGGCGGTGCGAACGGGCCGCGAGGGCGGCGCGACGCGACGGAGCCGCGAGAGCGGCGCGACGGGGCCGCGATGGCGGCGCGACGCGGCCGCTAGGGCGGCGCGACGTGACGGGGTTGCGAGTGCGACGCGACGGGGCCGCTAAGGCGGCGCGACAGGGTCGAAAGAAGGGGAGCGCGACTCGGGCAGAGTAGAGCGCGCTCCGGGAACGAAAAAAAAAGGTGGTGGGCCCTAGGAACAGTTCCCACTGGGGAACCTGCTCTATACCATGTTAAAATGAACGAGAATGAATTGACTAAGGGAAAGTTGGGTACAAGTGCAAACCCTAGAAAGTCGTACCCCATATGTGCTACCCCACTATAGCCTACAACAGCTATGTCATATAAATCTGACACAATTTTCACTACACGGTCACCTACAAAAAAGGAGCCTCCAACATCGCCGACGCACTGACTCGCCCCACTGCCCAAATTCATGCTATACTACTCGCCCAGACCAGCCCACTACTGAGAGGACTATTTACCCACGGATACCAAACATACCCGTTCTTCACAGGAGAAAATTCGCAGCAGTTTGCAGCAGCAAAGGGAGTCTATTACGTAAAATTCGGCACCGACCGCATCTGGGTGCCAGGGTATACTTTGCTAAGGGAAGTGTTGTTACAGGAGGCATACGAGGGCGCTACCTGGGGCCATTTCGGGGTAGAAAATACACGGCAGCAGATGCAGCGGTATAACTATTGGCCCGAAATGTTGACCGACGTACAGCGACACGTGGCGTCGTGTCCCACCTGCCAACTCATGAAATCATCACGGAAGCGGCCGGCAGGGCAGTTGCAGCCGATACCACCCCCAGAGTGTGCTTGGTAGCAGGTGACGATGGACTTCGTCATGGGGTTACCGACTGGGGCACGTAGAAATGATGCGATCCTGGTCGTTGTCGATTGGTTGACAAAAATGGCGCATTTCGCAACATGCTAGAAATCCATCTCTGCCGACGAAACAGCTCGCTACCGTCGTTCGATTACACGGGATACCAGCAGCAATCATTAGCAACAAGGACACGAAATTCACCAGCAACTTCTGGCGGAACTTGTGGCAGCAGTTCGGCAAGCGATTAGGATTCAGTTCTTCGTACCACCTCGAAACAGACGGACAGACAAAACGGACAAACCAGACCATGGAGCAGCTTATCCGAGCCACGTGCGACAACCCAAGCACGTGGGAACAGCAACTGCCACTCATTGAGTTCACGTACAATAATTCGCGATCCGCCACGACCCAACAGTCACCGTTTTACGTGAACTACGGACAAGACCCCACAGTACCCATGACCCCGAATCCCGACAACCCCGTACCACGTGCGCAGCAGCTCGCCGAGATTTTACAGGCAGCCTGGACTCGGGCAGCAGACGCAATATAAAAATCAAACGTAATCGCTAAACGCAACGCCGATCGCCACCGCCATCCCGTCACCTACCAGCTCGACAACTAAGTTTTACTTGACACTCAAAACCTACGCTTGCCCATCACCCCAAAACTCCGCTCTCGATCTTGCTGGCCATTTCGCATAAGCCACATGATCACACCCGTCACCGCTCATCTCCTCCTCCCCGCTGACTGGTACGTCAGCCCGTCATTCCACGTCAGCCTCCTACGCCCTGACGTACCATCCACAAGCCAACTGCCCTGACACCGACCAGCCAGCATGACACGACCGCCCACTAAGCCAGCAATTACACCCGAGAAGATTCTGAGCCATCTTGTCCGTGACCCACGTGGAGCATGCAGGGTCGAGTTCCTGATTTGATGGAAAGACCGCACCCCAACTGAAAACAATTGGGTTCTCCTGGACAAGATCGAAAACCACCCTGACCTCACCGACTACCTGTGCAGCCGCAATTTCTGAGATGTACACGCACTCCCGTATGGAGGGCCTCCTTAGGGAGGGGTGTAGTGCAAGGAATTTTCCATTTCCTTATGCCGCATCCCTGCTTAGCGCGTATATTACTGTAGCACCACAGTCAGCACCGTTACCACTCGCAACCCTCGCTTCGACAATCCTCCCGCCACCTTCGCACGTCGCACCCGGACCTCACGGCTTGGCTGGTAACCCGCGCTACGGGCCTCCGCCTCGACATTTCCCTGTCAGAATGTTATCTTATGCTCTAGCCTGTAGTGGGGTGCTCTATAGCGAGTACAACCCCTATAGGGTTTGCTATTTGTATCCCCATTCTTGCTAGTGCAATCCTCTTCTTCCTTCTACTTTTGTCATGCTATCAGAGCAGGTCGATCCCCTTGGATCGATCCTGTGGGTGGGTCACCACCTCCTCGCTTCCGCTGCTACTTTTTCTTCCCGCCGTGCGCCCCGAGGCGCGCGGCGGTTTTCTGCCCGCCGTGCGCCCCGAGGCACGCGGCAGTTTTCTGCCCGCCGTGCGCCCCGAGGCGCGCGGCGGTTCTCTGCCCGCTGTGCGCCCCGAGGCGCGCGGCGGGCTTCTGCCCCGTCGTTCGCCGCGTCGCCCTCTGAAGGCGCCGCGACGGGCGACGGGGACCCGTCGCGGCCCCGCCGCCCCACTTCGCGGCCCCGCCGCCTCATGTCGCGGCCCCGCCGCCTTACGGTGCGGCCCCGCCGCCCCACTTCGCGGCCCCGCCGCCTCACGTCGCGGCCCCGCCGCCTTACGGTGCGGCCCCGCTGCCCCATTTCGCGGCCCCGCCACCCTATGTACGCGGCCCCGCCGCCCCACCTTCGCGGCCCCGCCGCCCTACACCTGTGGCCCCGCCGCCCTCCTTGCGCCCCGGCCCCATTTCCCGTCGCCCGTCGCGGCTCCCTCGGGGGCCGAGGATTTACCTGGGGGAGGGGGGCGAGCGCCGCCATCCCACCCTGCCTAGCCGCCATCCCACCCTGTCTGTGTTAGGGTTTGGGGGTGGCAAGCAGGGGGTGGCGAGTATGGGGGTGTCACTTCCTCATTCCTCCCTTTGCTCCTCCTCCTTTGTCTCCCACTGCTGCAGCTGTCGTTGAGGGGGGTGGATGTGTGGGAGACTGGGGTTTAGGGTTTAAAGGGGGTGCGTGGGAGTGGAGCTAGGGGTGTAGCAGCGGGTGTGTGTCGGGGGAGTGGGACTGTTTGGGGAAGTTGCACGGAGGTTGCCGTCGTGTCGCCAGCAGCACCTGTAGTCCGGGGACTTCGTCCGGTAGCCCAGTCGTAGCCAGCTGTGCCAGCCGCCCGTGGGTCTGTTGCTCGTCTGCCGCTACTTTAGCCGCGGGGCCTGTTACTCCTGTATTCCGGGGACTTCGCCCGGTAGCCGCTGTGCCAGTCTGCCTCCTGTTGCCCGTGTGTCTGCAGCTTCAGCCGTCGCCTCCTATCTCCTCTCCTCTCACTCTCTCTCCTCCTCCTCACTTGCCCGTTGTGACGACCACTAGCTTTGCTCTTAATTGTGAACTCTAAACTATTGCTTCTTGAACTTGTGCTCAGAATGTGTGGTGACATTGTGATCCACCCTGAGCTTGTACTGCTCTGCTTGCTCTGCTGATTACACCCCACTTTGGCTATGGGGGTGTGTCAGAATGTTATCTTATGCTCTAGCCTGTAGTGGGGTGCTCTATAGCGAGTACAACCCCTATAGGGTTTGCTATTTGTATCCCCGTTCTTGCTAGTGCAATCCTCTTCTTCCTTCTACTTTTGTCATTCCCAACCTCAGTCCCAGGCTCGTCGCGCGTCACTTGCAGTTCGTTACCGTTACCACTGTGGCCTTCGCTATTTAGTTCTCGCTCAATCCTTCGCTCACTGTACTTTTTGCTTCGATTGTGCAATTCTCGCTCGCTCACTCAATTGCACTCGTAATAGAAGCAGTTTTATTGTTGGTGTTTCCTATGACTTACGGTCGCATTTCTTGTTGCCATTCCGCAAATTTATTGCAGCGAAACGTTCAGTAACGGGTTTTGTGTAGGGCCTGTTGAACAGAGCTCACGTTTCAAAAGACGCCTCCCTGTTTTTGACCCGCAATTTTTTTTCTACTCTGACGGCACTTTGGCCGCAAAAGGGCCACTCTGATTGTTAGGCCCGACGGCCTAAATCCGCTAAAGAATTTGCGGGGTCGACTAACTCGAGGATGAAACGCAACGGAAGACTTAGGCGAAAGAACTATTGCCGAAATAGGCGAAGAAGTTACTCAGTAATTGAAGAAGAGTTGAATGAGAATTGGTTGATTATGGCAAGCACAAGCAAGGTTGATATAGCATGCAAGATCGAATGTCGGAAAGTACTTCGTGGGACTAGGAATTGAAGGCAAAAAAGGTAGAGTGCCACGTGGCACTAGGAAATCAAGGAAGATAAGGATAAGGGTGAGTTGGAAAGTACTGTTCGGAATGAACAGTAAATCCCCCCTTAACACTACCCCTGTGAGAGTACGACGGCTTATGCCAGCTATGCTTGCTTGCCTTTACTTTATCATGCTATTTCTAGCATAGGATAATCATATGCATGCATGAATTGCTTGATTTCCTAGGCTAGGTGCTTTCCTATATTTTATTATAGTTATAGCACCGAGCTAGGTTGCGTGCGCCGAATTCTGGCTTTTCGGTTGCCACCGAATTACCTTCTACCGAATTCGGTAAGGATCTGTTCGGGACGCTTCGCGACCCGCGGAACCTTCGCGTAACACCTGGTTACGGGGCCTTGTATCGAGCCTATATATAGCCTCGTGTTGTACCCAGGTGATCATTCAATTCAATTTGACTCATCTTTTCTGAGCTCGATCCCAGATCCTCACACTTGGTATCAGAGCGGGTTTACACGCGAGGTCTTCAACCGCTTAGTTCCGGCCTTTAAAAACCGTGGGGGCGACGACGAAAGCGCCGATACGGGTATGTAAAACCAGTTCCGCGCAATTTTTCTAAGTCCCCCTCGATTCGGTTTTCGATCACCCCTCAGATTTATTGGTGGAAAGGATGGAGTTTCGACCGTTCGATCGAGTTTCATCTCAACGGCCCAGAGAATTTCGCCCAAAAAAATTGGAATTTGGAGCGTCGGATCGATTTTCTCCTCAACGGCCAAGATCGGACGCGAATTTCGCCTAAGGGAGATTTACGCAAGCTACAGAATTCGCGCTCGTCGATTCTACAGTCAATTTGACTCGCAGTAAGTCGACCAGCACCTAGAATTCGATTATTTTCGTCGCGCATCTTCTTTTAAATCGCCAAATGGAGGGGAAAAAGAGATATTTCAGTACAGAAAATCGCGGAGTTACGTGCTGAGCATGAGCAAATACGTGCAGCGCTCCCACGACTCGAAAAACACCTTGCGAACCAGTCGGCAACCGCCACAGCAGCAGCGACAACAGTAGCAGCAGCAGCAGCGGCTGCACCGACAATTCTACATGCGACAACGGCGGCAGCTACAGTTAACCTCGAAGTAGTGAAGCCGAGGCTACCGGAGGCGTTCGATCCTACAGTAAAAAGGAACGACGTTCGTCGATTTGTAGCTGAACTCGAAATTTACTTCGAAGCCGTTAGATGCACGACCCCGACAAAAGACGCAATGCGCATACGGCTCGCAGCAACACTGTTACGAGGACCAGCTCTAGAGTGGATCAACAACAGAATAGTCCAAGGCGAGGGGACGTGGGCTCAGGTTCCGGCAGCACTGATCGAACAGTTCGACACGTTGAACAGTAGCTACTACGGAACACGACGCAACAAGCCAACTAGTGGCATGGGGCGATTGGCACCACCCACGACTGCCGACCCAATGGAGAACGACGAGGGCGATGTGGAGCAGCGGCTAGCAAATAATGAGACGTGCAAATTTTGCGGCGCTACAGGACATCGTATATTGGCGTGTTGGAAAATGAAGAGAAGGTGTGCGGAGCTGAAGGACAAGAACAGTGCGGCACCCCCGAAGCAGAAAACGGACAACGTGGCAACTTCGGAGAGGGCGAAAAAAGGAGAATATGGTGGCGCAAATTTAAAACGTCACGACCAGCCGGCACCAGGGGAAATCGCCGAGACTAATGGAGGATCCGCGAAACAAGACCCTGCACCGACCGGGAAACTCCAGCCGTATACCCCGACAAGTAAGAATATTACTTCTCGTGGGTTTCAAGCCTTTATTAAGGGAGAGTCAGAAATTAAACCGGTACCGGGTATTATGGGGACCCTACTCCAGAGCGCTAATACGGGTCGAGCGTTCCGAGGAGTTAATATTCTCTCCCAGCAGCACTGTTTAAAGGCTCCCTGTTCCCCACAGATGAAGCCTACACAGCTGCAAAGGCTTAGTGGAAGGTTCCAGGCCCAAGAGAAGCCGAATCGGCCTCGGATAAATCCTTCTAACCTTTCTCAGTTGAAAACTGATACTGAAGCTGCATCTTTGAGCGCAGGACCTAGGGATAACATATTCGACGTACCCTACGATCCTATAAGCGATACCATCTACGGATACTAGGAGCAGCAGCAACCACTAGTACTCGAGGTGATCTGCAACGGGCGTCGCCTCCAGACCCTGGTGGACAGTGGTGCGTCCCACTCGGTGTGCGACCGCGGGACGTTGGAGAAAATTGGAGAATCCTAAGAAGAAACCCAGTTTACAGCAACGATGGTGGACGGTACGAAGCTTCCCATCCACGGAAAGTCAACACTGCAGCTGCAGATAGGGGCGTTGAGGTGGAAGCCGACGTTGCCGATCACGAACATCAGGGGATTAGATTTCATCTTGGGGCAAGATTTTCTGAAGCGGTTCAACCCCAAGATCGACTGGGTCAACCGGAAAACGTGCATCTACAACAACGGGAAACGAGTGGAGCTGCCAAGCTTGACGGATACAGGGAGCGTTCCTGAAACGACACTGGCACGGTTCGAACGGACAGTGAACGAGAGTAACACGGGTTACTTAGCACTGGTTATAGCAGCAGCAGAGGAGGAGGTCTTGGAGCAGTACAAGGATATAATGCCCGACGACCTACCCACAGGCGTATCTCCAGCACGCACCCACGAGCACGAGATCGTGGAGGAACCAGGTGCGAAACCCGTCTCACGTGCACCATACCGACTGAGTCCAACTGAACTGACAGACATGAAAAACAGATAGAGTATCTACTAGACAGACAACTGATCCGCCCATCCACCTCTCCCTACGGTGCACTAGTTCTCTTCACTTCAAAGCCAGACGGTAGTTTACGGATGTGCATCGACTACCGCGCACTTAACAAACAGACAGCACTGACTACAGCGCCAGTACTCATCTTACCGGATCCAGACAAGGACTACGTGGTGGAAGCAGACGCTAGTGACCAAGCAGTCGGAGCAGTACTGATGCAGGATCACGAACGCAGTTTGCAGCCCATCGCCTACCTCAGTAAGAAGCTATTATAGTGGGAGAAAGACTTAGCTGTAAGGAAGGGTTCAGGAAAGATTTGGGTACCGGATTACGCCCCGCTACGGCAGATCCTATTGGAGGAGTTTCACGACGTACCATACGCGGGACATTTCGGGAGCAACAAGACGTTAGCAGGGATAGCGAAGTATTACTACTGGCCCGGGATGGCAGCAGACGTGCAGCAGTTTGTCACCTCTTGCGACACGTGCCAGCAGATGAAGAGCAGCAAGCAGAAAAAAGCAGGGTTACTTCAGCCTCTACCCATACCGGAGCAGCCATGGCAGGTCGTTAGCCTCGACTTCATCACAGGACTTCCTTCGACCTCACGGGGACATGATTCCATCCTCGTGGTGATCGATAAGTTCTCCAAAATGGGTCACTTCATACCGACCAACGCCACAGCTACAGCTGAAGCAACTGCTCGACTCTTCTTCGACCGCATCATCACCATCCACGGCATCCCCGCTACACTCATCTCAGACAGAGACCCCAAATTCACGAGTAAGTTCTGGAAGGAGCTCATGGGACTGTTGGGGACAAAACTTGCAATGTCTTCAGCATACCACCCCCAGACTGACGGACAGACAGAGCGACTCAATCAAGTGGTTGAACAGCTACTGCGCACAGCTTGCAAGGACGACGTTAGCCACTGGGACACACAGTTACCGACCCTAGAGTTTGCTTACAACAACGCATCACATGCGGCCACAGGAAAAACTCCTTTCTTCCTGTGTTACGGACGGGAACCACTCACACCACAGCAGCCAACCACACCGGCATACGTCCAAGCCGCACATGACTTTGTCACCACCATGCAGCAGCTATGGGAGAAGACTCAGCGACGACTCACCACGATGCAGACCTACCAGAAGCAGTATGCCGATCGTCAGCGACGTGATCACTCAGTAGCAGTCGGAGATCAGGTGCTTCTTGACACGCGCAACTTGAACCTGTCTCACCTCCCATCCAAACTCCGGCCTCGCTTCTGTGGTCCTTTTCTCGTTGAGGCACAGGTGACACCAGTTACATTCCGCTTGCGCTTACCAGATACATGGAAGCTTCACAACGCTTTCCATGTGCAGCTACTGAAACCCTACAAGGACCCCAACCAACAGTTCAAGGGACGGCAGCTACCGCCACGTCCACCTATTCTTGTGCAGGATGAACCCGAGTACGAGATCGAGCGCGTTCTCACCCATCGGCGCCGCGGTGGCAAGACCCTCGAGTTCCTGATACGCTGGAAGGGATACGACCCCACTGAGGACAGTTGGGTTGCAGAAGCTGATATGGGCAACGCACGCCGTGCTCTCAAGGACTATCTTGTCAAGCAGGGTGTTTCTCACGCCACCCAGCTTTGAGGGGGGGACGTGTGAGAGTACGACGGCTTATGCAAGCTATGCTTGCTTGCCTTTACTTTATCATGCTATTTCTAGCATAGGATAATCATATGCATGCATGAATTGCTTGATTTCCTAGGCTAGGTGCTTTCCTATATTTTATTATAGTTATAGAACCGAGCTAGGTTGCGTGCGCCGAATTCTGGCTTTTCGGTTGCCACCGAATTGCCTTCTACCGAATTCGGTAAGGATCTGTTCGGGACGCTTCGCGACCCGCGGAACCTTCGCGTAACACCTGGTTACGGGCCTTGTGTCGAGCCTATATATAGCCTCGTGTTGTACCCAGGTGATCATTCAATTCAATTTGAATCATCTTTTCTGAGCTCGATCCCAGATCCTCACAACCCCCCTCCCAAGGAGGCGACGTCCGCGGCGCCTGCAGACTGGAGGTACGCTTGGAGGCAAGCGTTGTCGGGAGACAGCGAGGACAAAGGAACCCAGCTGTCGTCTGTTGCGACGTAACCACGCCAACGAACCAAGAAGTCGATGAAAGGGACACCCCCCTGGAGACGGCGACGGTGCCTGAGGATGCGCTGGATCTGGTAGTCAGGCTCATCGGTGTCAACAGCTACCGGCAGTGGAGTGCGGTCACGGCCCGAGAAGGTGGCGTTGGGATCGGTGTAAGGACGAAGAAGCAACACGTGGAATGACGAGTGCATGCGGAAATGAGCAGGAAGGCAAAGGCGGTATGCGACTGGACCTAGTGCGCGCTCAATGACGAATGGACCAATGAAACGTGGACGAAGCTTGCTGTCCTGTGGCAGTCGGAGGTTGCGGCTCTCCAAGAGAACACGGTCGCCGACTGCGAACGACACCTCACGACGACTGCGGTTGGTGGTGCGTGCCATGTGTGCATTTGCGAGCTCAAGGTTCTTCCTCACGTGATCATGAATGAAGGTGAGATGCTGGTGGAAGTTGTCCGCACAAGGGACTGTGGGTGTGAGATCGACACGAGTGGGGACATTGGGGTGCTGAGCGTACAGTGCGAAGAACGGTGACATGCCTATGGACGAGTGGTGCGTGTTGTTGTAGGCGAACTCAGCCATGCTCAGCTTCTTGTCCCATGCGACTGTGTCGTGCATCGTGATGCTGCGAAGAATCTGCTCCAAGGTCTGGTTCACACGCTCGGTCTGTCCGTCTGTCTCTGGATGGTACGCAGACGACATGGCTAAGCGAGTCCCAAACAGTGCGAAAAGCTGCTTCCATAACTTTGAAGTGAAACGAGGGTCGCGGTCTGAGATGATGGAATCTGGAACACCGTGCAGTCGGACTACGTTATCTACGAACAGTGTCGCGACTTCCTCTGCTGTGACCTTGCCGTGCGTGGGGATGAAGTGCGCTGCTCGAGAGAACTTGTCGACTACAACGAAGATGGCGTCGTGACCCCTAACTGTGCGCGGTAAAGCCATGATAAAGTCCATGGTAACTACCTGCCAAGGGCGGTGGGGCGGTGGAATCGGCTGCAAGAGTCCTGCTTTGCGCTGGCAAGAGGACTTCGTACGCTGACACGTGTCGCATGAGCGAATGTAATCCTCTACGTCTGCTGCAAGCCCTGGCTAGTAGTACGTGCGACTAAGCGTCTTAACAGTCTTATCTGCTCCAAAGTGCCCTGCACTAACTACGTCGTGCGCCTCTGAGAGAAGGAGCTGTCGAAGAGGGCGGTAGGCTGGAACCCAAATCCGTGTGGTACCCTTCCGTATGTAGACACTACCCTGCACCTTTGCTCCTGCGGGCGGCTGCGGTGTGAAGTTGGGATCTACTGTGTAACCATGCTCGAAGAGTGCTGTGAGAAGTGGATGGCCGGCAGTGACTGTGAGGCTGGCGAGCTGGCAACTAGGGCGAGTGAGCGGATCTGCTGGGTTGCGAACGCCTGGCTTGTACTCTATCCTGTAATGGAAACTCCCCTCCATGAACTCCATCCATCCAGCCTGGCGACGACTCAGCTGCGGCTGCTACTTGAGAAAGCGAAGCGAGCAATGGTCCGTGCGTATAACACTATCTGCCCCCTCTAGGTAGCACCTCCACACCTTATACGCATGGATGATCGCGAGCGCCTCCTTGTCGTGGATCTGATAGTTCAGCTCGGCTCCCCTAAGCTTGCGCGACTTGTACGCTATCGGCTGCAACCCACGGCCCTAGTCCTGAAGAAGCACTGCTCCTATGGCCTGATCTGAAGCGTCGGTCACTACAACGTATGGGCGAGTGGGATCAGGGTACGACAATGTCGGTGAAGACGTGAGCGACTGCTTCATCAACTCGAACGCCTGCTGCTGCGCTGGACCCCAAACGTACTCTACGCCCTTCCGAAGTAGGTCGGTGAGTGGACTAGCGATCGATGCGTAACCCTGAACGAAACGACTATAGTAATTGGCGAATCCGAGAAAGCTCTGCAACTCCTTGACTGAGGTCGAGTTCCTAGGACACGTCGTATCCGCTAGTGGCATTAGGGCCGACCCGAAGAAGATCGCAGCGACCGACCTCAGGGAGAAAGAATTCGCACTTCGACTGCTTAGCGTACAGCTACTCCCTCCGTAAAACCTCGAAGACCTTCTGCAAGTGCTCCACGTGCTCCTCTTTTGTCTTGGAGAATATGAGAATGTCGCCTAGGAAATCGGAGAGGATGTCAGGCTTATATGCTGTAGTCTGTGTAGGCTGTAGTGGGGTAGTTCATATGGGGTACAACACTTTAGGGTTTCCTACTTGTACTCCTCATCTTGCTCAATGCATTCATTCCTCGTTTCTTATCATGGTATCGAGCAGGTTCCCCAGTGGGAACGCTTCCTAGGGCCCACCGCGATATTTTTTTTCCTGCCCGAAGCGCGCTTCGCTCCTGCCCGAGTCGCGCCCTGTGTGCCCTCCCTACCGTCGCGCCCTCTCACAGCCCCTTCGCATCGCCTTTAGCGGCCCCTCTCACGGCCCCTTCGCCGCCCTTACAGCCCCTCGCGCCGCCCTCTACGGCCCCTCGCGCCGCCCTTACGGCCCCTTACGGCCTCGCGCACCACCCGTCGGCCCCTTGCGCCGCCCTTAGCGGCCCCTTACGGCCCCTCACGCCGCCCTTACGGCCCTCGCGCGGCCCCTTCCGGCCCCTCGCGGTGCCCTTACGGCCCCGTCGCCGCCCCGTCTAGGCCCCTTGCGGCCCCTCTGCGGCCCCGTCTAGGCCCCTTGCGGCCCCTCTGCGGCCCCGTCTAGGCCCCTTGTGGCCCCTCTGCGGCCCCGTCTAGGCCCCTTGCGGCCCCTCTGCAGCCCCGTCGCCGCCACCTACGGCCCCATCGCCGCCACCTGCGGCCCCATCGCCGTCACCTGCGGCCCCGTCGCCGTCACCTGGAGGCCCCGTCGCCGCCACCTGCGGCCCCGTCGCCGTCACCTGCGGCCCCGTCGCCCTCCTCTCGAGGCCCCGTTGCCCTCCCTTAGCGACCGAGCCGCCGAGCTGCCGAGCAGCCGAGCCGTCGAGCCGCCCAGCAGCCGAGCCGCCCAGCAGCCGAGCCGCCCAGCAGCCGAGCCGCCCAGCAGCCGAGCCGCCGAGCAGCTTAGCCGCCGAGCCGCCGAGCCGCCCAGCAGCCGAGCCGC
This sequence comes from Closterium sp. NIES-65, assembly GCA_948144175.1. Taxonomy (NCBI): domain Eukaryota; kingdom Viridiplantae; phylum Streptophyta; class Zygnematophyceae; order Desmidiales; family Closteriaceae; genus Closterium; species Closterium sp. NIES-65. The sequence goes on from CANXME010002037.1 coordinate 513,436, forward strand.
CCAGCAGCCAAGCCGCCCAGCAGCCGAGCCGCCCTGCAGCCGAGCCACCGAGCAGCCGAGCCGACGAGCCGCCGAACCGCCCCGCAGCCGAGCCGCCCAGCAGCCGAGCCGCCGAGCCGCCCTACTGTCGAGCCGCTACTGTTCCTACCAGTGCGCCCCGTCCCTACTTACTCGGACTGGTGAGATCACTCCCTACTAGGCCACTGTAGTCATGGCTACCCCCAGTGCCCTTAGCTTTGATGCTGAGGGCCGTGCCGTTGACTTTGAGGTCTGGGTCGATGACCTCCAGCTGTTTCTCCGGTGCGATAGGGCAGACGGACTCTCTCTGTTCGATCTCACCTTTGGTGTCTCTCCCGCCCCGCCTGCTACTGCTAACAGCACTGTTTGCTCACAGTGGGCCACACGCGATGCTACTGCTCGCCTTGCTGTGCGTCGCCACTTACCGACCGCTGAGCGTGCGCACTTTAGCCAGTACAAGAGTGCTAAGACCTTGTACGACGCTGTAGTTGCACGCTACTCCTCCCCTGCCACTGCTGCTCTTAGCCGCCTCATGCTACCGTACCTCTTCCCTGACCTTGCTGCCTTTCCCACAGTCGCTGACCTCATTCCGCACCTCCGCACTAGGGACACTCGCTATCGCGCTGCACTTCCTGCTCAGTTATGTGCCAAGAACCCCCCCCCCATGTACATCACCCTCTACTACATAGTCACCCGCCTCCCTGACTCCCTTCGCTTAGTCTGAGACCACTTCCTCTCTGTTTGCCCCACCACTCTCACCGTCGACCTCCTTGAGGAGCGCGTCCTAGCAGCAGAGAAGAGCATAGTCGCTGTAGGAGCCTCTCGTGGTGACCCTCGCACCCCCGTCTTTGAGGGGTGTTCCCCCTCCCCCCTCTTGCCCTTTGTTGCTTCTGCTGCTGCGGCCGACCTCGTTGGTTTCGAGTCGGTCGGCGCTGCGTCTGCCCCGAGCGGGAGATGCCGCACCGGCAAGGGCAAGGGGGGCAAGGGCACTGGAGGGGCGGGCGGGGGCGGTGGAGGTGGTGGTGGAGGCAGTGGAGGGGGTGGGGGTGGTGGTGGGAGTGGTGGCGGGGGTGGAGGTGTCGGTGGCAGCAGTGGAGGCGGAGGAGGCAGCGGCGGTGGCGGAGGGAGCGGAGGCGGCGGAGGTGGTGGAGGCAGCGGAGGTGGCGGAGGCAACGGAGGTGGCGGAGGCGGCGGCGACAGCAGTGGACCTGGTCGCGGCTCTGCGCAGAGGAGTGGCTCCGGTGGTGGTCCGCGCCAGCAGCAGCAGCGCAGTCGTGAGACCCTGTCCCCTCAGCAGCTTCGTGAGTGGTACGCTGCGCGTCAGCGCGGTGGGGGTACTGATCCCTGCACCTACGTTCTCCGTACCGGCGACCGCGCTGGTGAGCAGTGCGGGGTGCGCACTCCACCCAGCGCTGCTTCGGCCGCCTGACGGACGCGTGGCGTTACCAGTTCCCTCAGGCCTCTGAGATCCCTCGCTGGGGAGAGCTGTCTAGGGCGGGGGTCGCTATCTTTGATCTTGATTTTGATGCTATTCTTGCTGCCAGGTATGCTGTGTCTGATAGTGTTGAGGGTGACTGTTACGTGTGTGTTCCGCCTGACCCGGGCATTGAGACTGCTGCTCTAGGTACTGGTGAGGCTGCTGCTCTAGGTGCTAGTGCGTCTGCTTCCCCAGGTGCTGGTGAGTCTGCTCTCTCAGGTACTACGTCGGCTTAGGCCTTACACACCTTCACCCTTGACTCGGGTGCTTCCCGCTCCTTCTTTCGAGACCGCACCACGCTTACGCTGCTTAGTCGGCCGGTTGCGGTCTCCCTGGCGGACCCATCTGGGGGCCCTGTCCTTGCCCAGTTCTCCACTGTCTTACCGTGCCCGGCAGCCCCCTCTGGCACCCGGTCAGGTCTCCCCCTCCCTTCGTTCTCTACGAACTTGGTGAGTGGAGCTAATCTACAGGATAGGGGGGTTGAGCAGTTCACTTCTGCGAGTCAGCTGGTGACCCACTGTACGTGTGCTCGGACAGGCCGACACTTGGCCACGTTCACCCGTCGGCCGGGGTCGAGCCTGTACACCCTCACTAGTGAGTCTCCTCCGGCTGTAGAGTCTGGTCAGGTAGCTGCGTCGAGTCAGGTGTTTGCTGCAGCGTCCAGGTCTAGTCGTGAGTCTGCTCCCTACTCGTGTCCTCTCCTGTCTCACCAGACTCTCCTGTGGCACCACCGCCTTGGTCACCCCTCCTTGCCTCGTCTCTGAGGCATGGCCTCCCGTGTCCTTGTCTCTGGTCTTCCCGGGTCTCTCCCTCCCCTACCTCCAGGGCCTGCCCCTACCTGCGTCCCCTGCGTCGAGGGGCGACAGCGCGCCGCCCCTCACTCCTCCGAGTTTCCTCCGACAGAGGCTCCATTGCAGACTTTTCACATGGACGTGTGGGGCCCCGCCCGCGTCCGTGGCCAAAGGCACGAGCGTTACTTCCTGATGGTGGTTGACGACTACTCGCGTTACACCACGGTCTTCCCTTTGCGCAGCAAGGGCGACGTCACTGAGGTGTTGATCGACTGGATCCGCGCAGCTCGTCTCCAGCTCAGAGAGAGTTTCGGCTCCAACTTTCCTGTTCTGCGTCTGCACTCTGACAGAGGCGGGGAGTTTTCCTCTCCCCGTCTGGGAGCCTTCTGTCGAGCACAGTGTTAGAATCCCAACCACTAAACCATTGGGATAAAAGGGCTTGTTTCAGTAGCGGGTCAGTGCGCCCATAACCCTCCAGGCGAACGCGCCTGTAACCCTCTCCAGGATCAATCGGGCATCCACAGTGCAGATCTACTGACACCCCCCCATACTGGGAGGCCCAGGACTAAGCACAGCGGCAACGGCCTACATGTGCATACATCGGGAAACGAACCCGAGACCGCTCTGATACCATGTCAGAATCCCAACCACTAGACCATTGGGATAAAAGGGCTTGTTTCAGTAGCGGGTCAGTGCGACCATAACCCCCCAGGCGAACGCGTCTGTAACCCTCTCCAAGATCAATCGGGTATCCACAGTGCAGATCTACTGACACACAGGGCATCCGTCAGACCCTCACGCTTCCGGCCTCTCCACAGCAAAATGGGATTGCTGAGCGCCGCATTGGCATGGTCATGGACGTCGCTCGTACGTCCATGATCCATGCGGCTGTCCCCCATTTTCTGTGGCCGTTTGCGGTTCAGTATGCGGCGCATCAGCTCAACCTTCAGCTCCGGGTCTCCTTACCAGAGACCTCCCCCACCCTGCGATGGACAGGGAAGGTTGGCCATGCGTCTACGTTTCGGGTCTGGGGATCTCGGGCGTTTGTCTGCGACTTGTCTGCGGACAAGTTGTCCCCCCGTGTTGTTCCCTGCGTCTTCCTTGGCTTCCCCCCTGACACGCCTGGTTGGCAGTTTTACCACCCCACCTCGCGCCGTGTTCTGTCCTCCCAGGACGTCACCTTTGACGAGTCGATGCCTTACTACCGTCTCTTCCCCTACCGCGCTGCGCCCCTTCCCCCGCCGTTGCTCTTCCTTGTGCCAGGTCCTCCCCGGTAGACCCCCTCCCCCCTCAGGGTCCTGCCCCGTCAGGTGTGTCCCAGGTAGACGCAGTCGAGCCTGTTGAGGTCGCTGTTGACTCTGGTGCTGCTAGAGGTGCTGAGCCTGCGGGTGCCGAGTCTGGAGGTACTGAGACTGGGGGTGCTAAGCCTGGGGGTGCTGAGTCTGGGGGTGCTGAGCCTGGGGGTGCTGAGTCTGGGGGTGCTGAGCGTGGGGGTGCTGAATCTGGAGGTGCTGAGCGTGGGGGTGCTCAGCCTGGTGGTGCTGAGTCTGGGGGTGCTGAGCCTGAGGGTGCGGTGCCTGGGGGTGCTAAGTCTGCTCGTGTGGCCTCTCGCGGTACTTCGTCGAGGCGGGAGCCACTCTCTCCGAAGGAGCTACGCGAGTGGTTTGCCCACCGCTGGAGCCGTGCTGCTGGAGCTCGAGTTTCTACTGTTGCGGCTGGTCCTGGAGGTGCTCGTACTGGTGGTACTAGAGCTGCTGGGACTGGGGGTGCAGCTGGGGCTGCTGGAATTAGTTCTGCTAGTTGTACTGCTGGAGCTGCTGGCGATCCTGGAGTTGACGGTCCTGCTGGAGTTGGTGCTGCTTGAGCTAGAGCTGCTGGAGCTGCTTGAGCTGGAGCTGCTGGGGGTGTTGGCTCTGGTGGTGCTACTGGCGCTGGTGCGTCTGAGGGTGCTGGAGTTGGCGCTGTTGGAGCTGGAGGTGCTGCTGGTGCTCGTCTTGCCGCTGGGGGTACTAGTGCTGTCCCTGCTGGTTCTGGAGGCACTGCGCGGCCGAGGCTGTACTTCGTTCCCCTTCTTGAGCAAGTTCTTGGTCTCCCGCCCTCTACTGGTGCTCCTCCCTTAGAGTGTCCACAGCCTGTCTAGTCGCAGTCACAGTTACAGCCCGCCTCCCCCCTACCTGCTCCTTCTCCCTACACTGGTCCTACTGGAGGTCTTGCTGAGCGTCGTGAGCCTGCGTCTCGTCCTGCGTCGCCTATTCGTGCTGCTCGCACCAGTCGTTGTGCTCCACGTCCGCGTCCTCCTGCGGTCCCAGGCACACACCAGATGGCACTGCGTCCTTCCACTGCTCCTCTGCGTGTCCCGTTGCCGTCTCCTCCAGAGTCCTCTCTTCCTGTTCTTGCTGACCCGGAGTCTGACTCTCTTCGTGCTGCCAGTCCTACTGTCACGCGTCTCTTGGCTACTGTTGTCACTGACCCTTTGAGTCCACTGCTGCGTCTGCCCTAGTTGCTGAGCTTGTCGACTTGGCTGTTTGCTGTTGTCTAGACTACGCTTCTAGTCTTGTTGCTGAGTCTAAGTCTGTCTGTCCTCCGTCCGTCGGGGTGAGTGTGCTCTTAGCACGGACGTCCTTGAGGACAGGCAGGAGGAGTTCCAGTGTTTTGCGGCTGTTTTGCCTCATCTCGTGTCCACGCTGATTGCCCCTGAGGGAGACCCGGATGCACCAGACATCCCGACTCCTCGATCGTACGCTAAGGCGATCGAGGGTCCCTACTCCTCACAGTGGCAGTCAGTCGTGGACGCAGAGATGGCTTCCTGGAAGTCCACAGGCACCTACAACGACGGGGTTCCCCCACCTGGGGCGAACATCGTCAGTGGCATGTGGATTTTCAGGGTAAAGCGGCCGCCGGGTTCTCCGCCTGTCTTCAAGGCGCGTTACGTGGCTCGAGGCTTCAGTCAGCGGCGGGGAGTTGACTACTTTCATATCTTCTCTCCCACCCCGAGGATGACCACTCTTCGGGTACTGCTGCACATAGCCGCTCAGCGTGACTACGAGCTTTACTCTCTTGACTTCAGCACAACTTTCCTGCAGGGCAGCCTGCACGAGGAGATCTGGCTGCGCCGTCCACCTGGCTTCACTGGGTCGTTTCCTCCTGGTACCCAGTGGAGCCTCCGGCGGCCAGTCTACGGTCTCCGTCAGGCGCCCCGTAAGTGGCACGACACACTGAGGACTACGCTTGCGGCTCTTGGGTTTGCTCCTTCTACTGCCGATCCGTCGCTGTTTCTGCGCACCGACACCTCTTTGCCGCCGTTCTACATCCTTGTGTACGTCGACGACTTGGTCTTTGCCACCGCTGACACTGCTGGACTCGCCCACGTGAAGTCCGAGCTGCAGAAGAGACACACTTGCACAGACCTGGGTGAACTGCGCAGCTACCTTGGCTTGCAGATCACCCGGGACAGAGCGCACCGCACCATTACCCTGACTTTGTCACACATGGTGCAGCAGGTCCTTCAGCGCTTCGGCTTCACGTACTCCTCCCCTCAGGCCACTCCTCTGCCTACTCGCCACTCGCTCTCAGCTCTGCCTTCGGATGAGTCCGTAGAGTCGAGTGGCCCGTACCCAGAGCTTGTTGGCTACCTCATGTACCTGATGACCTGCACACGACCTGACCTTGCATACCCTCTTAGCATCTTGGCACGCTATGTTGCTCCTGGGAGATACCGACCAGAGCACATGGCTCCAGCGAAGAGGGTGTTGCGCTACTTGTGCAGTACGTCAGGGATGGGGCTAGTGCTTGGAGGGCGACGTCGAGTGGTCCTCATAGGTCACGCAGACGCTTTTTGGGCTGACGACCAGCCTACACAGCGGTCGTCACAGGGTTACACCTTCAGCCTTGGCTCCGGCTCTGTTTCGTGGCGGTCTACCCGCTCGTCTTCTGTTCTCACCTCCAGCTGTGAGGCTGAGATCTACGCGGGGGCCATGGCTGCACAGGAGCTACGCTGGCTCACCTACCTGCTGACTGGCCTAGGAGAGGCGCCTCGTTCTCCTCCAGTTCTGTACGTAGACAACAAGGCCATGCTTGCCTTGTGTCGGGAGCAGAGACTGGAGCACAGAACGAAGCACAGTACTCTTCGCTACTTCGTGGCTCGTGAGCTGCAGCAGCGTGGTCAGCTACGCCTTACCTACGTGGCCTCTGAGGCCAACACTGTTGATATCTTTACCAAGGCACTTCCGCCTTGTGATCATCGGCGCTTCTGTACTAAGCTAGGTCTTGTGCCTACTTGGCCTCACTTGCTCACTTCTTGACCTTGCTTGTACTGTGATCTTTCTATACCTGCTTTTGCTTGTTTACCTCTATATATATGATCTTGCATGTGAACTGGCCTTGTGGCCTTGCTCTTGTGCTCGGACTGTGTGGTGACGTTGTGATCCACCCTGAGGTTGCTTTGCTTTGCTTGACTGGTCTTGTGACCCCTTGTTCTCCCCCGCTTTGCCTATGGGGGTGTGTCAGGCTTATATGCTATAGTCTGTGTAGGCTGTAGTGGGGTAGTTCATATGGGGTACAACACTTTAGGGTTTCCTACTTGTACTCCTCATATTGCTCAATGCATTCATTCCTCGTTTCTTATCAGAGGACAGTGTTCATGAGCGTCTAAAACGTCGCTGGGGCGTTGGTCAATCCGAACGGTAGAACCCTAAACTCGTACAACCCCTGCTTCGTACGAAACGTTGTCTTGTGCTGGTCCTCTGGAACTACGCGAATCTGGTGGTAACCCGAACGAAGGTCGATCTTGGAGAAAACTCTAGCGCTCTGCACTGCATCCAGGAGACCTCTACTCTCGGCACCGGAAACCTATTCTTGACGGTGGCGGCGTTCAGTGCGCGGTAATCTATGCACATCCGTAACCCTCCGTCTTTCTTGGGTGCGAAAAGGATCGGTGCTGCCCAAGGCGATCTAGATGGCTGTATGAACCCCTGCGCTAGGAAATGCCTAACCTGCTTCGTCATCTCCTCTGTCTCTGCTGGACTCAACCTCCACTGCGGCTTCGCTACTGGCCTGCTCCCCAACTCCAACTCTATTCGATGGTCTACTGCTCGGCTGGGAGGTAACCCTTTGGGCAACTCGTCGGGGAAGACGTCTGCGAACTCTGCTTATAGTGCACTCACCTCAGCAGGAAGAGCCGCCTTCGCACCAACTGCTGCACTCCCTCCTTTCCCTTCCTCAGCTTCCACCTCCTCAAGGAAAACCGCGAAGATCCGTGCCGCACGCTTCACTAACTGTCGCACACGAACAGCATTAATGATAGTTGTGGATGATGTGGCCCCATCGCTCCACTGTGGCATCTCCCGGAACTCCCCGTCTACCTTGACGCTACAGCTTCCCTGAGCCCAATCGATCTGAGTACTAACCGTGCGTAGCCAATCTCTCCCGAAGATAAAATCATATCCGTCCAGCGTCGTAGAGTCGAAATTACGCCTAACTGTGATTGGTCCTAGCACTGCGCGCAACTTGCGAATGATCGGTCCTATGTGGAGAGGCGTCCCATCTATCATGCGAGCATCCTTGAAGTTGACTGCGGAATCTGTTTCGAGATGGAGGCGGCTGACTTACGTTGAAGACACGAACGAGTGGCTAGCTCCGCTATCTACGAGAATCTTAACAGGAACTCCGCGAAGCTTCCCTAGAAGCACGACTGGTCGGTCAACAGTGTCTACCTCGTTCTCCGTAGATGACTGCTCCAACGCCGTCTCCTCTACGTCGGTAGACATTGCGGGTACAGGAACCTCCACACCAGCTAGCGACCCGCTATCTACTGGCGGTTTCCGTTTCCCTGCTGGCGGCGGAGGGAGTGGGGGTGGCGGCGGGGCTAGTGGCGGGGGTGGTGGTGGTGGTGGCGGCAGCAGCGGCGAAGACGGTGGTGGTGGTGCCAGCGGTGGTGGTGGAGGCAGCGGCGGAGGTGGAGGCGGCGGAGGTGGAGGCAGTGGAGGCGGCAGCGGAGGAGGCAGTAGTGGTGGAGGAGGTGGAGCTGGTCAGGGTGGTACCCAGCAGCGTAGCGGCGGTGGTGGTGGCCAGCGCTCGCACCGGCAGCAGCAGCAGCGCTCGCGGGACATCCCTTCGCCTCAGCAGCTTCGTGAGTGGTACGCTGGGCGTCAGAGGGGTGGGGGTACTGGTCCCTGCACCTACGTTCTTCGTTCCGGCGACCGCGCGGGTGAGCAGTGTGGGGGTGCCCACGCCACCCAGCGCTGCTTTGGCCGCCTGACGGACGCTTGGCGTCAGCAGTTCCCTGGGGCTAGTGAGATCCCTCGCTGGGATGAGCTTCTCAGGGCTGGTGTAGCGATCTTTGATCTTGATTTTGATGCTATCCTTACTGCTATGTATGTTGTGGATTATAGTGAGGAGAATGAGGGTTACCGGTGTTTTCAGCCCGACCCGGGCATTGGTACTGCTGCGCTAGGTGCTTGTGAGGCTGCTGCTCTAGGTGCCAGTGCGTCTGCGCTCTCAGGTACTGGTGAGACTGCGCTCTCAGGTACTGAGTCGTCCTCGTCCTCCCTCACTTTCACACTTGACTCCGGAGCTTCTCGCTCCTTCTTTCGAGACCGCACTACCCTTTCGCCGCTCGCCAGGCCGGTTGCGGTCTCCCTTGCTGACCCCTCTGGGGGTCCTGTCCTGTCTCACTTCTCCACTGTCCTCCCGTGTCCGGCTGCCCCTTCGGGCACCCTGTCGGGTCTGTACCTTCCCTCGTTCTCTACGAACTTGGTGAGTGGAGCGGACCTGCAGGATGGGGGTGTTCACCAGTTCACTCCTGCGCGTCAGAGGGTGACCCACTGCACGGAGGCTCGCACAGGCCGACACCTGGCCACGTTCTCACGTCGGCCGGGGTCGAGTCTCTACACCCTGACCGTTGAGTCTCCTCCTGTCCTTGCGTCTGGTCAGGTGGCTGCGTCGGGTCAGGTACTTGCTGCTGCGTCCCGGTCAGGTCCTGAGTCTGCCCCCTGTTCTTGTCGCCTCCTGTCTCACGAGACTCTCCTGTGGCACCACCGTCTTGGCCACCCCTCCTTGCCCCGTCTTCGGAGCATGGCTTCCCGTGTCCTTGTCTCTGGTCTTCCCCAGTCTCTCCCTCCTCTCCCCTCCGGGCCAGGACCTTCCTGTCTCCCCTGTGTCGAGGGTCGCCTCCGGGCTACTCCTCACTCCTCCCACTTCCCCCCGACAGAGGCTCCCCTGCAGACGCTTCACATGGATGTGTGGGGCCCAGCCCCAGTCCGTGGGCAGGGTTACGAGCGCTACTTCCTGTTGGTGGTTGACGACTACTCGCGTTACACCACAGTCCTCCCCTTGCGCAGCAAGGGTGCGGTCACTGAGGTGCTGATCGACTGGATCCGCGAGGCTCGTCTCCAGCTCAGGAAGAGCTTCGGCTCGGACTTTCCTGTTCTGCGTCTGCACTCTGACAGAGGCGGAGAGTTCTCTTCTCGCCTTCTGCGAGACTACTGTCGTGCACGGGGTATCCGCCAGACCTTCACGCTTCCGGACTCACCACAGCAAAATGGGATTGCTGAGCGCCGCATTGGCATGGTCATGGATGTCGCTCGTACGTCCATGATGCATGCGGCTGCCCCCCATTTTCTGTGGCAGTTTGCGGTGAGGTACGCGGCGCATCAGCTCAACCTTCACCCCCGGGTCTCTCGGCCAGCGATGTCCCCAGCCTTGCTGTGGACGGGGAAGGTTGGCGATGCGTCTGTGTTCCGTGTCTGGGGATCTCGGGCGTTTGTCCGCGACTTGTCTGCGGACAAGCTGTCCCCTTGTGCTGCTCCCTGTGTCTTCCTTGGCTTCCCCACTGACGCCCCAGGGTGGCAGTTTTACCACCCCTCCTCTCGTCGTGTTCTGTCCTCCCAGGACGTCACGTTCGACGAGTCAGTCCCCTTCTACCGTCTCTTCCCCTACCGCACTCCTTCCCTCCCCCCTCCCCCGGACTTCCTTGTGCCGGTTCCCCCCCCGGTAGACCCCCTCCCCCCTCAGGTTCCTGCCCCCTCAGGTGTGTCCCAGGTAGACGCCGTTGACCCGGTCGAGGTTACTGGTGACTCTGGTGCTGCTGCGGGTGCTGAGCCTGGGGGTGCTGACTCTGGGAGTGCTGTGCGCGGGGGTGCTGAGCCTGGGGGTGCTACTGCTGGGGGTGCTGGGCCTGAGGGTGCTACTGCGGAGGGTGCGGAGCCTGGGGGTACTGAGCCGGGGGTGCTGTGCCTGGAGGTGCTGGGTCTGGGGGTGCTGGGTCGGGAGCTGCTGAGCCTGGGGGTGCTGAGCTGGGAGCTGCTGAGCCTGGGGGTGCTGCGTCTGGAGCTGCTGAGCCTGGGGTTTCTCCTGCTGCTGCGTCTCGCCGGGAGCCCCTCTCTCCACAGGAGCTGCGCGAGTGGTTCGCTCGCCGCTGGAGGCGTGCTGCTGAGTCTAGAGGTGCTGCTGGAGCTGGAGCTGGAGCTTCTTCGACCGTCGAGGGTGCGGGTGCAGCCGGTCCCGGAGCTGCTGGCCCTGCAGGTCCTCCTGGAGCTGGAGCTGCTGAGGGCGTTCGTGCTGAGCCTGCTGCTGTTGGTCCTGCCGCTGGAGGTGTGGGTGGCGCTGGTGCTGTCGCTGAGGGTGCTGGTGCTGTCCCTGCTGAGTCTGGAGCTGCCGCGCGGCCTCGGCCGTACTTCGTTCCGCTCCTTCAGCAGGTTCTTGGTCTTTCTCCTCCAGTAGAGGGTCCACCGCCTGTCCAGTCGCAGCCCCTACTGGAGCCTTCCTCTCCGCTGCCTGCTCCCTCTCCTTACACTGGTCCTACTGGAGGTCTTGCTGAGCGTCGTGAGCCTGCGTCTCGTCCTGCGTCGCCTGTTCGTGCTACTCGCGCTAGTGGTCGCAGTTCGCGTCAGCGTCCTCCTCCTGTCCCTGGCACGCACCGGATGTCTTTACGTCCGTCCACTGCTCCTCTGCGTGCCCCTTTGCCTTCTCCTCCTGAGTCCTCTCTTCCTGCGCTTGCCGACCCTGAGTCGGACTCTCTTCGCGCTGCCAGTCCCACTGTCACGCGTCTGCTTGCTACTGTCGTCACTGACCCCTCTTTTGAGTCCACTGCTGCGTCTGCTCTAGTCGCTGAGCTCGTCGACTTTGCTGCTCGCTGTCGTCTCGACTACGCTGCTAGTCTTGTTGCGGAGTCTGCGTCTGTCTGTCCTCCGTCCGTCGGGGGTGAGTGTGCTCTTGGCACGGACGTCCTAGAGGACAGGCAGGAGGAGTTACAGTGCCTAGCGGCTACTTCACCTCATCTCGCGTCTGTACTGCTTGCCCCTGAGGGAGACCCGGATGCACTAGACATCCCGACTCCGCGTTCTTACGCGGAGGCCGTAGAGGGTCCCTACTCCTCTCAGTGGCAGGCAGCTATGGATGCAGAGATGACTTCCTGGAAGTCCACAGGCACCTACGTTGACGCGGTTCCCCCTCCTGGGGCGAACATCGTCAGTGGCATGTGGATCTTCAGGGTGAAGCGGCCGCCGGGCTCTCCACCTGTCTTCAAGGCACGGTACGTTGCTCGTGGCTTCAGTCAGCGGCAGGGAGTTGACTACTTTCAGACCTTCTCTCCCACCCCGAAGATGACTACTCTTCGGGTGCTGCTGCACATAGCCGCTCAGCGCGACTACGAGCTTCACTCTCTCGACTTCAGCACTGCGTTCTTGCAGGGTAGCCTGCACGAGGAGATCTGGCTTCGCCGTCCACCTGGCTTCACTGGGACTTTCCCTCCTGGCACCCAGTGGAGCCTCCGACGGCCAGTCTACGGTCTCCGCCAGGCACCGCGTGAGTGGCACGACACACTGAGGACTACGCTTGCGGCTCTTGGGTTTGCTCCTTCTACTGCTGACCCGTCGCTGTTTCTTCGCACCGACACTTCCCTGCCGCCGTTCTACATCCTCGTGTACGTCGACGACCTGGTCTTTGCCACAGCGGACACTGCTGGACTCGCCTACGTGAAGTCCGAGCTGTTGAAGAGACACACGTGCACAGACCTGGGTGAACTGCGCAGCTACCTTGGCTTGCAGATCACTCGGGACAGAGCACGCCGCACCATTACCTTGACTCAGTCACACATGGTGCAGCAGGTCCTTCAGCGCTTCGGCTTCACGTACTCCTCGCCTCAGGCCACTCCTCTGCCTACTCGCCACTCACTCTCAGCTCTGCCTTCGGATGAGTCCGTAGAGTCGAGTGGTCCGTATGCGGAGCTTGTTGGCTGCCTCATGTACCTGATGACCTGCACACGACCTGACCTTGCATACCCTCTGAGCATTCTTGCACGCTATGTTGCTCCTGGGAGACACAGACCGGAGCACATGGCTGCAGCGAAGAGGGTATTGCGCTACCTGTGCAGTACGTCAGGCATGGGGCTAGTGCTTGGAGGGCGGAGTCCAGTGGTCCTTACCGGCCACGCGGACGCGTCTTGGGCTGACGATCAGGCTACGCAGCGGTCGTCACAGGGTTACACCTTCAGCCTTGGTTCCGGCTCTGTCTCGTGGCGGTCTACTCGCTCGTCTTCGGTTCTCGGCTCGAGTTGTGAGGCTGAGATCTACGCCGGGGCCATGGCTGCACAGGAGCTTCGCTGGCTCACCTACCTGCTGACTGACCTTGGAGAGCCGCCTCGTTCTCCTCCAGTGCTGTACGTAGACAACAAGGCTATGCTGGCCTTGTGTCGAGAGCAGCGCTTGGAGCACAGAACGAAGCACATTGCTCTCCGCTACTTCCTTGCTCGTGAGCTGCAGCAGCGTGGTCAGTTGCGACTTGCGTACGTGGCCTCTGAGGCCAACACTGCTGATGTGTTCACCAAGGCACTTGCGCCTTGTGACCATCAGCGCTTCTGCACCCAGCTGGGTCTTGTGCCTGTCTTGCCTCACTTGCTCTCCTCTTGACTTCACTTGTACTGTGACATATATATATACCTGCTCTTGCTTGTCTAGCTTTATATATATGTCTGTACTCTTGCTTGTGAACTGGCCTTTGGCCTTGCTCTTGTGCTCGGACTGTGTGGTGACTTTGTGATCCACCCTGAGCTTTGCTTTGTCTTGCTTGACTGGTCTTGTGACCCCTTGTTCTCCCCCACTTTGCCTATGGGGGTGTGTCAGAACATATCTATAGCTTATACTGCTGTGTAGGCTGTAGTGGGGTATCCCATAGGGGGTACAACCCAGTTAGGGTTTCATATTTGTACTGCTTTCATTCATAGTTCATTCATTCCTGTTTTCCTATTCTCACAGCCGCTCCTTAAGCTGTGGACAGTCTCGCTTCATGTGTCCCGGCTTTTTGCAGTAGTGACAATTCCCCCTAAATCCCGTTTTCTGTGAGCCGTCACTATTAACTGCACCAATCTCCATGGGCGATGGTCCGTCCCTCGATCGAGCATCGTTGATCGGTCTGTTGTATCCCCTATTGCGATCGTCACGACCTCGTCGGCTTCGTACTGCGTCGACGCGTTCTGCTGCTACGACAACTGACTCGAAGGTGGACAACCCATGAATTGCTATAAATTCTGCTATGTCCGGCTTCAACCCCTCAAGGTAGCGATCGCGCATCTCTGCTTCCGTGATATCGTCTATCTCGTTGCAGATGCTCAAGAACCGTCGTGTGTACTCCTGGACTTTTCCTATCCGTCGGAAAAGACGCAGACGCTTCCTAGCAGCTTCGGAGGCGTTCACCAAATCGAACCTACTTTTCAGCGCCGCTTCAAATTCTTCCCATGTGGTCGGAACCGTGGTAACACCCAAAGCTAAACTCCCTAAGCTCGAAGTTGCAGCTGCATGCCCCACGGCCTGTTGATGCCCGTCTGTCTGAGCCCTTCTTACAGCAGTTTGCGTGAGTTGGCGCCACCACTCCAAGGCCGGGCCCCTCAGCAGTGTAACGGCGTACTCGATCCGCTGCTGCGCGTCCGCCTCTTGCACCCCGCTCGCGGCGAAGTAGTTGTTGAGCATGAAGAGCCACGTCCGCACGTTCACGTCGCGTTGACTTGGGTCGAACGACTCGGGTTTCTGCGGCTTGAGCGCGCTTCGACGTTCCGGCAGCGCTTCCGCGCTAGTCGACGTGTTGGGCGCAAGAGTTGGTGCGGCATGACCATGGGGGTTCGAAGCCAATTCACGAAGCTGTTGCATTTCAGCTCGTACCTGACGATTTTCCAACGTCAACTCTTGAAGTTGGCGCATGAGTTCGGCAAGCGTGTTGCCCATGTAGTGGGGGAGAGCGTGCATGGTTTCCTCCATGTTCGCTCGACGACTCCAAGTCTGCAAGTCGGCACCGCGGGACGATGACGTCGTAGTCTCGTCGCCGACGGTCGCTCGTTGGAAGTCGTTCCCCGCGAAGGCTCTTGATACCAAGTGTTAGGCCCGACGGCCTAAATCCGCTAAAGAATTAGCGGGGTCGACTAAGTCGAGGATGAAACGCGGCGGAAGACTTAGGCGAAAGAACTATTGGCGAAATAGGCGAAGAAGTTACTGAGTAATTGAAGAAGAGTTGAATGAGAAATGGTTGATTATGGCAAGTACAAGCAAGGTTGATTTTGTTACGATAGTGAGGAGCCATAGCTAGGGTTAGCTAGCTAGGCAAGAGAGAAATGAAGAAAGGAGGGGTTTCACTAGAAAACATTGGGATACATATAGCAAACCTTAATAGGCTTGTACTCGCTATAGAGCACCCCACTAGAGGCTAGATGATAACATTCTGACAGATATAGCATGCAAGATCGAATGTCGGTAAGTACTTCGTGGGACTAGGAATTGAAGGCAAGAAAGGTAGAGTGCCACGTGGCACTAGGAAATCAAGGAAGATAAGGATAAGGGTGAGTTGGAAAGTACTGTTCGGAATGAACAGTAAATCCCCCCTTAACACTGAGCGTGTTAAGGCCTAAAAAACAATCACCTTCGCGAAAATCAGGGCCAAACTTCGAGCAACTCAGGACTCAAAGTGTTGGCCCCGGGAACTTTGACAGGCCAAGTTGGCATTCTCTGCCACCTCGGAGGTGGGTGTATTGAGAGGAAATTTTGAGGAAGCTTTCTTCAGATAAACTCGCATGCAGGGACCACGGAACACTACTCTGTAGTGACAGACTCCAGAAAAGACTAACACTTTGGCCTTTTACACTGAATCAGGGGCCATAAAACAATAATTCTGAGGCTCTCAGCGATGAAAATTTGACTACGCTAGAATTCCATTTTTCACAAACTGGATGGTCTGATTCGTCAGACTAATCAGACTATTTAGTCTGATAGCGTCAGCTCTGTTCAGCGGTGATGTTGCGTGTGGCAGGCTCACAGTTCCCCCAGTCACAGATTTCGCCTCGCCCTGCTGGCAAGATTCGTCGCACACCCATCGTTGAACAACGCAAACGAAGATAGATCTGTCGCATGCTCATATGCATCTGGGCAGATTCACTAGGGTGTGTTTAGTGGTCGAAGTATGGGCAGAGTGCGCAAAACAAACCGAGGTTGTGAAGTATGAACTTGGAACTCCTGCATTCAGCTAAGTGCAACAAAAGTGCGACACCAACACCGAAGGTTCAAGAAACCCAGAAGATCTGCATCTGTATCGCAGTGTACACACCTTCTACAGATCCATCTGATCGGAATTCCCGAGACCACCTCGAAATCATCCTCTTACCTCGGTTCCTCCTCCCCTCGTCTCCGCTCCGCTCCACCACAAATTCCCACAACCTCGCCAAAACCTCCCTGCTTGCTGTCACATCCACGCGTCCTTCCTAATATCCACAAGCATCCTTGTTATCTTATCCCTTACATACCTATTTGGTCCTCGCTTCGTTCTTCGTCCTTGCATCTCATTCCCTGTCCACGACCGTATTCGCTTCGGATCGGCCGATCAGACCGCCTCACGCCTCGCACTCGACTATCCGCTTCCGATCTTCACAACGCGCTCACCGAGCCGCGATCATGGAAGACTGTTGCGCGGTCTGCGCGGAGCCGTTGGAGTGGGTAGCGATAGGCCCGTGCGGGCATCGCGACGTGTGCTCCATGTGCGTCGCGCGCCTGCGAGTCGTAATGAACGACCAGCGCTGCTGCATCTGCAAGCAGTCCTCGCTCGCCGTTGTCGTCACCAAGGTCGGCCCGATCCGATTCTATCTGATCCGATTCCTCCCGACCCGATTCGATCCTATCGCCATACCATGCCGCTCTGCCCCTTGCACTCCTTCCTCCCCTTGGCATTATTTATCTCCTCCGGCACTATGTTCCGACCTGCACTTTAAACCTATTCATTGTTCATCACTCGTCCACATCGGACGCGTTCCCGTCGGACGAGGAACAATAGAATCAAACCCATCGAACTCATTCCCACGCCTTCTGACACCTCCCCTCCTCTCTGCTCTCTTCGTCACTCTCGCTCTCTCCCTGTGAACCACCGCGTCTCTGCGTTTTCGCGCCTGCCTCGTTCCGTCGCAGGCTCTGGGCGACTACACGCGAACGTCGTTCGATTTCGCAGCGCTGCCGTCGCTCGTCGCCACGCCCGGGCGACCCGGGGCAGGCGAGTACTGGTACGACAGCGCCATGGGCGCTTACTTCGACGACGAGTCGCACTTCAAGACAATGCGCGCAATGACGCGCCTCACCTGCTCCATCTGCGCCAAATCCCCGCCGGCCGCCGCCTCCGGCTCCGCCGCCGCCGCCGGCGCCGCGGGCGGAGCGAATCCGCCGTTCGCGGGGACGGGGGCGGCGCCGCCGGGGCTGGCGTTCCGCAGCTTGAGCGCGCTGAAGGACCATCTGGGGCGCGCGCACGCCGTTAGGATGTGCGAGCTTTGCCTGGAAGGGCGGAAGGTGCGGAGGGGCAGGGGGAACGGGGAAGTGGGAAGGGGGAGTAAAGGGGGAGGGGAAGGGGGAGAGGGGAGAACGGGTGGTAAGTTGGCGATGGGACGAGCGTTGCATTGGAATGAGGGGGTTGGGGGAGTTTGAGGTGGTGGGAGTAAGGGGAGGGATTTAGCGTTAGGGGATTAGGGGAGATTGGTTTTGTGGGAAGAGGCAATACGTGTCGTCTGCCATTTGGATTCCCTTCTTCTGGCTTCATCCCTCCCGCACTCCCCCCCACTCGCCCCTGCCTTCCGCCTGCTCGTTTCCGCCACACTCCCAACCCACCCCGCCCTCTTCCCCCTTATCTCCCTCCTCCTTAACCACTCCTCTTCTCCCGGCTTTCTCTCTCCCGTCGCTCGTTCTCACGTTCGCTGCCTCCTTTTCCTCATATCTCCCTTGCCAATACATCCGTTGTCCCCGCTCCCGCATCCCCTCCGCACATCTTTCTATCCGAGCACCGACTGTACACGCGGCAGCAGGTGGTTGGAGCTACAGTTCGCTCGGCTTAGCTACTCCCCCGCCCCCCCGACCCCCCCGCTCTCCGGCTCCCCCGCTCCTCGATCTTCCCCCCAGGTGTTCCTATCTAAGCAGCGCCTGCACACGCGGCAGCAGATGGAGTGACGCGAATTTGGAGGCGCCTCAAAAGCCCTCCCGTCCCCATCCTTTCCACCTCCCTTCCCGCTCCCCTCCCCCTCCCCGCCTCCCCCTCCCTTCCCCCTCTCCCAGGTTTTCCTATCGGAGCAGCGCTTCTACACGCGGCAGCAGGTGGAGCGGCACGAGGCGGGCGGAGATCCCGAGGTGGACGCTCGCTGCCAGTACATCCAGTGTCCCCTCTCCCGCTCCTCAGGTCTTTCTATCGGAGCAGCGCCTGTACACGCGGCAGCAGGTGGAGCGGCACGAGTTTTGAGACGCCTCAAAAGCCCTCCCTTCCCCCTCCCCCTCCTTTCCCCCTCCCCTTCCCTTCCCCCTCCCGCAGGTCTTTCTATCGGAGCAGCGCCTGTACACGCGGCAGCAGGTGGAGCGGCACGAGGCGCGCGGAGATCCCGAGGTGGACGGCAGCAGCGAGGAGGCGCGCGGCGGGTTCAAGGGGCACCCGCGCTGCGACTTCTGCGCGCGGCGCTTCTACGGAGACAACGAGCTGTTTCACCACATGTCCACGGAGCATTTCACATGCCACATTTGCCAGCGGTAAGAGCGGAGGGAGGGGATGGGGCCTGGGCAAAGTGGGGTGGAGAGGGGGTAGGAGGGGGTGGGAGGGGGAGGGAGGGGTGGGAGGGGATGGGAAGGGGTGGGAGGGGAAACGGTGCGATTGGAAGGGGTGGGTGGGAGAAACGGGTTCAAGGGGCACCCGCGCGGCGCTTCTACGGAGACAACGAGCTGTTCCATCACATGTCCACGGAGCACTTCACGTGCCACATCTGCCAGCGGTGAGCCTAGCGAGGGCGTGGAGGGAAAGTGGGTGTGAGAGAGGGGGGGAGGGACGTGATGGTAAGTGTGATGGGCGACAATGCGCTGTTCCACCACATGTCCACGGAGCATTATACATGTGGACGGACACATGTGGACATTTGGTGAGCCACATCTCCCTTCCATATCGCGTGACCTCCTCCGTCCCCTCTCCCCATCCCGCCTAACCCCTCCCCTTCCCACCTCTCCCTACCGCACTCCTACCCCTCCCCACCCCATTCGCACCCCTGCCCACCCCACTCCCACCCCCACCTGCGCTCCCACCCTCCCCCATGCAGCAACAACCCTGGCAAATACGAGTATTTCCGCTCCTATGATCATCTGGAGGTAAGGATTTATCCACTGCTCTCCTTCTAACGTACTGCCTACGCTCTTGCTACATCCGTCCCCTCCCCTCCCCTCCCCTCCCCTCCCCTCCTCCCCTCCCCCAGCTTACGTTCCCCTCCCCCCCACCCTTCTCACTCCCACCCTCCCTGCCCCCCCTTCCCCCTTCCCTGGCGCCCCCTCCGCCCCCGTCCTCTTCCGTTCGTCCCTACTTCCAGTTGTCGTTTTAAGTGATTTCAACTTCTATAAATTTCACGCAGTGAACATAACAGCTTGTTACTTTCGAGTGTTTGCTCTGGTAACTATTTCGTTCCCCGCTCATGTCCCCCCTCTCCCCCTTCCACAGAACCACTTTCGCCCAGACCACCACGTGTGCGAGGACAGGGAGTGTCTGGAGAGGGGCACTTTTCCGCCCATACCACACATCCCGGTCCACACTCGTCCCCCCGTTCCACCGTCTCCCCGTCTCCCCGTCCCCCCGTTCCACCGCCTCCCCGTCTCCCCGTCCCCCCGTTCCCCCGTTCTCCTCTCCCCCTTCCGCAGAACCACTTCCGCGCAGACCACCACGTGTGCGAGGACAGGGAGTGTCTGGAAAAGAAGTTTGTGGTGTTTGCATCGGAGATGGAGCTAAAGGTGCGTGAGGGGGTGCAGGCACAGAGGGTGCGCAGTGCGCGCACATGGCTTGTGAGGGGCAGGCAGGCAGGGAAGTGTGTAGCGGGGAAGTTTGTTGTGTTTGCATTGGAGATGGAGCTAAAGGTGCGTGAGGGGAGGGGTTGCTGTGCTGGCACAGGGGCGCGGGAGAGGGTGTGAGGAAGCACACACGCACACTTCAGGGTGCGAGGACAGGGAGTGTCTGGAGAAGAGGTTTGTGGTGTTTGCCTCGGAGATGGAGTAAAGGTGCGTGCGGGGAGGGGGCGCAGGCACAGAGGGGGAGGAGAAGGACTCAAAAGGGCACTCACACATACCTGGGTGTGCTTTTGAGTCGACTCAAAAGGGCACTCACACATACCTGGGTGTGCTTTTGAGTCGACTCAAAAGGGCACTCACACATACCTGGGTGTGCTTTTGAGTCGACTCAAAAGGGCACTCACACATACCTGGGTGTGCTTTTGAGTCGACTCAAAAGGGCACTCACACATACCTGGGTGTGCTTTTGAGTCGACTCAAAAGGGCACTCACACATACCTGGGTGTGCTTTTGAGTCGACTCAAAAGGGCACTCACACATACCTGGGTGTGCTTTTGAGTCGACTCAAAAGGGCACTCACACATACCTGGGTGTGCTTTTGAGTCGACTCAAAAGGGCACTCACACATACCTGGGTGTGCTTTTGAGTCGACTCAAAAGGGCACTCACACATACCTGGGTGTGCTTTTGAGTCGACTCAAAAGGGCACTCACACATACCTGGGTGTGCTTTTGAGTCGACTCAAAAGGGCACTCACACATACCTGGGTGTGCTTTTGAGTCGACTCAAAAGGGCACTCACACATACCTGGGTGTGCTTTTGAGTCGACTCAAAAGGGCACTCACACATACCTGGGTGTGCTTTTGAGTCGACTCAAAAGGGCACTCACACATACCTGGGTGTGCTTTTGAGTCGACTCAAAAGGGCACTCACACATACCTGGGTGTGCTTTTGAGTCGACTCAAAAGGGCACTCACACATACCTGGGTGTGCTTTTGAGTCGACTCAAAAGGGCACTCACACATACCTGGGTGTGCTTTTGAGTCGACTCAAAAGGGCACTCACACATACCTGGGTGTGCTTTTGAGTCGACTCAAAAGGGCACTCACACATACCTGGGTGTGCTTTTGAGTCGACTCAAAAGGGCACTCACATATACCTGGGTGTGACTCGCGAGGACAGGGAGTGCCTAGAGAAGAAATTCGTGGTGTTTGCATCGGAGATGGAGCTAAAGGTGAGAGAGGGGAGGGGGTGCAGCAGGCACAGAGGGGGAGCAAAGGTGTGTGAAGGGGGGGGGTAGTGGTGTGGTGACGGTGCGACGTTGGGTTGGGCAGGGGTGTTACGAGGGGTGTTGTTAGGAGCCTCAGAACAGAAGCGTGCTGTTGCTGATGTTCATTCGGTGCTCAGCAGCAGCACCTCACCGCCTTTCTGCAAAGCACGCTTGTCATCCTTGTCTGCCTGTTCTGTGCCGAGGTGACTTTTGAGTTTTGAGTCGACTCAAAAGAGGTGACTTTTGAGTTTTGAGTCGACTCAAAAGAGGTGACTTCTGAGTCGACTCAAAAGTCACCTTTCTGCAAAGCACGCTTGTCATGTCATCCTTGACTGTCTGTTCTGTGCCGTCCCTGTCGTTCCTCCCCTGCCCTGTTTCCTCCACACAGCAACACATCGCCCTGCAGCATGCGGGCAATATGAAGCGCGCCAAGTCTTTTGAGACGCCTCAAATGCCCCCTTTCCTTCCCTGCCCTTGTTGTTTTCTCCACACAGCAACACATCGCGCAGCAGCACGCGGGCAATATGAAGCGCGCCGAGCGCAACCGGGCACTGCAGGTGCGTGGATGGATGGGGACGAGGTGGGGACCTTTTGGGGTCGGATTGGGCACTTAGTGGAGAAGCTTTGGGGAAATGAGGAAGGATGGGGCCGGATTGGGATTGATTGCGGTCGGATGGGGCCGGATTGGGGACGTGTTGCATTGCATGTTGCAGCCAACCCCACCTGATATTTCATGCTTCCATTCCGTCTCCAATTTCTGTCGAAGTCCCTCCTCCTCTCCCCTCCCTCCTCCCCCTTCCCGTGTTCACGTTCTTCCGCTCTTCTTTCTTCTCCCTCCCACTTCCCCTCCCCTCCTTACGACCTCTTCCCTGTCTCTTATTCAGTTCCCCCTCCCCTCTCCACCCTGTCTCCCCCCCTTCTCCATTCCCTCCCCCCCTATCCCTCATGCCCACTGAAACAGATCCCGCCTTCCCAGTTATTGAGACGTCTCAAAATTTGTCCTGTTTTCCCCCTACTCCATTCCATTCCTTCCCTTCTTCCCCCTTTCCCACTGTAACAGATCCCCCCTTCCCAGTTTTTCAACTTCCCCTCATTACGCGCAGAGGGTGGCAGGGGGAGAGGCAGGGGGGGGCGACAGGGGTACGAGGGCGGGGGAGGGGGACGAGGAGGGGGACGCGGAGGGGGGTTCGGGGGCGGGATGGGGGGGATGGGGGCGGGTGTGAGTGAAGCAGCAGTGCTAGCAGCAAGTATAGAGTCGGCTCAATTGGAACGGGCTTTAAGGGAATCTGCTGCTATAGCAGGAACAGGAGAGTCTGCTGCATCTGCTGCTGGTGGTGGTCGGGAGGGGGAAGGGTCTTTTCAGCAGCAGCAGCAGCAGCAGCAGCAGCAGTCACGGAGAAGGGGAGGCGGGCCTAGTGGTGGTACTGCTGCTAACTCCTCCCCCTCCGCCTCCTCCCTATCCCCACCACTACCCTCCTCCTCTTCGTCCGCCGTCCCTGCATCAGCACCCTCTCACTTCCCCCCGCTCCTAGCCCCAGACTCGTTTCCCCATCTCTCTGCGTCCGCTGCTCCTACTCCTCCTGCCGCTGCTGCCGCCAGCAGCACCACCACCACCAGCAGTAGGGGCACGGCAATTAGCGGTGGCGTTGGTACTAGCAGCAAAGGGCCGTTAACTGAAGGCATGTCAGTGGCTGTGTACCGAGAAAAGGCCCAGCGCAACACAGCAGCAGCAGTGGTAGCAGGAGGAGCATTAGGGGCAGGCAGTGGGGGCATTACACAGGACGTTCTCTTTCCTCCCTTGCCTTCTGCCTCTGCCTCCTCTGCTGCTCCTTCTGCTCCATCCGATTCTTGGGGACCAGCGCGAGGGAACAGCAGCAGCAGCAGCAGCAGCAGCAGCGGCAGCAGTGGGAAGGCTGGTGGGAAGGGAGGGAAAGTCAAAGGCGGTCTTGGGGGGTTGAATGCGGTTCTGAGATCTGCAGGCCCGCTTGCTCCCCCCCAGCCCGTGGGTGGGGGGGGCGGGGGGCAGGCAGGGGGTGGGGGGCCGGAATGGCCAGTGCTGGGAGGGGGAGGTGGAGGGGGGAGAGGCGCAGGGGGATGGGGTGATGGGGGGGGCAGGGTGATAGGTGGTAGTAGTGGTAGCAGTGGTAGTGGAGGGGGAGGGGGAGGAGGTGGGGGAGGGGGAGGAGGAGGGGGAGTAGGGGGAGGGGGATTCGGCAGAGGGAAGACGAGCAGAGGGGGTGGGGGGGGGGGGTGCGGTACTACAGCCAGGCGCGTTTCCAAAGCTAGGGGAGGAGAGAGTGGTTAAGGATAGCTGGGAAGAGGAATACGAGGACAAGAAGCAGCAGCAGGACGAGAAAATGCCCTCCCAGCCGCCACCACAGCAGCAGCAGCAGCTGCCGCCGCAGCAGCAGAGCAGCAAAGAAAGCCGGCTGAAGCAACGGGTCGGGGACATTAGCAGTGAGGAAAAAGAAGCGCTTCGTGCAGCAAACAAGGCTCTGATAGAGGATATCAAATCCGGGCTGGGCGGCACGGGAAACAGCAGCGCTGGGTTTGAAGATTTCAAGGATAAATCCGCGAAATGGCGGGCTGGGGAGATGCTGACTGTGGTGTATTATGCGCATGTGTGCCGGCTGGGTTTGTCCCATCTGGTGCCGCGGCTGGCGATGCTTTGTCCGGATGTGGTCAAGCGAGAGGAGCTTCAGAAGGTGCATGCTGCTAGGCAGGCAGCAACTGGGGGGGCTTCAAGGTCAAGTGCTTCAAATGCCTCTGGTGCTTCTGATTCCGCTCATGCCTCGTCGCAAAGCGCGTCGTTGATAAAAGCAGACGCTGGGCGTGGGAGCGGAGGGGATGGAGGAGGGAAAAGAGACGGGGATATGGGTGCGAGGGGGGCGAGGGGTAGTAGTGGCGGAGGAAGGGGAGGGAGGGAGCATGAGAAGGGGGGAAAGGGTGCCGGGAAGGAGAAGCAGAAGCAGAAGGAGAAGGAGAAGGAGCAGGAGAGCGTGCAAGGGATGGGAGACGAAGGGAAGAAGGAATACAGATCACGAGCAGCATCGCTCTCTCACTCTCACTCTCACTCCCTGCATGCATCGATGTCTGCTCCTGAGCTCGCATCCATGGCTACCCCACCCGCTGCTTATGCTCCCTCCGCTGCCTTTCCTGCCCTCGCTCCAGCTCCCTCCCGCTTTCAAAAGCAATCAGGGGCAGGAGGAGCAGCAGGGGGAGGAGGCGGGGGAGCAAGAGGGGGAGCAGGAGCGGTGGGAGGTGGTGGGGAGTGGTCATGTAGTGTGTGTACGCTGATCAACTCTGCTAAATCGGTTCGCTGTTCTGTCTGCGGTTCTCTCCCCTCCACCGCTCCCTCTGCATCATCTCCTCTCGCTTCCTCCGCTGCTGTTGCCCCTCCTCAACCCACTCCCCCTCGACGCATCAGCAGCACCACCAGCATTTCAACCAGCGCAGCGGAAGCAGGTGCTGGAGCAGGGGAGGGGGGCGGCGCAGGGGGAGCGGGACGGGGCAAGGGGAAAGGGCGGAAGAACAAGGGGGTGACGGTGCGACTGGGTGACGGGTCCGCTGCTGCATTGTTTGCTCGCCTGGATGGGACAGAACCTCAGGGCAGTCCCAATTCTTGGGCTGACGCCGCTGGTCGACGCTAGAGTTTTGAGTCAGACTCAAGGCACAGCACAGCACACCCGAGCAAGGGCGTGACAGTGCGGCTGAGCGACAGGTCTGCTGCTGCGTTGTTTCCGTGCCTGGATGGGACAGAGTCCCAGGGAAGTCCCAACTCCTGGGCTGATCCCGCTGGTAGACATTGAGTTTGAGTCAGATTTTGTTATCGTACATGCTGCCACCGACCTCTTGCATGTGGATGAAGGGCACGAGCAATTTAAGGACCATTTGAGAGATAGTGTTCGTGCACCAAGGTGTGGGTTGAATTTGGCTATGTTGTTTTTTGGACCATGATGCATTGATGGCCCACGGAACAACGAGAAAGTAATACTCTTCACGTATCAGGAGCGGGGTTAGTGCGTAGGTGTCAAATGTTGAAGACAACAGAGGGAATACCGTATCATATGAGGCTGAATGAGATCAATTAGGCATTTGATAGCGCTGAATGTATTGTAATGAAATATGAAATTTCAGGTTTTTCTGTGTTCGCTGCTTCACCCATACCCGAAAGCCTCACCCAAGTGCTGCTAATTCAAAGGACAAAAGCGTCCACCGTTTCCGCGTTGTTGCAGAATCGCACGATCGCATCTCATGCTGGGCTTGGAGTCCACTGATTTCCGTCGAGCAGGGGATTCGTTTTGGCCTTCTGTAGGAAAGTGGTGGCTGTTGTGATTGACGCGCCAACAACCTCCCGCTGCGGCTTGGAATGGGCACCACTAAAATATCTGTGGATGTATGACAGGTACACCTTTATTCTGGGCTTCCGCACAACTGGGAGCCCTGGCTACAGTGCGTACTGCTGCTAGGACCCTAGCAATCTGGTGCTTGGAGCCGAACCCGAGGTAGGTGGTAAGGAATGGCATACAACGGCATATAAAAGTGAAACTTTGCTTTTGCGTACGGTTGAGTACGGCGGATGTGCTGACATGGGACGCATTGATGTTATTACACCCAATTTTTCGTTTACATCACCAAGCGCGTTTCGGTTGAAGGTGCTTGTCATTTTTGCCCGGTGCTTTTAACGTCTGCGAGTCACATTTCCCTGCGTATTGCCGTCCCTTGCTCCCAAAATGTGGCTATAAATACGTTTTTGCAACTGTAGGCCGGCCTGACCTAATCATGACTAATAAATTTGGCATAGTCTTTAGCGCGAATGCGTGTAACTGTAGTGCCCTGCCACCAATTTTCTTCAACGTTTAGCAATTCAATGCTGAACTGACCACGCGTGTGAATCGATTCTATGTGACATAAACGCATCGCTCCCAACCTTCTATGTGAACGTACCGAGCTGGTGGCGCAATCGCGGGTGCATCAAACGAGTAAGTTGGTGTACAACCGGTCTATTCATGTGGCGAAGGTCAGTGTGGCGAGAATAGGGTGTACAACCGTGGATGTACGTATCCAACAAAAATGAACCACTAGAATATCTGTTGTACAGTCGATGCTCACCTTTATCTGTGTCCAAAGTTATCCCACCCAGAAAAACAGTCGCTCGCGAACGTTTTTGCCCGTGAGTGACTGAATTGAGCATTGGGTAGAGTCACCAAGTTGCAGAAGGGCGACGTCTACAGTTCAGGGATTGCCCGTCGCATAAGTCATTGCATACGTTATCTTAAAGGGGGGGGTGCAACTTCTTAGGAACAGTATTAGGACAAACATGGAGTGTGTATAACGAGACCCTTATTGGATGAAAAAAAAGAAATCTTAGAAAAGACAAACTTCTCGCCACAGATCTGCCTGGGACAACCAAGTTCCAAGCTACAATCCTCTGAAGTTGAAGCTGATAGTTGGGCCACGGCTTTAAAAGGGTTGACCGAGTTATAGCAACTCGAGGAAGGTCCCAATTTCACTTTACAATCCCATTTTTGCCCGTGGCGACGTGGCGAAGATCGACAAAATGCTTGGTGCAAGTTGCAGTCCATGTCCACCCACTTAACTGGTATTCGTGTAATGAGCACCGACTGTACTAAAAACGGAAGAGAATGTGTTCGTATTGCTGTAATGTGCTGGTTTCATTTGCGCTGCAAGACGTAGCACTTCTGTTTAGAATGAAGACGTAGATGTACACATGATGCCCGACCAGTGCACGCGAATTTGCCATGCACCGGATGGAAACGCTGCCCCCGAGCTCGAAACCCCTGCTTGCTGCTCCCACAGTACAAGCACCTGGATGGCTGGATACAGTACACGCGCCTCGGCCACCAAGGCACGTGCAGACCAGAACAAAGCAGGCCGACCAAGGTTTGCCTTTTTTCTAGGCCATAAGTCAGGCAGGCGAAATGAATGGACGAAACGGCCGTGGTTTCGTCCACGCATTCGCCCAACTGCCCCGCCACCTAAGCAGGGTTCATCGTGCATGTAACAGAGATATTGGCAAATTCTCGGTGCCACGTGTACTCTGCACCTTTGGGGTACTAGCCCATTATCAGCCAGGCGTTGTTCGCCTACCCCACGTCAGTCATTTGATATTGTGCTTACCAAACCACACGATAAAAAATGCAAGCCTGGTGCATGGAACGAGCACCATCCACACGTATGGGACAAGCCACAAAGAACAAGCCCCAGCATTGCCCTTGCGTGCCCGCCATCTGAAGTTAAAATCCGAACAATGAATTCAATAACTCACCATTCTCACACTCCCCAGCCTCTCAAAATGGCCCGTTTTAATCGGCGGGAACAGCTCCCACTCCATATCAAGCGCGCTATTTGCGCGCACCACGTCGAAAACCCCCGCCTGCGTCATGTTGACCTGGCGAGGTGGTGTTACTCTCAGTACGGCTTGCGCCCTGATCGCTCCACTGTCGGGCGCATTTTGAAGAGCGCGGAGCGATGGGCTGTCACGGCAACCGGCGACAACCAAGTGCGCCGTAGAGGTGGCGCATGGCCTGAGCTGGAGCAGGCCATGGCGCGGTGGATTGCAAACGCGGGGCCCGCCGGCGTGCCGCTTACCGTGCAGACCATCCGCGACCATGTCGCGACCATGGCGCGGAACATGGGCATTCCGCCCACATTCCGCTGCTCCATCGGCTGGGTGCGCCGTGCTTTGCGGCGCCAGGGGGTGAGGTGCCGTGCAGCACAAGGCGAGGCGGCTAGCGCGGACATGGCCGCCGTGCGCGACGCCCGGGAGAAGCTTCCGCAACTCCTCACTCATCTCGGCGTCACCCCGCGGGACACATTCAACCTGGACGAGACCGCGCTATGGCTCTCCGTGCTCCCTAGGCGCACGTACAGCAACGGCCGCATACCAGGCCGCAAAGTTTCCAAGGACCGCCTGACCGTCGCATTCCTCGTGAATGCGGACGGAAGCCACGTTTTCCGCCCGCTTGTGATCAGTAAGGCGAAGCGGCCCCACGACTTCCGCCCGGACTATGACCCCGAAGCCCTCTGCTACTGGCGGCATAACGCGAAAGGTTGGATGACGTCGCCGGTAAGTTTGTAATATGTATGGGGTTGCTGGCGTATTTTCAAACTTCGAGTGCGTGAATGTCGCGGAATATGCATGTGCTAACTATGTTTCCTCTGCACGACGCCTTCACCTCCCTTGCCCGCCCCCAGTTATTCACTCATTTCATATCGCAGCTCAATGCTGCGATGTACGCCGAAGGCCGCAAGATCGTAGTGTTGCTCGACAACGCTAGCAGCCACATGCTCAGGAGCCAGCACGCATGGAGCGAGATCGTCTGCGGCATGCGGACTACGTGCATGAGCAACGTGCGGCTCGTATTCCTGCCGCCCAACACCACCGCATTCACACAGCCGCTCGACCAGGGCATCATCGCCACCGCCAAGGCCCGCTACCGCCAGCACTGGTTGCGGGCCTTTTCGGGTTTGTGGAACGCCGACGACGCGACAAGCGCCGTCGCGCGGTACCGCCCGAACCTGCGCGACGTCCTGGGGTGGTTGTCGGACGCGTGGACATCCGTCGGTGCGCGCACCATCCAGCGGTGCTGGTGGCGCACGGGGTGTCTTC
Organism: Closterium sp. NIES-65; assembly: GCA_948144175.1. NCBI lineage: Eukaryota > Viridiplantae > Streptophyta > Zygnematophyceae > Desmidiales > Closteriaceae > Closterium > Closterium sp. NIES-65. Next base: position 541,936 of record CANXME010002037.1, read on the forward strand.
CGCTCTCGTGGTCCTTGGAGTTGCCACACGTTCACGACGACGAACCTATCCCTCACTTCTATCCCGACATTGAGCTCGACGCTGACATCGACGATGTCGGCACGCTCATCAGTGGGCTCGGCCTCGGGAACGGTGCGATGACGGCCGCCGAGTAGGTCGCCGTCGACGATGGCGAGCCAACGTGCGCCGAAGGCGCTGCGGGAGCGCCCACCACAGAGCCGGAGGCGGGCCTGGTGGTGGAGCTCTGGGAGGCGCCGACGACCATGCAGGCCGTCTACGACGACGCTGACCCCGTTGGCCGCGAAGCCCGGCGCACTGCTCGGGCGGCATGCGAGATGCTCATCGGATATGCTCGGGCCACCCGCATCACGCCGCGCGATCTCTGCCATCTATTTGATATCCGCAACCCCATCATTATCGCGCGGATGGAGCGGGTGAGCCCGTCATTCAACCTCAACTTGGCCCCTCAGCCCGTCCCCACCCGCGACGCAACTCCCACGCCCGAGACCCCTCGTCTGCGCGGCCGTGTGCTGCCTGGCTGGATGACCCAGCCGTCCCGCCGTCAGCAGCTGCTTGACGCCGGTGTGGGCGCCGTGATGGACGGCTATGTGGATGCGGCTGAGTGGATGCGTCTGTGAGGGGTGGTGGAGCAGTTTCACTTAGGTGTCGAAGGCATTTTGCCCGGCACAAGTGTTCACACCTTATGCCCATTTGTGCGTGTTTCACTTTGTGTATTGAATGAAGGTGAGGGGCCAGGTGGGGGATGTTGATTGGACGATGGTTGTGTTTTGCATGTTTTGTACTAGGGGGAACAATTGATGAAGATGCTTGTTTCATTACTATTGGCTCCGCTTAGTAACCCTGAACACACAAGGACAAGAGCTGCGAACCCTTACAGTTGCAAGTCAGACAAATTGGGTGGTTACCATGTGCAGTTTTGAAGCACGCTAGACGCCTGATGAAACGAACGAACCTCACGCGAAATGCAGGTTTAGCTTGCGGACCCCCTTAACAAGGCAACCGGGAGGGGCTCTAACGGGCATTAGCTGTAGTAATTTCCGAATGATAGATTCCAGAGTCCAGACTCACCCAGCTTAGATATTTTTTCGCTCCACCCAGCACGCGAACGATTTATTTTTTTGCTCCACCCAGCAGGCGAACGATTCGCTTTTGGCGTATGGCTTGTGAGCCATCAGATTTTCGACGTGATGATTATTCGCTATTCGTCGCACATCGTCCGCGTCTCCTCCTTTCGTTGGGTCGTCGTGACGTGGAATCTCACACCCCTACTCCACCACCAAGTCTCGCTTGACAACTGGCTCCACTTGGCGAACATTCTTGTACACCCTGTTTCGCGCTAGCAGAGCATCTGTTTGCAGAACGTGCACTGGTTGTAGAACGTCACCACGTTTGAAATGGTCTTATCACCGACGGTACAAGCACATTCACAAGAAAGCGGTTAGCTAGGATGCTGCATGGTAAAGAACACTAACCAAGCGTTTCAAAGCGGTTGAAAAGGGTATACAGCGATAAAGAAAATTTTTGCCCCCAGTACCACTCCGTCAGCTGGTGCGGCTTTGCCCGCAGGTTTCAGCCATACGGTTTATGGCACCTGACCGCACTGTAGCAGCGAGTCGCGCAAGGTGAGAGGGTCGAGAAACAGGGTGTACGTCCAACAGAAGTAGCCTATCAGCCGCAGGCACAATCTCTTGCTCCGTTGGTGGTTCTCGCAGTGAGTGGTTCACATCACATGAATCTCCAGCAACAATATCTTCGTCCAACGTTTTTCCTTCCCGTGGATGACGGGAGTCTTAGGGTATATATTTGAGACACCTCTGCTTAAAGAGCAAAATATTTGGCTATGAAACTAAATACGTCCTCAAACACTGGTGTTTAGGGTGTGGTTGGACGTGCCAGCACAGCAAGTGCCAGCAAGTGCCAGCTCGCTTTTAGACTCTGCTGCTTTCATTCTGGCTATTGTACACCCTTTTTCACTTCAACTCCAATCCCCGAAAGTGCAACCAGCACAGTAAATGACGCACAAGACGAACGACTTCACTAGCAGCAACTCACCACGCCACCCACGCGAAACCCCTTCCTTTCTCTTCTATGCTCTCTTCTGCCTCTCTCTCCTCTCTTCTCCAGCGGTCTATTTCACTGTGCTCATATTGTGACATGCAATACCACCATCACCAAGATTCCAAGCAGCAGTATTTCCATCACCCCGTTCTCATCCTCCATTCCGCTCAGTCCTCTCTTTCTTAGTCAGCGTCTACCTTATCCACTCTTATCTCTTCCCGAGTGGTGCCCGTCGTCCCATTCCGTGTTCATCATCTCCTCTCGGCTCGTCTCTGCTGGCGCATGGCTGCTTACTGTTAGCAACAGTATTATCTAGGGAAACCGCTTTCTCTATTCGTGGATCCACCAATTCTTCTTCTATTCCACTCGCTGACACATTCTAATAAAAAAAGACTTCATGGCTTCCCAAGTTGCGGTGGCTGCGCATCTCCCGGCCTTGACACACGCAGTACGTGCCGAGGATCCCGCTTCGGAGCTTCTCCAACTTCAAGAAGACGATGATTGGCTGCCCACCTACCTCGCCTCCACCTGCTACGGCAAGGACCCGCGCCTAAGCTCCGCCGTCAACAGACTCGCCACCGGACTTGGCGGCGGCGTATCGCCGTTCGCTCCTTCTCGCGCGTCCGCCGCGGCCTACGATAACAAACCTAACCTTGACGCTGGCGGCGCTTCCACTCCGCGCCGCGTATCCCTCCCGTCCCGCACAACGTGGCATGGCACCACCGCCGCCGCCACATCCGCCGTCACGACCGTTGCCAACGCGAACCGTTCAGAAGAATTCAAGTTCAGCATGATGCAGCCCGCTCTCTCGTCGCTTCAGGCCCCGTCAACCACCGGCGTTACTACAACCGGCGAATCTGCGCTGTCCTTCATGATCGCCGCCGGCGGAGTTGACATGAAGATAAAGTCATCGTGCGACCACGACGGTGTGTTAGCATCATCACCTGGGTCAGAGCATCAAACTCAGAGTTTGATGAGTCATTACAATGATGCGTTGGAGGGTAACACCGTGACGGTCGCCGCGTTTCAAGAGGCCTCCGCCACTATGGCTAATAGTAGCACTAATATTAGGAGTCCCGGCGGCATTTTCCGGTCCCTGAGACCTGCATCTATTGGTAACGCCGCCGATCTGTCGCTGCCGCACTCAATGCGACAAAGTTTTTCGCAAAGCGACGCCGGCGACCGCGAGGAAGATTCGCCGAGCGAGGACTTCCACTCGTGGGTTGCGACGTCGCAGTGTCGCGCGGAACGGAGACGCGGCGGAAGCGCAGCGAGGAAAGCGGCGGGGAAAGCGACCGGGAAAGCCGCGCAGCCGGGAGAGGCTTCACGGTCACCCTTCACGGCCGGAGCAGCTGCAGCGGCAGCGGCTGCGGCTGCGGCTGCGGCGATCGCTGCGATGCCGGCAGAGGCGCAGCAAGAAGACGAAAAACTCGGCACCGGAAGTGCGAGGCCCCGTTGCGGTGCTGCTCGTAATACCTCTACTGTAACTACTACTACGAATGCCACCGTGACGGGCAGAAGCAGCGCTTCTCTTAGCACCAGCGGGAGGCGCATGTCGATAAACAGCCGTCGACGAAATGCCATGGATTATTCCGAGCTTGACGCTGTGCGAGAACGGTAAGGGCCCACCCCCTTTACTCCCCTTTCTTTAATGTGTCTATTTGTGTGTTTCTTTTTTTTTTTTTAATGATTTGACAGCACGTTTTAGTGGACTCGCTTTTCTGATGTTTCCCCTGCGTTTCCTCTCGCGTGCGCTCTGTTTCCCTCCCCAACCCCAGGCTCAAGCAGGCAGCGAGCATGTGGGCCATCGCTACTCCAGACTGCGATGAGGACGATGGTGCTGACAGCCAGAGCAGCGATGGCGATAGCGACGTCGGCGACGCTACTAGCGACGCCGGCGACAATGCTACTAGCGACGGCAGGGCCCTATGGGGGAGCAGCAGCGAGGAGACTTCTTCTGGTGCTGGGACGTCAGGCGAAGAGTCGCCTGCGGAGCAGATCTGCGAGCGCGCAGGCCTCCGCAAATCAGTGGACCAGCAACAGCAGCGGAAGGAGCAGCAGCAGCAGGGATTGGGGATGACCCAGAGACGGAACGCGAGTGCGTTGTGGCAGTTGCTGCTGCCGGGAGTAAGGCGATAGCACGGCACGGGCGATGATCGCTCAAACGCCATCACAATACCCTATGCCTAAAACTGGGAGGAGTGGGAGGGATCCGGCTCTCGTTCTCATAACGGAGGTAATCTTGTCGGGCTACAACAGCATTTGAAAACATTCTTTGGCAGACTTCATACGGTACAAGGAATATCAGCAGATTATAACTGTTAAGTCAGGTCTGGACCTTGAAGATGTTCTGTATCACTAGATATTACATGTTTCCTTTATACCGTACCATGATACGGTAGTAGATTCTATTCACCCGTCAGATGTGATTTTTCCTACTCGGCATAATACAACCCCATACTGCCCATACGAAGTGAGGAATTTACACCACACAGAACCACATAATATAACCCCATACAGTCCGTACGAGGGACTTACACCACATAGAACCATAAAGGTCAGTCATTCAAGATTGTTGTTCATGTCACTTCTGGCGTGTAGCCCACAGCCAATAGTGCAAAGGAGGCAAGATTAGATAAAGGGATACAAGAATCTCAACGGACGCTGTAAAAATTTGACTAACTGCACATTTGCTAGTAAGGACACCACACACATCCCGGGAAGGCAAGCAAGCAGGCAAGAAGTGAAGTCAGGCAGGCAGGCAAGGCAAGCATGCACACAGCACTGTGCCAGCTACCACATATTCGCCATCCGACTAGACTAGATGTGCAGGGCCGCACAGCCCACCACAGCAGATGCCAGTTCCATGTTACTAACCTCCCAGGTCAATTTCCAGTCCTTCTCCCGCACACCTCCACCCATGCCCCCGCACCCCCCACCACCACCACCACCGCCACCGCTGCCGCCACAGCCAGCACTACCCAGACCTACACCCCACCCTTCCACCTTACACTCCCCATCCGCCTCCTCCCACTCCCGCCTGCTTACCCCCACCCCACCACACCTCCCAGATCCGCCCCAGGAGATTTTCAGCACATGCATCCCATTCACCGGCTTAACCTTTTTCATACAGAACCCTACCCGCTGCACCAGCGCCCCTTCCGTCACCACGAAAACCCTCCGCCCGGCAGCCGCCACGTGGCACGCGGACACTGCTCCAGCCCACCCCAATTCCCGGGCTACAGGCACCTGCGCCACCACCACCCACTCCCGCGAGTCTACGTTCAGCCAGGCCACATCTACCTCCCCCAGTCCCAGCCTCCGCCTCTCCGCGCTCACGCACAGCAACCCCACGCCGTCAACCGCTGCTACTGCGCCGCGGCACCACCCCTCCGTGGGCCCTCGGATTAGCCCTACTTGCATCCATTCGTCCGTCGCGAGATCGTACAGATCTAGCCGTTCAATTCGCCCCGCGTCGTCGTGCGACGAGCGGGAGAAGACGAAGAGGTGCCCGCCGAGCACGGCCGTTGCAGACAGGCGCGACGACGGGTCGAAGCCCGCCGGCATTCGCGCGAATCGCCGCCACGTGGCGTGCACAGGCGCGGCCGGGGCGTTCCCGGCCGTGCTGCGGGTGCTACTGTCGCTACTGCTGCTACTGCCACCGCCGCCGCCGCCGCCGCTGCTGTTTCTACCGCCATCGGGAGCAGTCGCGGCGGCGGCAGCGTGTAACCCATAGCCGTTCCACTCCCCACTATGACCAGCCTGGTCAAACTCCCCTAAGAAACTGCCACAAGCCATGGCAGCAGCCCCAACGCCAATCCCGGCGGCAATCCCGGCGCAATCTCCGGCAGAAGCACGACCTGTCGTTTCTACAGCGCTTCCCGCCACGTCGCACGAGAGGACATTATCCAGACTGAGCGCCTCGCCCACCCACATGCGCCCCTCTCCATCCAACTCCGCGTCTCCGCCGCTCATCCACCTATCCTCGCTCCCCCTCAGCCCCTCCAATCGACCATCGCCACGTGGCGTCGTTGCGTAGCTGCCCACGGGATCCGACGAGCCGCCTAGCGCCAGTAGTCGGCAACCGCCTCCACCGCCGCCGCCGCAGCCGGAAGCGCTATCAGTGTTGGCGCTTCTTCCGCTGGTACCGAGGGATGAGGCGGCAGCAGCGGGTGCGGGGAGGACTACGGCGGCGTTAAGATTAACGCGGCAGCGCGACATGTCAGCGAGCTGCTGCCAGCGACCCGAGCCCAGGTCCAAGCACCACACGTGCGGCATGCGCTCCGCTAGAGAGGAAGTGCCGCCCAAGCGCGGGGAGAAGCGGTACTCTCCGCCGAGCACGAACAAAGATGGTCGCGCCGGTTGCGGCGCGGTTCGCGCACCCGCAGCCCCTCCCCGCGCCGATGCTCTTGGTGCTGCTCGCGCTGCTGTTACCACCGCAATCGGCGTTCCTGCTGCTCCTACCGCCGCTGATGATCCTCCGGCCGCCAGACCCTTCATCCCAGCCGCAATCGGCGCTGCTGCTACCGACGCGCCGACGGCCGTACAGCAGAAGCCCTCGAAGGCATGCGGCGCGTACGCGCGGCCCGCGAAAAGCGGCGGCAGGCGCATCCACGCGTCGAGCTGCGGATCCCACACGTGGAAGACAAGCGCGGGTTCCCCCGCGCTGCTGGTCCAGAGGCCCGTGCAGAGGAGTAAAAGATCGCCATGGCGAATCGCGTGCGCCGCGCGTAAGGACCAGGGGAGCGGGGAGGAGAAGAAGGCGCGCCAGCTCCGGCAGACGGCGGAAGCGGGGAGGTGGGAGAAGAAGGGGAGGCGCGCGAGGCAGAGCGACGCGACGTCGTCGGGAAGACCTGGGAGGAGGTCTGTGGGATCACGCGCCATGGCGGAGAGAACGGCGGGGAGGAAGGGGTGTGCGGCGCGAGTAAGGAGCGAGTCGAGCGCGCACCGGAAATGGCTGCTAGATCATCTGGTGAGTGCGTGAGGGGATCTGGTAAGGTGTTTGGCTGCGCAGAGCTCGAACGCAAGCGACATACTTGAGAGGCCAAACCCCAGTCGTCTCACGCAAGGATAAAAGAGGAGACTGGGGAAAGGAACCAATTCGAGGTGAGTGGGACGAATTGAGAATGGATGTTCCCGAAGTAATGGATAATGTTGAGGAAGAAGAGGAAGAAGGGTTGACGTGGGAAAGCAAGACTTGGAAGGGTGGTTGGGAAAGAAAGTGATGGGCCAGCACGACACGATCGAAGAGGTAACCAGGCCTTACAAGCTCGCCTAGTAATCTGTGTTGATGTGACAGGTGTGACAAGGAGCGCTGTCCAATCCACTAACGATTGCGGTTGGGAGTGGCCTGAGTTGGTGCCGGGTTATTGGATACACGTCAGCCAGTGGGGATGGTGCTTCATTGGGAACGTGGGTGGTGCTTCATCGGTTTGTCAAAAGCGACGGAAATAATATCTTCCTAGCCACTCGCTGTAGTGAAGGAAGCTTTTGCAAGCAGCGCGGTTCTGGTGCAGAACGTGAAATCATACGAGCAGTCTTTTAGGGCGTGTGTCTTTCGGAGTGTGGTAAAGTTCATGTTTTTCCTCGACTTTATGCATTTGAACCTTGGTCGACCTGTAGTCGACTATCCCAAACATTTTTCCTTTTCGCTTCTCATGTTTTCCTTATTTTTTCACAATAAGCACATGAGCTGAGGAACACACCAGGGCCTCAGATTGGTTTCGGGCTAGGCTGAAAGATCAGAGTTGGTACAAAATTCTATGCTGAAAAACAGAGAAATCAGCCTATTTTATGCCATTTTACACTACAAATGTAGTAAAAAATCATGTTTCTTCCCAAAAAAAAGCTGAAAATTCAGCCTCAATTCTGAAAAATGTCTGAAATCTCAGCCTTTTTTACCTAAATCAGCCTTTTTTCGCTGACTTCTGAGGCCCTGGAACACACGATTGGAAAAAAATCGAAAGCGAGGTTGACCCCAGTTCAGTGTCCTTCTGTTTTCTCGAACATTTTGCATGGACACACGAACCTCAAAAACAGTGTTGAGCGAAATTACAGAAGAAGGTTACCAGTATAAGGATGACCTTTTTCCGAACGTCTACACCAAAAGACACGCCAGTATCCGAGTTAGGAAGACAGGCTAGGTAGGGTGGAGAAACATTCTTTATATAGTCAGCCTAGTAAATTATGCGTGTTTTGGCTAATAACGAAGATATCATAGGAACACTTCTCAACGTTTCCACGCTGCCCGAAGACAACGATATCCATGTGCACTGTGCATCAGTCGAGTAAGCGTCACATGGTGCGAGATGAATTGACACACGGAATCCTCCACAAGGAATCGACAGGTAGGGATGACCGGAATCCCCCGACAACGCTTTCAACCGCCAAACCAGGCTGGTCACAGTCCCATGCTTCCCTTCCTTCTGTTGCACCACTCTTCCACGACGCCCTTTCAATCGACCCCAGCCCCTTTTGCCTCGCACGGGTGCACAATTGCTAGAGCGGATGATCCGAATCATAGTGTATTTCCAGTTCGTCTCTCCGTTCTCTTCCAGACCTGGAATTGACGCCAACCTGAAACCTTCAACCCGAATCCTCCTGAACAACACTCATAATATATCAAGCATTCCTGCTAATGCTTCTACTTCGCCGAAAGAGTGCCCAATTTTCTACGCCGCGTGCCTCTGTCGCAGCTTTCCGCCATCCCCAGACCCAACCCAACCCATCCCGTTTTCCCTGAAGTCCCGTTCCGCGCGCCACTCTCATAACACTCAGTTGCTTCAAGTCCACAACTTTTCCGTTCTGAATCACCGTCGTCCTCCTGATTGCTGTCGGTAGTTGGTTGTCCGCCTACTGTACAGTAACACTGTAGCCTTTTCCAGGTACGGGGGAGAGGAGGGGGGGACGTTCGATCGGGGTCAGGAGAATCGAGAAAAGAGCGGCACTAAAGCGGGCGCTTCCGTCAGCCACGCAAACGGACAAATTCGTCCGTCACAGTCACCAACCTCCCCGTCCCAATTCACACACAACCACACAAACCAACTTCTCACTCACTCACACTCGCAAACCCGCGAACTCACAACTCACACCACCACAAAACCAAGAATCACCACCGCCAGCCACCTCGATTGTGCCGCATTCCACGCCCGCGCATCCGCAGTGTACCTCAGTTCGTTCTTGCCGTTGTGATTGCTTTGTCTTGTGACTCACTGAGGGCGTGTCCCCTCCCTCGATCGATCGCGCGATCGCTGTGAAAACCGATCGGGCACACCGATCGCAGGATTGGGGTGGGATTGGTAGGAGGTGACAACAGCGGATCGATCTCGATCCCTGGGTGACAGATTCGAGAATACAAGGGGCAAAAAACCCTCGATCCTTCTAAAGCCGAGATCGGTGTGGCCACGAGGGCACATCGATCGTCACAGCGGAGGAGACAAAATCGTTGGGCACAAGTTACTGCAGATTCGCAAGCCTTCTCGTGATCTGGTTACCCTGTCAATTGCGACATTGTAGCTGTCCCTCGATCGATCGAGGGCAGGATCGATCGAGGGAGGGGACGCGCCCTAAATCATAACTTAAGATGGCACCTGAATTATGCTTCACTAGTCACGAGGAGCAGTGCTAGGTTAGCTTAGGCTCCTGCTTTCACTATGTCTCACCTTAGCTGCACCATTCCCTTGGCAAGACACGCGGCGGCACGCCGGCATGCGGAAAACGAGTTTAATGGCGCTAACCGACGGATGGGGGGAGCGAATGAGTGGATTCTGGGCGAGACTGAACACGATCCGGAAAGTTCATCGATCACAGAGCTATGGCGGCGAAGCGTTGGCGGCGCCGCATCAGGCTCCAGTGAGAGAGGCGGCTCGAGTGACACTAACGAAGAAATGAACAGTGTAGGCCGCAAGGCGCGCGGCCTTCACGACGCCAGAAATGGATCGAGTTTTAATGGCGGGTCAAAAGGAAGAAGCAGACGAACGTCGAGTAAATCTGGATGGAGTAATACGTCGCTAGAGGCGGCGTCAGATGTGGCGTCAGAGGCGGAAAGGTCGAGCTCGAGCGTCATTACGTCCCGGCGCCGCTTGCCGAACTTAACCATTCAGATTCCCGTTAATGACTACTCCAGTACCGTCACAGAGATTGTAACTAATTCTGCCGACCAAGAACGCGCGAAAGTATCGGGCGACCAGCCTCGCGTCGCAGGCGACGCTGCGCGACGTCGCGCGGGCGACGGGGCGGGCGGGGCGGAAAGGAGGCCTCGGCAAGAGGTGCGCGGGTATGGAAGCAGCGGCGGAAGCGGAAGGAGAAGGAGCAGCAGAATGGCGGGGGAGGAGGGCGGGGAGGAAGACAGGACGGGGAAGGCAGGTCCGACCGAGGCTCACATACGACAGACAGGCGAGCGGGCGGAGAGGGCGGAGCGGGCGGAGAGAACGGCGGAGAAGTTTGAGCGGGCGGAGAATGGCGGAAGGGGTGATGCGGCATTGAGGGACGAGTCTGCCGGTGCGGGGAGGGACATTTCGAGTGGGGGGGGAACAGCGGAGAGAGCGGGGAGAGGAGTCGGCGGGGGGTGCGGAGAGTCGGGGGAAGAGGAGGGCATGTATGCGGTCGTGCGGCTGATGCGGCGGCGGTTGGGGGAGGAGAAGGAGCGGCGCGAGGCGGCGGAGCGCGAGAAGGAGGTGTGGGAGCGGCGGTGGGAGGAGGCGGAGAAGGAGGCGCGGCGGTGGCGGCGGAAAGTGCAGCGCGCGGAGGAGTTGGCGGAGGCGATGAGCGCGGAGAGGGGAAGACTGGCGGGTGAGTGAGTGCTTCAGTGCGGGAGTGCCGTGCCGCCGTGACGGCGAGCTTCGCGCGCGCGGCGGCCACGTGGTTTACGTACGGCACACAGAAGTCCCACAGCCCTTTTTAATTTCGAATTTCGCGCCTTCTTGCAAGAATAGAATTCCGCGCAAGCAATCCTCTTCTTCGTCTCTATCCTCGTACTCCATCCGGCTTACGACTTATCCGCCGTTTCCCGGCTCCTCTCCCTCCCCCCCCCCTCCTGCCCCACCGCAACCCTTCTCCTCTTCCGTCCCTACCTCCTCTCTCGCCCTCCCCTTCCGCTTCCCCCTTCCTCTTTCCCTTTCCGCGCACCTCACCCCTCCCCACCCCCAGGCGACCTCATGCGCGCGCTGGAGCAGGCGGAGCGCGCAGTGGCGGCAGTGGCGCAGGCAGAGGAGGACCGTGCGCACCTGGAAGTCGCGGCGGGGGAGGCGGAGAAAGAGCTCCGCCTTCTCCGCGCGCAGTGCTCGCAGCTCAAATCCGACCTCCGCCAGACGCGCGCCGTTCCCCCCGCGCCCCCGTCCTCCACCACCACCTCCTCCTCCTGCTCCTTCCCCTCTTCCTCCTTCTCCTCCTCCTCCTCCTCTACCTCCTCTCACTCCTGCAACGCAGGCTCTCGTTCCATGCGCTCCTCTCAATCCCATCGCAAGCAGCATCTCCCCACATCCACCCCTCCTTTGGTCCGCTGGAGCAGCCTCGGAAGCCGCCTCCCCGCTCTCCCCTCCTCCACTCTTCCCTCCTCTTCCTCCTCCTCCTCCTCCTCTTCCTCCGCGTGCCTCCCCCAACCCCCTGTGAAATCCTCAGCCTTCCCGGTCTCTCTTACAGAACCCCCGCTTCCGGCTGCTGCTTTTCCAGGCAATCAAGGCAGCAGCAGTAAGGGGGCGGATAGCCGCGAGTGTTGCGCGTGTGGGGCGGATGCTGGGGGGGAGGATGTACTGCTGGCTTTAAGGGGGGTGCGGCGGGAGAAGCAGGCTCTGCAGCAGCGCGTGTACGAGCTTCAGCAAAAGCTGATGGACCAACAGGCCGTTGTGAGCAAACAGGAGGAACGGCTAGCGAGAGCAGAGAGCGAGCGCGAGGAGTGGCGGGAGCAGGCCGGGGAGGTGGAGAGGGGCCGAGAGCGGTGCGTGCAGGTGCTGCGGGAGGAGCAGCAGGCGGTGCAGCAGCGGCTGGCTGCAGCAGAGGAGAAGCGGGTTGCAGCAGAGGCGGCAGCAAGGCAGGCAGAGGGGAGGGTAGTGATGCTCGCAAGACAAGTGGCGGGAATGGCAGCAGCTGCAGCGGCTGCTGGTGCTGGTGGTGGTGGTGGGGGTGGGGGGGGAAGAGGGGGCGGTAGTGGGGGGATGGCTAGTTCTGGTGTTGGGAAGTGGGAGGCGCAGGGGGGAGGGAGGACCGAGAGGGGCGCGAGGGAAGGGGCTGGGTTTGGCGAGGGGGAGAGGATGGGGGGGGATCAGGAGGGAGGGGTGGGAAGCTGGCAGCGGCAGGGGCAGCAGGGGCAGCAGGGGCAGGAGAGGGTTGGTCAAGGGGACGGTCAGTTGGGGCCGCGTTCAACTACAATGGATGTGCACAGGAGGTGTGTGTGTGTGTGTGAGGAGGAGGGACGGTGGGGTGTGTGGGGTTGAAAGGGGAAACGGGAGTGTGCGGGGGTCGGGTCGGGTGTGTGGGGAGGGGAGGAGTAAGGGGAACGGGAGTGTGGGGGAACGGGAGTGTGGGGGAACGGGAGTGTGGGGGAACGGTAGTGTTGCGTGCCTCACGTTGGATATGCAGTGGTGTCTCTTGAAACGTCTGAAAAGTTGTCAAACGACAGAATCATCAGCGTCAAAATCAGCGTCAGCATCAGCGTCAACATCAGCATCAACAACATTCCTTTCTATGTCGCACGCAACCCCTTTGCTTTGAGAAGATCCCTGCGTAGCTCCATGTCCCAAATTGCATTCCTCGCTCTCTCTTTATTTCCCTTCCTCTTCCCCCTCTCTCTCTCACTTCCCCTCACAACGCCCCTCCCAACACAGAAGCCCCAGTCGCTCCTACCACCGATCGCGCTCCTCTCGCGCGCGGCCCCTCGCACAAGCACTCGTTTCCTCCGACAATTCAGCAGCATCCGGATCTCTCTCCCTCTCTGTCTCTGCTGCCGGCAACAGCTCTGTAGACAATGCCTCAGTCGATGGTACCTCCTACTCTTACTCTTGCTGCAGTACCGTCACAGCCACTCATCCCTTCTCCACTAACTCCTCCTCCCGCCCGCCCACGCCGCCCTCCCGCCCCTCCACACCTCCCCCGTCCTCCTCCCCTCCCACCTCCTCCCTCACCTCCATGTTCCTCTCACATCTCTTCTCCTGGACCTCTCCTTCCCCTTCCCCTGCTACTTCCCCCAGTCTCTCCCCCGCCCCTTCCCCTGCTCCGTCCCCCGAGCGCCCTCCTGATCGACCCAAGAGTTTGCTTACGGGTAGCCGCAGCAGCAATGGCAGGAGGGGCGGGGGGGATGGGAGGGCTGCTGTTGCAGGGGTAGCGGGGAGGGCGGTGAGAGGGGGGGGGTGGGCAGCAGCAGGGGCTGGGGCAAAGGCAGGGGCAGGGGCAGGAGTGGGAGCGGGAGGGGGAGCAGGAGGGGGAGGGAGGGATTTGAGTGTGTCTGGGGGGATTCGGGAAGGGGAAAAGGAGGGGGCTGATTGCTCTTCGCTGGTAGAAGCACCATCGCTGTCACTATCGGAAGGGGCAGGAGCAGTAGCAGCAGCAGCAGCAGCAGCAGTTAGAGCAGCAGCTAGAGCAGCAGGAGGGGGAGGAGTAGGAGGGGGAGGAGTCATGACAGGCAGTGGCAGGCTAGCTTCTGCTTGTGGTTCCCCTGCTGTTGCTTCTTCTTCTGCTGCTGCTGCTTCTGCTACTGCTGCCGCTGCTGCTGCTGCTGCTGCATTTGCTGCTAGTCTCACCCTGGGTGAGGAAGGAGCAGGTAGTGTAGCAGGTGCTGGTATGGGAGTGGGCTTGCTAGGCCAGGCAGAGGTTTGGCAACGAGGGGGGTTGGGAGAGGCCGCACCAGCAGGCTCGGATGGGCTGGGATTAGGGTTGGATGATATGCTCTTGCAGCTTCGGGGAGGGGAAGCAGGTTTGGGCAGCAGGAGCATGGGGAGGGGGGGTGTTGGAATGGAGGGAAATGTTCGGTATTTCTCTCAGGGTATGTCCAATGGGGGATTGTATCAGGGGTACGGGCAGCAGATGGGGGGTTGGGAAGGGGGGGTGGTTGGTGAAGGGATGGACTTGGGGGGGCGTGGTGGGGAGGAGGTGTGGGTCGGGGACAGGGACCCATATAGAAGCATGCATGTGGGTTCACAATTTGGGCCTCCTCTTCTGGCTGCGGCGATGCATCATAGCACGCAGGGGCAGTTTGTAAATGCATATGAGTACGTTATGCCAAACTAGTGGCATGGGCAAACTGAAATTACGAATATGATGCCACTGAAATTACTTATGTTGTCAATTGGGTCTTCTACCAATGCATAACGAAATAAGGGTTACTGTCGATACGCACCGACCTACACATTCCCACCAAACCAGAGTCGCCCCGGAGTCCGCCACACCCCCAAATCCAGCTTGGCGGCCGCCCAGCTACGCATTCAGTGCGACAAATTTCGCGGTCCCGCCTTTGAAGAAGTTGGAGGATGGACGACATTGCGAGAAAATCGAACGGATGCGATGTGAAGAACGATAAAGCCTTTCCAAAAGTAACCCTGACTTCATTTCCAGCCAAATGCACGACATGTATGTATGTGGTGTGGTCTGACAGTCCATCTCTGAGCTCGCTTCGTGTGCTGTTTCTGACATGGCCGGTTACACGTATCGTTGGTTGATCCCCTAACCTTCAGGTGTCGAATTAGGCAATGGAAGCACATTCAGGGACGCAATTCGACTTCAGAGCTACGGTCTCCTTCAGCTCTTACCTAAGCATGGACTAACTCAGTAAGACAACTGCTCGATCCCAACCAGAAACAAGGCCACCTACGTATGGGTAGTTTCATAGAAGCTGACTAATTGACCCGAGGCTAACAGCATGGACCGCGTGGGCAGGCGGGGCATGCTCTGGTTGGCTGGATGGTGGTGTGGTGCCCCTCTTGCACCACCAACCTCGCCGTGCCTTCGCCACGCCACCAAGGCACACGATGCGGTTCACACGACACGACACCAGTCACACGACATACACAACACGAGACGGGTCGTCAAGTCCGCCCGCCCGTCACGCTGAGGTCTGTCGGGCGGGTAACCTGAGTTGTTGTGGCTGACCCCAGATGGACCTGCCCTGACGACATGGAATCGCTCTGTCCATCCGAACCAAGTTTTGAATCCCCAGCCAAAGGACCACCATGTGACCATGCTGACATCCATGCCCAATCAGTGAAGCGAGCCGGTTCGTTCCGAGCCAGATAGTCTCGCGCCGTGCCCCGCTCTGCCTGACACATGGTGGTGTCAGTCAGCACATGCCATGCGAAACCGTCTTGCTTCGCTGGCTTGACCATTCCCCACGCCAATCAAAACCCCTTAATCAATAACGGTGGGGTGAGATGTTGTGCACGTAAAAGCGTTTTATAAACAGTTTAGATCGGCTGGATAGAGTCTATGAGCAATCATCGACTTTGTAGAACAGTGCCTAAAACGACTTCCAAGATTCAGTACTCTTCTCCACATCAATCGTCAAAACAGTTCATTTTTATCTCGTCTTGCAGTAGCATGCGTCAGTTCAGATCGCACCTACACCACGCATTGACAGCTCCTATTTTTCCTCCCTCTCCCGCATTACAATAGTTTCATCCGCCGTCACCTCCACTCACCCTCCGTCACTTCCTGTCTTCCTCCGTCGCTTTCAGTCATCCTCCATCACTTCCTGTCATCCTCCGTCATCTCCAGTCGCCCTCCCCATCACCAGCCATGTCCACAGCAGCCGTCGGGCCCGCGCCTCTCCCGTCGGACCCAGTGCCGGGGAATGCGCCGGCGGGCAAGACGGGGCTAGAGAGTGTGATGATGGCGGCGGAAGGGCGGGGATGTTTAACGGCGGATAGTTTTATGGTGCCGCGAGGCGACCTCCAGCTCACCGACCAACAAAAGGAGCTCGTCGCCGAGGCGCGCGAGTTAATCTCCCAGAGCGGCATTTCGACAGATGTACGTTGCGGCTCGCGCTTCCCCATTCCTCCGTATCCCCCGTCTTTCGCGCTTTCTTCACTCTCGCGCAATGCTTCGCGCGCTCCTCGCATCATTCTCAGCGCTCCCAGCGCTCGTCGCCCGTTTGCCTCGCTTTCCCTGGCCGCATCCTGTTATTTCCCCCGAACACTCCCCCCCAACTACCTCCCTTTCCCCGCGCTCCCCCTTTTTTCCCCCGTCCCTTGCCCCTCCCCCTTACCCTCCCCCAGGACGTGGGCGACCGCACCATCATGCGCATTCTTGTCGCTCGCGATCCTTCTGAAACGCATCCAAGGCCACCCCGCGACCCCCCCTTCCCGTCCCGTCCCGCTCCCTTTTGGTCCCCGTCCCACTCCCCCTCCCCGTCCCACTCCCCCTCCCCGTCCCACTCCCCCTCCCCGTCCCACTCCCCCTCCCCGTCCCACCCCCCCTCCCCGTCCCACTCCCCCTCCCCGTCCTACTCCCCCTCCCCCTCCCCCTCCCCCAGGACGTGGACGACCGCACCGTCATGCGCTTCCTCGTCGCGCGCGCGCTAACCCCCGCCAAGGCCGCGCCCTTATACGTGGCGCACCGCAAGTGGCGCGCCGCGTACATCCCGAAGGGCGCCCCGACGGTCCCGATGGAGAGCATCCGCACGCAAGCCGCGAGCGACTTAATGTGCCTGCAGACCCTGCCGGGCCACGCGTCGTGGCTGCTCATTCGACCGCGCTTCCACGACCCCAACACGCGCAATCTCGACGAATTCGTCCGTGAGTGCGGCGCGGCGCGTGATGAATTTGAGTTCATTTGTGAGGCGCCTCGAAATGGATACTTTCCGCTTCCACGACCCCAACACGCGCTATCTGAACGAATTCGTCCGTGAGTGTTCCGCCGAGAGAGGCGGTTGATGAGTTTGAGTTTCATAGTGAGGCGCTGGCGTCCGCGCGCGCGCTTGTACGTGGCGCGCCTCTCAAGTATGGCTTGCGAGATCTGGACGAATTCGTCCGTGAGTGTACTCCGCGCTTCCACGACCCCAACGCGCGCCTCAACTGATGTTGAGTTTGAGTCTATTAGTGAGTGATCAATATGGATTAAGCTCAAACTGAGTTTCAGTCGAGGCGCCTCATGTAGGTTAACACGCGCGATATGGACGAATTCGTCCGTGAGTGTACTCCGCGCTTCCACGACCCCAACACGCGCGCTATCCGCCGTCGCCCTCGTCGGTCCCCGGCGGCGGTCCCCTTGGCCGCTCACCGTCACCGTCCGTCGATCTCCGTCACTCTCCGTCTATATTCTTGCTCGCTCTGTCGCCCTCCGTGTCGCTCGCTCGCTCTGTCGTGTGCTCCCTCGGTCGTCCTTCCTCGTCCACAGTGTTTTAAATCTCCCACTCTCTTTCCATCCCTCCCTGTCTCTTCCCCTCCCCTCCCCCTCCCCCTCCCCCTCGCCCTCGTCCTCTCCTTGTATGCGCGCAGGTCTCATAGTATACGGCATGGACGCGGCTCTCGGCAGGTGAGATGCACACATCATCACCCTTTGCGGTTACCACCCTTGTTTATCCCCCCTACTTGGCTCCCGCCTTGCCCATGCCACCTCAGCATCACCATCGCAGTACCCCTTTCCCCTCTCACCTCCTATGCTGAAGATTCTGGATTCACACTTTCTCTCGTCTCCCACTTCACGCTGTTGCGTGGCCTTGTGCCTGTATCCCGTTCTCATGTCCCCCTCCTTCACGTCACGCCCCCTCCTTCACGTCACCGCCTCCTTGTGCACACCCCCTCACCCCCGTCACCCCCTCACTCACCTCACCCCTTCCGCGCAGCTCGCGCGCGGCGGGCTTCCACAAGTGCGGCGTGATCATAGACATGGAGGGCCTGGCGTATCGCAACCTGGACACGCGCGGGGTGATTGCTGCTATCGCCGTGCTGCAGGTACGGCGCTTGTGGGCGGGCGAGAGAGTGCGAGATGGTGGGAGAAGGTAAGTGGAGAAGGTGCGCTATGAGTGCTAAGGGCACATTGTAACCTGTTTTTGAGGCACCTCAAAAGACCTGGACACGCGCGGAGCGACTGCTGCCATCGCTGTGTTGCAGGATGAGCAACTGTGCCATGCGCTGTGCCATGGGCTGTGCCAGTATCAGAGCCACAGTCCAGAATTCTCACAAGTGATTCCCCCTCCTTACGTGTGTATCTCCGTATCTCTGTCTTTTCGTGCGCGTCTCTCTGTGCGCGTCTCTCCCTCTCTGCGCGTCTCTCTGTGCGCGTCTCTCCCTCTGTGCGCGTCTCTCCCTCTGTGCGCGTCTCTCTCTCTGTGCGCGTCTCTCCCTCTGTGCGCGTCTCTCCCTCTGTGCGCGTCTCTCCCTCTGTGCGCGTCTCTCCCTCTGTGCGCGTCTCTCTCTCTGTGCGCGTCTCTCCCTCTGTGCGCGTCTCTCCCTCTGTGCGCGTCTCTCTCTCTGTGCGCGTCTCTCCCTCTGTGCGCGTCTCTCCCTCTGTGCGCGTGTCTCCCTCTGTGCGCGTGTCTCCCTCTGCGCGTGTCTCCCTCTGTGCGCGTCTCTCCCTCTGTGCGCGTGTCTCCCTCTGTGCGCGTGCAGAACCAGTACCCCGAGCGACTCATCTGTCTCTTCCTCATCCACGTACCCACCGTCTTCTGGACGCTCTGGAAGCTCGTCTCGCCCTTCATCGACCCCATCACCAAGAAGAAGGTGCGCTCCCACATGCCCGCACATGCCTAATGAGAATTCTAGATATCCGTACCCTTTTGACAATTCTAAAAAAAATATATCCCTTTTGAGAATCTTAAAAAAAACATACGATTCACTATTAGGGTGGTGTGTTCCCACATGCCCGCACATGCCTGTCTGCGCGCATGTGCTCGCCGAGACAGGTTCGCTAGCAGCAGATGCTGTTGCTAGGTTTGCCCTGGACAGGGGGGCATGGACTCTCTGGAAGCTTGTCTCGCCCTTCATCGACCCTGCTTCCGATTCCTGGAGGATAGGGCGATAGAGGAGACCTTACAAGCAGCCAGTCCCCTCATCTCCCCCTGTCTCCCCTACCCTCTTCCCCCCTCCAGTTCCGATTCCTGGAGGACAGGGCCATTGAGGAGACCTTACAGGCAGCTATCCCAAGGAAGCAGCTGCCGAGCCAGTATGGTGGAGGGCGAGTTCAATCCGATCCCCATCGTGCAAGTGGACACGTTGCCGTCCAATACCGAGTGAAATTGTTTTTTGAGGTCTCATCCTCTCATAAATTTCCGCCGACCTCTGCCCTTTTCCCCCCTCCAGTTCCGGTTCCTGGAGGACAGGGCCATCGATGAGATCCTACAGGCAGCCATTCCAAGGAAGCAGCTGCCGAGTCGGTACGGCGGAGAGGGCGAATTCACCCCCATTCGCACCGTTCAAGTGGACTCGTGGCCGTCCAATACTGAGTGACTTGTTGTTGACCTGCTGCTCACCGTCGACTGTTCTGTTCACCATGCGTGGTTCAAGGCGCCTCGCTCTCGTTCCTGTCACAGATACACACTCGCAAGTCGCAAGGCAGCACCCCATTCTACCCTACTGTACTCTACCATACCCTCCCCGTTCTCTCTGTTGGGAAGGGGACTCACTACTGGAGTGCAGGGGCAAGCTGTATGCAGGTCATGATTCAGGCTAACAGCACACAAGGCTACCACTGACAGAAGCTGATGTAAAAAACGGAGCAGCTTGTGTGTTGTAGATTTGCAGTTTGCTTCTTTTCTTAGGATCGTTTTGCTGTTTCTTGTTTATTCCTGAATTTCTGGCCGGGACTTGATCAGACTGAATACCTGGCCAACCCGGCTGCCTCTGAAGTGATGTTTTTAATTTAGCGCCAGTGAACCGAATCTTCTGGCGCTGCCTGTGTGAACTGGGCCGCACAAAGGGAAATGCACACATCAGCACAAAAATGTGTGGTACACATACGGGTATATGGTGAGAGAAGGTGGAGCACGGGGCTCAAGAGACCTTTGAGTCGACTCTGAAGACAGCTTGGTGGTGTTGGGCTGAGAAGCCCTAGGATCTTTGTAGAGTTAAAGTCTGAGTAGGATTGTAATAGCGGAAGCGTTGAATGAAAGGTCTTGAACCACCTTGCGCTAGTATGTGAGGGCAAAGTAAGTTGATTAAAACAAGCAAATACAAGGCTTTATATAAGAGCACAAGAAATACGAATAGATATAATAACTGTCTTGCTGTTGCGATTCGATACAGTGCGACTCGGGCAACTGCTCAATGTCGAGTCAGTTGTGTGTCCTTGCTGTCGCGCTGTATTGGTCAAGTCAAAGGTCGCTGACCTTTGACCTTCGCGTAACCTCCAGGCGGTTACCCTAACCTCCGAGGGTTGACTCGCGATGCTTCGATTCGGACTGCTTCGCTTTTGTGTCCTGAGTTTCGACACGACGGAGGCGCTTAAGACTTATTGTTCCCAACACTCCCCTTCGCTTCTGGAGTGTCGCTGATGGTGACGTGGCCTTGTCCAGTCAGCAGCATGCAGTACTCGAACTTCTGTTTTCCGAGCTTCTTGGTCAAATAGTCGGCTGCCATCTCGGACGTGGGACAGTAGGATAACTCGAGTTTTCCTTTCTCGATCTCGTCCTTCACAAAGAAGTATCGCAGAGCGATATGCTTCGTTTTGTTTGCGAATCCGCTTTTGTTGGCGATGCGAATTGCAGATTGGTTGTCGCAGAACAGGGTGAAGTTGGGTAACTCAGCTAACTTAGCTTCTTCCAGCAATTCGCGAAGGTAGAGTCCTTCCTTGGTGGCTGAGCAGAGGGCGATATATTCTGCTTCAGCTGAGGAGAGAGCGATTAGTTCCTGCTTACTCGACTGCCAGGAGATGGGTCCGATAGGCTCAAGACGATAGACGAAGCCGGTGCGAGAGCTGTCAGAATATATTTGCTGTCTAGCATGCAGTGGGGTACTCTGTAATGAGTACAACCCAATTTAGGGCAATGTACTTGTATCCCAACTCTTGCTAGTCACTTCACTTCCCTTCCAATTTCTCGACTCTCACCTAACCCACTCGAACTTACCTATCTCCTAGTGTGGGCCTAGGCTACTAAGCCTAGGCCCCACACCTAATATTTTCACATGGTATCAGAGCCCGTTATACCTTGGCCTGTGGGCCCCTATGCTTCCGCTGCAGTCCTTCTTCCTGCCGCGCGCTCCGCGCGCGGCGAAATTTTTTTAGGATTTCGGAGTTTTTCATCCCGCCGTGCGCTCGGGGCGCGCGGCGGTTTTCCCGTCCTTCGAAGCGCCCTCGGGGGGCCTGCGCGCTGCCCTCCCCGCTGCTCGTCGCGACGCCCGTGCGGGACCCGCGCGGCGTCACCCTGCTCGTCGCGACGTCCGTGCGGGACCCGCGGGGCGTCGCCCCTGCTCGTCGCGACGTCCGTGCGGGACCCGCGCGGCGCCGCCCTACTTGTCGCGACGTCCGTGCGGGACCCGCGGGGCGTCGCCCCTGCTCGTCGCGACGTCCGTGCGGGACCCGCGGGGCGTCGCCCCTGCTCGTCGCGACGCCCCATGCGGGACCCGCGGGGCGCCGTCAGTTCCTGCAGCAGCAGCCGCCGCCGCCCTGCAGCAGCAGCCGCCGCCAGGCCTACAGCAGCAGCCGCCGCCAGGGTCTGCAGCAGCAGCCGCCGCCAGAGCCTGCTGCAGCAGCCGCCGCCAGGGTCTTCAGCAGCAGCCGCCGCCAGGGTCTGCAGCAGCAGCCGCCGCCAGAGCCTGCAGCAGCAGCCGCCGCCAGAGCCTGCAGCAGCAGCCGCCGCCAGAGTCTACAGCAGCAGCCGCCGCCAGAGTCTGCAGCAGCAGCCGCCCCCAGACCTGCAGCAGCTGCCGCCACCGACCCAGCAGCAGCAGCCGCCGCTCTATCAGCAGCAGCAGCCGCCGCCGCTCTGCCGCAGCAGCTACCGCCGCCCAGCTGCAGGTGCCGCCCCTGGACCCGGTACGCCTTGTGCTGCCCGTGCCTGTGCTGCCCGTGCCTGTGCTGCCCGTGCCTGTGCTGCCCGTGCCTGTGCTGCCTGTGCCTGTTGCTGCCCGTGCCTGTTGCTGCCCGTGCCTGTGCTGCCCGTGCCTGTGCTGCCCGTGCCTGTGCTGCCCGTGCCTGTGCTGCCCGTGCCTGTGCTGCCCGTGCCTGTTGCTGCCCGTGCCTGTGCTGCCCGTGCCTGTTGCTGCCCGTGCCTGTGCTGCCCGTGCCTGTGCTGTCCGTGCCTGTGCTGCCCGTGCCTGTGCTGCCCGTGCCTGTGCTGCCCGTGCCTGTGCTGCCTGTGCCTATTGCTGCCCGTGCCTGTGCTGCCCGTGCCTGTGCTGCCCGTGCCTGTGCTGCCCGTGCCTGTTGCTGCCCGTGTCTCGTGCTCGCGCCCCCGTGCGCTCTGCTACTGTCTGCGCCCTCGTGCGCACTGTCCCCCCCCCCCCCCCCCCCCCCCCGTTTGCGGGTGTGGGGGTGCTCCGTTTGTGTCGCCCCTTCCTTCTCCTCCTCCGTCGTCTCCCACTGCTGCACCTGTCGCTGAGGGGGGTGGTTGTGTGGGAGACTGGGGTTTAGGGTTTAAGGGGGGTGCGTGGGAGTGGAGCTAGGGGTGTAGCAGCGGGTGTGTGTCAGGGGGGTGGGACTGTTTGTGGGAGGTTGAGCGGAGGCTGCCGTCTTGTAGTCCGCAGCACCTGTAGTCCGGGGCGCTGTCCTGGTAGCCCAGTGAGCCTGCTGCGCCTGTCGCCCGTGGGTCCGTTGCTCCTGCCGCTCTTCGTAGCCGCCGAGCCAGTTACTCCAGTAGTCCGGGGCGCTGTCCCGGTAGCCACTGTGCCAGCCGCTCCTGTTGCCCGTGTGTCTGCAGCTTCAGCAGTCGCCTCCCATCTCCTCTCCTCTCACTCTCCCTCCTCCTCCTCACCTGCCCGTTGTGACCACCACTAGCTTTGCTGATAATTGTGCACTTTAACTATTGCTTCTTGAACTTGTGCTCAGAATGTGTGGTGACATTGTGATCCACCCTGAGCTTGTACTGCTTTGCCTGCTCTGCTGATTTCACCCCACTTTGGCTATGGGGGTGTGTCAGAATATATTTGCTGTCTAGCCTGCAGTGGGGTACTCTGTAATGAGTACAACCCAATTTAGGGCAATGTACTTGTATCCCAACTCTTGCTAGTCACTTCACTTCCCTTCCAATTTCTCGACTCTCACCTAACCCACTCGAACTTACCTATCTCCTAGTGTGGGCCTAGGCTACTAAGCCTAGGCCCCACACCTAATATTTTCACAAGAGCGCCTGTTATCTGGATCGCCGGCATGGTCGGCATCGACATAGCCGATTAGTTTCGTTGACGCAGCTTTGTTCTTGTAGTAAGTTAGGCCGATCATCGGCGTGCTCACGAGAAAGTGCAGTGCGCGATCGAGCTCTGCCAGGTGATCTATTTCAGGCCTCTTGAGATAGGTAGCGAGTTGGCTAGCGGAGTAGGACAGGTCTGGGCGACAGGTGACGGCTGCAAAGAGTAGACAGCCCAGTTTTCGCTGGTAGTCGCGTATTCTGGCAGCTTTGAGTGGAGCGGAGTTTCCTTTGTCACTTCCTGCCGTGTAGCGGTATGGCGTGGCGATAGCAGTAGGTGTGAGCGAAAAGCGCTTGGCGATCGTGTCGGCGTATTTCTCGGCGCTTAGATAGATTGCGTTTTCTTCTTCGCGGATGTTGAGCCCGAGGTACTGCGTGACGGTAGAAGAAACCGTGAGCGTGAGGTCTTTCTGCAGCTCCCCTTCGAACCAGGTGGTGACGTCGTCGGTGGAGCCGATGTAGAGGAGATCGTCGACGTAGACGATGAGTAGGATGTAGTTGACGCCCTTAGTGAGTCGGTACATGCCTTGGTCATGAGGCAGTTGGCGGAATCTGATGCGGATGAGGCGGGTGTGCAGGTGCTGTTGCCACAGCCGTGGGGCCTGTTTGATTCCGTAGAGAGACTTTAGCAGTTGGCAGACCTGATTGGGTTCCCCGTGGGTACCGTGAGGGAGCTCGACGAAGATGTCGGCGTCGACAGGTGCGTAGAGGAAGGCGTTGGCGACATCAATTTGTCGTAGCTTCTTCTTCTTCATGGCGGCGACGGCGAGAAGGATTCGGAGAGAGGTATGTCGACTGACTGGGGCGAATGTTTCTGTGAAGTCCCGGCCCTGTTCCTGATCAAATCCTCGCACGACCTATCGTGCCTTGAACTTCTCAATTGTACCATCTGCTTTTGTTTTGATGCGGAAGACCCATTTCCCGGTGAGGATGGTCTTGTTCCTTGCCACGCTTGCGGGAACGACCTTCCAGGTGTTGCGTTCCTCCAGTGCTTTTAGTTCTCTGTCCATGGCTTCACGCCATTTCTCTCTGTGTTCCCCCCCCAGAGCCTGTTGAACCGTCGCAGGCTCTTTAGGAAGAGGGGAGCCATGGACAGCGGTGACGAGACCGAGAATCTGCAGTCCTGTCTGTGAGTAGCGGGGGAGTGTTGTGTCCGCGGGATAGGCTGCTTCGTCTCCCGCTTCTGGATCGGGTATGAAATTTGGCCCTATCCTTTCTGCTTCGTTGGTGTTGGCTGTTGCAGGTGTTACGTAACCATTGTCGGCGAAGTGGTAGAAGACTTCGGCGTTGTTACTTTCGTGAGGATTTTCTTCGTCCATGGGTACGTCAACGGAGCAGAACGGAAGAGGTCCAACTTCCTCCGATGCGTTGTCAACGTTCTGTTCATCCCAGTCTGCTTCGTCCGCTGCTGAGGCGAAGGCTCGGTCACCACGAAAGCCACCTGTGGGGTCCTGATTCGCGTGCAAGTTGGCGAGGTACGTCTGAAGGGTGAGTCGTTCGTAGAAGATCACATCACGTGCTGCTACTGTTTCCTTTGAGTGGACGTCGAAGATTTTCCATGCGTTGTAATTTTTCTCGATGCCGAGGTGTAGTCCCCACTGTGCCCGTTGTGAAAATCTTCCCGCTCGTGCTTCTGGGGGTCGGTACTGTACCATGCGCCCGAAAACTCGTAACATTTTTGTGTTGCCCTGCTTCCCTGTCCACAGCAGATGCGGTGATGCGTTGTTCGGGAGTGACGACGACGACAACAAGTTGTGCAGCATGACAGCATGGTCCATTGCTGCAGGCCACTGATGGTTGGGTAGCCGCATGCCACGTAAAAGTTTGCGCATGCTGTTCTGCAGAGTCCTATTCATTCGTTCTGCGACACCTTACTGCTGATGTGCGTAGGGAAGGGAGAGGAGTTGCTTGATTCCTCTTTCCGCCAGGTACTGCTTGAAGCGCTGAGAGGTATACTCTCCTCCTCCGTCTGACTGGAAGCTTTTCAGCTTTGCTCCCGATTCCCTCTCTGCTACCGGTAGCCAAGCGGCGAACGCTGCGAGAGCCATGTCACGGCTGGGTAGGTTTAGATGCCAGACATATCGAGTGGCGGCGTCGATGAAGGTGATGGTGTAGTTGTAGGTGACTTGTCCTGGTTCGAGATTGTAGAGGATGTCGCTGTAAACCTTCTCGAGTGGTGCGTACGCTGGTGCGCTCGGGTTGTGATGTGGAGCGAACGGTCGATGAGGTAAGTCAGCTTCGGGGCATGTAAGGCAAGTCCCTCGTGCCTTTTGAAGTTCTCTGCCGTCGGGTAGTAGTAGGGAGTCTTTGTCGAGAACTCCTGCTCTTATCGTGTTGTTTAAAACTGTGTTGCTTGGATGTCCCAATCGTGCATGCCAGGTTTCTTCGGAGGCACGATGTCCGGGTGAGCGTCGATACGTGTCGGAGTTGGAGTAGAAGCTGGCGACGAGGTTGGCGCTTCTGTGGACTTCTCGTTGAGTCGGGTTCAGCTGCCGTGCGGGTGTTGGTGGAGCTTCGTCGATGATGCCTGGTGTAGTGCGTCCTGCTGCTGCCGATGATGTTTCTGCTGCTGCCGACGTTGTCTCTGCTACTGCCGATTGTCGAATTGTTGCTAACGCTCGTGTTCGTTCTGCTTCAGGAATGGTGTGTGAGTACCAAAAGCCTCCCGGGCTGAAGTCGGGATCGAGATCCGGGGGATGCGTCGAATCGGCGAAGTTGACGATGGCGTCGCTGTCGGCAGTGCCTAGGTCGGGGACGAAATCGAGGACGACAACGTTGTTCTTCAACACCGCCTTTCCGATGTAGAGGCCGCCCTTCCCGTGGTACAACTTAAACTCCTGGGTGGTGCTGTCGGCTTCCAAGTGTATACCTTTCGCCATCAGCTGGCTGACACTCAGTAAGTTGTAGCCGAGTCCCTCCGCGATAAGCACCTTTGACATGTGTAATATGACGTTTGTTTCTCGTGACTGAAGCTGAACCACTCCTTGTCTTCGTGTGCGCAGGTTCTGATTGTTGGCGACCGTGATGAGTACTTCTCGCTGGAGTCGAT
Source organism: Closterium sp. NIES-65 (assembly GCA_948144175.1). Classification (NCBI taxonomy): domain Eukaryota; kingdom Viridiplantae; phylum Streptophyta; class Zygnematophyceae; order Desmidiales; family Closteriaceae; genus Closterium; species Closterium sp. NIES-65. Next base: position 568,326 of record CANXME010002037.1, read on the forward strand.
GCTCGCGTTGAACGAAGCGCCCGGAGGAGCACATATGTTGTCCGCAGCAACTATCCAAGAACCAAGTGTCTTGGCCGGACGGTTCACTTTGAGCGATGGCAGCGTATGTTGGGTTCGGTTGAAGAGATTCGCGGCGAGGCGTACTGTTGTCAAGTTGTTCTTCGGGTGAGTAGTACGGTGGTGACTCTGTTGTGCAAAAGTCGTTTATCTTGACCATGCAATTGACAATATTTCTTGCTCCTTGTGTAGGTTGTCCAGATGAAGTCGTTGAAGCTTGGTGTGCGGTCGTCGGAGTTGCTTGCGTTGAAGCAACTTGGGAGCTTGAAGGCCGGAGTTGTCGCTATGGTGTTGTCGACTGCTGACGAGACGGGCAGTGTGTGCGGGGATGACCCGAGGTCTTGCAGATGTGAGAGAATGGAGGTACCGTCTTCATTTGTTGCTGTTGTCGATTGTTGTTGCTGTTGTATCGTCGCTGAGTGTGAAACGCGAACACCGGTGCTAATGATTTCTTCTTGTGTCTTTCTTCTTGCAGGTCCATATCCTGCTGCTCGGCGTGGATTTCGGCGCAGAGTGCCGCTTCTGAGATCCTCCCGTGTGCTCGTAATATGGCGCGCGTGAAGCGCCAGTGGGGGCCGAGACCACCGATGACCACCGTGACAAAGGCGTCTTCTGAGATTGACCCTCCGCATCGAAGAAGCTTGTCGCGCAGTTCGCGGCAGCGGCTGATATAAGCCATGCCTTTCTCGCCTGGTTTCATTTCAATCGTTGTCAACTGCGCCATTAACCTGCTTTGATTTACGCTGTCTGTTGCTTGATACAGGTTCTTCAGGTGGTTGTACGCGAGCTCCGCGGAGTTGCCGTAGCCTCGGTAAGTCCTGATGTTCTGCTGCTGGGTCGGGGTAATGTTTCTTAGCAGTATCGTGTACGCCATCATCGATTGATAGGTGTACTGCTGCTTCTCATATCGTGTCCCGTTTGTTGGATATGGCAGGGACCCGTCGAAGAAGCCGAGAATCTGTGCTCCTTCCATCATCAATTCGAACTCGAACGACCAGGTGAAGAAGTCTTTCCCGTCAAAGGGCTTTGTCGTTTGCAGCTTGAGAACGTGCGCGAATTGCGATTGAACTTGTAATGCATTCAATGCCCTTTCTTGTCCCGGTGCAGATTGCGGTTGCGGCATGAAACTGACGGAGCCACGCTGGGGTTCGTACGGCGCAAAGGTAGGCTGCTGTTGTTGTTGTTGAATCCCGCGTGCGTAGGATGATCCGTCGAGACTCATAGGAGTCACGTTATTGTTGTTGCTGTTGTTTGACTGCGCAGGTACTCCTTGCTGGTGTTGCTCGTAGAAGGACATGAAGGAGAAAAACTTCTCCATCATGCTTGGATCGAAGTCTACTGGCGTTTCCGTGGACCCAGATGCTGGTCTGGTGGTAGTCCCTTCCTCTGTCTTTAAGCCAGAGACAGGTGGTGGAGTAGGAGTAGTACCGAGAGAGCCGTTGGAGGAGCTCCTCTCCTTTCTGGTTGACATGTCTTCTTTGATGTAAGGTTTGCTGAATAATAAATTTAACTCTAACTGCTCTCATACCATGTTGGGCTGAGAAGCCCTAGGATCTTTGTAGAGTTAAAGTCTGAGTAGGATTGTAATAGCGGAAGCGTTGAATGAAAGGTCTTGAACCACCTTGCGCTAGTATGTGAGGGCAAAGTAAGTTGATTAAAACAAGCAAATACAAGGCTTTATATAAGAGTACAAGGAATACGAACAGATATAATAACTGTCTTGCTGTTGCGATTCGATACAGTGCGACTCGGGCAACTGCTCAATGTCGAGTCAGTTGTGTGTCCTTGATGTCGCGCTATATTGGTCAAGTCAAAGGTCGCTGACCTTTGACCTTCGCGTAACCTCCAGGCGGTTACCCTAACCTCCAGGCGGTTACCCTAACCTCCAGGCGGTTACCCTAACCTCCGAGGGTTGACTCGCGATGCTTCGATTCGGACTGCTTCGCTTTTGTGTCCTGAGTTTCGACACGACGGAGGCGCTTAAGAATTATTGTTCCCAACAGGTGGATGGAGGTGGAGCATGGGGCTCAACTGAAGAGACCTTGAATATTAGCAGGTAACTCCTCTGACCTGTGGGTAGGAGGAAGACCAAGAGGCCGTGGGTGGGTGGGCTGGTGGTTGCAGCTGCTGACACAGCAAGCTACTAGCGTCTGCTTATTCTGCATTACGATTATAGTACTGTGCCATATGCATTCTTAGGGCGTGTTCCTACAGCCCCTTATCAGGCGACCTCTTGTCAGACTTGTGCGGTTCAATGCGATCCAATGTTATTATGTGCGTTTCAGTGCGGTGCGACGCAAATCTGACAAGAGTTTCGCCTGATAAGAGGCCGTAGGAAGACGCCCTTATGTACATTGTGTTGCTTGTATCCAGATGAAATTAGGAGTGCTGTGTGGTGCCATGTTGGTTAACAAGCGTCATCACACAGAGCAGACCATTGGAATTGCTGTGTGGTGTACGTATATGTACCGTATTCTCCCGGATAAAACACCCCCCCGTAAATGTACACCCCCGGGTAGCTAATACGGGGTGGGTGTTACATCCGACCCCGTTTGTACTATACCCCCCCTTTTGGGGTGATTTTCTATAACACCCCCCTTTTCTTATAGATTCCTATTATAGCTGTTATCGAGTCCGATTCCTTACGGGGGGATATCGCGAGAATTGCTCCCTAGGTGAAATTTCGCGTGTACTTTCACTGAAAATCTGCCAAGATTTCCCCCCTCACACAATCTCGCTGTTGCCACGCTGGCGAATCTTCGGCTGCAAGTGGCCCAATAGGTGAAAATCACCTTCTCACATGGGGCACAGACACGTGACCAAACCAGTCAAGAAGTGACTGGTACAGTAAGAACGCACGACCGTGTGCGATTCTGGCCTCGGCGGTTGCATGAACCCTCGCCACGCAATTGGCTTTGTTTTCATCCTATCAAGTGCCAAAATTGCCCACTCGAATATGCCACGTTATCCTCGTATACTCGGTTTTGCGGCACTGGTCAACAATCTTGAAGTGAAGTCAGACACCTGATTTTGTTTCACATCTTTTCTACTTGATAAAAAATATACCATATAATAAGACCCGGGAATTATGTAGGATTTTCCTTTGAGAACCCGCCCCCCATTTTTTCCCAGTGGATTTCATAATACCCTAGGGTCAAGCCTCTCGATATCAGGGTAAAACACCCTTACGGCCCTTACTATAAGGATGGGTTTAGATGATCACCCTTGTCTTTAAAACTTGTTTTTTTAGGCACCCTTAGCCTAAAAAGTGTTCATTTTGTTAACACTGATTTTTAAGACAGGCCTGGTGTACTCGCCCTGATGACAAAGACTAGTGTCGCGTACCACCCTGATGCGATTTCACGCGGCGGGGGGGGGGGGGGGGGGGGGTGGTACTGACGAGATTTGGGCCGTGATTAGCGGCGTTTTGCTTGAGTCAGCAGATGTGCGCGTCGCCTTGACGGCTCGCGTCGCCAGTGCCACAGGCTCGTCAACTGTACCTGGCTCACCTGCAATCTTCCTAGCTGCCAATGCCGCGCAGCGCCACACACACCTGCTTTGTGCAGGAGGTGTGTCCACCAGTGAAGCTTCTTCTTCCCTCCCCAGCAGGCCCCCACCCACCGACCAGTCTCTCCCACGCACCCAACCCAGTCCTCCTCATCTCATTTCTCAATTCTGCCTCCTCGCTATCTCGTCTGGTCTAGAGTTTGCTTTGCACACCACCCCACCACCACGCTCTCCCAACAGCTAGCGTAGGCCCAGCTCCTGCAACCACCCCTCTGGCCCTCGTCATGGCTGCTGACGAAACCATCGATGGTGACGACGAGGCGGGCCGTGAACTCCAAAAATCACCCCCGCGAACGGGCCTCAGCTTTCTACGAACCCCCTCTAAGAAGCTGTCAGATCCGGAGCCCGTAGTTGCTTCAACCGAGGACGAAACCCGCGCAGATGATTCAGGGCCTGACCTGCGCTCACCTGAAGTTTGCACTACCACGGCGGAACCCTCACCTCCAGAAGCGACGGCTCCTGAAACGGAGATAGGCGATGCGGCTGGCGACTCTGCGAACAAGAAGCGCAAAGAGTCAAGCGGTGGCAGTGCTACGCAGTGGTGGCGACAACCGAAGCCTTCTGTGAAGCGGGCGGCACGTCCAATCCGACGAGTGGAGGTAGAGGGAAGTGATGACGACGAGGAAGAAGACGGCCTACCAACTGTCGAAGAGATGGCCCGTTACCCCGAGGTCGCTTTCGCTAAAGCGCATAAGCGGTTTAAGACTTCATGGGAGTTTGTGTTTTCGTGGCTAATTCTAACTCGTGATGACGTTGGCTTCCCCATTTTGAGATGCAGCACGTGCTTGGAACATGGAGTTGAAGGCGCGAAAACGGCTTATGGCAAGGGAGGCAGTGGAGGGCGTGACATGCAGAAGGGGAGCATCCGGACGCACCAGCGCTCCACCGCACACCAGGATGCACACGCCGAGATGAAGTCGAAGGAGAGCCGAAAGCTTTGTCAAACGCTGCTGAGCGAGTTCGAGGGGTTGGATCGCAACACTCTTCACATCATCACTGTTCTCAAGACTACCGTGTACATCTGCAAGTCGGAGGCGCCAATCACCTCCTACGTGGGCACCATCAAGTTCATGGCCGAGCTCGGAGTCCCGAACCTTCCCTTGGATTCCAAGGGAAACTACTTTTCGGAGTAAGTTTCGGGGTACTTGGTGTCGTTGTACTGGTTCCATTACAATTGTCTTGATTGATCACGTGCTAACCTCTGTGCTTGTATCATACAGGTACGGTTTCGGGGAGCTGCTAGAAGCTGCAGCGAAGTACATGCGGCAAGAGCAACTGAAGCAGATCGAGGCGAGCCCGTACATCTCCATTCAGCTCGATGAGAGTACTGACAAGGCGCGCGGCAAGCACATGATCGTCTACGTCCACTTCATGAAGGAGGGAGCGAGCGTCTGCGAGTTCCTCACGCTGCTGACAGTTGACAAGTGTGACGCGGCAAGTCTAGTCGACGTGCTACTCACCCACCTTGACGCCGTGGGCATGGACTTGTCCAAGATTGTTGGAATCAGCACCGACAGCGCCAGAGTAATGACGGGCACCAACAATGGTGTTGTGGCACGACTCCGGCAGCGGAATCCCTATCTCGTGTCGTGCCACTGCATCGCACATCGATAAGTCTGTCATTGTTACTGGCTGTATGGCAGGTGTGTGTTGATCATGTACTGCCCACTCACTTCAATTGCTCGTTTCCTCCATTCTACCTTGAGCAGGGAGGCGTTGGCCGCGAAGGATGCCGCTGAGAAGGTGACGGAGTTCAACATTATAGATCAGGCGGTGCGCAACGTGGCGGAGCAGCTTTCTAGGTCGAGCAACTGGCACCGGCGATTCGAGTACCTTCAGGAGTACATCTGCGAAACCAACCTGGAGCTGCAGGGGATCCACGACGTGCGATGGCTCTCTAGAGGAGAGGCAGTCAAGCGGTTTGCCAAGGTCCTGCCGACGACAATCATCCTGCTGCACGATTTCAAGCACGTGCTATACGAAACTGTCACCTCTTTCAAATTCCACTTCATGCTTTTCTTCCTTGCAGACATTCTTGCCGTGCTCAACGAGCTCAACGCCAAGTTCCAGAAGCAGCAGGTGACATGTGGAGTGTTTTGGTTGTACATATAGGCGTTTGTGTCACTGCCATGTTCCCGGTTGGTGTGCGCCGTTGAGACCCATTGTACATCAACCTCTGGCAGCAAGTATTCATCCCACGCCCACTCACAGGTTGACATCACAGTGGTCGCGGGGGAGGTTTCACTCGCTTGCCGGACGATCGAGGTGCGTTACGTGGACTGCGAGGATCGTTTCGACAACGATCAGTCGCCCCTGCTCTGCGCGTTCTTGAAGAAACACGGCAACCCCCAGCACCGCAAAGTCATTGTCCAAGGCGTGGACCAGAACGGCGAAGCTGCAGAGCACGATTTCGTGCTTCACGAGCGCAAGATCCCAGGCCATAAGACTGGCGGGGACTACTATTCTTGCAAGGCGGTGTGCCAGGAGTTTGCGAGGGTTTGCGTTGCGCGATTGGAGTTCCGCCTAGAAGACCTCAAGAACCTGGCCGGCTCCAAGCTTTTCCGGCCATCGTGCTATCCCGACGACAACGCGCAGCGGATGAAGAAGTGCCGCGAGTGGTTGGGCATGCTAGACCACATGTTTCACCACCGCCTCTCTGGTACGCCACCTGGTTGTGCCTGCAATGTGCTGTTTGCTGTGTGTGTGTGTACCTTGGTGTGCTGTTAATGTCAAATTATAATGTTGTGTAGGCTGGAGTGGGGTAGCCTGTATGGGGTACACATTTCTAGGGTTGCATATTTGTACCACTTTCATTCCTTAGTGCATCATTATCGTTTCTTCTCATGGAATCAGAGCAGGTTCCCTAACGGGACCGATTCCTAGGGCCCACCACTACGATTATTTTTTTTCTCTTGCCCGGAGCGCGTTCCGCTTAGGCCCGAGTCGCGCCTAGTGTGCTTTCCTTACCGTCGCGCCCTCGCTAGGCCCCTCACGGCCCCATCGCGTCGCCCTTAGCGGCCCCAAGCGGCCTCGCCGCGCCGCCCTAACGGTCGCGTCGCACCGCCCTATCGGCCGTGTCGCGCCGCCCTAGCCGCCCTCCCTGCCCCTTAGCGGCCTCTCGCGGCCCCGATCCGCCGCCCTTTCCGGCCCGTCGCCGCTCTCACCCTGCGGCCCCTTGTCGCCCTTTCACAGGCGGCCCCGTCGCCGCCCTTGCCTGCGGCCCCGCCACCTTACCTGCGGCCCCGCCGCCCTTTGCTGCGGCCCCGCCACCTTACCAGCGGCCCCGTTGCCTGCTGCTGCAGCCCCGCCACCTACCACCGGCCCCGCCACCTGCCTGCGGCCCCACCACCGTACCTGAGGCCTCAGCGTCCTTCGCTGCGGCCCCGCCACCTTACCAGCGGCCCCGTCGCCTGCTCCTGCGGCCCCGCCACCTTACCTGCGGCCCTGCCGCCCTTTACCTGCGGCCACGCCACCCTTTACCTGCGGCCCCGCCACCATACCTGCGGCCCCGCCACCCTCCAGTGGCCCCGCCGTCCTACCTCCGGCCCCGCCGCCCTACCAACGGCACCGCCGCCCTACCAGCGGCCCTGACGCCCTACGCTGCCGAGCCGCCCGCGCCGCTAAGCAGCCCAAGCCGCCCGTTCCGCCCGAGCCGCCCGAGCCGCCTAAGCAGCTGAGGAGCCGAGCCGCGAGCGCCGCCGAGCCGCAGTTGCTGCCGAGCCGCCCGAGTCGTCTGAGCCGCTGTGTTGCCGAGCTGCTGTACTGCCAAGCTGCCCGAACCGCCCTGTCTGGTGAGAGCAGCGTCTCTGTCACTGCACTGCCCCTGCCCTACAATTAGCGCTACTAGTCTACTGCGGTCATGGCTAGCCCCAGTGTTCTCGCTTTTGACGCTGAGGGTCGGGCCATTGACTTTGACGTCTGGGTAGATGACCTGCAGCTTTTCCTACAGTGCGATAGGGCAGATGGTCTCTCCCTCTTTGACCTCACCTCTGGTGCCTCCCCTGCCCCTGCTGCTGATGCCGACGCCACTGTTCGCTCACAGTGGGCCACTCTCGATGCTGCTGCACGTCTTGCTGTGCGTCGCCACCTCCCTACCACTGAGCGCGCGCACTTTAGTCAGTAAAAGAGTGCCCAGACCTTGTACGACGCTGTAGTTGCGCGCTACTCTTCCCCTGACATTGCTGCAGTGAGCCACCTCATGCTACCGTACCTCTTCCCTGACCTTGCTGCCTTTCCCACAGTCGCTGACCTCATTACGCACCTCCGCACTAGTGACACTCGCTACCGCGCCGCGCTTCCTGCTGAGTTCTGCGCCAAGAACCCCCCCCCCCATGTACATCACTCTCTATTATATAGTCACCCGCCTCCCTGACTCCCTTCGTGTAGTCAGAGACCACTTCCTCTCAGTCTGTCCCACCACTCTCACTATTGACCTCCTAGAGAAGGCCCTCCTAGCAGCGGAGAAGAGCATAGTCGCTGTAGGAGCCTCTCGTGGTGACCCTCGCACCCCCATCTTTGAGGGGTGTTCCCCTTCCCCCCTTTTGCCCTCTGTCGCCTCTTCTGCTGCGGCCGACCTCGTTGGTCTTGAGTCGGTCGGTGCGGCGTCTTCCCTTAGCGGGAGACGCCGCTCTGGCAAGGGCAAGGGGGGCAAGGGCGCGGGAGGAACTAGCGGGGGTGGTGGAGGTGGCAGTGGAGGTGGCGGAGGGAGTGGGGGTGGCGGTGGGAGTGGTGGCGGGGGTGGAGGTGTCGGTGGCAGCAGTGGAGGAGGAGGCGGCGGAGGCGGTAGCGGTGGGAGCGGAGGCGGCGGTGGTGGCGGAGGTGGAGGAGGCGGTGGTGGAGGAGGTGGAGCTGGTCGGGGTGGCGCTACGCAGCGGAGCGGCTCCGGTGGTGGTCAGCGCCACCAACAGCAGCAGCAACGTTCTCGGGACATCCCCCCACCTCAGCAGCTCCGTGAGTGGTACGCTGCACGTCAGTGTGGTGGGGGTACTATTCCGTGCACCTACGTCCTACGCACCGGCGAACGCGCGGGTGAGCAGTGTGGGGTTGCACACCCCACCCAGCGCTGCTTTGGCCGCCTGACGGACGCTTGGCGTCACCAGTTCCCGGAGGCCACTGAGATCCCCCGCTGAGGAGAGCTGTCTAGGGCAGGTGTAGCTATCTTTGATCTTGACTTTGATGCTATTCTTGCTGCCATGTATGCTGTGAGTAATAGTGATGAGGGTGACTGTTACCGGTGTTTCTCGCCCGACCCGGGCATTGAGACTGCTGCTCTAGGTGCTGGTGAGGCTGCTGCTCTAGGTGCGAGTGCGGCTGTTGCTCTAGGTGCCAGTGCGTCTGCGTCCTCAGGTGCTGGTGAGTCTGCGCTCTCAGGTACCGCGTCGGCTTCGGCCTCCCTCACCTTCACACTTGACTCAGGGGCTTCTCGCTCCTTCTTTCGAGATCGCACCACACTCACGCCGCTTGGTCGGCCGGTTGCAGTCTCCCTGGCAGACCCCTCTGGGGGTCCTGTCCTCTCTCACGTCTCCACTGTCCTCCCGTGTCCGGCTGCCCCCTCTGGCACCTTGTCTGGTCTTTACCTCCCCTCGTTCTCTACGAACTTGGTGAGTGGTGCTGACCTACAGGATGCGGGGGTTCACCAGTTTACTCCTGCGAGTCAGCGGGTGACCCACTGCTCGGAAGCTCGCACAGGCCGGCACCTGGCCACGATTACGCGTCGGCCGGGGTCGAGCCTCTACACCTTGACCACCGAGTCTCCTCCTGTCCCTGCGTCTGGCCAGGTAGCTGCGTGGGGTCAAGTGTTTGCTGCAGCGTCCAGGTCTGGTCCTGAGTCTGCCCCCTGCTCATGTCGCCTCCTGTCTCACGAGACTCTCCTGTGGCACCACCGTCTTGGTCACCCCTCCCTGCCTCGTCTCCGAGGCATGGCTTCCCGTGTCCTGGACTCTGGTCTTCCCCGGTCGCTCCCTCCCCTTCCTCCGGGGCCTGGTCCTTCCTGTGTCCCCTGTGTCGAGGGGCGGCTACGGGCTGCCCCTAGCTCCTCTCAGTTTCCCTCGACAGAGGCCCCGCTGCAGACGCTTCACATGGACGTGTGGGGTCCGGCCCCCGTCCGTGGACAGGGTCACGAGCGCTACTTTCTGCTAGTGGTTGACGACTACTCTCGCTACACCACAATCTTCCCCTTGCGCAGCAAGGGCGATGTCACTAAGGTGTTGATCGATTGGATCCGCGCAGCTCGTCTCTAGCTCAGGAAGAGCTTTGACTCGGACTTTCCTGTTCTACTTCTGCACTCTGACCGAGGCGGAGAGTGCTCCTCTGGCCTTCTCCGAGCCTACTGCCGTGCGCGAGGCATCCGCCAGACCTTTACGCTTTCGGAATCTCCACAACAAAATGGGATTGCTGAGCGCCGCATTGGCATGGTCATGGACGTCGCTCGTACGTCCATGATGCATGCGGCTGCCCCCCATTTTCTGTGGCCGTTTGCGGTTTGGTACGCGGTGCATCAGATCAACCTTCACCCCAGGGTCTCCATGCCGGAGACCTCCCCAGCTTTGTTGTGCACGGGGAAGGTTGGCGATGCGTCTGCGTTCCGTGTCTGGGGATCTCGGGCGTTTGTTCGCGACTTGTCTGCGGACAAGCTGTCCCCTCGTGCTGCTCCTTGTGTCTTCCTTGGCTTCCCCCCTGACGCGCCAGGGTGGCAGTTCTACCACCCCACCTCTCGTCGTGTTCTGTCCTCCCAAGACGTCACGATTGACAAGTCGGTCCCCTACTACCGTCTCTTCCCCTACCGCACTCCTTCCTTCCCCCCGCCTCCGCTCTTCCTTGTGTCAGGTCCCCCCCCGGTAGACCCCCTCCCCCCTCAGGGTCCTGCCCCTTCAGGTGTGTCCCAAGTAGACGCACTCGAGACTGTCGAGGTTACTGGTGACTCTGGTGCTGCTGCGGGTGCTGAGCCTGGGGGTGCTGACTCTCGGGGTGCTGCGTGAGTCGGTGCTGCGCCTAGGGGTGCTGAGCCTGGGGGTGCTGAGCCTGCGGGTGCTCAGACTAGGGGTGCTGAGCCTGGGGGTACTAATCCTGGGGGTGCTGAGCCTGGGGGTGCTACTTCAGGAGCTGCTGAGCCTGGGGGTGCCATGTCTGGAGCTGCTGAGCCTGGGGGTGCGGAGCCAGCGGCCGCTGGACCTGCTCGTGTGGCGTCTGGCGGTGCTGGGCCTAGAGGTTCTCCGGGTGCTTCGTCTTGGCAGGAGCCACTCTCTCCACAGGAGCTGCGCGAGTGGTTTGCTCGGCGCTGGAGGCGTACTGCTGGAGCTAGAGCTTCTTTGGCTGCTGAGGGTGCTGGTGCGGCCGGCCCCGGCGGTGCTCGTCCTGGGAGTGCTGGAGCTGCTGGGCCTGCGGGTACGATTGGAGCTGGAGCCGCTGAGGGTGTTGGCGCTGAGGCTACTGCTGTCAGTCCTAGCGGCGGTCCTGCTGCGGGTGCTGCTGGTGCTGCTTGAGGTACTGCAGCTAGAGGTGCTGTTGGCGCTGGTGCTGCCGCTGAGGGTGCTGGTGCTGTCCCTTCTGTGTCTGGAGTCGCCGCGCGGCCTCGGCCGTACTTCGTTCCACTCCTTCAGCAGGTTCTTGGTCTTCCTCCTCCCTTAGAGTGTCCACCGCCTGTCCAGTCGCTGTCACAGTTACCGCCGGCCTCCCCACTGCCTGCTCCTTCTCCATACACTGGTCTTACTGGAGGTCTTGCTGAGCGTCATGAGCTTGCGTCTCGTTTTGCGTTGCCTGTTCGTGCTACTTGCGAAAGTGGTCGCTGTTCGCGTCAGCGTCCTCCTCCTGTCCTTGGCACGCACCGGATGTCTCTGCGTCCGTCCACTGCTCCTCTCCGTGCCCCTTTGCCTTCTCCTCCTGAGTCCTCTCTTCCTGCACTTGCCGACCCGGAGTCGGACTCTCTTCGTGCTGCTAGTCCTACTTTCACGCGTCTCCTTGCTACTGTCGTCACTGACCCCTCTTTTGAGTCCACTACTGCGTCTGCTCTTGTTGCTGAGCTCGTCAACGTTGCTGCTCGCTGTCGTCTAGACTACGCTGCTAGTCTTGTTGCTGAGTCTGCGTCTGTCTGTCCTCCGTCCGTCGGGGGTGAGTGTGCTCTTGGCACGGACGTCCTTGAGGATAGGCAGGAGGAGTTCCAGTGTCTGGCTGCTGCTTCACCTCATCTCGTGTCCGTACTGCTTACGCCTGAGGGAGACCCGGATGCACTTGACATTCCGACTCCGCGCTCTTACGCGGAGGCCGTAGAGGGTCCCTACTCCTCTCAGTGGCAGGCAGCTATGGATGCAGAGATGGCTTCTTGGAAGTCCACAAGCACCTACGTTGACGCAGTTCCCCCACCTGGGGCGAACATCGTCAGTGGCATGCGGATCTTCAAGGTGAAGCGGCCGCCAGGTTCTCCACCTGTCTTCAAGGCGCGGTACGTGGCTCGTGGCTTCAGTTAGCGGCAGGGAGTTGACTACTTTCATACCTTCTCTCCCACCCCGAAGATGACCACTCTTCGGGTACTGCTGCACATAGCCGCTCAGGGTGACTACGAGCTTCACTCCCTTGACTTCAGCACTGCTTTCTTGCAGGGTAGCCTGCACGAGGAGATCTGGCTGCGCCGTCCACCTTGCTTTACTGGGACTTTTCTTCTTCGCACCCAGTGGAGCCTCCGACGGCCAGTCTACGGTCTTTGCCAGGCACCGCGTGAGTGGCATGACACACTGAGGACTACACTTGCGGCTCTTGGGTTTGCTCCCTCTACTGCCGACCCGTCGCTGTTTCTACGTACCGACACCTCTTTGCCGCGGTTCTACATCATCGTGTACGTCGACGACTTGGTCTTTGCCACTGATGACACTGCTGGACTCGCCTACGTGAAGTCTGAGCTGCAGAAGAGACACACGTGCACAGACCTGGGTGAACTGCGCAGCTACCTTGGCTTGCAGATCACCCGGGACAGAGCACGCCGCACCATTACCCTGACTCAGTCACACATGGTGCAGCAGGTCCTTCAGCGCTTCGGCTTCACGTACTCCTCGCCTCAGGCCACTCCTCTGGCTACTCGCCACTCGCTCTCAGGTGTGCCTTCGGATGAGTCCGTAGAGTCGAGTGGCCCGTACCCAGAGCTTGTTGGCTGCCTCATGTACCTGATGACCTGCACACGACCTGACCTTGCATACCCTCTTAGCATCTTGGCATGCTATGTTGCTCCTGGGAGACACCGACCAGAGCACATGGCTGCAGCGAAGAGGGTGTTGCGCTACTTGTGCAGTACATCGGGCATGGGGCTTGTGCTTGGAGGGCAGAGTCCAGTGGTCCTCACTGGACACGCAGACGCTTCGTGGGCTGACGACCAGGCTACACAGCGGTCATCACAGGGTTACACCTTCAGCCTTGGTTCCGGCTCTGTTTCGTGGCGGGCTACTCGCTCGTCTTCCGTTCTCGGCTCCAGTTGTGAGGCTAAGATCTACGCCGGAGCCATGGCTGCTCAGGAGCTTCGCTGGCTCACCTACCTGCTGACTGACCTCGGAGAGCCGCCTCGTTCTCCTCCGGTGCTGTACGTGGACAACAAGGCCATGCTGGCCTTGTGTCGGGAGCAGCGCCTCGAGCACAGAACAAAGCACATTGCTCTTCGCTACTTTCTTGCTGGTGAGCTGCAGCAGCGTGGTCAGTTGCGACTTGCGTACGTGGCCTCTGAGGCCATCATTGCTGATATCTTCACTAAGGCACTTGCACCTTGTGATCATCAGCGCTTCTGTAGTCAGCTTGGTCTTGTGCCTGTCTTGCCTTACTTGCTCACTGCTTGACCTTGCTTGTACTGTCACATATATATGCTCCTGCTCTTACTTGTTTAGCTTTTTATATATATATGTGCTCCTGCATGTGAACTGGCCTACTGGCCTTAAATTTGTGCTCGGAATGTGTGGTGACTTCGTGATCCACTGTGAGCTTTGTTTTGCTTTGCTTGACTGGTCTTGTGACCCCTTGTTCTCCCCCACTTTGCCTATGGGGGTGTGTCAAATTATAATGTTGTGTAGGCTGTAGTGGGGTAGCCTGTATGGGGTACACATTTCTAGGGTTGCTTATTTGTACCACTTTCATTCCTTAGTGCATCATTCTCGTTTCTTCTCAGTTAAACACCTCCTATACGCCCTGATCGCCCCTCTCACTGCTCTGCTCTCCCATCCTGGCAGGTGTGTGATTCAAGGCGTGCGAGAGGGAGCTACCGTTGTTTCTCCACACCATGGATACCAACCACGGGAACATGAGCTTCCACAAGTTGCTCTTGCTCATGCTCCAGTCAACTGACTACGTGGGAGCGTACCCGAACCTTGTACAGCTGTGGTAGGCCGTAGCTGTGCTCCCCCTCAGCATGGTGGAGTGCGAGCGGGGCTTCAGTCGCCAGAACCGTATCAAGACGTGGAAGCGGACCTGCCTGGGCGACGCCAAACTGGGCGATCTGATGAGTGCAGCGCTCCTGCCCAGTGATGGTCTGAACTGGGTGAATGTGGTAGCCGTGTTCAATGCTAGCAAGAAGCGCCGTCCTGCCCAGGAGTTTTTGTATTGATTTTGCTGCTCTGCTCCCTGCTAGGAGTATTCTGCTCGAACCAGACCAGGCCAGACCATCCCATATGTAGGTCCTGTTGTTGTTCTAGTTCTACTCATATATTTTATTGTTCTTTGCATGTCATGTCATGTCAACCTAAACATTAAGCGTTGGTTAAAAAAAAATGGTACAATTAACCGAGGGTACATAATGTAACGCTTTAATCTAAACATGAAAGGGTGAAAACAATGTGTACATTGAAGAGTAAGAGTACCTTTCCAGCTGACACTGATAAGAAAGACTGACATGGTTGACGCACCTTTACTGAAAGACCAACTCCAGCTAACTGGTCTTACGAGTAAGAGTGCCCCAAATCCTATCCAGAGGCCTGCCTAGGGTGTTTTATCCAGGAGAATACGGTATGTGCTAAGATGAGACGAGATCCTGTTGCCATGCCCACAATACCGCACAAGCACGCGCAACTGACCCAACCCACGTACCGAGTCCCGACCTGTCGTGGGCCGTGGTCTTTCACTCACTGCATGCATTGATCGACAATGCAATACGGTAACAATAAGGAGGAAACGGCAGCCTCTCCTTCATACAAGCACAACTTCTTAAGAAAATCCCCCCACCCACCCGCCCTTTCCAGACTGAATTTGCAATCTGTCCGTCATCCAGCAGACTAGCCGCCAACCAAACAACCCAACAACATGAAATATTTCTAAGCGTATATCGCTTTCAAATTTGCGTATTGTGAAAGCGAGGCTGATTGTAACACAATTTCGCGCATCGTCGAAGCGCGGTATTCGCCTTCTCTGAATATATAATGTGGGCTGGGGTCATTCTTCCCCCACCCACGTCTCTCATTTTTACAATCGCTCAAGTTCAATTCCCGGTTCCGAGGCCCATCCCGATTTTTTCGGAGGTTCCAGTCCCCCCCGATTTTTTCGGACCTCAACCTGGCGAGGGTGAAAACCCTTCATCGCTTTCAATCTCCTTCCACGCTGCTGTCGGGCATTCTTAACCACAACCAGGCTTCAATGGCGCCGAACACTCTGCTTAATCGTGGCGAGTCTACTCACGACAACGACCCGAACCGTTCGGATAACGAGAAGAACGCCCATGAAATTTCGGGCGATCGCCGCAACAAGCGACGGGCTAAAGACGAAGATGTCGCGCCCACTAGCGTCGATTTGTTGCTGCGCAGTGGCGAGGTCAACAAAAACGCCAACCAGTAGCAGCCCTCGACACATGTGGCGCTAGTGGCGCCAGTGGCGCAAGTGGCGACGCAGGCACATGCAGCACCTGTGGCGCCACACGCGCCTGACGCTGGGTACGCGCCAGCACCTGTGGCTGGACCGTCGCGTCAGCGCCAGAGGCGCCGACTTGGGTCTTTGTCTGACGCGACGGTTGACCCTGCATCGACTCCGACATTGACCAACGACCAAATCCAAGCGCTTTTGGCACTCTTACAGTAGCAGTCGCCAGCGGTTACGGCTACAGCGACAACAATTTTTTGCATCTGCTAAAAACGCAAATGTAAAAAACGATTTGGCCCGTCACGCTCGTGCACCCGAAGTCCCTCGCGCCGAAAGGGAAAATGCTGTTGCTGCGGTGGCCATCAACAACAACGACAGCAGCGACTCGGAAGACGAAGCGGGTGAGGCTCATGCTCACAACAACTTTCTTGCACCCATTGAGCACCAATCCCACCATTCCCGCCTCCTCATTTCACCACGGCGGAGTACGCAAGCAAGCGGAATTTCTAGAGGACCTGCGCGCGTACTTGAAGCACTCGGAGCACAAGATACGCCACGGCGACACTGCTGGTGCTCTCGAGCACTTCGAAGAGGCGTTCGCGCTCATCGGCGATCGTTTCCAACTCCTTCAAGTCGCCGACGCCTCCAACTTCAAGACGGCGCACCACTTCAAGCTGTACCAGCAAAAAAGTGTGCTGACTTCGCGCCCCTTCAAGTAGGCGCTCGCGGATGTGGCAGCGATGAATCGCACCCAAGGCTCCTATGGTCGCGATTCTTCCCTTGGAGGCCGAGGCCCCACGGCGTTTGATGGCAAATTCGGCACGGCCCCTGGCTGCAATGCAAGGGGCTTCCGCGGCACCTGGTTCCGCTGTGGCCAGCCGGGCCATAGTGCCAACACATGCCCTGCTGGTGGGCACGGTCCTCACGGACCCGCGCTGGCATTTTAAACTCGACGGGGCGCTTAACCTCACGAAGTGTGAGAATGTTATGCTCTAGCTTGTAGTGGGGTGCTCTATAGCGAGTACAACTCGGGGCGCGCGGCGGTTTTCTGCCCGCCGTGCGCCCCTAGGCGCACGACAGTTCTCTTCCCGTCGTGCGCCCCGAGGCGCGCGGCGGGTTTCTGCCTCGTCGCGCCGCGCGTCGCTCCCGGGAGGCGCTGCGACGGGCGACGGGGACCTCCGCGTCGCCCTCCGTCGCCCGTCGTGGCCTGCGCGCGGCTCGCACAGCCTGCGCGCGG